>CM062818.1:588708892-589960020 GCA_031772625.1 Pinus tabuliformis
TTGAAACAACATTACTACAAGCTAAAACACATTGAAACGACAACGATCGTTTAATAAAACCAAGGAAACAACACTCATACAAGCTAAAAACTAGAAAGCGACAGAAAAAGTGGCAAAAGGAATGAAAAGAAAAACTTACCCAGAAAAGCTACGTCGACTGTGTCGAAGGTTCCTAGATGCCTTAGGAATGCTAGAGCTCCAATATCAAATGTGAAGAATGAGCTATGAGGCATCGTTTAAATAGATTTGGAGAAATTAGGGTTTATGACGTGCATGCCACAAATAAAGGAAAAAGCGACACTTAGCAAGGAGTTTCTAAAAATGAATTTGCGTGTAACTCCTGCTGCTAAAAATAGATCCATAAAATCTAGGGATGCTTTTTTCACTTTTTTCCTTTTTTTTCTTTTTCGGGAAAATATGCCCGATATGCAGGGAAGGATTGCGTAGTTTTGGAGGGAACCAGGCAACCTACCAGCACATGCAACGGGCAACAACTCAGGGAAAACTTTTGTGTTATTTTTGGGGTAAGTGGCCCTGGCTGGCTAGCCAGCTCTGCATAATTTTCTAGAGCAATGATGTTGGGTTGCTCTGCACATTTCTAGAGAGCAGTGTAGCTTGCCAGTTTTGTTCATTTCTAAAGAACAATGCAGCTGCTCTGGGATTCTCTACGCATTTCTGGAGAGCAGTGCAACTGAGCCAGTTTTGCGTATTTATGGAGGGTAGTGCAACTGGCTTGGCCTGTTCTGTGCGATTCAGGAGAGTAGGGCCAGCTAGCTGAAACAACACATTTCTAGAGAGGAGTGTCGATTGGCCTGCTCTGTGAATTTCTGGAGGGCAGTACAATTGTTGGGTTTCTCTATGCAATTCCTGATGGGAAGACGGATTGTCCTCCAGGTTTGCGCAGATTTTCTCAATAGCCGATTGACTGGATGTGAACCAAGTGCTGGATGTGGTTGTGGTTGACCGACGGGACAAGTAAGTGTACACAAGTTGTTAAACGACAGATGAAAAAATAAACACAAGTACATGATCAATGTAGGATATCTGTGTTGATTTCGAGGAGGGAGGCTCCAAAACGAAGTGAAGGGAAAATTTTGGAGGGCAGTTGTAGCTACTACAACAGGTGGCCAATAGACCTAGTTTCCCACTAGGAAGGTTGAGGCCACTTAAATCTCTGACATTGGATGTAACCTTCTTTATTTCCGAAAATTAATAGAAAGGTACCACCAAGCTTACATATATATATCACACACACACACACACACACACACACACATATACTAATAATAATAATAATAATAATAATGATAATGATAGATAAATTAAAGTTAGATACAAATTAATAAGATTATTTACAAAATAGAAACAAAAATTAATAAATTTCTTATATATTGTTAGGATGTTTAGACATTTAGGATTTAGTTAAGTTCAACTTGGCCTAATGTGTCTAATAGGTAAAATAAAAATTCTTTATCATACATTAGTTGCATTGTAATAAGATAGTCATGATATGTTTAAGACATAAAGTGATCGAATGGCGCATATCCGCTTCAATACTAGCAACTTATGATCCATATCTTAACACTTGATTGGTCATTTCTCTGTATTTAAAGGGAATGGTAGGTCATGGCTAATGATTGATTTTGAGAACTTTCTCATGTAAAATATTTTCTTTTACATTAATGAAATTGTCTCAAGTAGCCATGTTACCTAAGTCATGGATTATTTCCCTCTCAAAGGGTTTTAACCATGTAAAAATACTAGTGTTGTGATATTTGATCTAGTTGTGTTAATGGTTATTGAAGGTTTTAATCATGTATCAAATACCCTATTTATGCAAAGACAATATCAGAGCATATTCAAAAAATTGCTCCTCTTTGTGATCAAGATCTTGAAACCTCTGTTGCCGCATTTATAAGATCTACTATTTATGTATTGTTTTGGTATAAACAAAGTATTATATTGCATTTAGAACATTTTTTTTAGCTAAGAATGCCTTTTTTCATCCAAAAAGGTATTATTTTGCATAATATATAGCATGTTTTTCATATCCAAAGGTATACATTCCAAATACGCCATTTTTCATTGTTTGGTTTTATATTTTTATTGATAATTTTCTAGTCTTTTTCGTTTGCATATGCTCTTTTTCCTGTGACCTATTTGATCTTGGAAAATAAAAAATACAATAGAAAGTGTTTCCTTATCTATATATTTTCTTTTCCACAAGTTTTATGTGATCTTAGAAAATCAAAAATAGTGAGAAAACATGCATTTTCTAGATAACCTAACCATGATAGGACTTATTTGTTGTTGAGTTTTAGAATTTATTATTAAACTATGGCTTGTTTTTTCATAAGAACATACTTTCTAGAAAACATGTAGCTCAAGGAAGAGATCCAACAACAACAAAATGCCCACCCTCCAATACTATTGTTATTTTTTTTTCACTAGCTCAATTGGTTAAAAATTATTTTATTTAGTAAAAGGTATTTAGCTCAAATCTCTCTTTTTTTGAAGTTACTTTTTGAAAATATTCATGCAAGCTTAAGTTGTTTCATAACTTTGTTGCCAAGTGCATTCATTTATCTTATAAAAATCAATCATTATAAAGTAGCTTTAAAAATTTCAAAGTTATTTTTTTGCATGCAACATGCAATTTTCTTTTATAAAGAAACTTCATTGTACAAGTGATTCTCACTTGTTTTTATAAAAGTGTGTCACTTTATAAAGTGAGCTTATAAGGAAAGGTAGTGAGGGATTTAAAAATAAATAAAAAATTATCAGCATCCATCACCACATGGGTCAACTTCTACCCACCATGTGGGTCTTTTCTACAATTTATGCCTTTTCTAAAACATACATAACTTTAACATCTTAGATCCATTTCCAAAGTCAGTTTTTTGAGACAACCTGTTTTTCCAACAACTTTCTATCCATATGGTTAGTTTTTTCTTTTGAAACCATATTATCTACATATTTTCATATGGCTACTCCAAGTGAAATTTTTGTTACCAACACCAATTACTTCTCATAAAAATCACACATGGAGAATATACTAAAAAGTAAAGGATTGTACCAAATTACCTTGGGATAATAAAAGACCTCAACTGATACTAATAATAAATCCAAATGGGATAATAGGAATGACAAACTTTATGGATTAATCAAAATTTCTATTTCTCTTGATTTGTAATTTCATATTCAAGGAAGTGATGATTGAATGAAGCTTGGGGAAACTTACAAAAGATATTTGGTGAAGCTAATATTACTAGATCTTATCAGCTTCAAAGACATATCACGAATTTAAGTCCTAATTATTTCTCTTGTGTTGAATATTACTTATTTAAGTTTAAAACACTTAAAAATTTGCTTAAAGATCAATAGGCTAATCTATACAATGAACATTACATATATATTATTCTTTAAAATCTTGCTTCTTAATACTCTCATTTTGTATCTACATTTATGCCACTAGAGAATCTTTGGGAGTTTCCTATCAAAAACCTTCTTTTAAATATTTTTGTGACTCTCTTATTAGAAAACAAGACAAACTCTTGCATATTGGAGTGATTAGCACTGCATGTACATCTAACAAGGCTTTAGTGATCCAATAGAAAGATGAAAATAAGGATCCAAATAAGAAATATCCTCGCAACAACAAGAAAAATAAGGGTTCCAAATGATTTTAGCCAACATCCACTTATAATGTTGACAAAGGACCAAAATTAGAGAGTAGAAGACTAACAAACATTTCAACTATTATGGAAAATATGGTCATCTATAGTCAAAATACTTTAAGATGATGGAGGCATTGGAAGCCACAGTGAAGAAGCACAACATCAATCTTCATTTTCCTTCTAACACTTCTTCTCATGGACATGCACCTTCTACTTTTATTTTCTCCTTCATTGCAACCTCTACTTCATATTCCGATAAATGGCTTATTGATTCTATAGCATTTTATCATATGTCTATGGACAAAGTCATTTTTTTCTCTTAATGATTATAGCACTAATTTTTTTTTTTTGTGATGATAGATCTCTTGATGTTGTAGGGTCTTGGAAATTTCAAGTAGATAACGATCATTTCAATGATGTATTATGCATTCCAAGTATTTCCTGCAACCTTCTATTACTGTATCATATTTCTCATTCAGGTGAAGTTAAAACAATATAATTTTCACCTCACCAAGTAATAATTAAGGATTTAAAAGATCCTAAGCATGTCCTTGCCACTAGAATGGTTGATGACATTACCTAGTTGTACAAGTTTGACAAATTCAGGTCATCATATTGTCAATCAATTTTTATTGATCACAGTGATAACTTTAGTAAACTTTAGCATGAGTTATTTGCCCATATAAACTATTGGTCACTAAAACAACCATGCAATCCAAATATTGTGACTAGCCTTCCTCTCATTTCTTACAAAGATGGCGTTTGTGTCAACTGTGTTTTCAAAAAATGTCATCAGGATAATTTTGACAAATATTCCTCTTGGCATGCCTTAGCCCCTTTACTGCTTGTTCCAAATGATTTATCTAATCCACTTTTTTCTCCTTTCTTCTCTATGTTCAAGTTCTTCTTAACTTTCGTTGTTGAATTATCTAGATGCACTTGGTTTTATTCCTTAAAACATAAGAGAAATTTTTTTGACTTGTTCTTATCCTATAAGGCCCTTGTATAAAAAGAAACTGGACATCAACTGCAAAGATTAAGAACATATAATGAAGGTGAATATGTCAATAATAAATCCATAACATATTTCAATATGTAGGTAATTAAAATCCAGCGTACTATTTCATATACATGATAACAAAATGGTGTTGTTGAAAAAAATAATCATACATTAAAAGAAATGGTTAACTATATGATTCAATCTAGGGGATTAAGTATTCGTTATTGGGTGGAAGCCATCAAATGTGAAAATTACATAGTAAATCACACTCCCACAAAGGCTTTAAGTAATAAGACACCAAAGGAACCATGAAATAACATTAAGCAAGATGTAAGCCACTTCCATATCTTTGGAAGCGTAGCATGGGATTAAATTCATAATGATAAATTGAAATCCTTAAAACCTAAAATTGAGAAGTGTATTTTTCTTGGATATTATGAAGATGTTGAAGTTTGTAGATTTATTTAACCTGAATCTGATGAAATAATGATTAGAAGATATGTTAAATTTGATAAAAATATATTGGCTTGCTAGCTTAATTTGATGGTTGTTCCCTCTTCTTCCTATGGGCCATCTTTGGCATTTCTGCCACCTTATTTTCCTATTCTAGTTTCTTCTTCAAATGATTACATAGAGAATGAAAATCCGCCTCTACTTTCTCACATTTTTCTTGGTGATTCCATTGAACATGAACCTACACCAGCATCATAGCTTCCCAAATAGGTTCATTCAACACCTAAAGCAACTAGTGACCTTTATGGTGATCCTACAAATCAATGTCATACTCATTCACATTTCTAGCAAGCCTCCTCTCTTTTGGCTTAAGTTTCAAAGGCTCATTATCCAGAAACATTTACAAAAGCTTTATTCCATCCAGATTGGGAAGTAACAATGGAAGAATAATATTTTTCCTTGATGCAAAATTATGCTTGGGAACTTGCACCTCCTCCAAAAGGAATAAAACTTGTTATATGTAAATGGGTATAAAAAACTAAGTATGAATCAAACAGAAGTGTTGAAATACATAAGGCCTAGTTAGTTTGCTAAAGAATTATCTCAAACTGAAGAAATTGACTACAATAGAACCTTTTCCCCTTTCAGCAAAATGAATTCTGTCCTCCTTATTCTAGCCCTTACTGCCTCACATGGATGGGAGGTCCATTAGATGAATGTTAAATATGTCTTCTTCCATGAGTATCTACAAGAAGAAATCAACATGAAACAAAATTTTAGTTATGTTTAGAGTGATTATCACCTTGTTTTCTTCCTTAAGAAATCTCTCTAGGCTTAAACAAGCTCCTTGAGCTTGGTATGCAGAAGTGGACAACTTTCTTATTAACACTAGTTTCTATGGATGTCATTCTAACCCCACTTTCTACACAAAGAAAGTAAGAAACCATATCATAATCCTTGCTCTTTATGTTAATAATATTATCCTAAAAACTAGAGACCCTAAACTTTTAACCCATGTGAGGTCAAGCCTTTAAAATAAGTTTGAAATAAAAGACTTAGGATATTTGCATTATTTTGTTGGCCTCCAATTATTGCAAACCAAGGAAGGAATTTATCTTTCCCAATATAACCATGTTGTGAAATTATTCACCAATTTCACATGTAATACTATAAAGCATCGCCTTCTCCCTTTTAGTTTGGATTCAGATGTACTTCTACTTACACTACGCATAAACTTTATGGCACGTTGTACCATCAATTAATTGGTAGCCTTTTATATTTGATTCATACCCATCCTGATATTTCCTATGTTGTTGGTATTATTGATGGTATATGCAAACAACACATGAAAATCATTTGAAAGGATAAAAAAAAGATACTTCGATATATTCAGGGTACAAGTAAATTTAGGATACATTGTAGTTCAAGGGGGACTCCTTTGTTAGTTGGTTTCACTCAATGAGATTACGCTGAAAAACCTAATTATTAGAATCATACTGCAAGTTATGTTTTCACTCTTGGTTCTATAGATATATCTTGGGCTACCTCTTTAGTAGAATTAGAGTTACAAACAACGATTAATGCAATTCAGGAAGTATTGTGGCTTTGATAGATCCTTTTATACTTTGGATTCTAGTAACAACATTCTACCACCCTTTGGTGCGCCAACGAGAGTGCCATCAAGCTCAGAAAATATATAGTTAAACATCAGTGGAGAAAACATATTGATCTATAATTTCACTTCATTATAAAAACTATTAATAATCGAACTATTGAAGTTTATTTTTTCCCTATAGATGATCAAGTTACTAACATTTTCGCAAAGTCCCTCACTGAAGTGAAGTTTTCTAAAATTTTATCTATGTTAGGAGTTTAGGAAGTTTTCATTAAGGGGGGATGGGCTCTAGTCACTCCTTTATTCTCATATTTTGTCACTTTTGAAAATCATTCAATCCTATGCCAAGTTATTCTTAAGAGGGAGGGGGCTGGCGGGGTGGGGTTTGTTCAAATATTTAGACACTTAGAAACTAGTTAAATTCAGCTTGGTTTAATGTGTCGATTAGGTAAAAGATTGTTTTTTCATTAATATGCATTAGTTGCATTCTAATTTTATGGTCACAATATGTTTTATACATAGAGTAATATGACGACTCATATTCTCCTTGATACTAATGGCTATTGAAACATGGCTTAACAATTGAATGGTCCATGATATCCATTTAAAGGGAATGGGGGGCTATGCTTGATGATTGATTGTGAGAACTTTCCTATGTAAAATATATTATTTTCTATTAATGGAATTTGCTTAAGTGGTCACATTAGCTAGGGCTGTGGACTATTTCCCTCTCACATAGTTTTAAGTACGTAAAAACACTAACATTTTGATCTTTGATCTTGTTATTAGTTGTGTGAGTGGTTATTAAATTTTTTCATCCTATATGAAATATCCTATTTACCCAAACACACATTTTTAATTTAATTACCAAAAGGGTTATAAAAAATTCAAAATAAACCTTCTTTTTGGAGTGTAGAACTTGAGGAAAGGTTTGCACCTCGACAGGTTTGATCCCTCTTGGTGCATGATAGATCTAATGTTAGATGGATCTAAGATGGTTCCAGTTGAGGGAAACAATGTCACATTTTTAGATTATCATTATTATGTATATGTTTGAGATCAACTTCAAAATTCACATTATGTTTTCTTTGCTTAGCATGAAAATTTCATTCTCTTCTTTAATTTAGTCTCTATTGGTTTCCTTGAATGGTTTGTACGTCTGTGTTTGGATGCTTTGAGTTGTTTTTGCGTTTAATAGTTTGGATTTGGATGGTGATGTTTGTGAATGTTAAAGTTGTTTTGTTATATTTTTATATGTGTATGTAATTCTCTATTAGTAATTACTTGGTGATGAAGAAGGTAGACAATCTTGTCAAGAGTTTGCAAGAGGATTGATACTGCACATCTATTTCATTTAATTTTACGTATCAAAATTTCTGACAACTAATTATTTATTAATAGTGTCCCTCCAAGTATTATTAAATATATATTGAAGAGAAGTTTTAATTATTTATTGCATCAAGACTACTCTTGAAATAATTTCTTTCTTTGCTAATGTTTGAATAATTTATTCCTTCAAGAATATTTTGATATTTTTTTTACCTATAGTCTATTTTGCAAAGTCAAGAAATAATGAATTTTGATTTTTTTTAATGAGTGGTCAGATTTATAAAATCTTTACATTATTTGTTTCTCCAAACTATTATCACATATTCTTCAAGAAGTTTTTGATTTATTTTGAATGTTTATAAATATATCTTTTCCTCTTATAAATATTTTGAATACATTGTTGTATGCAATTATCTACTAGTAATTTGAATATATTTTAGTCTATTAGTAATTAGTTGGTGATGAAAAAGGGATGCTATCTTGTCAAGGATTGTTTTTCACTTTGCAGGAGGATTGGTTTTGCAAATATATTCTATTTTAATTATAGGTATCACAAATTTTTATAGCTAATTAATTCTTAATAGCATCCATCTAGGTATCACTAATTTTTTTTAATAATATATAGCCTCAATATTAACAACATCTAATTCATCTAATGCAAGAAATAAAATAGGATTAGAAAATAACATCTACACTGAAATCAATCCATCTAATGCAAGCAATCAAGTGAGATTATAAATCAAAATCTACACTAAAATCAATGAATCTAATGCAAGTAATCAAATAGGATTAAAAATCCACATCTACACTGAAATAAATGCATCTAGTGCAAGCAATCAAATACGATTTGAAATCAATGCATCTAGTACAAGCAATCAAATATAATTAGAAATCAACATCTACAATGAAATCAATGCATCTAGTGCAAGCAATCAAATAGGATTAGGAATCATCATCTACACTGAAATTAATGCATCTAGTGCAAGAAATATTCTTCCCTCTCACCCCCTCATTCTAATATTGAAAACTAATTTTAATAATTTACAGCTTCAATATTAACAACACTTAATCCATTTAATGCAAGCAATCAAATAGGATTAGAAAATGAAATTTACACTGAAATCTATGCATCCAATGCGAGCAATCAAATAAGATTAGAAATCAACATCTACATTGAAATCAATGCAACTAGTGCAAGCAATCAAATATAATTAAAAATCAACATCTACATTGAAATCAATGCATCTAGTTTAAGAAATCTAATAGAATTAGAAATCACCATCTACACTAAAATCAATGCATCTAGAGAAAACAATAAAATGGGATTAGAAATCAACATCTACACTAAAATCAATGAAACTAGTGAAAGCAATCAAATATAATGACATATATACTCAAATCAATGCATCTAGTGCAAGCAATCAAATATGATTAGAAATCATCATATGCACTGAAATCAATGCACCTAGTGCAGGAAATATTCTTCCCTCTGCCCCCCTCCATCTATATCTATATCTCACTCCATATCTCCTTCTTTATCTATCCATCTCATCCTCCACCCCCCCCCCCCCCCCAAACACAAGCTATCTCTCTCCATATATATCTATCTCTTCCTCACTCCCTCCCTCTTTCAATCTCTCTTTTCTTCCCTCTCTTCACCTTCCATTTATATCTCTACCTCCATCTACCTCTCCTTTGTCTCTAAATATCACCCTCGAAACATACACACTCTTTCTCTATAGTTATCCCTCTCTCCCTCCCTCTACCTCTCTCTTCCCCTTCTCTCCCTCTCTCCCTCTTTTATCTCTCTTCCCTCCTTCTCTCCTCTCTCCCTCTCTCTCTATCTCCTTTATCACTCCCTCTGTCTCTCTCTCCACATTTCTCTCTCTATGCATTTCTTCTTACCTCCCTCTTTCTCACCCTCTAACTCCATGTTTGTCTCCTTCCCTATCTCCTTCTCTCTCATGTCTTGTATCTCTTCCTTTCTCTCCCACCTCCCTTTGTCTCCACCCCCCTCTCTCTTTTCTCTCCAACTCTGTCACTATCTCCCTCCCTCTCTCCTTCTCTCCCCCCTTCCTTCCCTCTCTCCTTCTTTGTCTCTCTATCTCACCTAAAAACATACACACTCTCTCTATATCTCTCCCTTATCACTCCCCCCCTCTCTCTATAATTTTCTTGTTCACTCCCTCTCTCCCCCTCCAACTCCATCTCTCTCTTTTTTCTCTCTTTCTATTCCTTTCCCTCTCTCCCTTTCTCTCCTACCTCCCTCTCTCTTCCCCGATATATCTCTCTCTCTCTCACTTCTCTACAACCTTGTCACTATCTCCCTCCCTCTCTCCTCATATCTCTCCCCCTCACTCCCCCCTCCATATTTGTGTCTCCCTCTCACTCTTATCCTTATCTCCCTCTCTCACTCCTCTCTCTCTCTCTCTCTCTCTCTCTCTCTCTCTCTCTCTCTCTCTCTCTCTTCATTTCTCCTCTCCCCTCTCCTTCATTTTAACTCAATCTCTCCCTTGTCACTCTCTCTATCTCTCCACCTCTATCACTCTATGTCTTTGTTCTTCCCTCAATATATATCTAGAGTTTATATATATATATATATATATATATTATATATATATATATATATATATATATATATATATATATATATATATATATATATATATATATATAATAATAATATAATAAATTTAATATTATATTATATTTAGTATTGTATTAATCCAAAGTAATTAAATTAAATAATATTAACATTAATATTAGTCTTTTAACATCAATATTAGTTTTAATGATGTTTTTTTATGGCATGATAACAAACTTTATAATAAAACTGCATCAAATCAATATTTTAAAATATTACAATTTTGATGTGGAAATATTTATGTTTTTAAAGATTTTAATATATCCATAGAATATGGTTTTTCTCTTTAGATATTCATTTTACAAATATTTAATTAAAAGAAATATTAAAAGATTTTGGAGCTGGATTTTGATTGTTTGTGTTGAATTAACCTTTTTTCCTTTGATTTAAAAAATGGTATAGACTTTAATAAAGAGCAAAGATGTTTAAAATTTTACCTAATTTGGAAATTTAATGTGGTAATTTTTTTTGTTAAAGGTAAATTTATGATCCATTCAAATTCACCTATATGATAAAGCAACTATTAAAGGGATGAGATAATTTATTATCCATTCAAATTATATAAATAATACATAGTTATCTTTTAATAAATAATCTTAGCCCATTAATAATATTAGAAAGATATATATAATTCAAAATTTTAAGTTATATATAATTTAAGATTCACACTAATGTTTTGGCCTACATTAGTGAAAATTAATTTTATTATTTTTTGAGGATGTGACATACTTACACATCAAGGGCATACTGGGTTGTAGAATATGGTGCAATAAAAATGAAAACATTTTGGAAATAAAAAATAACAAAACAACTTGTATTTTTTATACAGTTTATATTACTCAAATCAAAGTTTGTATGTGTATTTCTTAATTGTTCCATTATATTACACTATGTATGACAATTTTTCACAGAGGCTTCCTCCGACGGAGAATGAAGCTTGGAAATGAAAATGATTATGGATTGAGTTACACGAACCTTTAGACATATCCAATGAAAACACGCTTTTTCAATGGGCTCTTTCCTATACAAGCAAACTACACTCGAGGATCCTAAGCGAACCTCAGATGAACCTCAGACGAAATTCACTCAATCACATAAATTTTATGTGTAGAGATATCACACAGAATGGAACTTATTTTTTTTATTAAAGAAACTGGATACTACAACAGATGGGTATTAGAAATAGATGCTAAGATAAAAAAGACACAAAACTATCTCAGGCCAAACCAGAGATTGATTGCAAAGGAATTTACTAGTTACACTAGCTCATTATAAGTTAGGAACCAGAGGCTTCATGTCCTATCATAGACTCTATCTATGAACTAGGGCAGTCTAAACCAAAGGAATCTTCACCTGTCAAATTTCAGCCACTTTAGGTTCTCAAAAGGTTCATAGGTTCTGATGCATAGGCTTCTCAAACTTTCGACTCATAGACTCTTACAAACTAATCTCTCTCAATCTATCTCATACTCCCAATGCATCAAATGGTTCTCCTCCCCCTTATTTATAAGAATTGGTGTTGTCGGGGGGGACAAAAGGAATCCTATTGATACTCACTAGTGTCTTTTCCATAGATGCTCTGAGATGTGGGTCAAACCGCACCAATCATCGGAGAAGTGCTTTGAGTCTCAAAGAATCGTCCTAAAGGTATAAAAATTGGAGATGTAAGGCCTCCCACAATACCTTTATTTACATATTGGATATATAATCAGAATCCCATGATATGGTCACACTCATCATGAGGTGACTAGACTTTTATATTATTTCACACAGTGGATGCTTTTATTGTGCAAAGCCCATGAGACACAAACATATGTACAATCTCTATGTTCCCAACATATTTGTGCCATGGCATACTTGTTTGGCATATCTTCCACTGTGTCCCATGCTTTAGAAAAGATGCGTCGAACTATCATGGGCTTCCCAAGTACTATTTGATGCTTTATTTTTGTCATGACTAACCATTGGTGATGTTTAGCCATAAAATCCAAAAGAATCCCATCATCTATGAATCTATTTAAATATTCTACAGTTTTACAAGGCTCGTGAAAGTAGTCCATAAATTCTTCACATGCTTTTCTGTAATCTGATTGGAAATAAATGTCGTCCATAACAGTTTTCTTGATGCCAAAACATGTCCACCATTCTTTTAACCAGTCTGGACGATGTAGTAGCTGAGTGAAAAATGGTAATCCAAAATTTAAGAGAGTATAGTAGGTACCATCTGCTATGTCTCCGCAAAGTAGGTTCCACCATAACTTTTTATATCTAGAGAAATCATAAACAGAATCAGGAAAAATAAGTTTTGAATTGTGTTGAGGCCATAAGAGTCTATGGAATTTTGGATCTCTAGCTATATTTATCACATAATATTTGTGGAAAATATTAAATCTATTATTTTCCTCTCCCCAAATTATGTTCAGGTCTTTGAAATGAAGGTTTAAGGCACCTTCTACCAGATTTTCCAAATGTCTAGAATGGTCAAAAACCATATCATGGATCCATTTGCTGGATTTTGGATACACCTTTCGTTTTGGGGCCAAATGTTGTAGATCTTCATGAGGCTGGAGATTTGCATCTAAGACCTGAGTGATTCAAAGCTTCCATGTTGGTTTCCAATAATTTATATAATCTTCCCATTTGATGGAGTCTGGAATTTCTTTGAGAGTTTCATGACTAAGAGGAGGATCCCATTCAGTTACTATAACCATTTGATGGGATTGTTCTTGAAGATTTTCTCTACTGACAAAATCAGGAATACAATTTTTACTGCCCTTGATGTTTTCAATTTCAAACTCAATTTTTGTGAAGAGAGCTTGTCATCACACAAACTTTAACTCTCCTAGTTTATTGATGTCTTTGATTAACACCTTCTTCATGGATGAAGCATCAGTTATGAGAAGAAATGTATTATGTGTATATCAAATTTATCAATGCAATTCCATTCAACTATTACTTCTTTCTCAATAGTTGAATAGTTTTTCTTTGTTGGATTCCACACACCTGAGGAAAATTGGATAATTTGTTCTTAATATTCTTTGATTTTCTTGAGGACTCCTCCCCATCCTATGTCATCGGAATCAGTTTCAATAATTTTATGAAGACTTTCATGATATATGTACATAAAGGGAAGAATTTTTACCTTTTCTTTAATCTTTTTAAGAGTAGTATTATGTACTGTAGTCCATGGTTCTAGATTATTTTGAAGTCTCTAATTTAACATGTCTCTATCTTCTGCACAATCTTTGTAGAAATTGTAGATATAGTTGAGACAACCCAAGAATCGTTGAAGTTGGGTTCTTTCTTTAATCTCGTGCGGAAATTTGGCTGCAAATGCTACTGCATGTTGTTGAAGAGAAATTTGGCCATTTTCTATGGTATGTCCAAGGAATTTGACCTTGGTCTCAAAACTTCCATCTTTTACTTGCTCAGAACTAACCCAATGCTTTTGACTATCTTCTTGAATTTATTTACATGCTTGAAGTGTTCATATAATGATTAGGAAAATACTAAAACAACATCAATATATGCAATTAGCCAATCAAAATATCACCTGAATACCAAATCGATAACTTTTTGGAATTTGGAAGGAGAATGCTTTAGGCCGAATGGCATAACATTCCATTCATAATATCTAGAGGGGACACTAAAATCTTGTCTTGAACTGATCTTCTTCCTCGATTAATACTTTCCAAAAGCCTGATTTCATATCAAATTTTGAAAATATTTTTTCCCTTGCAATTTTTTATATAAGATTTCCCTTATGGGGGATTGGATAAGTTTCATTAGCCAAAACATTATTTAACAATCTATAATTTATCACCAATCTAGGTAGTCCTATAATCTGTTCAGAAAGATTATTTACATAGAATGCATAACAATTCCAGGGACTGTTTGATTATCTTATCAATTTTCTCTTCAAAAGGTCATGTATCTCTTTCTGGAAGAGCTTTCTATATTATGCATTCAGGGGGATGGCTCTACTTTTACACAGTTTTCATTTATGATATGGCTTGTATGGCAGTTCTACAAAGTATTGTTTCCTATTCCATAAAGCATTTTATTCTTATGCACAAAATTCTTATTCTAATCATTCCTTTAATACTTCTATTTTTTTTATGACTTCATCTTACTTCAATCCTTCTTCAATCTTCAGATAGGACTTTAGATCCTTGAGCTCTTCTAAATGTTTTTATGTTTGTCCTAATTGCTGCATAACTTGTACCATGGTTGAGATTCTTGGTGTTGATACAAAAGGAAATGCGATAGCTTGCAAATATCGTTATTGATTTGGAACATAAATAAAATATCCAGAATTGCCATCATCTAGTCTTGCTAATCCATGGGGTTCTATAGCTGCAAGGAATGGGTTTCCTAAGATGCGGTCTATTGGAATACCCCCTAGTGATAATTTGATGTTTATGTAGTAATTTTCTAGGCAAAGGGTGGCTTTAGGGACTTCATATTGGAAGTTGTATTCTTGTTTTCCTAATCCTATGACTTCTCTTTTTGCCTTAACCCAATATTTTGCAAGAATTGAGCTTTTATTTAACACATTTAGGTCAACTCCCATGTCTAACAAAGTCTTTAGAATAAATACTTCCCCTTGTATTGTGAGTTTGAGCATGACATGGTATGGTTGGTGTTGGATTGCCATGATTTTCATGTTGCTTAATCCCAAGAAATCATCTATCTTGACCTCATAAATTTACACATTGGTATTTTTTTTTAAAGAGGTTGTTGTTATGAGATGTAATCTTCCTTCTTTTATTTCCCCTTTTCTATGGAAACCTGAGTTCTAAGTTCACTAATCTCTTTCTTCAATTTTTTTATTTCATTGCTGACTTCACAAAATGTGAGTATTCTATGCTTATCTTGCTGATGGTTTCCTTGGAATGATTTAGTGTTTTTATCATATGAAATATCAACTAAAGGGTCTTTGGTATAGTACCTTTTCTTGAAGGAGTTGAAGTAGACCCTTGATTTTTTATCATAGTCTGCAGAAATGTATCTATCAATTTTTCTTTCATTTCTCCTTCAGGAAGCATCTTAATTCCTACCAGGACTTTAGCTTCTTCATCATCTAAACTATGCACCATGCATATTTTTAATTTATGTTGTAAGGAAAATTCATCTTCAGTGGTATATTTTGATTCTGACTCTAAGCCATTGAAATGACATTCTTCTACATTTGTACAGTCACAATAGTCAACAAGAAAAATTGTTGCATGATCATTTTCAAATTCAGTGTCAGAATTACTGAAACTAGAAGTTTCTATAGAATCACAACAATTTTGTTTGATAATATGTAATTCTTCTCTGATATGAATATTGGGACAATTTTCAATTTTATGTAGTTTGAAACTACATTTATATCACTGGATGCGGACTAGGGTTTTATTTCTCCTCCTTTCTACCTATCCTGTTGTTATTTTCTAACATTTTCTTGGGACCTTTTCCCTCTATGTATTTTTGATTCTTCCCCCTATGGATAATTATTTGAAGTATGCCATTTTTTCCCACATAACCAATAGGTGAGCCTATTCCAGGCTTCTTGTTTGTGATTCTTAATATGAATATCTTGAGGACAATAATAGTGGGAATTTAGCATTCTTTTGTAGTAGCCTGTTTTTGTTGGCACAAAAGAGTCATCGGGGGGTGACCCCAGGTTCAGGCGCAGAGGGCCAACAATGGTCCATTGTAGTCTAGTATAACACTGACATTTTCACCTTACCCAAAGGATAAGGAGTCTCACCCAAGGCATGCCATGACCAAAATGAAGAAGGCTTCATCATGGGGTCAAGGGTATGTCAAACATCAATATATATCTAACATCATACACACAACTAATACAACAAAATATTGTTTAATCACCATGGAGCCACTACATGCCTATAATTGTAGAACAATTTAAAATTTAAGTGGTTCCATACATCATAAAAAGTCACATACATTGTATCAAGAAACCAATCCAAATCTTACTTTATGTTAAGTCCACGGAAGACAATACATAATAAACTGGGCTTAGCCACAGATGATTGCAAGGAATACCCAGTTACAGACTTTATCTACCTATGCTCGATTCAGAGGTTAAATCTTCGATCCAGAGGTCTAGCTCACCTGCATCCCAACACCCCTGTTGTATGATTCTACAACCAACCAACCCACCAACAACAACCTTTCTCCTTATGGAATCATCCTTTTATATTTTCTCTGCCGCTTGGACTGCTAGTTCCTACTTGGTTGTTCCTTCCCTTGGCTGCCTCTCCACTCGTCTCGTCTGCTCGGCTATTCCTTCCCTTGGATTCCTCTCCATTTGTCTCATCCGCTCAGTTGCCTCTGCCTTCTATTGACACTTTGCCGCAACCACCCTACAACTGCTTGCTCCCGCTTCCCACTCCAGCTGTCTTCACTGCAACCTGATCATTTCTTCCGCCACCGACTTCCTCTCCATTTTATGGAAAGCTAAAATAATCAAAATCTTCTACTATCAAAACGAAGGCCCCAATAGGCCCCGACCATAATCCTTTGACTCGTCCCTGAGTCAATTCATTTCAAGTTCTGTCGGTCCTGTAGGTGTCTCGATCGGTGCTCCTGTTGGTGGCTGCACTGATTTTGATGGTTGCTAAGCTAATGCTCCCATTGTCTCGGTTGTCACTTGCAGGGTGGTTCTTGCTCCTCTTTCACCTTCCTCTTTCTGCTAACCTTCCTTTTCAAACATAGGCTGCAACTCTGGGACAACAGTGGGCATTTGTTGCTGAAATTCGTTGTACTTCATGAGGGTAGTCTCCCAGTCGACAATTATCGCGTTGGCCTGTTGCGTGAAGTCTTCGGCCGTATTGGAAGTTAACGCAGTTTCCCTTTGACTTTGCAGAAGTTCCTACTGTTCCCCACTATTGTTTCAAAAAATTTTTAGAGTGAGCACTTGTAGACGGATTGGTGGGCACAGGGCTCTTATCACCTTTTTTGTTTTTGTTGATTCTTCCTCAATCTGATCCACCTACGCTTGGATGGCAATTATCTTCTCATTAATATGCTAGAGTTGGTTAGCATCCATGTAGTCCTTGCTACTGTTGAACAGTACCTGTATTTACTCTCTCATGGGGTATACGAGGTGATTTTTCAAGTCTAGGCTTCTTGGCCAGTCATGAACTCTGTTCATCAAGGCATACCCATTCACTAGTGCATTGAAGAGTGTTTGCTTCTTAAACTCTACCTCCTTGATCTTTCATTTGATGGTCCTCGCATATATCTCGATGATGTCTGGTAGCGTTGATCTTCCCGTCTCTAGTTTCTTCCTCATCTCAGCATTGGTTGCTACCAGATTTAAGCATGGTGCTTGGATATGGTCGTAGTAGCTCACCAGCGTGCAGGCTGTAATATCATCTAGTGCTTCCATGTTTACATCCATCATAGTCAGCCATAAGGACATGAATTTCTATGTTACCTGATCAACCCACGCTTGCAAATATGTATTTTCTTGTCGCAAATGATCTCTCTCCTCCGTCACCTCCTACAGTTGTCTTTGTTGCTCATGTTATCGAACTAGATCATCATGTATCCCCTCGGCCCTTTGCATTTCTTGCTAGATAAACACAAACAACTATGCCGAAGACCAGTGTTGCAGGGTGTCAGCTTGCATTGTACTGGGTTCTGGAAAATTCTGCTGTATTGGTAGGCCGCTGGCTATGGATTTGTCAGAGTGGGAAGTGGGTAAATGAATGGGTTATGACTGTGGAGTGAAGTGGTGAGTGGGAGGGAAGATATTAGGGTTAGGGACCACCAGGAAATGTATAGGGAAGAGTGACTCGTATGCTTCATCCCCTCCCTCTTGCGAAATAATTGTGGTTGGTCCTTTCTCCTGGAGTGGGTCTGACCAAAAGTGTAGAGACACTAGTGACATTTGTTGGGTGCTGCCGGCAGAGGCAGCCCCTCTAACCTGCTCCATTGACTCAACTTCCATTTCTATCATTGCCCGTCATGTGTCGGAAGGGAGGGTTTCATACAGGGTTGCGGAAGTGGAGGCCATGTGAGGGAAAGATTCCCGCGACTAAGAGAGGATGGTGGAGGTAGTGGGGGCAATTTATTCAACTATGGGGGATGCGAAGATTGACTGTTTGACCTCATATGTAAGTTAGACAAATTGAATGGTCGAGGTAGTTCTCAGATTTTTAATAGATGGGTTCCACATGACTCTTTTCTTCTTGGGCTTGGGGACCGTTGGCTGGGATGGGGTGCAAGAACCCCCAGTGGGGATTTCTACAACAAATGCAGTTGTGATGATTGGAGAAAACATGGTGGAACCTTAAAATTGCAAGAGTTGGTGAGCCTCACCTAATTGGCCATCGAAACTTGTAATTATCTGCCTGAGCAAAAACATCTTCTCCTCCATCTACAGTACCATCAGATGGAGGTCATCTTCACGTGGCCTGTTTCAACTACTTTCCCCTAATTCTCCCTCTTGCAACTGAGGCTTCAAGCCCTCGAACATATATTTATACTTCCCTTTAGTAATTTCACAGGGGACCCCTGTCCATGATCCAAGCTCACTCTGGAGTGCCTCTTCAATTAAAATAAATTTCTGTGGCCTCATCTTGAAGGTGTCAAGATGGACACACCGTGGTTGAAGGTATGTGTGACCATCTGTGGCTCCAAACCAAACTTCCTTAGAGAACTCATCCAACAGAGGTGTGGTTATCCTCTACTTTGACCTGATTGTGATCAACATCATCTCATACCATTCTTTCAAAGTTGCCTCATTTACTTCTTTAGTGCTCAAATCCCCCGAAACTCTCTATGGCTCATACCGAAGAGCTAATGGTTGTCCTTCCATGATAAGCATCATCCCCCTCCCACCTAGTGGCCACAATTTCGACATCGCCAGAGACATAAGTATGTACCCAAACAAGAAATTGATATGATGCTTGTAAATATCCTCGCAGTCCTCAAAAATCTCGTTCAAGATGAATGCAGACAAATTTAGAACCCCCCCATTGCAGCAGTGCTCGGCAACCGAAATTGAATCTAAAGTGCATTCATTCTTCACGAAGTGTCTCATGGTATTACCTGCTATGATGTAGCAGGAAAATCTGATGCTAATTTTGTTAATCAGGTCCATGTTTTGCATAGTAATTCTCCTCTTTGTGTTTCCTTGCTCTTTTGGCACCTACCTAGAATTATGTGTTAATTGCATTTCCTCCAGTTGATAGCCCTGTAAGATGTTGAATATTATCTACGTGAATTGGGTACTCCCTGTCGAGCCACATGGACCCCCCATGGATTCTGCTGGCAACTAATTTTGGTACATTGCATTGTGGCCGGTTGGGTTCTGAAGACCATTAAACTTCTCAAATTGAGTAGTGTCGACTTGTGCAATCCTCTGAACTCCTCCTTGACTCTTGACGTTTTGGTTCCATCGTCCCTCTAGATTTCTTCTGTGTAAACCTACCTCTTTAGAGTCGGAAACTGGAAGCAGTCAATCACATCATTATCGACCAGGATCGCCTTGTCGTATTTCCTATATAGATTCTCCATCGGTTGAATCCTTTTATCTAGATTATCTTGTGGAACTGAGATAACTCCCTTCACCATCACTCTGCATATTTGATAAACAACTGTCACCTAAGGCTTCACACTCCTGCGTTTCTGCTGTTGTTCTTCAGAGCAGACCTGGATTTTCTCTACTATCTACAATTGAAATTCTGCAGCATTCTTCATTATCCTTTGCAAATTAAGTAGTTGGGCTTGACACGATGTTTACTTACTGGACTTTGGAAATTAAATACTAGGACAACTTTCCCCATGTATCCTAACCATGCTTTTCCGCCGTCGGATGACCTAGACCTGACATTTCTTATGTGGGCTGGGAACGTACAGACTGGGCCGCATGGCTTATTAATTTTTCCATGATGGGGGTTATTTATTAACTAAACTTGTTCCTAATGGGAAAATATTTTACGCCTCCCACTTGATAGTTTCATTATTGGTTACTTATTATTGAAATGACTACTGGTACAACAAAAAGGACAGATACATTGTGTGGCCATAAAGACTGAAAAAGTGACTGCCTATGTGTAACTTAAGAGCTGGCAAGCATGCACCTACAAGTGACTGTTAACTTTACCTATTCCCTCCCCGACCACAAATGGGTTGCTGTCCAATGACAATGCTTCTGCAACCTTATTGATGTTATTTTCTTATTCTTATTAAAAGGATGCAAAAGACATAAACTCAAATGGATGCTGAAAATTATTTGATTATAATCTATTAAGTCTTACCTACATGCGGCCACGTTTCCGAGACCCTTTGAAATTGAGATTGTGTTTCTTGGCATGTGGAATGGCTTCAAGCATGCATCATTTATCGAACCTTCTAGCATCTCTCCATCTAGTTGTGCCAACCTTACCACCTTGGAATCTTTGATTTCTGCAACTATGAATGGGCCCAACCAATGCATCTGTAGTTTACCCATTAACTTTTGAAACTTGTTGTCGTAAAGAAATACATGATCTCGAATTTTGAATGTTTTCCTCCTAATGTGCCTGTCGTACCAAGATTTTTGCCTTCTCTTCTCTACTAACTGGTGAAACTTGGCTAAGAACCTAGATTCATCTAGTTCCATTAGTTGACCTAGCCTTTATCTCAACGTGGCATTGTCTTTCATTCTCATTGCCTCAGAGATGAACATGCTCGGTATTATGTACTCTACTGGGACCACTGCTTCCTTCCTGTGTACTATCTGGAATGATGTTTGTTTATGAAGTATTTTTACCAGTGTTCTGTATGCCCATAGCGTCGTTGGTACTCTTTTGTCCCAGTCATCCCTGTTAGCTGATATAATCTTCGTGAGGCCCTTTTCTAGTATTTTGTTGAATGCCTCGACAGTCCCATTGGCCTGTGGATGATATGGACTACTTTTATGATGTTGAATCATGAAATTATTGAGAAGAGACTCAACAGTTTCATTTATAAAATGTGTTCCTTGGTCACTTCTCAAGATTTTTGGGCATCCAAACCTTGAGATTATGTTCTAGAAAATAAACCTTGCAGCAATGTTGGTTGTACAGACTCTGGCAGGTGCTTCTTCTATCTATCAGGTGAGATATTCAGTGGCAGTTATTATATATATCGCACGCGAGCCTCACTGGTGGTGTTATAGGGCCAATGAAATCTATTTCCCACTTCTTGAATATTTTCACTGTATGAACAGGATTTAGAGGTAGTTCGTCCTGTCGAGAAGGCTTTCCAACCCTCTGACAAACATCGCAATTCTTAGCATATTCCTTAGAATCTTTATGGAGGGTTGGCCACCATAATCCTGCATGCATTATCTTCCTTGCGGTGGCTTTTCCTCCTACATGGCCTCCCACAACCCCTGGGTGACATTCCCATAGCACATGATGTCGTTCGTGCTAGAGTATGCAGTGTCTTAGGACTTGGTACAAGCCCATCCTATAGAGATTTCCTGTGATTAGTTGGTAGTTTGTTGCCCTTACTATTAAGTGTCACTTTTGTGTTGTTGTATATCCCTCCGACCAGTGGCCCATTGTCAATAATGCAATGATATCCTCTAAGTAGTCCGAGACTGCTTCTATTCTGAATAAATCAACATTAGGCAGCTGATCATCCAATGCTCCTTCACTTTCTCCGGTCTCCAATTATGACAAGTAATCTGGTCCTACATTTAATCTTATGGGTTTGATGACTACCTCGAAAGTAAATTCTTTGAAGATTAATAACCATTGGCATATCCCGCCCTCCAACACTAGTTTATTCACTAGATACTTTAGTGTTGAGTGATCTGTGAAAAACTTCAGTGGCACCCTAAATAGGTAATTCTTGAGTTTCTGCAAAGAGTAAACCATGGCCAACACCTCCCTCTCCGTTATCATATAATTCCTTTCTATCATTGACAACTTCTTGCTGGCATAGTACACTCGGTGATCCATATTTATTTCTTGGCTACGCTAATATTGATCCTTGCGCAATCCCTGACGCATCAATGTGTACGTGAAACATCTTGTTCCAATCTGGATAGACAAGGATTGGGGCATTTACAAGTTTCTCTTTTAATGTATCCAATGCTACTTCACAATATTCTGTCCAATTAAATTATTTCGTTCTCTTCAGTAGCTTCTCCATCGGGGTCATTATTGATGCATAATTCCTGATGAAGCATTAGTAATACCCTGTATGTCCTAGAGTGGACCATTGTGTGGTGGTTCCATGTTGGTAATTACCACAACCTTTGCCAGATCTACACACACTCCTTCTTGGCAGACTAGTAGTGTTCCAAATGGGACCACAAAAATACACTTCTTTAGGTTCAAAGAAATTTGCAACTGCTAACACCTTTCGAACATGATCCTTAGTAGGCTTGTGTGTTTCTTCAGTAGGCTATATACTGTCCAGTCATCCATGTACACTTCCAGGAACCTTTGAATGTAGTCTCGGAACACAGATATAACAATTCTCGAGAAGACCACAGGCATGTTCTTCAACCCGAACGACATTACATTGTATGCATATGACCCCCACTCTGTGGTGAACGTTGTCTTTCTCTTGTCTTCCTCAGCTATTCGGACCTGATGGTAGCTTGAGAATTGTTTGTGAATGAGTATGCTTCATTGCCCGCTACATTTTCTAGGACTTGATCACTGAAGGGTGTCGGAAAGGGATCATGCACACATGCATTGTTCAAACTTCTATAATCAATGCATACCCTGATTTTTGTTGCGTCTTTCTTTTTCTGTATAACAATTAGAATTATCCACTCCACTTCATCTACCAGAAATATAATCCCTGCCCGCAACAATTTTTCGATCTCCCTCTTAACCTTTTACTTTACCCCGGGGTTTAATCTATATGGTCTGTGCTTCACTAGATGGGTGTATGGCTTCAAAACAATCTTTATCTCCCCTATCTCTCCTTTTATTGATTTTAGCTCCACCACTTACACTGGGAACAAGTCTTGGTATTCCTGCAATAGGTCAAAGATTTCTTTTGTCGTCTGTTCATCCGAGTAATCTCCCGCAACTACCATCTTAGGTTTATCCTCCGTTCCAACAATTTGCTTCCTTAACTTTATCGAGAAAAGGTGGGTAGATTCTCCAACAGGACTTTATCGTATATCTCTTTCCCCTCTGTTTCTTCAAAGGTTATGTTTCTAAGTTCTTCTAACCCATCCTCATCTAGTTTTGCATCCACATTGTTGTAGGCTACGTATTCTGGAGAGCCTGTGTCATAGAGGTATTGTAAGAACTTTTGATCAACGCAACCTTCAACCACCTTTCCTCGGGTGAACATGATCTATTTAATTCCTTGTAGTGTTTTGGTCATGCGTACATCAACATCCCTGAATGAGAAGCTGCTAATGAATAGAGACACCATAGTATCCTAATCCACTATTTATTTACGAAGTTCCTCTTTCATGTACCAATCTTTGGGAATGATACCTAGGGTACGTATGAATACATGTACCCAAAGTTCTTTCGGAATCCCCTGTCATTGGCAACTTCTCATACAGTCATCTAAGTACTTCTTAGAATCTAAATTACCTCTGT
Source organism: Pinus tabuliformis (assembly GCA_031772625.1). Lineage (NCBI taxonomy): Eukaryota > Viridiplantae > Streptophyta > Pinopsida > Pinales > Pinaceae > Pinus > Pinus tabuliformis. Next base: position 588,733,173 of record CM062818.1, read on the forward strand.
ACTTCATGTTATCTTGAGGGCGGTCGTCCTCCTCACTGAACCCCTCCCTCATGGCTTTCTCTATGGCTCCCCATTTTTGCAACTTGTTGTGGTGTGCTCTCCACCACCTTGCTAGTGTGGCAAGGAGCACGACATCTAGTAGGGGAACTTTGTGATGCTCCCTTACCTATTTTTCCACTTTATTCAAGAAGATGTCCATTGGTTCGATGCTGTGGAATTTCAGATAGTCTCTTACCTCTGCTCCTATCCAGTTTACCCAGCATATCGTTGCACAACGTCTGGTATTAAGTTCATATCCACCTTTCTGCCATGCATCCCATGCAGCTTCCGAGCTCTAAATACTCCTCCAACTGATAAATCCTCCTGCTATAGGGTTTATGTAATATTCTCTTTTACCTGTTCGTAGGGTGTATAACTGGTCTAGCACTGTTCACTCATCCCTGTCATCTATGGGTTCTATGAACCTAGGTCCCTGATAGGGATCCAAGGATTGTATCACTCTCATCCCTTCTGCTTCAAAAATCATTAATTCTTTCTTTAGATTGATGACAACATAGTTTTCATAAGCTTAGTCGATCCTAAGGAGCATTTGGTATGGGTCCTTATCACCCATTATGTCAATCACTTCAAATTCAGTGTACGTATTTACTCCCACCACATCTACTTCTACATTCTATAGCCTTCCAATGGGTAGAATGTAGTATTGGTTTGCCATTCTCAATTGTATCGACGGATATCTCAGTTGAGGCTTACCCATTGACTCCCATGTTTTCCTAGGAAGGATGTTTACATCTGACCCTAGGTCCAACATTGTGTCTTTTATTTAGAATCCCACAACCTGGGCATTGATCCAGAATTCCTTTCCGCTTCTCTTCTTATTTCACCACACTCATCTAGTATATTTTTATGGTAAGTTGGCAGATGGTCGTTCTGCTTCCCCCTCCTCCTCAGACAATGATGCCTTTAAACTTTTGCGCAACTCTTTCAACATGTATTCATCCTCAACGATCTGCAAGAACAACCTAAACCATTTTTCTAATGGGTGAGCATTGTTGAGCGCGTGGCCATTCTTTCTCTGATTCTCCCTTGTCTTAGTCATCTCTTCAAACAATTTAGGTGCCTCATGGCAATACTATTTTTGTTGCTCGGGCTGGTATGATTTCTTTAGGGATGTTACCTTGACAACCAAGGGTGGGTCCGCTGTACTTCGATCCTCCCCTGTCCTCTTTCCCCTCTTGTGACTATATTTATATTGGTTAAGGGAAGAGTGTCATTGGTACGAGGTTCAGTGTTAACCAAGTTATCCCCTCTCTGTCTAGTCATTTCTTCCAACTTTGCAATAAGGTCTGGGCCATCCTCTGTGGCGTGAGTATTGATTCTGCATTGTGAACACCATGGTCTTCTAGGGAGTGGGAATTCCTTGGAAACGTGACCCTCTTGATCACAGTTGTAACATCTCACTAGACAACTTCCTCCTCTTCTCCCTCCACTACCATTTCCTCCTTGTCCTCCCCGGTTGGACTCAATGATCTTGAACGACGACCTGTCCAGTTGTTTTGCTAAAGCATCCAATGCTCTACACTAGTCAATGTGATGCATTGTGGATGCGCAAAACTCACAATAGTTGTTATTGGGTACATTGGAGTACTTCTATATTATTGGGAACATCCGTGGTAGATTTCCATACATTCTATAGATCTCACAATATTCCTGATTATTTCATCCAGGGAAAACTCCTTCTGCTCCTATTGTCACAATTCCTGTTATTGGTGGGGTTCCTGATGATCCTACAATCCCCCCTAGATGATTAATTCCCCACAATCTCGGACACTTCGTCACTGCATGTCCCTCCACCATGTAGTGCGTGCACCACAAGTTGGGTCTGGCTAGCCGTACTGGTTGAAGGTCTTTCAATTTCTCTATTAAAGTTGCAATCTATTTTTGAAGGCCCATAATCGACAGATCCTGCAATCATGTCCCTCCTCGATATTCATGAGGATATCTAGCCATAGCTTCTAGAGGTGATGCTTTCTCTAGAGCATCCTGGAGGGTCCTAATCTTTTGTTTTTTTCATAGTGTCCTTGTAAGGGGAAAGAGTGCCTTGATGAACCAGTCTCTCTGGTGATTAGGATCTCAAGTGTAACTCAACTTATCAATGGTGTCCTTAAATATTTGCATTAGCTCCCAAGAAGTTTCACCTTCCTTCTGCTTGATTTCCCATATCTCCAATAGTCCTTGCTGGTCTATTTGAGGTACTTTGAATTCTTGTATGAACCCCCTCTTGATGTCATTTATCGTGGGATTCTAGTTCTGTTCTGCCCATTTTATAAACCAACGTAGAGCCCTCTCCCTTAATGTAGTCTGGAACTCAATTGTTTTGACATTGTCAGGTGTTTATCATCCTCTCCATATAGCTTCACAGAGATACCATTGATGTTCTACTTCTTCATTTCCCCTACCCGAAAACTATGGGTATCTGGTAAAATATACCGGCATGTTTATTTGAGTATTCTCGAATAACATAAATCCCTTAGTTCCAGGCTGTTGAGATCCTTGCAATCAAAAGTTACTAATAGCACTAATTCCCATGTTGTTTACTATATTGAAATTGGCCTTATATCTCTCATGTACGGTGTGTACCCTTATTGCTTTATCTAATTTAATAACAAAAATATCCGGATTATAGTAAGGTACCAGGGGAAGGCCGCGAGAAATACTACTTTTACTTTTGGGACATTGTTGCTGATTTCTTGGGGATGCTTCTTCTTCAAAAAATAACCTTCTCATCACGTTGCCCATTTCCTCTTCGCAATTGCTCGACATTTGTTCATCCACTATCCTTCCCACAACCTGTAAGGAAGGATCCTCTTTATCATTCTAGATTCTGTCTTTCCAATCACCAATCGTGCTTTGTTCAGTATCTCGCTTTTATCTCCCTTCCTCTTCAGGTTTCCCCAACACCGCTCCTACTTGGTGGGGTACCATCTTTCTCTTCTTCAAAGTCTGAACTACTCTTTCTTTCCACTTGTCAGCTAACAACGCTCTCCCTTGTGCTCTAACATCTCTAGCATTTCGCAACCCTTCTACATACATTCCTCCAACAACATTTCTATTCCCCAACCAGTAGCATTCTCCCCTTATGTCCTTCCCTGAGTACTGGGATTTACGCTACCATCTCCGTGGTAGGTGTGGGTAGTAGTCCTTCTTGTACCATGAACATTTTAATCCACAACGACACATCCTTCACCAAACTTCCTCTTAGCCCAAACCCAAACACTGATTCCTCCTTTGAAAAATATTGATAAGTTTTTACAGCAAACTCGACTAATACCCCTCCACTATAGTCTTTACCCAAAAGTCGACTTCTCTAGTCAGATCACTATCTACCTTTTGTAGAAATATAAGATCTGAGGAAGCCCAGCTTTGATGGGCTGACGTTATCCCTCCCGATCGATTTTGTGCTTTTAGCCTTCTTAACCAATTATACAATTATTTTGGGAATTTGTATCGGAAGATCTCGTACTGGTCGCTATCCCCTCAACATACAACGTCTCTTCATTGAATTTGGAAGATGGTTGTCCTCTTTGAGGAATTTGTTCTTCTATAAATTGATCTACTCTATTATCCCACCAATATTTAATCTCTTTCTTGAATATCCTTGACACCATGTTCTGAACCAGTTCTTGTAACTTCGAGTCTCGACAACTGAACCATTTTTTGGCACAAAAGAGTCATCAGGGGGATACCCTAGGTTCAGGCGCAGAGGGCCAACAATGGTTCGTTGTAGTCTAGGAAAACGTCGACATTTTCACCTTACCCAAAGGATAAGGAGTCTCACCTGAGGCGTGCCGCGACTATAATGAAGACGGATTCCTCATGGGGTCAAGGGTATGTCAGAAATGAATATATATCCAACATCATACACACAACTAATACAACAACATATCATTTAATGACAATGGAGCCACTAAATGCCTATAATTGTAGAACAATTTAAAATTTAAGTTGGTCCATACATCATAAGCAATCACATACATTGTATCAAGAAACCTCTAGATCTCACTTCATATTAAGTCCACGAAAGACAATACATAATAAACTAGGACTAGCCACAGATGATTACAAGGAATACCCGGTTATAGATACTATCTGCCTATGCCTGATTCAGAAGTTCAATCTTCGATCCAGAGGTCTAGCTCACCTACATCCTGACGCTCTTGTTATATGATTCTACAACCAAACAACCCATTAGCAATAAACTTTCTCCTTATGGGTTCCTCCTTTAATATTTTCTCTGCCACTTGGACAGCCCGTTCCCGCTCGGTTGTTCCTTCCCTTGGTTGCCTCTCCGTTCTCCTCATTCGCTCGGCTACCTCTGCCTTCTGCTGACACTTTGCCACAACCATGCCGCAACTGCTTGTTCATGCTTCCCACTCTAGCTGTCTTCACCACAACTTGATCATTGTTGCCACCATCCGTTCCCTCTCCGTTGTATGGAAAGCCAAAATAATCAAAATCTTCTACTATCAAAACGAAGACCCCAAAGTTTTCTTTTCTTATTCTTTGGGGTTTTGCATGATGGTTCATTTTTCGTTTTGAAATTTTCTTGAGGGCCTTCTTTACCATTTTATTTTGTACAACAAGACCATCTATAGATACCCCATATTTTTTGCAGATAGAACTATTGTCAAGTATCATGGATAATTTCTGTACAGATTTATTCACCTTCATATTTGTGTATAGTCCAACCAAATCTTTTCTTATGATAGTATATATTCCCCCCCATGTATAAGACTTATAGGGGTTTGGGAATACTTCTTGAATTTTCAAGAAATATAGAAGTTTAGAAGGAAGAGCTCCAAGATACAACTGTTTCCATAAGAGATTCTTGCTATCTTTTACTTCATAGATTCTTTGAATCCAATTCCTATGGAAGTTTTCAAAGTGGGACATTTTTTTTACATTTGAGATGCATTAATATTAGAGCGTTTATCTGATATTTTTGATTATGCACCACACCAATGTTAAAGGATGAATGATGTCAGAGTTCCAATCATGCTATTTTGGGGATCCCCATTTTCATTATGTACAACATCCCCTACTTCATTTTTAACTATTTCTTCTGCCATTTTATCTACCAATGCTGGAGAGTATTATACTTCCCACCATCTTCTGAGTGTACAAGTAAAATACTGAATTAGTGTCTTACAGGCTTCTACTTCACTAAATTTACCCCTCATGCACATTAGCTTATATTCAGCGAACATTTCATGAATCATAGATTATGGAAGCTTACCCTTACCACTCAAATCAGCAGCAGGATATATTAATTATTGGTTGGGGAATGGATCATAAACCGACAGTAGATGAGAGTCAAATGAGGTTTCTGATTTTACTGATTTTTTTGTAGGAAACAAAATGAAAAATCTATCTATTGATTTTTTGATAGAATGTATAGGGACGAGATGGCTAAACAATAGAGAAGAAGGAATGTATTTATATTTGGACGTAGAAGACATTTTTCCCAATTGTGAGGAAATATTTTCAATCTTTGGATGGGTCAACAAAAAGGCTTTGTGGATTTCATTTTTGATTTCCTCAAACTATCCATTCATCTTTTCAGACAATTTTTTTGCTTCACGATGACCTTCTCGTACAAATCCTTCTATTGTAGAAATAAAAAACTAGAAATCATTCATACTTTTATTTATATTGTTTACAGACTTGACTTGCAAATATTCTACTCGTTGTTTTTGTGCATTTGATGTTGATACATGCATATCTAAACCTTTCAAACCAGTATTGGTCCAATTAACTTTTTCACTGATTCTTTGTATTCTTCCCTCTATTCCTACAGTTGAGTCATCTTTGAGGACTAAAGGTAATTCTTTAACCACCTTTCATGTTTCTTCAAGGACGATTCCTTTATATGGAGGAAAAGTAGAGGTGGATTTTATCTTACTACCATCATAAGTTTTCCAATGGTTTTTAGAAGAAGATTCTACTGATAACATCTGTAATCCATGTTTTCTTCTTGCTTCTTCCATTCATAAAAAGAAATCCATGAATCTTTATAATCCATATATTCCTCCCATCTTAATGAAAGATTTGTTTTTTCTGCTAGGGATGTAGTCAAATTGAATTCCATGGAATTTGGATGAGTAAATGAATCCCAATTTATCATTATTTTCATCCATTCTGAATTTAGTTTATACTTAGGACAACCTTCCATGAGAGAGAAGAAATTAAACATCTCAAGCTTATATGTCCTTTTGCTGTCACTTGGAACAGGGTTCTGAAATCGGCTTGATGGGATGAGCATGTCCATTTCTTCCAAATACCCTAATCCATATCTAGGGATACCTGGCGGCCTCATCTTTTTAAACTTTATTTTTTAGCCTTGGATCTTCATTTTCGAGGGATGGAAGTTCATGTATCATCATGACAGTCTAATGTGGAAGTGAGATGTCACTGCATTTTGGATTTGGACAAGAATTGTTTAATAGAGTAGATGGAGCTTCACCTATCCTGGGATTATGATTTCTATGGGAGGTAATATATGTAAGAGACTTTATATTTACTAATGTCTAACAGGAAAGGCACTTGATTACTAAATCTGAAAAATTTAAAATTTGTGGAAGCTCAAATAACTCAATGTGGGAACAATCTATACAAGCGGATAGATGGTGTGATGCAGATGCTTTAGAAGGAATAGGATGGGAAGCTTTATATTCTTGGAATTCTCTTTCAATTTTTTGAGTTGGGATGATGGATCTCCTTAGAAATGATTGAATGACAGAGGATACATTCTCTTGAATTTGTGCAGAGGTGATGTGCTGTATTTTTGGAGATGTGGGCATGTCCACTACCCAACTTTCTGGAAAACTTAATCCGTCCCATTTTATGACCTAATATTCAATCTTATCATTTTCAACATCCGTAATGACTACAACACTTGAATTTGAATCTTGGATGGGAGAATGTAACACAACATGATACAAGGTATATATATGCCAAAAACAACCCCTGGTATCAATTGAAATATTTGTTTTCTTTTTCTTCATATCAAATTACAGGTTTTTATCTGTAGTTGCAAAATGTCTCTAATACATTCATCAAAGACATAGACCGAGAAATTTGGATAATAATTAAACCATATTGGCCCATTGGATAGGGGAGCAACAATCCCACCAAGGAGGGAGTCAATGTACTTGTTATGAGTGAGGTCTCTTATAGTTTCTAAGATGAATGTGTTTAATCCTTTGTGACTTAAAGAAAAGATCTTGACTCTTATACAACCAAGATGGATATACGAAGTATTATGTTTGCAGGCTTCTTGTTGAATTTCTTTGGGACCTAACAAAGGAGTGGTTTAGATGGCTTCTGTGTTTTCCTAAATTTGACTAACACATTCTTTAATAAAGACTCTTGTTACAACTTTCAGATGAAATACAAAGAGATCAGAGTACACTTCTGAGGGGCTAATATTAGGAAGCTTCTAACATGATGAAAGTTGACTTACTACAATCTCTAGCTCAAATGAATTTATTATAGATGATGAAAGTTGACTTTCTACACTCTCTAGTTATAGATAACAATGCATTATGAAACAGACTTTGCATATCAAGATTTTCGGTTTTTTGTTCATTCTCTCGAGACTCACAAAAATAAATAGATTTGTGTCCCGTTTCCATTTTTAACTGAGAAGAAGTTATTGAATTACCCATATAAAAAGACCTGTGTCCCGTTTCCATTTTTAACTGAGAAGAAGTTATTGAATTACCCATAGAAACAGAAGTTATTGACTCAGATACCACTTTTTCACATAAATTTCTTCTCGTGTCAGGGTTGAACTATCATTCACTCGAGAAAAAGTTATAAACATGAGTAACTATAGCATAGAAAATATGAGAGAATTTCAATATTACAATAGGGACGAGCCTTCTCTCTTTGATGGATAAAAATATTTTTTTAAATGGTTCGTGTAATCATAATTATTTTAATAAATAATTGTATTTTTATTATTTAAAAAATATATAAAAATAATAAAATTGTAGAAAATAAGAGAGAATTCGTGCTCTTTGATGTATAAAAATATTTTTTTTAAATAATTCGTGTAATCATAATTATTTTAATAAATAGTTTTATTTTTATTATTTAAAAAAATTATAAAAATAATAAATTGTTTTAAATATAATTAGAAATAAATTTTAACCATTTTTTTTGTTAATAAAGAATATAAATAACTAGATATATAATTAATTAATTAATTTTAATTAAACATTTTAATAATATTTCTTAATATAAAAATACATTTTAGTAAGATCTCCCATTATAATTCTTAACTACTTTGTGAAGTTTCATCATGTTCAATTCTGTTCAACACTATCTCACAAGCTCATCATAAGTCACCTCATTATGTTTCGTTTCAATATATTTCAAATTCCTTCATAGTTATATACCTAATATTGTAAACATATATACAATTTTTTCAATATATTCTAAAGTTATACATTAAAGTAAAATTATATATATATATATATAATATTATTTTCTTATATTTCTAGTTATCACTACATTTTATTAACTTTTTTTAGAGATATATAATTTTTATAGAGATATTTTTCTGTAAATAAAAGAAACTTTAGATTCACAGATAAATATATTACATTCAAATCTTTTTCTATGGTTAAAAAGGATACCAAACCAACTACACTTCTATTGTTAAAATTTATGACATACTCCTCACTATTATGAAATATATATCCATCATAACTGTCCATTGATACCCAATAATACCAAAATACCATACAGTAGTACATGCTAAATAAGTTCAACCAATTGATAGAAAAAAGCCATGAAATATCAACATAAAATAGAGACATCAATTGACACACCTTCCTCAGAGATAATTTGCAATAATTCCTCGTTGCATGCGATCAAAAACCACAGGGATTATAACCAAAATGGAAACCTTCCAACACACCTTGAAATGCAGACTCATTGATCACTTTAAAGTGATTAAATGAGCCATAATATCTGCTGAGACTGAGGACGGGACCTTTGTCATACCTCGCATGCATGAACCACCTGAGGGTGTTCATAACTCTCGTGTTGAGCGCGTTTGGTAGCGCTAAGACCCCGATTAGGTCAAATCGAGAGATCCTTTTTAAAATCTCTTCCATGCATAAATTACTTCTGAGTTAATGTTAAGATTGGAAATCACTAGACAGTATAGAATAAGAATATGAAATGAAGGTAGTTATGAAAACATAAATGTTTAATTACTATTAAGCAATGAGTTTCATTTGGGAAAAAATTAAGGAATGATCCTGGATTATTCGATGTCATGAAGGGTGAAAACGTCTAGGGTTTCCTAGCCACTCCATCTCTCTTCCATCCATTAGATATTTGTATAATGTTTTTTTTTCTTAGATTTTTGGGTCTGTACGGTTTGGGTTTACCTGCATAGATTTTCTGAAATATTAAGAGTTTATTTTCCTGGTTTAGGGTGTCAAATTTGGTTTTCTATAGTTTAATTTTGTTATTGGTTTGGATATGTTGATTTTATTGCTTTTGCAATAGGAGGTATTTCCAATTTTGGTATGCATCATCATGGTTCTTTTCCCTGTGGTAGTTTTGTACAAAAAATGGATACAATTTTTTCTCATGATTTGGATTTTGTTGTTTATATAAAGAAGAATGTTAATACCCTTACCAAATGAGGATGGATAGCCCAACTATAGCTACGTTTTAGAATGGATCTTTAACAATTGTATATATAATGAAGCCATTGGTATTTTATATTATGGAAATGACTATTTTGATTGTGTGTTTTAAGGAAAATATGATAGAGAGCCAACCTACATATACAAGCCCTCTTTAATGATCTTCTCCTCCATAAATAAAAAGTAAAAAGGACCAGATAAATTCCTCAAAACTTGGTGCCTATCATTATTTAGCCTCCCATGGTTTTAATGAGTAGTTAAATCTTAGAAATGTTTTGTCTTACTAACAACCTGCTAAAGCTATTTGTAGGTATCCACTCTTTTTCACAATAAGTAGTAGGTTCAAGTCTCAAAAGGTACAATATTGGATTTGTGCTGCTTGTATGGCTTATTTTCCTCATTTTTAAATAATTTCGGAACTTTCTCTATAGCACTGATTTGGATGTAATTCAGTTGCATGTTCCAACGAAAATTTTTTTAATAATACAAAATTCTTATTCTATTTTTAAAAAATGTTAAATTATTAATTATCCTTTAAAAAACCTATACAATTACTCACATTACAAGTTCCAAAATTATATTTTAATGCCTTGGTTACAATTTTTATGTTCCTGTATATGTAAAAATGTATCTATATATATATATATATATATATATATATGGAAATATGATTTTAAATTTCTCACCAAACTACAATCACACATTTTAAAATATCTATCATATATATATAGTCTTCTTAAATAAATCCAGCATAAACAAAAATTAAACCTCTAATATAAAAATGTTTAATAAAAATAAAAATTGTATTTATCTAATACCTTTAACCAATATTTTCTTTCTCTACATTGAATTTTCCTTTTTTAAGTTAATATTTTCTTTCCCTACATTGAATTTTGCTTTTTACTTTTTAAGTTAAATATTTTCTTTCCCTACATTGAATTTTGCTTTTTAAGTTAAATATTTCTTTTTGTTGAAATTAGGAAAAATTGTTTCAACAAATAATCCATGATCTATACTTTCACAATTTCATCTTCACTTTAAAAATATTTATGAATTTTTTATTTTTTTTCCCTCCTCAATTTTATAAAAATTTATAAAATTATTTGATAATTATTATAAAATATTATTGGTAAATTTTAATATAATAAAAAATATTAACTAGTATATTTTTCATTAAAAGTAGATAATTACCTATATGTAAATCCATATCCCTGTACTACGCATTGGAGTATTGTTTCGTGCGAGAGTTTGTTCGTGAGTTGTGCTAATGATACTACGCATTGGAGTATTGTTTCGTGAGAGAGTTGGTTCGTTAGTGGTGCTAATGATATTGAAGATTGAGTGGGAGACATCATGTGTCCATTTGATAGATGTGAAAGAGAGTGGTATTGGAATTATGTGTTATGTTAATAGTTTTTTTTTTAAATGTTTAATGGATTTATTTCCATATCCATTTCAAAAATTAATTTAAATGGTTAAATATAAAAATATTTTTAATTATATTTATATATTTATAATATTAAATAGTTTAATATAAAAATATTTTAAATTATTTTTGTATATTTTAAATTATTAAATAATTTAATATAAAAATATTTTAAATTATATTTATATATTTATTTATATATATAAAAAAGTCAATGATATTAAAGAAAAATAGAATAAGATTATATAGTAATAAAAGCAAGTTTTTAATATTTGAAAAAATTATATATAATTAAAATATTATATATATGTGTTTATTTTAAAATTGGGATATTAATGATGGATCACAATAATTGAATTTGAAACTTTACTTTTAGAGATGGATTTTGGATTTGAATAGTTTGGTTAAAATGTTAATCTTGAAAATAGATTTCATATTTCCAAAAAAAAATCACTATACAATTAATTTTAAAAAATTCTTCAAACTATATGTTTATAATAGAATAAAATTCCAAGTAAGCTAATAGATATTGGAATAGAAATAACTTCCCTAGATTTAGATTTATCTTAAACTTGTTTATCAAATAGTTTGATAGATCAAATTTCTTGAAGTGGAAAATTTGATTCTACTTAAATTCAAGATTAAGATAGATTTAGACTAGTTTATTGTATTTAGATGTCATGTACATATGTAATTATTTATCTTTTTCTTATTATAGACATATGTACATACTTAATTATTTACAAATTGTTTGTTTATTTATTTCTTGTCATGGGACAACATTTCCCATGTCACCTCACTTCTTCATATGAAAGCAACTAAGAATAGAATCCAATAAATTTGTTCATTGTGGAGTAATGCTATGTTTTTGTTTGTTATATATATATATATATATATATATATATATATATATATATATATATATATATATATATATATATATAGATATATAGATATATATATATCTTTCTTATTTATAATATAATGTCGTGTGATAACAATTCTTTTATATTAAGTTGGAAATCATCTCACTACTTTAGACTCAAATAATTATTAAAAATTTTTGATAAATTTTATTCGTCTCTAAATAATAGAGAGTTTAACCATGGGTAGAGAGACCATTGGTAACCAAAAGAATATTGAATTTAAAACGAGTAAAGAAGATATTTATCCACTAAAAGGGTTGAGACCATTCGTAGCCATAGGAATATTGAATTGAAAAAGAGTAAAGAAGATATTTATCCACTAAAAGGGTTGTTTTATGCTCATGTGGTTAATTATGTGCTTCTTAGTGATCCAGTTCAAGTTCCCAACAGAGAAGCATTTGATAAGTCAAAATGTTTTGAATACAATTATTATGTGCTTGGCGGGAACCATTCTGTAGAAGCTCAAAGGCAATTAATGGAGGAATATCTCAATAACCCACATTTTAAAACAATGAAATGTATCATTTATGCTGGTTTATCAAATACAGAAGCAAAGTCATTGGCATGGGATAATAATTTAGAGAATTAATATAGGATGTCTCTGACTTTCATCCAAAAGGTTAGATTTATTGATAGTGAATTTCAAGAAAAATATGGTGGGGATAAGATAAATGTTACTTTAGATTTCCAAAAGGAATGTTGTATGGAAATATGCTATCAAATTGAGGAGAAAATCAATTCAAAAGGTGGCATAGTAAATATTCATATATTAATAGGTATCGATAACATTTTCCAGTTGGAATTTTGAACTCAAGAGATATGGGAATTGATTAATGATATTTTTAGAATGTGGGAGAACATTGGCATTAAAAAATAAAAGGTCAAAAAGTCTAAACCATTGATATGTAGCAACAGTAAATCAGGTCCTGAAATGAAGCAACTTCCAAAAGATATGACTATCACACCTTGGAGAGCAATGCAAGAAGTGATGGATGAAAAACATGTCAAAGAAATATTATGTCGTGTGAGGTCAGGGGAATTATCATTGGAGGAAATGTCTGAAGAATTTAAAAAGTAAGTTTGTTGAATTATTTTTACTTATTTCTAGATTATAATTTCCTTTTTAGTATAACATATTGTTCTTGGTAGTATTTGTTATACATATCATTATATTAATTTTTTTAACTTTATCTATTCAATCACAACGTTTACATGAAAATACAAGAAAAAATGGCTAAATTTTTTAATGAAGATAGTTGGGATGATGTTGTACACAGCTATCTGGATTCAAGTTCTACATCAACACTAAAAGATTTTTATCTTGCATCTAAAAAGGTATGTTGATTTATAAATTTATTTTTATTCATCTATATACTATTTTTATTTAATAACTTATACATATATATTTTTATTTTATTAAAGATGAGGAAGGATGAAAATGGAGCAGCAGATAGTTTTAGAACCCTTATTTAAAAAATCAAGATCGAAATACTAAAGAAGCAACGCCTTAAGAACGTTGAACTTGATCCAACTCTTCCTCATTTCATTTGGAATGAGCTTGACACTATTCAATATCAAGTAATACAATGCGATTGTGAAGACATTGCTAAACTCATACCTAAAAGAGATTATTCCCTAGTTATTGGAGATATTCCCCATGGTTTCAATATCTCAAACATTGACTATGATAGTGACCCTTAAACTTATCAAGATCTTAGTAAAGTGGTTGCGGGATTTTTAGAATTCACATCATCACCGTTAGGGAGATTTGTGACATTTCATTCAGAAACACAATTGGAAATGTTATTATCAAGCTTCAAGGGGAAAACAAACTGAAGGATGTAGCTTACATGGTAAGACGTTGAAAATGTATGTTTGATTAATGTTAAAAGATCATTTATGTACAAGTTAATTGAACTTTTACTATTTCATGTTACCGGAAAAATCAAATCTTCTTAACCGTGAAGATCAACCATTTATAAATAATTGTGAGTTCATCCATATTGATAGTTGGACAAAGATGATAGCTATATGTATATGATTTTTAATCAAGCAGATGGAAAGAGTCATAGACAAGTACTAGTTTATGATTGCTGTTGTGAAAAAAATAACATATGAAGACAAAGAAGCAAAAGGAGAGATAGTTAACATTTATCAAAAACCACAGTCATCGATTAACTATCTTATAGACATATTCTCAAATAAAGGATATTGGGTTCTGGATTTATTTTCTGGCTCAGGTAAGTTTTATTATATAGAATTGAATTTCAATATCTTCTTTCTTAATTTATATGTCATTATACTAATTTAATTCATTATTTCTTTTATGCTTGATAATGAGGTAAAAGACTAGCATGTTGCGTACAAAAAGCAATTAATTGCATTGCAATTGAGAAGATCTAGTGCGGTGCAAATTTATTTAGCAAAGAATTAATGCTCTTCAATTTCTTCCAGATGCAATGCAAGAAATTGGGTTGAAGAAAGGGGATCTTAGTGAAACACGTGTGGCAAAACAGGCAAAGGAACCTGAACCACCATTACATGGCATGATTGGAAATGCATACATTGGGAGATTCACAGACATCGTAGATCTATTAGAAGAGGAAAGCGAGAAAAATGAAGCAGAAAATATTGTGGGAGAAGACAATGATGAAACTCTAGAGGATCAAGAGTTTGGATTACGTGATATTGTTGATTAAATTTAAGTTATACTTGGAAATCAAGATCATTTTTTGTAACTATTAATTAGTTATACTTGTAATGTTTTTTACTTTGACATTTTGAGAAGAATAAGAATTCAATTAATGTTGTTATGTGTTATATAATTGTATTATTTGATTTTCTCTTTAATTTTTATGTGAATGATTATTTTTTGAAAAAAACTGTGATTATTATTATTTTTTGACATGAAATTCATTAAAAAAACTATTATTTATCCATTTTTTTTTTATTTTTTCTATAAAAATTGTGATTTTGACATGTCATTTGTAGCAAAAAATTATCAAAATGTGTAATTTTTTAGTTATATTTATGTTAAAAATAGTTATTTTTATGTCAATTGTTAAAAAATATTATTTTTTAGAGACAATTATTTGATGTGCATTGATAAATTAATTAAGAATATATAAATATGTAGAATATCGAAACTTTAAAATATCAACCTTCTTTTTTAACTATGAGAAAAATAAAAACATCACTACCAAAAAAAAAAAATGAAAAAAAAAAAAAAAATATATATATATATATATATATATATATATATATATATATATATATATATATATATATGAAGAAGAAGACCACTTCAAAAATTGTTAAATTTAGAAAATAATTATTCACATTTAATACATTAGAAAATTTAAAGTCAAAAAGTAGGGCTTTTGAAAAAAGGGCTTGATGAAAAATCAACACTTTTTAAAATCAACATGCAAATTACTAACATTCTAAAAACTAATGTACCTAAAAAAATTTTAAATGTCAAAAACTATGATAAAAAAAAATATGAGTATTCTCCATCACCACTTTTCAAAATATGGTCACTTTTTTGTTACCTCTACGAAACAGGTAATTGTATTAGTTCCTATTCCAAAGTTTACATCAATTCTATGCTTAGAATTTCTAAAGGATCAATCTACTAGCAAGAAATATGACATTGTAACATCCATAGGGATACTTATATCTAACAATACCGTAAGCATTCAATTTTTTTCTTGTACTCCAACAGAATTTGTTAGTCAGTCTTACGTTGAATTTGTGAAAAACATTATCTAAAAGAATGACAGATTTTTGACATGTCCGAAAATAATTTATCTTACAAAGTAAAGACAACAAACAAAGTCATAGTTTGTGGAGATCTAAATAAATATTTGACATTGTCTAATGATTCTGGGATCTCGAAGGACTTGATGGATATGAAAGGAAAAACTAATTTGTTCAAGTCATCTGTTGAATGTGGAGAAAATATTTACCCTTAAAAAGTTGTAATTGGCAAGGTGGCCTTCAAATGTCCTTACCGAGTAAGAGCTTCTGTCTTAACATGGGAATATATAAAATGAGTTAAAAGTGGAGGGCTTATGAGAAGTCACAAATATTTAGACGAGGAAGTTGTTGAAGAAGTAGTTGGTTACGACAGTTACAGGGTAGATTTGTTTATTGTTCTGATTGTACAAGGAATCAATTACAAATTAATAAGGCAAGCCTGAGGTGGTTAATTTGGAGGAAAATGCCCCTCTAATGAGGACATTGGAAAATTATTGGAGGCAAGCTATTTTGAAGTTTATAGCTTAGCTAAAGGCTATTGGTGTGATCTTCAACTAGATAGTGGTGCCAAGGAAACTTTACAAGTTGGGATGTGGAACATAGTTGGTGTGTTGGTGCATGTACAACTGTGGAAATCATAGTTAAATGTCAAGATGATGTAGGTTCATTGGTTCATACATGTGTGGGGGAGTGAAAATGTTTGTGAAAATGTTTGACAATTAGAAGATTCTAATTCTAAACATCTAGAGCTATGAATTTGTGATTGTGAGAGTACCTTAAACTATAAATTTGCAGCTAGAAATCAGGCATCATTGGGAAGCCCCAATGGCACATGGATTCTCCAAGAAAAGCATCAGAGGTAGTGATTCCCTCTCTCTTGCTGCAACTAAGAAGTGAATTAGTGCTCTTCGTTGATAGATAGAATTTTGACACCAATTTTCCTCATGTGAATAGCAAAATTTATGATTTTGAAATTACTCTCAAACTTGGGTCTAAATAACCAACAACAAGGATAATATGGTAATGTCATGGTGATGGAATAAGAAAGGGACTTATAGAAAAATAAAAGGATTTTTCCCTGTCCTCCTACTGCATTCCAAGAATGCTTCTGGAGACTTTTAGAATTGCCAGAGGCAACTATTATAATGAAGTTGCCAAACTTACATGCATTTAGATAATTATTAGGATAATGATGAAATCCTGACTAAGGACACTAAATAAAATTTCAGATTGTGAGAAACCTTTGTAAGTACACAAAGTAAACTCTAGTTCTTATTCCAAAGTGGTTCTATAATCCCAATCTATGTTAGTATGCATTATAATCTACTCCGTCGAACCCGCGATTAGCAGTCTAGACTCTATATGATGAACAATTTACTAGTACCCATGTATTAGATGTACCAGAATCCATGCATTCGATGACAGTCCAATTTCAAGTTTCCCAATTTTGTCATGCTTTTTCTTTGTTTCTTTGTGCAGGGATAGTTAGAAATAATATATGAAGTCAACAAAGCGATGATTTTAGAAAACGACATACCTTTCAGAATATGCTTTATCTAAATATCTAATAATGTGAAAAATATAAAAAAATTCATATTAAAACAACTTTATGCCATCAAAAGAAATGTCACAAATAGCCTCAACGTGACTATTACATTTTTCTTATAAGAAAAAACTATACTTACAGGCATTCAAAATATTACAGCAATCTGGGTAGGTCATTTATGGAGTATGAAGAGTATCTGAGTAAAGATTGAAGAGTATTAGGTTCCAAACTACATTGCATATGTAATTTATGGAGTAGTCTTATTGCAGACTTTTTTTTAGTTATCTTCATCTTCATGGTTTGATAATTCCAAGCACTTCTATCTTGTTGATTTGATCTAAGCTAAGGTTGAAGATGTTAAGTGATCTAACATTAATATTGAAGAAGATAGGACATATTTACTATTGTTATGACTATTGTTATAAGTTGAATTTCAGATCTGGTTTATTCATGACAAATTTTAGATCTAGTTTATTCATGACAAATTTCAGATCTGGTTAGCTTCAGTTCAGAGTTAGGAAGTTTTCTTTTCCCAAAAATAGAACTATTGTTTTATTTTAGATTTATTTTTTCCAGATTTGGGAAAAATGCATGTGCTAGAGTAAATTTTGAGGCAATCTACACATGTATTATTCTAGGCAAATTTAGTCACGCAAGAAGGGTGCTCTAATCTACATAGGTTAGCATTTTATAAATCTAGGCATATTTAAATTTATCAATGTAGACCTTTTTTTGTCCAAAAACCAAAGCTCTTATACCAAATTACAAATAACACACTTGTTATGTAAGGCATTGCCCTGACAATAAACAATGGTAGGGTTAGACCTAAGATATTTTCATGGTTTCCCTAGATACACCTTTCTACAACCTATGAAGTCCTAAACAAGTATAAGGATTTAAGAACTTGAGGGGGTTAAGTGTTGCAAAGCCAGTGCTGCAAAAATGATTGACAGAGTTGTTGAGTGGTTGCTTCTTCCTACAATATCCACACAACACTTTTAAAATTCCTATAGTAATGAACTTCTCTTCTAAATTAGTTTCTCTCTATGTCTCTATCCCACACACATGTATATATTACAATGACTTCCATCTCAAATCAATACTTAGATCTGACCCGGTCTTCCATATTTCAGCGAAGAGGGCCATTTTTATGAATACGTAAAACTACAATTTTGATTATTGTTATAATATTTATATTTGCATTATAACAATAATTATTTGTAATTATCATATATATAAATTTCTAACTATGTGTAACTATTATATGTATCTTTTGATTTATTTATATGGTCGGATTTTTATCATGTGTATATATAGAATCTTCCTTTTTCATATCCAGGGATATTTGTATTTATGCTTGTAACTATTATTATTTGTTCTTATGAGTATTATATTCTTTTTCAAGCCAACGTATGCTAACATAAGCATTACACAGGTGACATCTCTGTTATACCAAGCTATGCATTTGCATTTTGTCACAATCCTTCATTTATGCAATTTCGAAAACATCTAGATTGACCATTCCATGCTAATTAAAGACGTCCAACCTCCCTATTGTTTAAAGGCCATCCCTACAATCTGCACCAAGCATGAAATTCCCATTATTGGATTAAACATATTATCTTTAAAAACATCATGGTATTGGACCAAAGTCACCAACCTATATTGTGCCCTAACTTCATGGTTCTAATATCCCTTCACAACCTTCTATATGTTTCTTGCTCAGAGATGCTGATTGTTTCATTTTTATGCATCGGAAAATTGTTCCCAAATACTACGAGGATTTTTCTTGGAAATGCCAGCTTTTTCATTTCGATTTATCTGCCATGAGTGTTCCCAAATTGTTCATGATTATTTCTTGGAGAGGTTAGTTGTTTCATTTTGATGTGTCCACTGGAAATGTTGCCAAATGTTGTATTTTTCTTTCTTGGAGATGTTCGTTGGTTCATTGTGATGTTAGTTGCACATTATGATATTTTTAAGTTGTTTTTCCTCATCCTGATATTTGAAAGGCATAAAAGGAAAGAAGAATGGAATGGTTTATGACTATTCAATTAATTAGAAGTTAGTGGAATAGATTAGGAATCGATAACTAATTTTTTCAATTATATATCACTGAAAAACATGTTGAGAATTAAGAAATAGATAATTTTTTACTTGTCTAATATGAATTTATTGTTATCTTATTTTCCAGGTCTTCTAAGTCGGAAAAATGGTGCAAAAGTGGTGTTTATGAATTGAAGTGTCATGCTTTCCAAATCTAGTTTGAGTAGTTGTGAAATTTTCCCTTCATAATATGGCAACAAATCATGTTCTCCATGAAAAGAGAGGTGTCTAGAAGGACGAAAAACAATGAAGCATACTACATTTCGCTTTGACAAAGGACTAAAACAAGAAATAAAACATGATGTCAATGATATTCAAGTCTTCACCAACTCGATGTTCATATGTAATCCGATGAAATGAATCTATCGAGTTCGGAAGGAAAATTTAAAACCCCTTTACAGGGAAGCAATAAATTGGCCTTTTCAATTTCAATATTTTACCATCGATTACTCTTTAGGCATTCAAAGGATGTCTAGTGATATAATGTCCAAAACATTGTTAAGCGTGGATGTAGATGTCAAATATGGCATAGGATCACCATCCACTCCAACATACATAATTGATCAAAATCAAGATAGGTCCCTAGTATGTGAATGGGTTGTTGTTATCGCTTTTATTGGGTCTATCATGGCATGGTTCTATCACTAAAGGAGAACCTGTTAATGTATTATTTTTTCCCAACTTTCAATGATTACGATTTTTTGTATGGGTGACAAATATATGGGAAAATGTAAAATATTCCATGTATATGGACAAATGTAGTTTGAGAAAAGTACATAGTTCATGGTCTCGTGATTTCCATTAAAACATTATGGTGTTGTCTAACTGAGTTTTATGTTTTATATTTTTTCGCTGAAATCTTGTGAAATATTTTTTCAAGTGGAAATCATTATTTAATTTTTATCTGTCTCAAAATGTAAATAAAACAATTTTGTTCCTAGCTTCTAATAAGGGAGTAGACTGATTAACAAAGAAGTTTCAGACACAAGTCTTGTTACTCGTTGATACTTGTCTTTTTTCAATAATCGAAATAAAAATTGTAAACTTTGCCCCATTTCTCATTGCCTTGAAATCTATACTGAATTTATGAAGAATGATTAATTATTTGTAATATTCCCAATATCATATGTTTTGGGTTGTTATTCCTAGTTGTATCTGGGTGTAACATCATGAACTGATATCATGGCAGAGGTATAACTCTTAAATGTTCTCATGGTATTGTTTCTTTTTGGAATAATAATCGAAACTTCAATTGTTGAAAGGGATGCTTTTCTCATCCTTTTAAACAGTAGAGAATTGAATATAAAGAGAATAAGAAGCAGCTCAATGAAAATCATGCATTTATGAACCTATTAAGGGAATAGTTTTTTCCATTAAAGAACCCCCAAGAGAAGAATGGCTACCTTTACTCCTAAGACTAAGTATTACTATTATTACAGTGCTATACTTGACACTATACTCTAACATAACCCAAAGAATAATTAGGTGCATTGTGAAGAGAACTACATAACATGTATGCTCCACTTATTGTACCTATGAATTTTTTCATGTAAATATCACAGCTAAAATGGGAATTTACCAATACATATTTACAACATTTTATCTCTCCTAAAATCTTGAGAGCTATCTACATTTTTCCTTGCCTAGAATCTATAGAACTTGAAACAAGTTCTTGATTTTCTTCTCATTGAAGCACTATAGAATCCTCTTCCCTGTAGTTAATTATATTCTCCTCAATTTATTTCTAATACACTTGTTGGATCTGAGATCCCTGTTGCTAACTTTTCAACTCCAACAATGAGGTCTGATACAAATATCTATTGGAATATCTAATTCACCAAGTATCTCCTATTTATTTTGCATCAGACTTTAAGGAAGACATTTGAAAAACATATGTATAAAGTTTGAAAGCTGAAATCAGCTGAAGTGTATTTTTATCCTAGGTATGGGAAGCAAGTTGGATTGTCTATATCTATAGCTAAGAGCTCCCATATCCCCAATGGTTTCATCTATCAAGTCCTTAAAAAATCATCCTTTCTATGTCTAATACCACTCCTGCAAGCTCTGTTTTATGATCAACTCATGAATTTACAGTTTCTGCTAGATCCTTTTCGAGAATTTTACATATAATATCACAAATATCTTTTGATGGAATATAAGGCAGGCATTCAATTTCACCCCATACTTGTTGCAGAAGTTGTTGTCCTGTGGGTCTTCTTCACCAAATTTTTGTTTGCAGAGCATATCCATGGTCGTGAATGAAAATAAGGAGACAAATTCTTATATAGGATATCTTTGACAGTGTTGAATATTAGCCAATGTTTAGTCTTCTATATATTGCATTTTTTGCAAGATTCCTGTCCATCTTGAGGCTTTGATGATGCTAAATTTGAGTGTCTTTTTTCCAAGACCAAGAAAATTTGGGCAATTGGAAACCCAGAGGAATGGAACATCGCAGTATATGTTTTGGTATATGCTATTAGTGCTGAAGATAGGAGGATCTCTACAACATAGTTATTTTACGGATTGGGTTTATTAATTCCAGAGTGTAGACCATCGAGTTTAAAAAAAATATTCTATTCAATCTATTTCTGACTGCTCAAGCAAACCCATGTACTTAATTTGACCTGCATCATCCTGATTGTCACTCTTCATTGGGTAGTATTCTCTACTTTAATTCCTATAATATGAGAATTTGTTCTTTGTACTTTACAGGCACCTCATGAGAGTTACTAATTGAACTAACATTCTTTGCAGGTGGTAGATCCAACACTTTTCTTCAAAATCCTTGAGATCTTTCCCTTACCAACTTTAGGCCTCATTAGGCCCTTTGAGGTCATTTTTCCTTCTCGATTCATTTTATTTTCGTCTCCATCCTAATTCTTTGAATGTTTTATCCATGATAATACTTAGGAATAGTTTGTGAAGTCTATTGGTAAAATTTGCTAGGGTCTTCAAATTTTCTCAAAATAAAGTTCATGATCATAGTGTTTTTGGTCATCATGTCATGATGTGGGGTCCATATAAGTTCAAAAAGGGTCAATCATAAAGGTTCAATTCCAAAATTCCATGTGTGTCAAGATTATTTGTTTATGATTGACATTTTGACAATTTTGCATAAATTCATAGCAACTCTAGTTAGGCAAACCAAGGGTTTTCTATGAAAGTTCCTGACACTTGCATAATGAATCTGTCTCTTTGAATACCTGTCCCGCTACAGAATTTCCATAAAGTACACAATTGTGTTAAACAGTGAAGTAACGGTCCTTTTTGTTTGAAAAGTGTGATTGGTCAATCTTATGGTGGGTCACATATGCACTTTATCAGTCTTTTATCCATTTTCCCTATGTATTGACACTGTGTAGCTTCTTGTTGCTAACTAGTTTATTTGTATTTAGTTTTTCTTCCGTAAGTTTCACATTGTCAGAGGAGTTAGTTTGATGTCTGTCACATAAGTCTAGCTCTCACGTAGGTCTTGTTGTTTCTAGGTTAGAGTGCACTATTGTCTAGCTATCTATAAGTTGATTTACAAGTGCCAAGAAGGTGACAAGGAGGATCCCCATGTGTTGCAACCATGGCACATAAAAAACTGTAAAAAGGAGGTTCAATGTCATGTTATAAGCCCATGGACATGTAACTGCTCGAGGAAAACACTACCTTAGTTCAAGCATTTTCTAGCGTGGGATGCCTACTCTTTTTCCAAAATCTATAGGATTACCATGGGAATATTTCCAAAGAATTTGTTATAGATTTCACTGGAACATAAACGAAAGTTGGTCTTCTTAACTTTGCAATGTCCCATGTAACAATTTCATGTGCTATAGAGATCCCTAGTTCCAGAGAAATGTGGTTTAAAATCTAGAAGATCAAGCTGCAAAACTGTGATGAATTTCTCAAGGAGAAACACGAAAGGATTGATATGGCTGCAAGCATTCCGAGAAATTGCCTTAAAGAACATTTTTCCAAGCTCTTAATGGTCATCCAGAAATAATTCACATGCGAAGGTAGATTTAACATGGTGTATCAGTATCATTGCATATTGCTACTTCATTTCACAAGTAAGAAGCCTCTGGACATTCCATTTTATCTATTTATAAGTTTGGGAAATATGGCAGACAAGGTCCAAGCCAAACTTGATGCAAGTGACACCTATTTTTTCCACCATGGCCTCATTAAACTGCTGGTTGTAGAAGATCTAAATAGGTTAAACAAATATTGACTTACCTTCTTATTTTTGTGTGGCTATGGGATAGATACTTCCACCCCTTCTAGGAGAACTCAAAAGTATAAATCAATAACCCCTAGAGCAGAGCAACAACCAGAGGCAGAGCAACCTATAGTAAAGGCTTCCACAAGAACCGAGAGGAGGATGACCATAAGATAGAGTAAAGAACAAAGTAAAAGGAAGGGTAAACTAACTGATATCTTAGAGGTCATTGAGATTCAAGAAATCCCAATTGAGCAGCCTATAGAAGTGACCAAGGCTGAAACTAAAAATAACAGAAAGAGGGTTAAGAAGTTAGACTTCTCACAAGAAGAACACAGTTTCATCTTTAGTCCAAGGAAACATGTTACAAGGTCAATGCAACAAATTGAAAATATGACAGAAGTGCGTTTAGAAAAGACTGAGCCATCAAAGAAAAGGAAAGGCAAGGAGTCTGTACGAGAAAAAATTGAGATACAGGTTTTGCAAGAACAATTGAGAGATACTAGACAATAATTAATTAATTCCAAACTTGAGTTTGAGGAATGGAAAAGGGAGGTGTTAAAGCAGATAGATTTCTATGATGAAACTATAGAAAAATCCAAAAAGATGATGAAGAGGACTTTGTCGTTGCATAGAATATTGAAACACATGTACAGAAGGAACAACTAGCTACAAGAAGACAAGACTAAGTTATAGGGACAGGTAAAAGCATTACAAACTGAAATTGAAATGATCAAATATGAGCTCTTAAAGAGAAATATCAAGATTATTTCTAAAATAGATGCTACTCCTTGAATATGGTAAAACATTCATTTTTGTCTTTACTATGTTTAACGAGTAAGTTAAGCCTTATGTATAGTTGAAAAAGGTATTACAAGTAATAAGGAGGCACTAGAAACCATGAAAAATAAAAAAAAACATAGAAATTTCAAATTTTGCAGCAACTCCCCATAGTTAACTTGAAAATTTGCTACAAAATTGTTGTACGTTTTCATGGAGGAAAGGAAAAACTAAAAAAACAACAAAGGGAGTTCTAAGGGCATGTATTTAGCTTAAAAAATCAAGGAAAACCTCAGAACTTGCAAAAAGAGCAGATGGGTAGCGGAAAGGTATTTTTTGAATTTACTACTGAAGTTTGCTACAAAATTGTGAAAACTCTGTTTTTTTGCTTTTTGGATGTTTTTGGACATCAAACAACGAGGAAGCTAGATGGATTACATGTCATGAAAGTGTCAAGATCAACTCTTACTTTTTAGGGAGACAAGTGAGCAAGTCAATGAGGTCAACATCCACGTGGTGTGAGACACATCATCACGTCCAACAAATTCAAAAAATTAGTTGGGTTCAATAAGCTCTATCAACAGAATTTGGTTGAGTTCATTAATTTTAGAAGAGTCCTACTTGTATTCAAATTGTGAAAAACCGAAATCCTTAAGATTTCTCAATAGTTTTCCAGTAGGATAAGGTCTCTAAACTAATTGATCGAATCTATCCCCAAGTGCTAGATTTTTGTAATTAAGTATATGATGTTGGTCTTACTCTATATATTTTTAGTTTCTTGAATATTAAGGGGTTGATCGATAGTGTGAGAAGATGATTCTATTTAAACTCTTGATCGAGCTAATATATATTACAACAACTTTGTTTTTATACCCGAGATTGATGTTATGGATTTATGTGTTCCTATCATGTTTTCTATGTTGTTATCAACGTTCATAGTATTTTGATGACTTGGAATTCATTTCAAGTGCTCCAACTTCCTTCATTTTCTATGTATTTCTCTGAATGTTTATTTGATATCAGTTTTAAAGCTAGAAATGCTTCAGTTTCCATTAAACACTATTGTTTTTCAATGATTTCCTTTTATTTTAATTCGTGCCCAATGGTGGAAGCCATCACATTCTCCTTCACCTGTAAAACCAAATAAAAAGGAATTATTATTAGCCATCTATAGCTTTGAGTTGATTAAAGTGAATTTGATAAAGTCTTTTGAGAGAGCCCTCTCAGATTGGAAGGGCTAACTTCCAGTCAAAGTGGTTTGAAATAGTTACTCTTTGTTGAAGGTTGACACAGCCCAGCTTGCCTAACATAGTGATAACAAAATGTTTGGAGTACGTTAAATCATTAACAATTCCATGATATTTCCCTCATAGGACCAATCAAGTCTCAATTTACTAACTCTCGTTGCTTGCTCTTTCTCCATGCACGTACTTTGGAAAATTTAATCTTGTGCTTCTTGCTTAAGACACAAACTTCACATAGAAACATGTCTAATCCAACAAGAAGAAACCAACGAGTCATATTTAGTTTCTTTAAAACCATTAGGTTGTGGTAGTTAAGGTGGCCAAAACCTCTAGAGTCAAAGTTGAAATTTTATGCATTTTTCTAAAAATTATTCTCCACTTTTTTTTTGAGTGAGTTGACTGATGTTTTCCCAAGTCAATTATTAGGTACTCCAGTTAGGGTATTTCTGAATCCAAGTCTTGCAACATTGCTTCAAATGACATCTTTAGACGTCTATTGAAGAATCTTGACATGTTCAGTTTGAAACTGAATCCCAAACTACTGCATTTTTTTCTTGCAATTTGACATCTCTTTCTTAAATGGTTCTCCTAGCATTGAATTATCTCTTAGGAGAATTTGAATAGATGATGCTTTATTTTCGTGGGTCTGTCTATTTGAAGCCATTTTCTTGTTGAAATTTTTAGTTCTAGGGAAATTAATGCAACCTTGGAAATTTCACCTCTTTCCTAGAGGTTTCCTGGATCTAGTCTATGTGAATTTACAACTTTAGGGCTAATCTGAAATATAATAAAATATTTCACTTCTAAACAACTCCAATCCACTAGGAAGTTAACGAGAAAAGATATCAAAACTTATGCCACAAATTTCATCACTCTTAAGGAAATCTTCATGATGCATAAACCATAGCTGAAAATCACTTAATGACAACAATAATTAAAGCAGTGAATTATGCCCTATTGTCTTCAATATCAAAGTTACTGTCAATAATTTCAGCCTGAACTTATCTCAAATGAACAAGACATATAAGTGTTGTAAATTACCAAACCATGAAGACAATGATAGCTGAAAATAAAATCTGCTACAAGACCATTTTGGACAACTAAAATTTATATATATAGATAAAATATGAAGTTCAAGTATATATTCCTAGCTTCAGATAAGTTGGTACAACCCTCCAATCTCTCCACATTTTTTATGATAATATTGGTTGTGTAATAGAGTCCCTAGTCATGTGCAAGTGAAAATTAGTGATTCCTTCACTACAATAAAAAAGGTCATTGGTGAGGGTCATGCTTGTGACGGACCTTTAAGGTCCATCACCAATGTCACATATGGTGACAATCTTTAAAAAATCTTTGTTGTAAGTGTATATAGTGATGGTCCTTTAAGGTTTGTCACCAAAGCCATTTTCAATGACACTTTTGGTGACGGTCATTAAAGGCCCATCACTAATTCTCTCTTTGGTGACACTTTTGGTGAGGGTCGTTAAAGTCCCATCACTAATTCTCTCTTTGGTGACACTTCTAGTGACGATATTTTATTGACCATCACCAATGATATTTTTGGTTACTTTTGGTGATGAACAATAAATGTTCGTCATCATTGATCATTCCAATGAGTTTTTGATGACGTTTCATGCCTATGACGGACCTTTAAGGTCTGCCACCAATGTCGCATATGGTGACAAACTTTAAAAAATCATTGTTGTAAGTGTATATAGTGATGGTCCTTTAAGGTTTGTCACCAAAGCCATTTTCAATGACACTTTTGGTGAGGGTCGTTAAAGGCCCATCACTAATTCTCTCTTTGGTGACACTTTTGGTGAGGGTCGTTAAAGGTCCATCACTAATTCTCTTTTTAGTGACACTTCTAGCGATGATGTTTTATTGACCCTCACCAATTCTCTTTTTGGTTACTTTTGGTGACAATAAAAAATAATTCGTCATCATTGATCAGTCCAATGAGTTTTTGATGACGCTATGTACCTATTACTATATTTTTTGTTAAAAGACAATGATTTAAGACCATTATTCAGGAGTCCTTTTCATTATGTTTTGAAGGCCATAGTGGTTAGAGTCAGTTAATTTTTTAAGAAGTAATTAGTGTGTATCATTTCCCTCAAGTCATAAGAATATAGCTTTCCTATTAGTCAACACATGATTCATCTCTATTAGGTTTATTATCTAGCAAATTCCCTTTAGATAAAGTTCCACTAGTGTGTGTAGGAACTATATTATTTAATACATAATCAAGCTTTGTCAATTATGTTAATGAGAGAGACCTAGCACTCCTCAACACTCATGGCACACCTTAACCTACTTTGGAACACACTAACATTCCTTGGCACCTCACATGTCTTGGAACATATTTGTACTTGGAACATCTTTGTACCTAGAACATCTTGCCATGAGTAGGATGCCCAAGCACATGTTGGCATGCCCTAGCATAACATAGCACTCCCCTAGCATGTGTTGGCATGCCCTATAGTCCCTAGCATGCCCTGGAACACCTTGGCATAATATTGCATTGACATACATTAACACTTGGCACACATTGGCACTTGGAATGTATTGGAACATATTATTAGCATTCCTAACATTCCCCTTTTGAAAAAGATAAAGTCCCAACTCATTAACCTTCTTATGTGTTCATATCCTTGCGTTTTAGCTTGGTTATTCCTTTTTCTGCCTTGAAACTCCTTGACACATATTGGCATACTCTGGCACTCTACACATCCTAGCATGTCTTAGCACCTGACATGTCTTGGCATGCCTTGGAACTATTTGGCACATGTTATCACACCTTGTAACTACCTAGCATACTCTAGCACTTCTTGACATGCCCTAATATTCCATGGCATGCCTTACCCATGCTTAACATACCTCATCACTCCCTCCTTGGCATGATAGCTAGCACTCATTGACACTCCCTAACACACCCTCATATTCATTCACTTCCATGCATTTTGACCTAGTGCTCCCTTGTGTTGTCCTAGTACTCCCTAACACTCCTCAACATGCATTGGCACTCTCTAACACAACTTAGAACTCTTTGACATGCTTTGTCACTTCATAGCATGCATCACACTCCGTGACACACATTGGCACTTGGCAAGTCTTAGCATGTTTGGCATGCGTTGAGATGAGTTGGTATGCTTTGGCATGGTTTAATATTAAAGTTATTTGAGATCAATTATTGGAAAGTAGATGAGAAGCAATGGAGGAATATTTGGCACTTAGAATGCACTAAAACTTGGCAACTATTGGCACCTAGTGTTGGTGTGCCTAGCACGCCCGTCATGGAAGAGGTAAATTGATGACTTATTAACCCTATTATGTGTTTTATTTCTTTGTATTTTAACTTGTTCCTCCCTTTTGTTGCCTTGACAATCCTTGACATGCATTTTCACGCCCTTACACATATTGGCATGCCTTAACACTTGGCAAATCTTAGCTTGTTTGACATGCCTTCATACTATCTGACACATGTTAGCATGCCCTAGCATTCCCTAACTCACCTTGGCAGTCATGCCCTCACAGCTAGCATTACATTTTTCCACGACTTGGGAACCTTAAATTCCCTAGAACACCTTGGCACTCCCTAGTTGTCATGCCCTCATATATAGCCTTACTATTTTTGCAACTTGGGAACCCAACCAATTCATTAGAAAAACAATATTGTGCCCAACCCAAAGTCTCACTTTCTTTGAAATATTTTTGTCCATGCCTTATAAAAACCATAAGCTTACCTCCCACAAGCCCTATTCTAAACTTCTCCTAAAACACTTCATCCTTGGGACACCAAGAATTCACTAACACTCCTTGGCACACACTCTTATTCATTCATTTCCAAGCATTTTGAACTAATTCTCCCCTGTGTTCACCTAACACTCCCTAACACTCCTCAGCATCCATTGACATTGTCTGCCATGTGTTAGCAAGCCTTTTCATTCCTTGGCATGCCCTGGCACTCCTTAGCTATCATGCCCTCATAATTACCCTTGCCTTTTTTGAGACTTGGGAACCCAACCAAGTCCTGCCTCAACTACAACAACTTAACTAAGTTATAGTTACTATGACTATACTATGTCTTGTTCACCTAAGAACTGCCTATAACACATATTACACTACTCATGTCTAATCTCAACTCACCCCACTTAATACGTTACTAAGTCAAGGCTCACGTCCAACCATGGGCATAAAACAACTAAGCAACATATTTTACATATTGACATGCCATAGCACATGGCATGTATAACAATCCCTTTGCCCTATGTGGCACATGTTAGCATCCCCTGCATTTCTTGGCATGCTTTGCACTCCCTAACACACCCTAGCACTCCCTGACATGCCTTGACACTCTAGTGTGCCTTGGCACTGCCTAGCATATAACCTTGTCACTCCCTCCTTAGAACACTTGGAACTTGTTGACACTCCCTATCACACACTCTTATCTCTTCATTTCCATGTGTTTTGAACTAGTTCTCCCTTTTGTTTTTGTGGCACTTGCTAACATTCTCTGGCACGCATTGGCACACCCTGGAACCTGGCACATCTTGGCATGTTGCCCTGGAACTCTAGCATTCCTTGACACTACCTAACATAGCTTGTCACTCCCTCCTTACCACACCTAGAACTCACTAACACTCCTTGTCACACACTCTTATTCATTCATTTCCATGTATTTGAAACTAGTGATCGCTTTTGTTTCCTTGGAACTCCATAACACTCCCTAGCATGCATTGGAACATCCTAAAACCTGGCACATCTTGGCATGTTTCCCTAGCCCCTATCATGCCTTAACACTGCCTACCATACCTTGTTACTCCCTTAGCACACTTATATCTCACTGACACTTCTTGTCACAACTCTTATTTGTTCATTTGCATGCATTAATTTGACATAGTTCTCCCTTATGTTTCACTGGAACTCCCTAACACTTCCTAGCACATGTTGGCACACCTTGGCACCTGACACATCTTGGCTGCATGTCGCCCTAGTAATCTAGCATGACTTAGCACAGCCTAGCACACCATGTCACTCTCTCCTTAGCACACTTAGAACTCACTAACACTCACTGTCATGCACTCTTATTCATTCATTTCCATGCATTTTGACCTAGTGCTCCCTTATGTTTCCGTGGCACTCCCTAACACTGCTTAGCACGCATTAGCACACCTTGGTGCTTGGCACATCTTGGTATGCTTCCCTAGCACTCTAGCATGCCTTGGCACTACATAACACACCTTGTCACTCCCTCCTTAGCATACTTGGAACTCGCTAACACTTCATTTCCATGCATTTAAAACTAGTGTTCCCTTGTGTTTCCTTGGCACTTGGCCCTAATATTCCCTAACATGCATTCATGCCACACCATGGCACCTAGCACATCATGGCGTGCCTTAGTAGTCGGCTTGTCTTAGCATTCCTAACATGCCTTGGAATTCTCTAGCATGTGTTAGTACTTCCTAGCATTCCATGGCACACCTTAGCACTCCTTAATTTTCATGCCCTCATAGATAGCATTACTATTTTTTCAACTTGGGAACCAAACAAAGTCATTGGCAAGACAATGTTGTGCCCAACCCAAAGTTTCCCTTTGTATAAAATTGCTTTGACCAACCCCTTATAATTGTAACCATAGGCTTGAATCCTACAATTCCTATTCTAACCTTCTTCTAACACACTTTGTGCTTGAGACACCTGGAATTCATTAACAATCCTTGGCACACAAACTTATTTGCTCATTTCAATGTATTTTGACCTAGTTCTCCCTTGTGATGCCCTAACAGTCCGTAACTTTCCTAAACATGCATTGGAAATGTTCAACATGTGTTTGCATTCCTTTTCGTTCATTGGCATGCCCTGACACTCAGCGATAATGCCCTCACAACTACTGGCGCTTACTTTTTTTGGGACTTGGGAACACAACCAAGTCTTGCCTCGACTACAACAACTTGACCAAGTTATAGTTACTACAACTAGACTATGCCTTGTTCACCTAAGAACTGACTATAATTCATCTTAGGCTACTCATATATAATTTCAACTTATCCAACTTATATTAACAAGTTACAAGTTACCATGTCAAGGCTCATGTCCATCTATGGCCATAAAACAACTAAGAAACATAGTTTACATCTTGACATTCCATAACACTTGGCACATCTAACAATCCATTGGCACTATGTGGCATGTGTTAGCACCCCCTACATTCCTTGGCATGATTTGGCACTCCCTATCATTCCTTGACATGCCCTAGCAATCTAGCATGCCTTGGCACTGCCTAGCATATAACCATGTCACTCCCTCCCTAACACACCTGAAACTCACTGACACACCCTATCACACACTCTTATTCACTCATTTCCATGCATTTTGAGCTATTTCTCCCTTGTGTTTCCATGACACTCCCTAACACTTCCTAACACCTAGCACGTCTTGGCATGTCACCTTGGTACTCTAGCATTCCTTGGCACTACCTGTCATACCTTGTCACTCACTCCTTAACACACCTAGAACTCACTAACACTCCATGTCATATACACTTATTCATTCATTTCCATGCATTTGAAACTAGTGCTACCTTTTGTTTCTGTGGCACTCCTTAACACTCCCTGGCATGCATTTGCACACCCTAACACTTGGCACATCTTGGCATATCATTGCCCTAGCCTCCAGCATGCCTTAAAACTGCAAGTAATATCTTATCACTCCCTCAACACACCTGGAACTCACTAACACTTCCTTTCACAAAATCTCATTCATTCATTTCCATGCATTATTTTGACCTAGTGGTCCCTTGTGTTTCCATGGCACTTTGTAACACTTCCTAGCACGCGTTGGCACATCTAGGCACCTGGCACATCTTGGTCAGATGATGCCTTCACACTCTAACATTCCTTAGCACTACCTAACATACCATGTCACTCCCTCCTTAAGATACTTGGAACTCGTTACACTCCCTATCACACACTCTTATTCATTCATTTCCATGCATTTTGACCTAGTGCTCCCTTGTGTCTCCCTAGAACTCACTATCACTCCTAGCACACATTGGCACAACTTGGAACCTGGTACATCTTGGCATGCTTCCCGAACACTGTAGCATGCCTTGGCACTGCCTAACATACCTTGTCACTCCTTCCTTAGCACATTTGGAACTTGCTAACACTCCCTATCACACACTCTTATTCATCCATTTCCATGCAATTGAAACTAGTGTTCCCTTGTGTTCCCTGACACTCCCTAGCACTCCCTAGCATGTGTTGGCACCAGAACCTAACAACTAGCACATCTTGGCATGCCTTATCACTTGGCATGAAAATGGGAATGGGGAAGAGACCTTGGGTTCATGCTCAAGGGGCCAACAAGGCTCCGTTGTAGTCTAGAACAACATCAACATTTTCACCTTACCAAGAGAGGGTAAGGAGTCTCACCTGAGGCGTGTTGTGACTAAAGTGTGAGGGGGTAGAATGAGGCACCAAGGGAACCGCAACCCGCAACCGATCTTAACTCATAATAATTAAGTACCTATTGTAATCCAACCATACTATTCTACTCACATTACCTTAGGAAATCATACAACATATAGATAGATATTTAAATTTTTTAAAGAACCAATATAGAACTCAGTTGTCTCTTTCATTACGCTTCATAGAAAGAAATACATAAATAAGTACAGAAGGCTCGAAGCCTGATCATCAACAACAAGAATGACCCAACCCATAGATTAGAGACCAATAGAGCAAGGGTGTACCCACCTTCCACAACTCAAGAAGGCTACATTGGTTCCTAGCTTGCTTGGTTCATCAACAACTAGTATTCACCAACCCTTTCCCATCCTTTCATTTGCCTTTTATCCTATGCTCCGCACCTAGACTGCTAGTTCCACTTATTTCCTGCTCGGTTGACTCTGCCTTTAGCTTCCTTTGCTCTCTACTTGCTCGACTACTCTTTCTCTCCCCCGCCACCTTTCCACAAATGTCGGACCACTTGTGGTTCCAGTTCCCCCCTTCAGCTGTCAGCTTCGCAACTCGACCGACGTCCCTGCCACTTGTTCCTGTCTTGTCTTCTCGCAAAAACTCAAAACGAAGGCCCCAACAACATGCCTAACATGCCTTCAAACTGTCTAGCATGTGTTATCACTCCTTGGTATTTCCTAGCACATGTTATCATGCCCTTATAGATAGCCTTACCTTTTTCGTGACTTGGGAAACTAACCAAGTCATTGAAAAACTAATGTTGTGCCTAGACTTGACACTCCCCAACACTCCTTGCCATGCATTTGAATTGTCTGGCATGTGTTAGCATGCCTTTTCATTCCTTAGCACGCCCTAGCACTCCTTAGCTATGATTCCCTCACAACTACCCTTACATTCTTTGCAACATGGGCACTAAACCAAATCCTACCTCAACTATAACAACAACTTGACCAAGTTACAATTACTACAACTAGACTAAGCCTTATTGACCTAAGAACTTCCTATAACGTATCTTAGGCTACTCATGTTGAATATCAACTCATACAACTTACAAAGACAAGACTCACATACAACCGTGGTTGTAAAACAACTAAGAAACAAAGTTTACATCTTGACATGCCATAACACCTGGCACGCCTAACAATCCCTTGGCACTATGTAGCACATGTTCGCATCCCTTGCATTTTAGGGCATGCTTTGACACTCCCTAGCACTCCCTAACACTTAGCACACCTCGTACTCACTAACACTCTCTATCACACTCTTATTCATTCATTTCCATACATTTGAAACTAGTGCTCCCTTGATTTCCCCTCGAACTTGGCCCTAACACTCCCTAGCATGTGTTGGCACCACGCCTAGGCACCTAGAACATTTTGGCATGCCTTAGCACTTGGCATGTATTGGCATGCCTTAGCACTTGGCATGTCTTGGCATGCCTAAAATGACTTGGAACCATCTAGCACGTCTTATTACTTAGCATTCCTTGGAACACCTTGGCACTCCCTAGCTATCATTGCCTCATAGATAGCTTTACTTTTTTTGTGACTTGGGAGCCCAATGAAGTCATTGACAAAACAATGTTATGCTCAACCCAAATTATCCCTTTGTCTGAAACTACTTTGTACATGCCTTATCACAACCATAGGCTTGCCTCTTGCAAGTGATATTTTGAACTTCTCCTAACACACTTCATCGTTGGGACACCTGGAATTCACTGAGACTCCTTGGCACACACTCTTATTCATTCATTTCCAAACATTTTGACTTAGTTCTCCCTTGTGATTCCTTGGCACTGGATAACATACCTTTTCACTCCCTCCTTAGCACACCTAAAAGTCAATGACACTTCATTTCCATGCATTTGAAATGAGTACTCCCTTGTGTTTCCCTGGAACTTGCCCCTCACACTCCCTAACATGCATTCACGCCACATCTTGGCACCTGACACATCCTGGCATGCCTATCATGCCTTGGAACTATCTAGCATGTGTTACTACTTCACTTGTAAATAAAGAAAAACATTGTTTCATTAACATAGGCAACTGATTATTTAAGTTGTGCAAGCTATGTCAATTAAGAAATCAACAAGTTTTCTTGTTTTGGTCCTTGGAAATGACAATTCTGTTATGCTGGACAGTTATATTAGATTGAAGATATGTCATAGACTATTCTACATAGCATGAATTTGTATGGGTAGGAGTAAGAGAATTTTGCTCCAATTTACACTGCTCCACGAGCCCATCCAATCATAGCATAATTTCAGTAATTTGTTTCTCCAAAATATGGTTATGAATTAGCTCAAGCGTCCAAGGTTTTTGATTTTCCAAGTCTTGATTTTGCCTTTATTAAGATTTAATCCAAACAACTGTAGATATATTATCTCAATTGTTATCTTTATAGCATGTAGCCAAATCACATCTCAAAAAACCATCAATATTAGAATTACGAAATAATGAAAACCTTTAGTCATGATATCAAATACTACTACTTGCTTCCTCTAAGATCAACATCCCTTTACTTGGTTTATTTTTACATAATACTTAGAGTTCCCTTTTCCACGCCCTTCACCTTGCAAACATAAATCAATACGTTCCTGAAGGAAATCAATCATCAAGATTCAACATCATATCCATCAAGGTATTTTCACCTCCCTCTAAAGTTATCATGGCCCATTTTCATTTTTCAAGAGACCATGTCAGATGTTGATAAATATCACAAGGTTTTATGCACAAGCATCATACTTCTATACATCAAGTACCCATATGGAAGAGTCCTTATTTCATCTAATATTTAACCAAGACATATCAAGCACATGAGTCCTTATGCACATCTAGTATTTAACCAAGATATACCATGCCAAGATATAGGCCCTAACTCACATATATGATGTGGAAAACCTCATAATGGAACCCTTATCCTAGATGGAGGCCTAAAATCCCTCAAAGAAGGTTTATAATGTTCTTTATGGTCTTTTTCATGCAGTGTAAGCCAAATAAGTTTCATTTTGAGTTTGAGGCCATCGCTTTCATCCCTTTTCCATGGTACAAGCCAAAGACCCATTCTTACTATGTGAATCATATTAATGTCACTAAATATCCCCCATAGAGGCATAAGATCCCCTGTAGAGGTCATGTGTGGTTCTTTGAGAACTACTTCACAAAGCTTAATCATCAAAGATTGAAATAAGGCATAAGCCCCTTATGTTACTATTTTGACAAAGCCTACACTTGTAAGCATCATATGTGATTTGAAAGCCTCCTAATTTAATTAAGGTGCAATGATGAGGCTCCAAGACCCAATCGTGGTGTGTAAAACCTTTGAACGGTAGACACATCCCTCCGAGAGGCCAATGAATGAAGTTCCCTTAGATAATATAATTAATGTGGTGATTTGAAACCCTTTTAACACCACTGATTATTTAGGACTTAAGTCCCTTTTCTTAATTTCATTCCTTGACCATAATAAAGGTCATGAGACCCATTCTTATTATGCGAAACACACTGAATACCTATGTTCCCAACTACAGGTCTTGTTCATGGCAATTGAGCATGAGAAATATTAATTTAGGGACTAAGGCCCTTGTTTTCTTCTCCTAACCATAACATAGACACTAACTCCCATATGTAGTGAGAAATACCTAATATAATGCCCATATCCTGACTTAAGGCCAAATATCCATTAAAGAAGATCTATATGGTTTTTAAGTCTAACTTATAGCCCTTGCTACTAAAAATCTTCTTATAAGACCTAATTCCCTTGCTTACCTCCATTACTCATAGTACATTCCTTGACTCCTATACATGGTGTGAAAAAATTCCTAATAGAATTGATATCCTATATACCCCTAAGATTATTTAGAAAAGGTCTATGTAATTTTTTAATTCCAAATGCATAACCCTTGAACATGAAAAACATAATACGAAATTCATAAATCGTAAACATAAAAAAACATAATACCAAATTCATAATTTTTAAACATAAGATACTTCATTTTAGAAATAAAAACCTTTTTTCCTTTCCCTCACATTAATTTTTATCACACTAATTCTTATTATGCCCTTCACTCGTACTAATTCTTATTATATATTTCTAATATATACTAATTCTTATTATACAAAGAATATTAATGGTTACATATTCCTAGTCTACCACCCTTTTCCATGTCCATTGGTAAAGGCCTTGAGGACAATTAGTGTGAAAAATCTTGTTGATCAACAAAGGAGGGAAAGGAGTGTAGCAATGGTGCCAATGAGGTTCAGCGTTTCACAAAAATCTTGTTGTAGAAAAGGAGGGAAAGGATGGAAATGAGAGCAGCAACAACACCAATAAGGTTCAACTTTTCACAAAATTCCTGTTGATCGAGAAGGATGGAAATGAAGGCAGCAACGGCACCATCGAGGTTCAGCGTTTCATAGGAGGAGCGTGGGTGCATGCAGGAATGGGAGGACGAGGCGGAGGTGTCGTGCAGGAGTGTGAAGATACCACCACTATCACCACTACCACAGATATTGAATATGAGCATGAGGTAGTCCATCATTAGAATTCAAAGTCTCCAAAACCTCATATGGATGATAAATCCTCCATGGTCAGTAGCTGGTATACGAAAGACTTAGATTTGGCCATGATTATTTCATGGAACTAGAAGGATTTGGAGTAGTGTTCCAAGAGATGTATGAATACTTTTTGAAGACATCAGAGCTCGTAATGAGGCATCCAAGATTTTAGAGACCCACTTCTAGTCTGCCATTGGGCAACCCATGGGTACTTTATTTAACTCTCTCTCAATCCATCACAAGTTGTAGTTTTAGTGTAATTTTATTGTAATTAGTTATAGTGTAATTTTATTGTAGTTATGATGGTTTGTTGAATCTCATTTGGGTTTCATTCTGATGATAAGTTGAAAAAGAAAAAACCATTTTCTGGGCAATCTTGACCCAAATTTGGTAAAACAAAAATCTATGATTTCATCTATCTATGGAAGACAATCTATCTATGTTGTTCTATTTTTTTATTTGTATTTCTGTGTCCACTCACAAAACAGAAAACCTCTTTGACAATGTC
Organism: Pinus tabuliformis; assembly: GCA_031772625.1. NCBI lineage: Eukaryota > Viridiplantae > Streptophyta > Pinopsida > Pinales > Pinaceae > Pinus > Pinus tabuliformis. The sequence goes on from CM062818.1 coordinate 588,771,443, forward strand.
TGGTCTCTTTGAAAGGAAAACATAGTGATTGAGGTCCGTGGTGCACTTCCATTAGATATCGATGTGAATTTTACCAGAAATAATGTAAGTAGGTAGGCAGAGTTTGATGCCATTAGCCTTTACCTGTTTTATTGTTCTCAGCAGAATCCCTTTGAAACATAAATTATTTTATCTTTGCACACAAATGGCTTTTGTCATGAGGTACGTCTCGCCAAGAAGGATTCGGTATGACATATACTCATTTTCAGTTTCGGATATTAGTTCTACAGAACTAAGTAGTCCTTGTATCCTTTCAATTCTCTCATCCCGTTGTGGTTAGGAATGAGAGACAATCAAGATCTTCAAGTCAATGCTTATCACCACCAAGGTTGTGTTTTTTTCCATGGCATTTGAATTCCAGACATCAGCATTGAGCAATATTTGGATATAATTTTTAAGTATATGCATTTTAGTCCCTTTGTTTTTGTAGTTGTATATGCATATATCGACCGCTTGTTTCAACTCAATTCAGGGTTTTGGATTACTTCTCAGAATGTACATAGACTTCCAATAACTAGTGTGATGGTTGTTGCCAAGTTTCTTGATGATATTTGACTATCTTAGACTTGGTTATCCATTAATATTCTATTGGTGGTAATACTTCCAATTTTTTATCCCTGTTTCCTTATTTTCAGGAAAACAAAGAAATCAAAAGTATACAAATTTGTTCCATATTTTTAGGAAATCAAAGAAATCAAAAGTATAAAAATCGTGACTATTTTTTAGGATCTTTTTAAAGATCTAAAAAATGATAACAATGAAAAATGATTAGGGATAGTGTTTGAAATCCTCCATAGATTTTAACTTCCTTGAAATGTACTGAAGGTGCCTTGTTCCATATTTATGTTTACAGTCATTTCCTATTTCTCTTTGGCTCAATGTTGTACTTGTGTTAGTGGTGAATATGAGTTAGGGTTTCTCTGATGAATTGTGATTGAATCTCTAGTTAATATCTGACATTAACTTCAAAATAATGTCATTATGTAGTGGAGGTAGAGTGGGATGTTAGCTTGAAGAATATTTGTACCAATACTTTCATTCAACATCTGTTACGAAAATGAAAATTGTTTCATAATGGAAACCCATGTTAAAGTTCAATACTGTAATTCATTAGATATCCCTAGCCAAAGAAAATGACCTGTAAATGAGACCTTAAATATCAATGTTACTGGAGACCTTGAAATGAAGAAAAAATGACTTAAATGAACCATTTAGTATATTACTTTTGTTTTCCTCATATTTTTTCCCTGTATCTTTCGCACAAGCATTTTTCTTTACTATTGTTATCTAAGTAAGGTTGTTTTATATTTTAGTCAAATCTAAACTTTAGCATTTTGTTGAACCCATGAAGCTATGGGTTGAGCACCTTTCATGGAGGAAAAAAACTTAGTGAGCCAGGGTTTCTAATCCTCTACAATCTCATAGCTTTGGCCATGTTTTGCAGTTTTATTACTTTATAAATTATGCAAGTGATATGCTTAATGCTTCTAAGATCTGGCATAGAAACCTTTGTTGTCAATGTTTAACATATGTCTAGAATTGTCATCTTCTTTTTAGCACAAGCTTCAAATTTCAAATTTTTAATGTTTTCTATCAGCCTATTGATTTTAGAGGACTTCATTTTGTTTATGGACAGGAACTACAACAATGTGTATTATGCAAAAGTAGATGGCAACAGATTCATGAGATGCAGTGGGTAATTAAAAGCAAAAGACCTATTAGAAAAAAAAAAGGGTGTATTTGATGGGCGAAGAACTCCTTATGAAGCTACAACTACTGATGAGTTAGAGGTTGAAACTGATGCAAGAAGCAAGGATGGCTATTTGACAAGTGATTCATCAGAAGTAGATATTTCGTGGCAATTCAAGGTACCAAATGTGGTTGTTGTGACCCTAGTGGAACATGTCTCACTAATCAAAAAGCCACCATGGAGGATTTCAGAGATTCCTGAGAAAAGGTAACTTGCCTTTGTGCCTATTTTTCTGATTATTTTTTAACATTGGAGGATGACATCCATAGTTAACTTGATGGTATTTAAACTAGAAAATATTGGCATATTATGGAAAGGATAGAGCTAAGAAAACTATTACAATTTTTTTATGGCATAATGATTTAAAGTTCCTCTTCTCTAGCAATTTTGTCTAAAAGGTGCAAGCAAAGTTGAGAATCTTGTTGCCTGCAAAATGCATCAATTTAAAATTGAAAATGGACATTAAACAATTTAAATATTTTCTGTAGAATTCCAAGCCAAGCTCAAGGCCCTCTTGGAGTTGTTAAGCTTGAACGTAAGTCACATCTAATAAGTTTGATTGTAAGGTGCCTTCTGGAGGATTGGAAGGGAAGCAATATTCATCTAGGGGAAATTCAAGGATGATTAATCCAGATTTCTTCTGAGTAAGTAGCTCCCTCCAATAAATTTTAATCAGGAAATTCTTAAGGAAATGTAAGAGCATGAACCCATAACATCAACTTCACCCTCTTCAATAGAACTTGAAACAAGCTTGGAAGTTGCTCATGCTACGCAATTTATTTTGATTTCCATTCTTCCCCAGTTACGTCTGAAGGATCAGCTATCGAATATTATGCACAAAAGACTTTACACTATCTTCTTTGGAAAGAGGACATAAACAAGATTTTAGATGTTTCTAAATTGAGTACTCTTCACCTATGTCCTTCTCCTTTATGCCATGTGATACAAATTCCAATTTTCATATTCTTGAATATGGCGTTCTTATTTTATACATGTGACCCTTGACTATTCCATGAAATCGTCCAAAATATTCTTAAAGGATGGGAGCACCTCTACATGCAAGAAGCTAGTCGAATGTGACAAGTTATCCAAAATTCCTCCAAATATGTGATTTGTGCCTTGGGAAATGTTAAAGGTACCCTCAATGGAAATACACATAAAGATTGGTGGCCAAGTACCCTAAATGTGAGATGTTGCCAATTATGCAATTGTGCCTCCTTTTGATGCTCAAACTAGCACCCTAGTTGTGCAAGGATCACAAGATGTCACTTTGGGTCAACTCAGGGTTGTTGGCACTATCACCTTATCGGTGAATCCTCTCACTTTGGATTACTTATTGAATCTTGGCGGTATCTCAAAGCACAAATTGATGGGGTCTTTTATGTGACTAGATCACTAGTACTAAAAACCATCTCTACATTGCATGGTTCAACATCTTGATGGCCCCTATCCAATTGACCACAACTTTTATACTCATTATTGCTTTAATTGCAACACTTCCAGTAGATATTGATGGTATTCATGAACCTATTTCTGGTTCTCTTCTTTATGGAAACAATATTATCTCCAAGGCACATGGTTTTGTGGCTCCAAGGCTTGAAGGAAGCATGACATAGGGTTTTGTGGCTTGACTTGGCAGACTGAGGCTTGAAGAAAGCATGGTATAGGGTTTTATTGCTTTAGTTGTTGATGTGGTCTTACCTCTTTCTAGAGATTTGTTCACAAAGGGTTTTCATTGGTGGGATTCTATTCAAAGTAATGACATGGATACAACTAGAGATTCAAGTCCTCACACTAGCATCAACGATTTTCTAGAATCTTTCATTAGTTGGAGTTTACATTCCTCGGAGGGTTTCTTATTTCCACCTCCCCCCATCTTGTTTGTTTTCGATGATCTACTTGCATATGGGCTGCCAACCAATGTTTTTTGCTTGTGGTTATTTTCCCCATGTATTGCTCCTCATGGGTTACCAATTTCTATTATGGAGCCCTACCTTTACAAAAATCTTTCATTATTATTGAAAAAATTGAATACTCTTGTTGCCCATGGGCTCTCTTCCCCATCCTCGCCTCTAGATCTCTTTATCTCGCCTGTCAGTTTTTAAGGATTTCTTCCTTTTAGTTCTTTAGAAATTGTTCCTCCACCTGGCAGTCTTACCTCCATTCCTTTTTTTTCTCACAATGTAGTCCCCCCACCAATCTCATTGAAACCTCGTACTTTGACCACAATCCCCTATGTAAAATTCCACTCATTCCCCCAAGCCAAACCCCCCATGTGCTGCTAGAAAATGAAAGAACCCCTCCATTAAAGAAAACAAGGGACAACTCTCCTTCATTCTGGGTGTTGGGATCGAGATTTACGAAGCCATTTAAAAGTATGAGTTTGCATTGATGGGTTGTGCTCGTGATCGTCATTTTAGTGGGAAGACAATGTCAGAATGGATGATAAAGGAGTAGGGGGCTCATTGAACTCACTACAACTTTCAGATACCAGTAAGAGGTTGGTTCATTTTCTTTTTAAACAAGTCTAAAGAGGTGCATTGGGCTTTGAATAAGGTTTAGAGTATCGACCCCACCCCTTTCATGCTTAATCATTGGACCCCTATTTTTGATCCCACTTGGATAGAGGTTAGAGAAGGCCCTTATTTGGGTTTAGCTTCCGAAACTAAAAGTATAATTCTGGTCAGAGTAGGCTCCTAGGAAAATTGGAAACAAGTTGAGGGAATGCTTGTAGGCTGACCTCACTTTCAAAGACTCTGTGGAGATGAAGGTGGCGAGGGTATTGGTAAATTTGGATATCACATACGACTTATGGGGTGCAATGAAGCTCCAACATCAAGGCATCACTTCTCTTCATAATTTACACTATGAGGGTGTCCCCTTTAGATATCCCAAATGTCACAAGCATGCCCACAATGCTATGAATTATTCACTAGGGTTCCATGGCATCAGAGGAAAGTACAAGCCCTTGTCTCCCAAGATGAAAAAGAAAGGATTTTTCTCGATGATGATGACTCCTTCTGTCCTTTTTGTAACTGTCTCGGCTACCCTTATCTAGAGGTGGATTTATTATCAGAGGGGTTGAATTATTCAGTTAGGGCAAGATCATTGTTTTCTGAGGCTGTATCCTTAAGAAAAGAGTAGAAAATGTTGTTGAAGGTTCCAGTGTTTTGTAAGACCAATATTAGCTTCTTTTAAAGGCCGAGTTGTTTCATTGTTGCTAGATCTATAAACTAGGTTCAACAATGCACTGCAAATCTTCATATCAAGCTAATATGATCTACAAATAACTTGAATTCTCTCAAATTAATGAAGCTCCACATGAAATTCTAGAAAATTTCATTGATAACATTCCTACATTCCAAGAAAATAATGTTCTTTTTGCCTTGGATCATTGGCCAAAATTAGGAGTGTGATTTAAAATTGGAGGAGTGAGACACTTAGATGTCACCGCAAAGTTGTTTACATTGTCTCCTGTGGATGGTGTTGTGGAATGGTGGAAAGGATTTCTTGATAATTAATTCAATGCATGCCCACTTGAAAATGGTTTCCTTGAGAAATAGGGAGAATGAAAAGATAATAGATACTTATTGGTTTCTCTTAGTAGTTCTAAAGGAAATTAGACTAAAACTATAGAAGAGTTTAATAAGTGGTTTAACCAGATTTTGTAGAAATCACCATGCAAATATTAAAATTCTAGAGGCAACCATACTTATATATTACCTTGATTCAATTGATGGAGATCTTTGTTTCCAGATCAAAGAAAATGATCCCCAGAACATTAAGGCAATCCAAATTTGTTGAGTTTAGGATTACATGTTATTGCTTAAGATAAATACTTCAAATTCCATATTAGCCCATTTGTTAGTCCATTTCACTTTCATTAGCACTGAATAATTATCAAATTGATATCAACTTAAGAAATAACATATGACTGAATAAGAAGACAAGCCAAGACAAGAGAACATAATAATTGGCACAAGCTAGGGAAAAACCCTTGATCAAATATTCTTATTATCAATATCAAATGTTTAGCAAAGAAAGAGAGAAAGAGAGTACAATCAATGTCAAGGTTGACTTGCCAATATGATGACTAGAACCATTGACCATGTGCCAAATATACAGCCTAGAAAAGTTTGCAATTATGTCTTCAAATAATAGAAGACAAGTTTTACCCTAGCCAGTAGACAGTAGTATTCAAAGTTCCAACTCAATAGGTTCCAAAATGAGCTCAGTCTTGTTTTACTTCAAGTAGCTTCCTTTGCTGATTATAAAGAGGCCACAATAGTCCCAAATTGAATAGTGAAGCTTGGTCAAAGGGTTGACAAGTTCTGAGGTCGATGATTTGCAGTTAGGACTTGTAGATTAGCCCAAATCTTGAGAGACTTTTTGCGGTCCTTCCTTCAAGCAAACCTGATCTAAGGTTTTGTGCTGCAAATAACCGCCATCAAGGTTTCATGTCTACTTGTAATGTGCCTTGTTCTGCTCCTTAGAACAACCTTCCGGTCCCCTGTCCAAGACTCACAAATCCTTCGTCCCTCCCGAAATGATTACAAGAAGATGCATCCTTCAATAGATATGAAAGCTCACCAAAATTCTCTACCTTGACTTGCAGCTACCATGTTGCTTCAATATCAATCCTATGGAAGGAAGAACACACCAAAAACATACCCAATAGTTGTCCTCCTAGCTCCTTCAATCTGCAGCTACCTCAGAGATGTATTAGAGCCCTTGAGTTGTGTCAAATGAGGTTGAAAGGCACCTCTTTATATACAATTCAATGGGGTTGAATGTTAGAGAATATAGGGCAAAGTAGCGTTGTGATGATTCTCCATGACTTGATAACAATTTGTGAAGTCTTTTTACCTTTTCTAGTTTAGCTTATGCTTCTTGTTCTTCTTATTAATGCATATGTGTGTACTTCATATAACTACTACCAAAACAAAACAGCAAGAGCACAAAGTTTGGCTCTCTACCAGGGACAAACCCTATCCACTCTTGACAGGGAAACCCTTTGTTTCTCTTATTGAAGCTTCTCATTTGAACAACTGCCAAACCCTAGACCCTTGACTATAGAATCCTCCAAGCACAAGTCAAATCCATCCTCTTTCTTCAATATAGCTTTCAGCACATGGACCTCTGTCTTCCGACACTTCTCTTCCTTAGTACTTTGTCCTTTTTTACTATTATAAGTTAGGAAACCCTAGAATATTAGAGCTTCTCTTCTTCGCTATAAGGAGGACCTTCTTCTCTTTCCTTGGAGACCTTGTAGACCTTGTTATACATTCAAGTGAGGTCTCTCAATATGTTGCCTTTGTCTGTTGTCAAGTCTGCAATAGTCTACTTCTAAAGTCTTCTCACATGTGGATAGAAACCCTAGAACAATCCTCCTTTCTTCACTGGATGGGGAGGCCTAATAGACCTTGTGTATTAGCCCAAAAACAAAGATATTTCTATTATGATTTCCTGTTGTACTTGACCGCAGACAGGTCCTTTCTTCCTCGCATGTGTGGTTGTTGATGCCCTAGAAGACAACCTTGTACCTTCGTTGTTTTGTCTTCTTGTCTTGCTGCTCTTGTAGACTTCCTATTTCGACTTTCTTGTCTCTCTTTGCTTGCAGATTTCAGAGCCAAGTTCCACGTTGAATGAGGAGTGGAAAACCTCTATAAATAGAGGTTTGTCCCTCCTCTTTAGGCCAATTTGACTGTCTTTTAAGGACGACTTACAGTCTGCATTATAATTCATTTTTTACCCATCGTTTTGTTGCTTGGAGACCACGTTGATGCTAGGAGAGGATTTGACCATGCTTGGAGGTGTTCCCTTGACCTTGTCTGATGTCATACATGATGTAACATGCCATCAAAGGGTCATATCATAATTACATTTGACTTTGACTCTCTAGAAGCACTTCAAAATGTGCTTGACCTATTTTCAATGAGAAAGAAACCCATTGACAAATAATACAAAAATAATTTCTCTTTTCTTGAATTACATTTATGAAGACCTAGCCTAGTTACATTTCCTTCAACATTGAAGAGACATAACTTTTGGGCTTATCGAGCCGACATATAGGTGAGGCCGACCTTGATGATTTTATATGATAGAAACATAAATCCAAAAAACATAGTTTTCCTTAACCAAATTTGATGAACTTTAGGTCAATTTTGGTCCTCTCAAAAAGAGGAATTCAATGCCATAATTATCTTATTCAAGGGACTTGGCCAAAGTGGAATTTGGCCCTAGTTTTCAATTTTAACACTCCCTCTCAACTAGGGAGAATTCCACTTGCCAATCCATCCAACATCAATCATGCCATCATGTCATCGTGAACCATCTCAATATCTCTTCTCTGGTCTACTCTACTAAACACTGATATGAATAATAAAGATGAATTGATTGAGAGTGAGTCACAAGACCTTGCCACTCTCCACTGACAAAAGTCAGTCCATATAACCAAAGGGTGAATCAGACTTGATCACAAGTGATTAAGTTAAAGAAACATCATTCATCCTAGACATAGGGAGTATGACAATACATGCGTTTGTCGGCAGTTCTATGGTCCCAAACCATTTTTCCCACCTCATTGGCCAGATGAGAGGTACTTCCCATGTGTCCCGGACTACATGGGTAGGATGATGCAAGAACATCAGAAGGGAAAATAATATATCACATCCTGCTCACAACCACTTGTACGGAAAGGGGAAACGACGTCCTACAAACACATATCACAATAATCGTAGGGAAAGGATAAACCACATCCTACATGCATGAGAAACAACAATAGTAGGAAGGATCCTACATGTGGGGAAAGGATGAACCACATCCCATCAACATGTCAACCACAAATCCTAGGGAACAAGCATCCTACATGTGGGGAAAGGATGAACCACGTCCCACTGACATGTCAACATATGCCTATATGCATCTTTCACTGGGGTATCTGCAAGAGAAGTTGAACCACTCATCGTATGCATATGTCATCAACAGTAGGGGAAGTTGAACCAATCACCCTACACACATGTCAACCACCATGGGATATCACATGGGAAGGTGAACGACTCACCCTGTACACAACACACTCAATAAGCACCCCAGGACCCTAGAAGCTCACAGAGCTCAATGTTCAACTAGTACCCTCCTAGTAGGGTCTATCCACGACTCCCAGTTTCTCCCAGAAGAAAGATAATCTTGACCTTACCAAGAGGATGATAGTGATATGCTCATCCAGCCAACAATGATGGAGCTTGGTAGCTCTCCAATGTACCATATCAATGTAGGTTTTAACCCCGTACAGAAATTACCTACATACAAATTCTAAAACACAGAAAATAAATAATGCGAGAGAAGAACACATAAAACACATATACACAGAGATTTTCCCCTGGATCCCAAAACCGGGACTACCAGCATGATTTTTCATTATGTTCCTTTCAATGTTACAATACATATTTATACATGCTGAAGCATCCAATACCATGGACCGAAAACCATCGCGTCTAATACCATCGACCGAAACCCATCGTGTCCAAAAAAAATGTGCAAAAATCATGCACAAAACCATAGCTGGGTCCGCCCAACCTAACATAGGGTCCAAAACCAAAATTTTTCGGGGCACTGCCCCGGGCCCCATAAATTGGGGTTACGGTGCCCATCAAACCCCCTGTTAACTACATTGAAAGAATATAACACAACCTAACATTCTCCCACTTGTTGTTTTCTTTCCACAGGGGGCCACAAGAGAGCTTAGTCATTTTTCCAGCCCTGAAATGCCCATTGCCTCTCTACACCAAGAGAACTTCTTAGAGCTCCTAGATTTTGTCATTGCATCTGCAGTATTCTTTAAAGTGTCCACCTTTACCAACAACACCTTTTTGTCTTCTATCATATCCCTCAAAAAGTGATACTGAACATCAATGTGCTTTGTCTTTGAATGATATGCAGGGTTCTTTGCCAAGAAAATTGCACTTTGGCTGTCACAATCTATCCTTATAGCTTCCTGTACTAACCCCATACTTGAACACAATCTTTGCAACCAAACTGCTTCCTTGCTTACATGAGTGGCTACCATTTATTCTACCTCTTTAGTTGACACTGCCACTACAGATTGTTTCTTACTCATCCAACTGACTGCACCTCCAAATAGGTTAAACACATACCCACTTGTAGATCTCCTTTGATCCAGATCTCCAGCCCAGTCTGCATCAACAAATCCATGAATATCCAACACTCTGTCCAATCCTAGTCTTACTTGGTAGCACAAGCAATAATCAATAGTGCCACGCAAATACTTGAAAACCTGCTTCACTGTTGTCTAGTGCTCCTTCCCTAGTTTTGGCATAAACCTACTCAATACTCCCACTGCATGTGCAATGTCTGGTCTAGTACAGACCATTGCATACATTAGGCTACCGACTACACTTGCATATGGAACACGGGACATGTCCTCTTCCTCTTCTTGTGTCTTGGGACATTGTTCAACAGATAACCCCACACCTACAGGAATAGGAACCTTCACCGGTTTACTATCCTACATATTAAATCTATGCAGTATTGTCTCGACATACTTCCTCTGGTTTAACAAGAGCTTCCTCTCTGTCCGATGTCTTTTAATTTCCATGCCTAAAATATAGTTTGCAGCACCAAGATCTTTCATGTCGAATTTGGAGGACAATTCGGTCTTCAAACCTTGGATAATTTCTTTGTCATTTCCAACCAACAACATATCATCCACATACAAGACTAGATAAATAACACAGTCAACAATTAATTTAAAATACACACAGTGATCTGCTTTGCCTCTGGTGAAGCCAAGTCCCCGTATAAATGTATCAAATTTTTGATACCACATCCTTGGTGATTGTTTTAACCCATACAAAGACTTCTTTAACTTGCATACCAGTTCTTTCTTACCCTTCACCGGAAAGCCTTGAGGTTGCTTCATGTATATTTGCTCTTCCAGATCCTTGTGAAGAAATTCTATCTTCACATCCATCTGTTCTACCTTAAAATCAAAAGCAACAACAACAGATAAAGGTAATCTAATAGAAGTTACCTTGGCAACAAGAGAAAAAATATCACCAAAATCAATTCCAGGCCCTTGGAAATAACTTTTTTCTACCAACCGAGCTTTGTATTTGTCCACTTTTCCTTCTGCATTTGTCTTCTTTTTCAACACCCATTTGCTGCCAATGGGTTTCCTTCCAGCTGGCAACTCCACCAGATCCCAAGCCTCATTTTTGTGCAAAGATGCCATTTCATCAACCATGGCCTCTCTCCAAAGTTCTCCATCCTCTGAATCCACTGCTTCCTTCACAATTCTGGGATCATCATCAGTAACAGACAAAGAAAAATTTGAACAAAAAGCAGATGGACTATACCTTTCTAGCTGCCTTCTTTCTCGAACTGATCTTCTCACAACCGGAGTTTGTGGTTCCTCATCTTTTGATTCCTCCTCTGTTGTAGAGTCTGATTCTTCCGCCTTTATCTCAAACTCTATCTTCTCAGGTTCCTTTGGTTGGATTTCATGTTTAATAGCATCTTTCACCTCTCTGAACACCACAACTCAGGTGTACACAACCTTTCGTGGGACTAGGTTCCAAAGCTTATAACCCTTTAAACCATCCTTATACCCAATAAAGATGCACTTTTCAGATTTACTATCCAACTTGGTTCATTTCTCCTTTGGAACATGTACATATGCATCACATCCAAATACCCTTAGATGTGAAAGAGAGGGTTTCTTACCAGTCCATACCTCTTGTGGAGTCTTATCCTCCAACACTGATGAAGGTGACCTATTGACTAGGTAAGTGCAGTATCCACCGCCTCTGCCCAGAATTCCTGTCCTAACCCGGCACCACTAAGCATGCTTCTTGCCCTTTCCATCAACATCTTATTCATTCTTTCTGCAACTCCATTTTTCTAAGGTGTATATGGAGTAGCCTTTTTCCGTTCTATACCACACTTCTTATATAATTCTTCAAATTCCTTACTGCAAAACTCTCCGTCGTTATCTGTCCTCAGCACCTTTATCTTCTTCTCTGTCTGGTTTTCCACCAGAGCCTTAAATTCTTTAAACCTATCAAAGACTTCAGATTTCTTCTTAAGGAAATATATCCATGTATTCCTTGAGAAGTCGTCTATAAATGATACATAGTACATAGACTTACCTAGTGACGGAACCTTCACAGGTCCAAACACATCACTGTGCACAGGCTCTAATATTTGTTTCACCCTCTTACTACCAAAGGGGAAACTCACCGGATTCTACTTCCCATACACATAATTTTCACAGAAATCAAAATCTAGAGAGCTATTACTCATACCTTCTACCATACCTTTACCATGAAGTATTCGAAGGCCCTTCTCTCCAATATGTCCAAGCCATTGATGCCACAGCATGGTCTTCTCTCTAGAGACCACTAGATTTTCTACTCCACTTTTAGGAACCACAGAACTATTGCACCCATCAATAATAGTGCTACCTTGCATCTTGTACATAGTTCCAATTCTAACTCCCCGCATCAATACCAGTGCTCTCTGAACAATTTTGTGGGTATCCTTCTTGAACACTATTTTTACACCTGTATCATCCAACTTGCTTAGATAAATCAGATTTCTGGCTAATGCAGGAATATGTAGAACACCTGCAAGCGTTCTAACCCTTCCACCTTGCAACTTCAACTTTATTTTTCCATGACCAATGATTCTACCCTTCTTATCATCCACTAAGAAGACATCACCACCATCGTATTTCTCATACTCGCAGAACCACTCTCTATGGGGAGTGAAGTGAAAGGATACACCTGAGTCAATAAACCATGCCTCATGATCTACATGTGTACTTGAAGAAGCTAAGTACACATCCCCACCTTCATCTGAGGTGTTTTTTTCCTCTACAGAAGGAGTATCATTAGATGCCTTTCCTTTGTCAAGAGCTTTAGATTTACAATCCCTTTTGAAGTGCCCTTTCTTTCCACATTTCTAGCACACCACCATTACAGGTTTTCCTAGAGATTTAGATCTCCCTCTAGATTTAGATCTCCCACTCGATGACTTATTTTTGTTTTTGTTTTGGGACCGTCCTCGTACAAACAAGGCATCACCATTTTGGCTCTCCATATTTTTCCGTCTCATCTCCTCCATCAACAAGGCTGAGACTATTTCATAAAACTGCAAGGCAATTGCATTGCTACCTATTGCAATAACCAGACTATCCCATGAATCTGGTAGAGAACACAACAAACTGATGCACTTATCTTCATCTGAAATTTTAATATCAGTAGATGCTAACTGACTTACCACAGTATTAAATGCGTTCAGATGCTCTGTCACTGAGTCTCCATCTGTCATCCTCAGGTTATATAGCCTTTTCCGGAGGAACAGTTTATTCACCAGAGACTTAGATTGGTACAAAGTCCCTAACTTGTACCACAAAGCCTTCGCTGTAACTTCCCGTGATACATTCAACAATACTGAATCTGAGACACACAATCGTATTATGCTCTTTTCCTTCCAATCCAACTTCTTCCATTCTTCATCAGATAGTCCCATTGGTTTAGTACTCGGATCTACCATGATCCACTTATATTTATCCACCAATAGATCCTCCATCTTGAGTTTCCACAACTCAAAACTTTAACCATTAAATTTCTCGATCTCTATCTTTCCACTGCTCACCATCTTCTTTCACCACCATAATCAATCTCGCAGATCTCCCACTGAACAGGGTCTACCACAGGCCCGAGCGAAACCCCTCAGTAACAAAGGCGTCCCCTTGAAGCCAAATCTGCTTTGATACCAAATGTAGGTTTTAACCCCATACAGAAATTACCTACATACGAATTCTAAAACACAGAAAATAAATAATGCGAGAGCAGAACACATAAAACTCATATACACAAAGATTTTCCCCTAGATCCCAAAATCGAGACTACCAGCTTGAATTTTCATTATGTTCCTTTCAATGTTACAATACATATTTATACATGTTGAAGCATTCAATACCATGGACCGAAAACCATCGTGTCCAAAAAACATGTGCGAAAAGCATGGACAAAACCATAGGTGGGTCCACCCAACCTAACATAGGGTCCAAAACCAAAATTTTCCGGGGCGCTGCCCCAGACCCCATAAAGTGGGGTTATGTGTTCCCCTCAAACCCCTTATTAACTACATGGAAAGAATATAACACAACCCAACAATCAAAATAAGGCAATACCTAATACTTGGAGCTGTCGTGGAACATGGATTCTTTGAAAAATGAACCCAACTCAAAAATATCGCAATACACAATGGTTGTTACTAGTACATGCTCAAATGGCACACTGAAGAGCTTCCTCAACCAACTGGCTTCATAATAAACCATACTTTCTCCTATATACAACCAACCTCAATAGTGCTTCCAGAGTAATGAAATCAAGAGATACAACACTGAATGTGCTTTTCCATCCATCACACTGCCAACCGAGCCAGTATCAGAATATCTAATATATGAGGCTTTATCCATAGATCGACTCAGAGTCTTCATAGCGAGGCATATGACTGATATGGTGTTTATCAAGAATACTAGGGATCCCACAATATATACATAAGAAAACTTGCAATGTTTCCAACTCATCAGACCTTGCAGGAAATAATGCAACATGGCTAGGTCTTTCATCTTGACTTTAAAGGTCAACTCCCTCTTACATTGATAAACGAGAGGGTCATCAATCAAACATCATCAATAGTTGCATCTTTACAATCAGCATGGCTTGTCCATAACTCCCTCTGAATATAGGGAAAGTGACAATGCCAAAGCATAATCACCGAGCCATCTGTAGTCTGACCCTTTTCCTTAGGTCCATGTGACAAAGTCATCAACCATAATTACTGCCATGGCTTGTCTTTGTCAACAAACATCGGGCAAGAAGAGTCATTGAGATATACTACTAGGTGTTCTGAAGCCTTTCTTGATGAGCTTCTTATGAGAGAGACTTTCCATAAGGCACCTGCAACAACAAACTTCTAAGAAGCTTACCTCAGAACAGAAAGAAAGCTTTGTAGAATCATCATGGTCCTTCTTCAACCAAAATGAAGAAATAGTTGCATTATCCTCCTTTGCTAGATGATGATGACCAATGAATTAAATTACCCAGTCCATGATATCCAGGCATCCATATTCATAAGTCTGTCTTTCATAAGATCTTGGGTTAATGCATCAAGGAGCTCAATAACATAATCAGGATGTCAAGATCAAGGTCCTCACAGTTCCATCTACTTATCATGCTTTTCAAGACATAGGATTTGATATGTTTTCATGTTGATAAGGGTTGTTATAAGGAATATCTCCAAAAGTGCCATGCACTTTTTCTCCTAGCTGCTAGACTTCCAAGGATACTCAAGGGTACCAATATAAAGGTGCTGCATAAACTTCCATTCCTCCAGCTGCTAGATAAAGATGTAAATGTTTTCTTCCATACACCATCATTGCTCCTTTGATTATTGCTACAATTCACTACATCAAATACCACCATCATTTCTTTAAATGATTATTGTCATTGCTCCTCCATTCCTCCTGCACTTCTCTGTTTAAAAACATTTTGCTGATTTCTTAACTCATCAAGTTCTTATAGACATTAAAGTCAAAGATACTTTCTTATTGATTATTGTCATGAACACTCCCAGTGGAGCCTCTAGCATCTCTAAACTTAAAGGCTCTGGTCTAGAATTATATATTAATCAAAAGCATCTGAAACAACTTGCCTACTATTCTCTATTCTGTATGCATTAATGATAATTACACCTCAAGTGTAATGATCCTTTTTGTACTTGAAGCATCTTGCTATCAACAGTACATCACAAGGATTAGGCTGGTTGATGCTTTTATGGATCCCTTCAGGTTGATGGCCTTGATCTACAAACCACTCATTCAATACCATGCCAACAAACTCTAGAAGATCTCTGTGCTAGCGAAACAATGTGATCTTCAGAACTTCCTTACCATAGGTATTCTTCAGTTAGACCCATAGGTGGACTATCATGAAAACTTTAGGATTACTGTCATACAAACGGTTACTATCACATTGGTGATGTGTCAAATTGATAGTCTTAAGCCATTGCTATAGGGCAATGATGAAATTTTCCCTTACTACTGTGAAAGGATGCTTGACCTATTCTAGTAACACTATGAATATTGATGAAATTCTTTCAGCTATAATATTGCCACTATCCTTTAAGTCTCTTTACTGTAAAGGCCATATCAGGGATACATATACAGTCATTGAGATGAGCCTTCAATTTTGCCTTCTACCAAAAGTGCACTATAGCTTTCTTTAGGAATTGTTTATTCAAGTTTCAATAGAATGACTTCAACATGTCTCTTACTTTTCTGTAGGTAGATAATCGCTTTCCACGATGATTCTCAATAAAAAATTCTGCAATGAAGGCTGAGCTTGGAGAATGCCTTTCAATGGCCTAAACCTTCAAGCTCTTTTATGAATCGGTGCCCTAAACTATTTGCTACCCAGAGAATACAGAAGAATTGTCACAGATCCTTCACAAGTACGCAAGAATGATGTCATATAGTCTTGTGTTGAACTTACAGAAGATGAGACTTAGCTTAAGAGACTTGTAACAGTCCTTCAAGACCTGTACAATATTCACAGATCCAAACCCATAGAGATTAGACACAAACTTTGTTCTTCATCTTGTAGAATAGTTTCCCACAAACAAGAGAATTATGCTATGTCTTCGGTCTTTAGATCTGCAAAATTAAAAACATTCGTTGTTCTGCAATTTATGCCCTAATTAGGGTTTGTCAATGAGACTTCTTTCATATACCTCAAGGATGACCATATCCAAATTAGACTGCTTGATATTTTTCAATCTGGGATATACAAGGGGATGTCCTCAAAATACTTTGATTCTTTACCAACAAGAGAATGGAATACACCTCAGCAAAATATAGGTCTGCAAAATATACAGCTCCTTGGTCTAGAAGAAAAACAAAAGAAAACTTTTTATTTATTGTGTGTTAGCATCCTAGGACTACAAATATTTAGAGATAATCAAATTCTCTATCTTGGACCATTCACTTTGATCAAAATGCTCTGAAATAATGCACTTAGATCTTGACTTGAAATAGGAACTTGGTTCTAGGTATGCTACTATGAAACTGACCTTCTTTTCAGCCCTCTCTGAAACTGACAAACCATAGATATCCAACCTCAACTCTGGCTATTTCCATACATATTCTTCAAGTGAAAGGAGGTCTAAATCAGACCTTGTGGAGACTTGGTCTGGTACAAGGTTTCTTTGATTTCTAATTCAAAACAATGAATTCATCCTTCTTTCTGTTGTTGATCAACAAACTTCACTTAGTGATGCTTTCTCTTTCACTCTTGTTTGGGCTTGTCCTCACATAAGCTCTGATACCACGTTAAGTTTAGGATGACATGTTCTTGCTTAAGATAGATACTTCAAATTCGATATTATCCCATTTGTTAGTCCATTTCACTTTCATTAGCACTGAATCATTATTACTTTGATAGCAACATAAGAAGGAACATATGATCAAATCAGAAGACAAGGCAAGACAAGAGAACACACTAATTGGCACAAGCAAGGGAAAAACCCCAAGATGGGGAAAACCCTTGATCAAATATTCTTATTATAAATATCAAATGTTCAACAAAGAAAGAGAGAAAGAGAGTATAATCAATGTTAAGGTTGAATTGTCAATATGATGACTAGTACTACTAACCATGTGCCAAATATACAACCCACACAAGTTTGTAATTCTGTTTTCAAATAATAGCAGACAAGTTCTGCCCTAACCAGTAGATAATAGTATTCAAAGCTAAGTCTCAATAGGTTCCAACTTTCAAAATGAGCTCGGTCTTGGTTTGGTTCAAGTAGCTTCCTTTGCTGATTATAAGGAGGCCAAGATAGTCACAAATTGAGCAATGAAACTTGGTTAAAGTGTTGACAATTTCTGAGGTTGAAGATCTGCAGTTAGGGCTTTTAGATTAGCCCAGATCTTGAGACACTTGTTGCGGTCCTTCCTTAGGCGAACCTCATCTAAGGTTTTGTGCTACAAACAACCTCCATGAAGGTTTCATGTCTACTTGTACTGCAGCCTGTTCTCATCCTTAGAAAAGCCTTTCGATCGCCTGTCCAAGACTGACAAATCCTGTGGCCCTCCTAAAATGATTACAAGAAGATGCATCCTTCAATAGAGGAGAAATCTCACCAAAATTCTCTGCCCTGACCTATGATTGCCATACTACTTCAAGATCGAACCTATGGAAGGAAGAACACACCAAAAATATACCCAATACTTGTCCTCCTAGCTCCTTCAAGATGTGGCTACCTCAGAGATATATTAGAGCCCTTGAGTTGTGTCAAATGAGGTTGAAAGGCACTTCTTTATATACAATTCAATGGGGTTGAAGAGACGTGACTTTTGGGCTTATTGAGCCGACATATAGGTGAGGTCGACCTTGATGATTTTATATGATAGAAACATAAATTCAAAAACACACTTTTCCTTAACCAAATTCGATGAAATTTAAGTTGATTTTGGTCCTCTCGGAAAGATGAATTCAATGCCATAATTATATTCTTCTAGAGACCTACCCAAAGTGGAATTTGGCCCTAGTTTCCATTTTTAACAAAATTTCAACAGTTAAAATTGTGAAGAAGATGACCATTACTTTGGCTCCATGCGACATCAGTTGCAAGCAGATAAAGCCCTTCCATGATTCAAATCAATCCCCAATATTCAATCAGAATGACCTTTATTACATATTCATATCCTACATGTTTAGTGAAATAGGCAAGTCTGTATTTGTCTAGTTTTTCTTTACGAGGTGTATATTTCAGTCAGCATGGCTAACATGCACAACATGTACTCGATTACATCTTGAAATTCAATGGAATTGAATCTACACAAATAAAACAAATTGAAAGACCTTGAGCTTCTAACAACCACAATTTTGTTATATGGTGTACCTTCAAGGTCCACAACCACTCATTTCATCAGGACTGGCAAGTCACATACAATGGGAAAGCAAGCAAAAGTTGAAACTTTTATTTAATTAATCCATATAGGTCAATTGATGGAGGGTCACTAACAAGGAGAGCCAGGACATATATGCTCTCTTGTATATCTTAGAAAGGGATCATAACTTTATAACTCTTTGTGAAGATTAATTATTGTAACCAACACTATTACTAATATAACTACCACTACTTTTATCTGAGATTTTAGTTGGGATTGTGAAGATGTTTTAATCTAACCTGTTTCTAGTTAACATTTCACTCATCATCAAAGAAGTGAACTCTTTAAGAAAAATGTGTTAGATTAAATATTTTTACACAGTTCATACTAAAACTCAATAGTGTTAACTTGAGAAAGCCTCCACTTGACTTGTACTTGATTATTACCAGGGTACAACTATGGCATGGCAAATCAAAACCATTTCTGGAGCATCTCTCGTAATATTTTGCATTATTCTAGCACTTAACATCTACTTATTGAATGATTTGTTTGTGTGGATGCATGTTAGGATCTTTTGCAGGATGCTATTGTTATCACTACGGAAGTTCTTCAAAAATGAAATGCTTTTAGAATTGAGATTCCTTTTGGTACTTTCAATTCTGGAATGGTGGCATTTGACACTTATACATCTTCTTTAAAATATCTTAAGCATGGAGCTTCAAATAGCTTATTGTCAAATCTCTACTTGACTCAAGGAAAAAAATTTAGTACCATATAACTTGTTTTTTTCATGATAACAAGCATCCTAACAAACTTTGCTTTCTCTAGAACTTATAAACTATCTAGACACAAGCACCTTTTCAGATTTGGCAATGAGGCAGGTGTGATGCCCCATAGTTTCAATTTAAAATTGTTAGAATGATACCCACAGAAAATTAGAAAAATACATTTATATCATAATGAATAACAGATTTCCTACCAATACCCTATCCATTCCCATTATGAAAGCCAGGTCCCACTTCCAAACTAAAGAATAGCATTCCATCCTCAGTCCACACTGGCACTAAAATTAGATTTTATAACATACAGGTCCATTGTATTCAATGACCAGATGCATTCTCACACTAAAAAATAAAAACTTGAAGAAAAGTGACAATCTGAAATCAAAACTTCAGTAAGTTAGATGCTTTATTACATTTTATGAGAAGAAAAGTGACAATCTGAAATTAAAACTTCAGTAAGTTAGATGCTTTATTACATTTTATGAGAAGAAAAGTGACAATCTGAAATCAAAACTTCTGTAAGATAGATGCTTTATTACATTTTATGAAAATAATTCTTTGTAGTTACCCATTTTGTTTGGGATACAAATTCTTTAAATGGTGTTTCATGTAATTTATTTGAATTTTGTTGGATTGTGATCAAAGAAATTTATAATTTGTACCTTGGTTTTACAGTTTTTGGGATTCCTCTATAGAGATTTACGACAAAGCTTGGTGGACCTCGATGCTCTTTTCAACATCTTAAGGTAATTTTCTTTGCTAAACCCTAGGATACACGTTGATTTTTAGTTTTGCAAGACTTCATAAATGCCATTAGCTTTATGTGTGACCTAATTAGTTATATTTTTTGCATGTGCATGTTGGAGTGTACATCTAAACCAATTTAATCATTTTACTTAAAAATTTGTTCAGAATATTAACAAACCATAGTATGACACTTATAATCAATTATGCAAAAATTCCAAGCAAACATAAATAATTATATAACATATCACTAAAAAGAGATAACAAGCATTTATGGAAGCCAAATCTGCACACTGTTTATTAGCTTTTCATTGGCATTGAGAATGTAAAGTCTATTTCTATGATTATTGAGAAGTAGGGAACTTTTATAAGTGAATATTTATTCACCTAGTGGATGAGTAACCCTCATGGTCTATAACTTTTACCATCTTTGCCCTATTAAGATCTTTCAACAAAGCACACTTCAAGGGCCCCTACAAGCAAAATGTCCTAGGATTTTTAGGTCAATTTCACATGATTTGCTTGAGGGAAGTAGAGCCAAGTTTATGATATATTTTTTGGGATTTTTATGGTTCAAACAGACTCTGATATCGAGTAAAATTTTCTGGTAAATTCTAGATTGCAGAATGAAACAAAATGGGGTAAAAGAGAGAATAATTTTGGATTTTTTTTTATTAACAAGGAAAGAAGACTAGTGCCTTGATCTGTTATGGGCACATTATAGCAAAATCTAGCCCCTATTCTAGTCAGCGTATCATTTTGAAAATTTTAATAGATTTTGCAAGAATTCTTGTGTGGGGAAAATTAGGCATCAAGTCTTCCTATAGGGTTGATTGTATCTACCATAGGATTCACACAGAGGAAATGCCATTGTGAAACATATAGAACCTGAAATAGTATGTTGTATGCAATTCAGTTTTGTGCCTTTGAGATGCTTCACATATAGTGCGTTGGCTAATCAATCTGCAACTTGTCAATCATGTGATGCCATTCTTCTATATGTGTTGATTTTGTCATGTTCTACCTTTTGTTTATATCATGCCTCTTGATGAATTAGCAAAGCATTTATTGTTAGGTTGTAGGTTTTTCTGGAGAATTTACCAGTGTTCATCTTCCAGAATGGTTGATGTTTTGAATCCTCAACTGGATTCATCTTCAGGATGAACACTAGCAAATTCTCCTGGAAACCTACAACTATATCTTTCATCCTACAGGAATCTTAAACCTGTCATATATTGTTAATTAATCAAAATTATTGTTCTTTTTTGTGGTTCTAGTAATCAAAGAAATTGATGTGTTGTCTTTTGGGTTCCATTATTTGGATACGAGTCAAAAATATTGAACTCCCAAGAAAAGTTTATCGGTCAAATTCATGTGTTAATGCATCAGTGATGGTGATCCCATGGGGTGTTATATTCCTAATATACATGTATATTAACTTGGCAACATTGAAGTGCAAAATATTTAGCAAGAGTGCCTTTCAATATTTAGCACATTAAAAATGTTTAAGTGGTGTCTTTTGGATTCCATTGTTGTTGATGGTATACGGAACAAAAATATTGAACTCCCAAGAGAGCAAGAGTATATGAAAATGTTGTTCTTACATAAAATGTCTCTGAGGCAATCCAGCCTTGTTGTGAAAGACACTGCCTTTAAAATGGGCTATGATGAACTCAATGGCAAATGATATGCAAAGTACAGAGTACAGAACACATCTGACCTTATTGGTTTTCTTTTGTTTTTATCAACATATAGAGCACACACATCATAATCAAGTAGAAGAAGATGGTATTAATAGCCCGAGATTCAAGAAGAATGGCATTTTGCAATGAAGATAACTTGTTCTGAGCCATGACCATAGTGGCTTTCTTTGACTCAAATTCTTCCTGAGTTGACAAAACCATAGAGGAGCTCTGTGCTAGGCAATTATGAGTTGGCTAAAGCTCCTCTTGGTAAGTAGTGAACTCAAGCTAGTGTTGGCAAGCATTATCAACAAGTTGTTGTATTGATACTTGCTTTATTCAAATGCTTCAGCTTGAGTTTGTGTAGGAGTATCAAGGTCTTGCAAAGCAATATTTGGTCATACAATAATAGTTTTTGTTGACCCAATGACAAAGTCACTGTGTTGCCAATGTCATCTGTTTTATTTTAAATATTGTCTAATTGAGATGATATAGTGCTAGCCACTTCAGTGATTTTCTTTTATATCTGTGAAGTTAATTTTTGAAGGTACCCTATGTCTTGTCCTAATCTTACATAGAAATTTTGAAGATCAACCATACTAGTATCCACAGTCTTTTGCATATCAAACTATTGTTCTTGAAACTTAAATTGAATGCCAATTATCTGATGAGATTGCTCAAAAAAATGGAATTGCACTAATCTATAACATTTGTCATTTTATAGTGTACAACCTTTGAATTTGATCCAGTAGTTATGCTTGAGAATAAATAGATTCTAGGGAATTATGATTTTCATTAGAGTGCTCCAACTAAGAATCTGGTTGTTGCTCTCTTTTATCCAATTTGTTCACTACTCGATGAGCGGATGACTTCAACTCATTCACAACCTTTTATGTATCTTGGTTGAATGCATTGCTCTGCAAATGATGGCACATAGGTCTTGTACCCTATATGCAATAATGTAATCTCTAGAACACTGATTTGTAGAATCTGATACTAGCATAATAACAATAGTAAGTAGGGAGTACTCAACCTGATATGATAATCACAGGTAGAACAGAGATGAACTCTGCTTCTTACTGACTTGGTTCTAGAATTCTAACATACTTTAACAACAAGGTAAACAATGTAGGCAATTATATCATCGCTTCATCAACATTAGTATATATAAACCCTCAGTTCAAGTAGAGACAAATTCAGTTAATAAACAAAACCAAGAATTTGTATTAAGTTTTATTTTGTTTCACTATTGAGAAGATATTAATTTCATTTAATAGTTGATCCACTCCATGAGAACCCCCAAAATGGATCCCTTTTATAGCAACAAGGTGACCGTCAGTAAGCCTCCCAACATATATAGTCCCACAAGCACTATGTCCACACTATTTTTTTGTAGTAACAAAGATTTTAGTGGCCTTCTCCAACATCTTATAAGAGAATAGATCAAGTTTGAATTCTTCAGAGTGCATAGGTAGAAGGTTTGCAAGTTGGCTTCCTCCCTGGACTGTCTAATTCAAAAACTAGATTATTTATGTTGTCTATGTAAAGCAAGTGCAATAAGACTTGCTGCCACAAGTGTTGACGAAGCCACAAGCCCAGTCGCAAGGAATATTCTCTTTGTTGCATTGTGATCTCTTCGACGGTCCTTATTGCATAACTTCTCACCATGCTTTTTGCATACTCTTACATATCTAGTGCCTTGATAGAACCCATCTCCTTGATAGCCATCTTTAGAAGCACAACTCACATTGTCAGTTACATCTACTGCATGTTGATAGACCACATTAGGGTCATATTGAACATCATCAAAAAGTTCCCATAACACCCAATTCCCACTTAGCCCACACTTTGCATCCAAACGGGTCAATATGGGTGTGAGTATCCAACTAATGAAACTCTGGCACTGCAACTAGGAGAAGTGAGCAAAGTCATCATCTCCATGGTGCCATATTGTCTCATTCAGAAGGGGATAGCAAAATTTCCTATCAAACATGCACTACTCATTGCATCTCCGCATATAAGGAATATTGCACATCAGTAGACAATCTGGAGTGTTCTTGCAGTCAGATAACTGGAGAAAGTTGCTAACAGAAATTGCATAATTCTTCATGCCTTTGACACTGAAGCCCTTGAGGTTTTTAGGATAGGAAAATTAGAGAGGATTGATGATGATCCCATCTGATGAGAAACTTATAGTAAAGGTTGTTCACTTAAATCCTCACAGTATTGTTATAGAATTGCAATTTGAATCCATCCAGCTGACAATGCCTTGAATTGATATAGAAAGGATATGGAATTGAGGCATTCCCACAACTTTCACTGCATTTCCTTGTGCCCTGTGCTATGTTAGAAAACACTCTAATCGAGAAGACCAGAGGCAGCCATGAACCCAAAAAGGCCAGAATAACAAGATAGCAAAGGCTAATACTTATTTGTCTTGAAAGTTACCACATCATTTTAAGGCATGCTAAGACAATATATACTTCCCAGAATAACAAAGCAAATACCCATGTATGTTTTGTATATCCACTTAGTTTTGAAGCCTGCTATGGGAAGATTTTCCCCTTGATATGATGGCAGCGTTCATCCTATGCTCATTACCTACTCTAAACATCCCCTTTCAGCTTCAATACTTCATTCAATTGCAAATTCTATAATGGTCCATATCAAATCAACCTAAAAGTAGGACAATCATGGCCCAAAATATATATGTATTCAATTTCTTTGTTCATACTTTTTCTTTCTTGGTTCTCGATGTTGACACCGAATCATCAGGATTGGGTGAATAACTGAAATTGATGTAAAAAAATAATAGAGAATACGAATAGTCATCGAGAGATGAAATGAACAGTCTCTCCCTCATGTATATAATAAACACCAACCTAAATGAAATAAATGAATTATTTTGAGGAGTTACTTCCTGGTCTGACATGGTATCACAGCCAGCACCATTTTTGGCTTCCCTCTACTTTGTAACTCCCTATTCTGGCTATGTTCTACCTTGCATACAAAGTGCTTCTCCTCTACTCTTCTCTGGCAGTCTTTTATTCATATTCACCGATATATAATACACTGATATGCTCTGACATATAATCTGCTGCTTAAGGTGCGAGATGGCGAGTCAATCGCGGGTGGAAACTAGGAGAGCATTCCAGCAACTGTAAATCCAAGAAGAATTGAACTCGAAGAGTGGTTGGCGAAGGGTTCTCTTCACTGTTCCAGGAGACTAACGAGAAAGAATTACAAATGGTATCAAAGTGGCGAAGTGGAAGAGTGGTAAGCCTAGATTTCATTTTGTTTCTAATTGATAGAATGGTGCAAGCATGAAGGTGACTATGTTAGTGATATGCTGGAATGATATGCTAGTGTGTTACCATTTTGAATGGGCTTGTATTTCATTGAGTTTGGTCGCGGTTACATTTTTGAATGGTTTACACCACACCTCTCTGTTACATTGACTGTGGTTACCGAGGGGTTTATCCCATACTCCACACAATATACAACACCTAAGGTTTCACCTCCATATTAGAGCACAATCTTCTCCCATACTTCTTCGACTCCACATCCATATCCCGTAATATAACAGCGCAATCTCCTCCCAATTTGGTTGGTCGTATTACATTGGTTAAACATTGTTTTATGTTACATACCGCCCATAATATATATCGTTTGATATCATTGTGGTGCCATTGTGATTCACCCAACCTTGCTGGTTATACATTGAATCATGGGTCATATCACACACCTTCACTTCTAGTTTTTTAATACCTACTCCACTTAGCCCGTCCTCCATACTCTGATACACTTCTACTCCCATTTATTACATTGAGCATTGTTTATTGAGTGTTATTGGCGATACTCCATGCTGCGTTTTTTTTTAATATAACTGTGGTATAATATAGCATACCATAGTCCTCTTCCACTGTTTCATATAATATAACAGTGAAATATCCTCCCCTCATCACAATATTAAAAATTTAGCACAATTTTGCTAGCAAAAGTTTTTTTTTACAGTATGCATTCAATCATATCTATTGTGTGAATAGTTGTCACTAGCAAGGAGAACTATCCTAAGTGGTCCTAGATGATAAAAAAACACCCTCATTTTTAATGAGTTATGGAAAGGAGTGTGTATTGGAGACGGAGACAAAGACCTAGAACAACCTACCTCAGACAAAGAGCTCACCATTTGGGAGAATAAGAATAGCAAAGCCTATGCATTAATTGTAGCATCTGTAAGTGAAGAGGTGAGTTGCCATATTTCACCATTTTCAATTTCTTTCAAAGCCTTACAAAATCTGAAAGAACTCTATGACTCACATTCTACACTTGAAGTTGTTCAACCCATGATTAAACTCTTCACTCTTGAAGTGCAAAATAAAGATAATCTTGCTCTTGCATCCAAAGTAAAATCTATAATGCATGATATCAAAGCCACTAAGGTCAATTTGGATATTCCTCTTATCACTTTTCTCAAGGTAGTTTATCCTACTTACTCCAATTATCTTGAGTCACTGCAAGCAAATGGAAATCTTAAAGATATTACCTTTGACTCTCTTGTGAAAAAAATTGGTGAAAGAGAGAAAGCTTTTGGAAAGAAGACAGCCCCTGAATCTTCTGAAGAGGTTGTGTGCCTTGCTCATAAAGAAAATAATTCTGCTCAAGATCCTTCCAGAGGAAGAGGTGGTTGAAGAGGAAGAGGAATATATTTCAGAGGCAGGGGGGGCAGACAATCTCAAGGAGAAAAGTTAGATTTGCACTACATACGCTGCAAAAGAAATGGATCACATGATGCCTCTACATGCAAGTTACCTTAGGACAAAATTGAGCAGCAAAGAAATCAACCCAAAGGTAAAGCACCTGAATCTGCTCATTATGTTGTGGCATAATGTAATATCGGAGTAAATGAAGATTTATTTAATGCTTCACTTGCTTCTTGGAAAAATGATTGGTTTCTTGATTCAGGAGCAACTTGCCACATGACTCATAGAAAATATTTTTTTGAAGAATTTACTGACAATGTTGATGGAGCAGTATACTTTGTAGACCAATCAAAAATCAAGCCATCGGGGCTTGGCACAATCAGGCTTAAATTGCCTGGTCTTCCAAACTTCCTTCTGCATCATGTTCTATATCTCCCACAACTGAAGAGAAACTTGTTGTCCTTGGTCCACATCCGCCAGCAATGTCACTCCATTCATATGTTTGATGGTAAGCTTGAGGTGAGAAAATCATCTGACCACCCACTTGTCATGAGGGGAATAGAAGAAGGGCTTCTCAAGCTGCAAGGTACCTCTGCTCGTGCACAACATTTCTCATACAATTCTCATTATGATGAAAGTACACTTCCATTAAGTTTATTATGGCATGCTAGATTTGGACATTTGAACTATGACAGCCTCCACTTGTTGAAGAAAAATGGTGTTGCTGGTTTGCCTACAATTCCTAGGAAATTTAAGCAATGTGATGCTTGCATTCTAGGAAAGCATAGCAAACAGTATTTTCATGATTCACATTCAAGAGCACATAGAAAACTTGAACTCATTCATTTAGATTTATGTTGTCCAATGCTTGTTACTTCTGCAAATGGAAATAAATATATGATGACATTTATTGATGACTACACCAGAATGTGTTGGGTTTATTTATTGAAGAACAAATCTGATTCTTTTCAAACATTCAAGAACTTCCATAAATGGATTGAAAATGATGAACAATCTCATATTGGGTCTATTCGCACTGATAATGGAAAAGAATACACATCAAATGAATTTGAAAACTATCTTTGCCGACATGGGATCAAACATCAAACAACTGTGCCTTATAATCCCCAACAGAATGTTGTCGCTGAAAGAATGAATAGGACAATCTTAAATATGGTACACTCCATGCTCTTCTTCAAAAATGTAAAAATAATGTTTTAGGCTGATGTTGTTCTATGTGCTGCATATATAAAAAATAGATGTCCATCTAATGCTATCAGAAACAAGACTCCCTATGAAATGTGGCATGGGCACATTCCTTCGGTAAAGCATCTCAGGGTCTTTGGTTCCACCTATTATGCCTTGATACCAAAGGTACATAGAAATAAACTTGGTGCAAGAAGTCGTAAGTGTATCTTCCCGGGGTATTCAAACACCTCCAAAGAATACCGTCTCTATGATGAAGTCAATAAAAAGTTTGTTGTATCTAGAGATGTAATCTTTCTTGAATCATCCAAAATTGACAATGTTGTTGAGTGGCAACTTGATCGCTTGGATAGATTCTAAAATGAAAAATCATTTCAAGAATTTGATAATCAGATTCCACATCTTTAAGGGTGGATACCTATACTAGAACAACATGTGGAATATTCTTCTGAAGCACTCTCTCCCTCGCATGAAACTCCAACAATGGATCATGCTTTAAGTGATGTGATTGATAGAATTTGGAGACTCAATCTTGATTCAATCCCAACTCAATCAACGGAGCAGCCTGGACCATCTGAGAAAGGTCCTCCAAAGTGGCTGACAAAGACACTTGAAAGTGTTCATCCTAATGAGGTTGGAAAGACAGGAACTAGAAATTCAAACCAGTAAAATGGAGGTGATGTAGATGACTCTAATTCACCTATTGATATGGATGTTTCTTATGATTGTGAATTGAATTTGTCTACAGATTTCAAACCAACTTTCTTCAAAGAAGCTGCTTCTCATGATGAATGGAAAGAAGCGATGCAAAAGGAGTATGATGCCTTCATAAAGAATGGCACTTGGAAGCTGGTTGATCCTTCATTAGGAACCAAACCAATTGACTGCAAGTAGGTCTACAAGAACAAGTATAAAGCTAATGGCTCACTTGACAAGCACAAAGCCAAGCTTGTGGCAAAAGGTTCTGCACAAAAGGAAGTGGTCAATTATGAGGAGACTTTTGCCCCCACAGCAAAATGGGCTACCATCCGGACACTCTTTGCCCTAGCAGCTCAGAACAGTTGGAAAGTCCATCAAATGGATGTAAAAACTGCTTTCTTGAATGGAGATCTAAAAGAGAATGTTTTTATGTCCCAAATGAAGGATTTGCTATGAAAGGACATGAACATAAAGTATGCAAACTTGTGAAATACTTGTATGGCCTCAAACAGGCACCGTGAGCCTGGTATGAAAAACTAACTGAGCATCTTCTGAAATTCAATTTCAAACATTATGATCTTGATGATGCAACTTTATTTGTTAAGAAAGTTGGCAAAATAGTGGTATATCTTGTGTTATATGTAGATGATCTTTTGATGACAGGGAAAAATGAAAGCTACATTGCATCCATAAAGAAGGAATTGGGGAAAAGTTTTGAAATGACTGATTTGGGCTATGTTCATTACTATCTTGGTATTGAAGTAACTCAACATCTGAAGTCCATATTTCTTTCTCAAAAGAAGTACATTGGAGATCTGTTGAACAGGTTTAGCATGATAGGAAATCCTCTTACTATTCCAATGGAACAAAACTTAAAGCTCACATCCATTGAAGGAAAAGAATTTGAGGATGCAACAAAGTATAGACAGCTTGTAGGAAGTCTCAACTACCTAACTACTACTAGACCAGACATTTCGTTTGATGTTGGAATCCTCTCCAGGTTTATGAAAAAGCCTTGTGAGGGACATTGGTC
Source organism: Pinus tabuliformis (assembly GCA_031772625.1). Taxonomy (NCBI): domain Eukaryota; kingdom Viridiplantae; phylum Streptophyta; class Pinopsida; order Pinales; family Pinaceae; genus Pinus; species Pinus tabuliformis. The sequence goes on from CM062818.1 coordinate 588,801,065, forward strand.
TTCTACAAAAAGAGTTCTAAGGTACTTGAAGGGAACTCGAGACTTTGGAATCAAGTATACACAGGTGGACAACTTCAGAGTTCTAAGGTACTTGAAGAGAACTCAAGACTTTGGAATCAAGTATACACAGGTGGACGACTTCAGCTTGATTGGATACTCTGATTTAGACTTTGATGGAGACAAAGAAACTGGGGTATCTACTTCAGGATATGCTATGAGTCTTGGATCAGGAGTTTTCTCTTGGAGATCACGCAAACAATCAGTTCCAACAAATTCCACAACAGAAGCAAAATACATGGCAGCAACTGAGGCAAAGAAAGAAATTGTGTGGCTCAGGAAAATTCTTGAAGATTTGTAGGTAAAACAAGTACAATGAACTCCACTCATGATTGACAATACCTCTACAATAAAGTTGGCCAAGAACCCAAAGTTCCATGATCGAACGAAGCACATCAATACTAAATATCATCTGATTCAACATCATGTTGAGTCCAAAACAATCCATCTCCACCATTGTTCCACAAACGAGCAAATTGCAGATATCTTCACCAAAGTGCTTGGAAGAGAAAAGCTTGAAATATTCCAAACGATGCTTGGACTCACTAACATTCCTTCAGATTAAGGGGGGAATGTTGACACCTAATCATCAGGATTGGGTGAATAACTGAAATTGATGTAAATAAATAATAGAGAATACGAATAGTCACCGGGAGACGAAATGAACAGTCTCTCCCTCATGTATATAATAAACACCAACCTAAATGAAATAAACGAATTGTTTTGAGGAGTTACTGCCTGATCTAACACTCGAAAAGACAAGAGGTTGAATAATTTCTTAGACACTGTAGTAGCCTGTCTTTCATAGTGTGATTGATTATTACTTCATTGTATGTCCACAACCACCAAGTATATGTCATATATATTTACTCAGCCTACTACATGTACATACTACATATCTATCCAAATACCAAAAATGACATTTTGGACATGTGGGTTCAAACTTCTTGCATTTGGGTCATGAAGACATGACTAGTGCTTTGTTGAATCCCAATAGCTATTGCGTATACATCCTAGTCTACAATATACACATTGGGTATATCACCAAATCCTTGAAATGAAATATTTTTGCATGCGGGTCAAGAGTCCTATATTTCAGTCACCCATTCACAACATAAAATATCAGGGAACCACCACTTTGATATGAGTGATAGAATTCAAGTTCCACTCTAATAATATGTTTGTTTGCACCAGAACCAGGAAGTATTTACACTGACACAGATGGAATTCAAGTCCATATCTATGCAATTAGTGCAATAAAACATTTATTTTGCACAAATTTTTACCAATCTGACAAATATTGCAACACTTTGACAATAGCCATGAACCATTCCAATAACAAAATACATTATAGACCCGAAGAGGGGGTCTTCATTTTTGTCGAAATAGAAATATTACCAACTTGGTGAAAGTTTTCTTTGAAAAAGCTGGAAGAGACTACAATGATTTTGGATCTTCGTAAACATTCTTGGTGATTTCTATGTGCCAAATCGTAAATTGATGAGACATGACAATCGTATGACGTATTAAGTGGATATTTAATAATAAAAATTCTATGTTTGAGCTTTGAGCAGCTTTAAATAAAATTGAATGTCTGAATATAGAGGCATTTGGTGCTACTTGTGCAGCTGATCCACCCTTTGTTAAACTTGGGGAGCAAACTTGAGAGTGAGACCATTTGTAATGCCTCAACACATATTCTTAGTGGAATTTTAACAAACACTTCCCTTGCAAACTCTAATCTGTCACTAGGAATACCACTTCCATTGCAAACTCATATGCAGGTGTTGTCATTGGCAGGTTGCAGGTTCAAACCCCATAGCAGCTAGCTTTTGCCAAATTGCGTGGCCCACCAGTTTGATGTGCATGCTAGTCTTCAAGTTAGGTGGCTTCCTATTTTGACTTGAGTTCACTTCTGATAGTGTGTACATTGACTTGCCTGCCCTACTTCAAAGTTGCTAAATGGGCACATGAACTTAAAACACTAACAAAGGTGACCCAATATGTTTTCATTCTTGCCAAAAATGTTTCTCTAAAAATATGTAGGGTTTTCTCACCATACCCAACTTGGGCATATGTTGCCATCATTGCATTCCAAGAAACTGCATTCCTTGTAGGCATTATATTAAATAATTGGTGTGCACTCTCTAAGGTGCCAAACTCGTAATGATTGATGTCCATGAAATGGAATCTCACATAACCATTTTATCAAATAGAAGGTGTGCATCATCTATACTCCAACACATTTAGTATACATGTCTGCAAGGGAACTCCCGAAAAATACATCCAATTCAAGTTCACTTATGATTATCAAGCCATGTAGATGTCTTCCTTGCTCAATGGAGTGTAAGGTAACAAGAATTGAGGGCACTATTGAAGGTAATAAAATTCAGCCTCATGCTAGACCTATGCATTTCATGAAATTGTTGGATGGATTCCCCACTATACCCATGTTGGGTGTATATCCCAATCAATTTACTCCAAGAGACCACATCCCTCTCAGGAATCATATCAAACAATTACCTTGCACGCTCTAACCTACTACATCGGGCATATCTGACAACCAAAGAATTCCATGTGAAAACATTAGGCACGCAGATGTGATCGAACACTTGGATTGCATCCTCCTTTCTATCACACTTAACATACATTTCAATAAGAGCAAGCTCTGGAAAGGCATTTGATTCGAATCCCACTTTGATTACCTTAGCTTGAACTTGCGCACCACACTGGGGACACATCAAGTTGGCACATGGATTTAGACCACTTGTCAATGTAAATTGGTCTGGCCTTAAACTTGCAAGCTTCATCTAAAAGTAAAGCTCCAGAGTCTCCTTGTTGTGGCCTTGCTGGGAAAACGCTGAAATGATTGCATTCCAAGACACAAAATCCCAATCAAGCATTTTGTTGATGAGTTCAAATGCATCTTCAACATTTCCCCTTGATAGCCCGGGGTGGAGATCTTTTTTTGGATTCCTGATTGTTTTTATTCTTGAGCAACCTCCTTATGCCCTGGAATCTGGCTCGGGGGTGATTGGGTAGCAAGAAAGACCACAGTGCTACCTAATCTATGGCTAGGTGGAAAAGGTTAGTCCCTAACTCAATTTCCCATTTTATCTGGGATTAGTATTTCTTCTGATTGGAATGTGCATTAAGCTCTAGGTCAAATTCAAGGTATGAGGCATAATCTTTTGTAAGGAAATATATCACTAATGATATTGCTTGATAGTGCATGAATTAATTTGATGGTTGTAAGAGTTCAATTACAATCCTATGAGTTCAGTCTTGAAGCATACATAAGTACAATTTGTGAATTAGATATGCATTGTTTTTTGTCACCTTACAACCATTATCACTATGCGTTGATAATAATATCAACATTTTGATGCAATAAGTGATGGCAACTTGTAATTTATCCTTGTTTCTTTCTATCCTAACTATGACATGAAAATAGTTGCAACTACTGTATATCCTGAGGTCTACTAGAAAATGCAGATTTGGTAGCAAAATTTTGGGGGCTGTCATCTTCTGTTCTACAGTTGGTATTTTTATTTCCTTTATCCAACATTTATTTTTGTTATCCAATGGTTTTACCTACGAGCCATTGACTATTGTAAGAATACATCTGGTGTAAAGAGCATTGAAAGGCTTACATGCAACCTATAGGCTTAATTACACACACACACACACACACACACACACACACACACACACACACACACACACACACATATATGCGTGTGTGTAGCACCCACAGACTTCATGATACCTAAAGGAATAAATACTTACATCAGTAACATCGATCTTTTTTTATGTGTGACTTGCAGTTTTACCTAGTGATTGAAATAAGGGAGCAAGATCTCCATCTATAGGAACTTTCAAATAATCTTTCTAACTCTAAACCTTGACAATTATTAGAGATTCCCTCATTGTAGAGGGTGTCGATGACAAGAAAGTGAATTATTTGGGAAGCTAAAGTCCCAAAAGTGTGGTTAACACTATGTCCAAATTCTATAATTCTGCGCTTTGGTTTCTAAACTATCCTGCAGGGTAGATATCTCCTTTCATTCATTTCTATCTTCATTTTCATTTTCCGAATGTTGATGAAACTGGTTTGTCGCTAATAAACTAACTCATCTTGTAAATCTCTATATACATCCAAAAGATAATGTGCACAACTGAGATTATAACTTATTGGAATGCATTATCCCAATGATTCACCATTGTCACTGTTATGAATATTTAAAAGGTATTGAAAGTGTTACAATTGTTGGATTATTGAGCACTTAATACTTTTTCTGGCTGGTGACATCTTAAATTTAAATTTAGCTTTTATGACTCTTTAAATGGAACAAGTGTCCTTAAAGTGAATTTGTAAGTTTTGCACCTTAACCAATTCTGAATGATTAATCATTCAGTTATGGACTCAAAGAAACAATGTCGACTGCTAATTGTCAAATTATAGTATGTCACCTGTGAGATTTCCCGTTGAAGTTTGTTTAGCTCAAAAGTGTTTCACGCAACTTAATCTCAATGAAACTTATGTTACGTATAAGTGTACCTTCTTATGTGGTTGTTTGTTGGGTCCCCTTTACCTGTAGTTGAATTTATCCTCCTTAATATTCGCTACCACAAAGATATTTCTTTTGATTGATGTCCCAACTGAGAGGGAATGCTCCTCTATATATACAATTTAGTGGATTTGAGGGGATGTGACTTTTGATCTTCTTAAGCCGACAGATAGTTGAGGTCGACCTAAATAATTTACATGAGAGAAACATAAATTCAAAATTCCACTTCTACTTATCTAAATTTGATGATCTTTAGATCGATTTTGATCCTCTCAAAAAGAGGAATTCAATGCCACAGTTATCTAGCCCCAAAGGAGTCGTTCAAAGTGGAATTTGGCCCTAGTTTCCATTTTTAACAAAAATAACCATTAATACTTTTTTATAGCATATTAGGCTGAATTGAAAATAGTATGCTAAAAGGTGTCATTTCAATGTCTAGAAATTAGGATATATAAATGTGAAATATACACTCTACATTTTTGGGTTATCTCTTTTTCAAATCTAAGCTTTTTTAGGCTACATGTTAATTGTTTGAACTTTCAACCTTGAAGAAATTTTTGAATGGACTTTGTTAATACTCGAATGAACGGACTTCGTAAGGCATTGGTACCATAAATTGTGTTAATTCAAAGATTTGACTTCCATATAAAATGATCTCAATAAATACTTTCATGTATAGATACTTATGCTTAGGATTATATATGTGTTGGAGCAGTTCCTTTATGTTTTACTATAATCCTGATGTTGACAAGTTTTAGTTGACTTTTTTCATCAATTTCTCATAGAATATGCAAAAGGAAATGATTGTCAAAATTTCTCCTGATTTCTTTTTTTATTGTTCATGACAAGATAATCATGTTGCAAGAATGAGTTATCCTACAATCTATTTCAATTTGTGGATTTTTTTCCTCCCATTTTTTTACAAGGATGTAGATTTCATTTTCATGTTGATGGTTTTTGCATGAATCTTATCTAGCCCAAAATGATGGTAATGGAGTGGATCTTGAGCATTAGTCATGGAAACAGACTCTATTAGTGGTTAATGTTACAATACCACTTCCACCTAGTATCAGAAAAATTTTAATGGTCCGCGACATAAAGAAGAGTAATTTAATGACATGGTTGAAAGGGAAACCTTATGTCTTAATTGTAAGTCATTTATTTTCATTTCTTAGTTGTAAGTCATTTGTTTGATTTTGAGCTTTATCAGATCAGTTGTTTCAGTAATCCAATATGCATGGCCTGTATTTCTCACCCAATGTTAGTTACTTGACATGGTTGATATAACATTCAATTCTAGGCCACTTTTGTTCTATGTCAGAGATTTTATTGATTAAAATGATGTTCATATTTTAATTGGTTTACTTCGAGTTTTATTTAAAAAAGTTTTGTAAATTCCACGTGGATGTTATTTTTCAGGGTGAGCTCTTTGCACCAGTAAGGTCAAATGAGTCATAGAACATATGTACACAACTAGCACATCTTTGGCCTTTGTTGTGTATTTTTTATTCTTTATATCACTGATGGATGGTTATTGATTGATGTAAAATAGAGGATGGGAAGGTCCTGCCAATTCTCTTGACAAAACAAAATCAAATGGAGTGGTAGAATTGTGTTTTAAAGGGTGAGCCAAAAATAAGTACTTGAAAGGTAGAACTTGAGAATAGAAAGCTATCTGATCTGGATCTAGAGACACAACAAACCCTGGAAAAAAATGATGGTATTGACGAGTCTTCCTTGCAAATAAGCTCTAATTGTTAGACCACTGCCCAAATTTCAGTTATCTGCAATGGCAATAGTGACTCTAGATTTATTTGTATGAATAACGACTTTGGCCATTGTCCTGTTCGTTTCCTATGAAATATTTTTGATTTTCAAACTCCAACTAGTTTGTTGTTAAACTAATTAAAGCTTTGATGACAAACATATAGTTTTCAAAGCTCTTTTCTAAATCTATTTTCTTGAGAAAATGTCTTTTTACTTTAGGTGTTGTAGATTGCTACCGCGTGACATATGCTACTATATAATTGCCTGGATAAATAGACAGAAGTGTTCTACAACGTAGTCTTTTTTAAATCTAAAGAAACATAATTTCCAAATACAAAGTTTATTAATTAAAAACATCTTTTAGACATCTTAGTTAAGTTATGATTATATTTCTGTAGGGGATTTTGTGTACATTGATATTGTGTTCTCTTTGGTTTCTGTCAGGTAACAATGGTTAATAAGGAATGTGTTCTTGAGCAACAGGCACACATCGTATTCTACTATTGACATGGATCTCCATGGTTTTCAGGCATGGGACAAAAATGCAGATGTCAGTGGGATCTCCAAAGTCCGTGTTGGATGAATTTAATACTAGTGATGATTTTGATTCCTTGTTAGATAAAGAATGTCACAAGTCAAATTCAAATAAACAGAAGTAGCTTAAGAATGAAGGTGAAGCTATTGCTTTCTGTTCACATCAATTTTTTTTATTTGTTGGTTGTTGTTGTGTTTTGAGTGCGGACTTGTGAAATTTTAAATTGCATGTTAGTTTATGTGAAGGGGGAATATATATATATATATATATATATATGTATATATATATATATATATATATATATATATATATATATATATATATATATATATATATATATATATATATATAGATATATATATATATATATATATATATGTATATATATATATATATATATATATATATGTATATATATGTATATATATGTATATATATATGTATATATATATATATATATATATATATATATATATATATATATATATATATATATATATCTATATATATATATATATATATATATATATATATATATCCTATGTCGTTCATGGTTTCTGGAGATCCATGTTACATTTTCACAGAAGTTTAGATATCATTCAAATATTTAAACACCCAACAACAACAACATTGAGATTTTTATTTCACTCAACCTATAACATATTGCATTTGTCTTCATCAATGCTCTTCTTCCATATGCTATCCACTTATGACATTTCTTTTGCAATATTTGGTGCATTTGCTAGTTATAGGTCATTTATAGGTTATAATTGTCTTCAAAGTTTCACTTCTAATTGAGTATTCAACTTAACATATTGATTCTCTTATATGTACTTATTTTTTCCTCCACCCACATTTCATAACTTCCATAACCATTAAGTATGGACTTGCAGCTTTGATGTTGCTTTTCTTGTTTAGTAAAAGATTTCTGAGACTTTAATTTATTGAAAGTTGTAGAATTTACTATTTATGAAGTTTCAAGGTCTAATTTTTAAAAGTCTAATTCTTTAAAGGGTGCTAGCTCAATGGAAGAGCATCTACTTTACAAGCAGGAGGTTGGTGGTTCAATTCCATCGTGCCCTGATATCCATATGGAATGATGACGATTAGTTTTTGGTGACGAAGGCTCTTTTGCCCATCACCAATGAGCTTATGGTGACATTTTTCGACCCTCACCAAAATATGAAATGGTGACGGTCAACGAACGACACCATATATACGCATCAATAGTGATGACCATGAAAGGTCCGTAACCATAAATCGTTGTTGTTGATATGAAATGGTGACGGTCACTGTCCGTCATTATAGTCATTATTCGTGACTGACCTTGAATGTCACCACAACACCTATACTTTTGACAATGCGACATTTGGTGATGGTCAATGAACATCATCATATATATGCACCAATAGTGACGACCATGAAATATCCATCACAATAAATCGTTGTAGTTCATATGAAATGGTGACGGTCATTATCCGTCATTATAATCAATATTCGTGACGGACCTTGAATGTCACCATAACACCTATACTTTAGGCGACGCCACCTTTGGTGACGTTCAGTTTTTGGTGACTGAGGCTATGGTCCATCACCATTGCTCATAGGAAATGGTGACGGTCATTATCCATCATTAAAAATCATTATTGGTGATAGACTTTGAATGTCACCACAACACCTATACTTTTGGTGACATTTAGTTTTTGGTGACAGAGTCTATGGTCCGTCACCATTGCTCATATGAAACAGTGACAGTCGCTATCCGTCATTATGAATCATTATTGGTGACAGACTTTGAATGTCACCAAAACACCTATACTTTTGGCGACGCCACCTTTGGTGACATTTAGTGTTTGGTGACAAACACTCTTTTGACTATCACCAATGAGCTTATGGTGACATTTTTCGCCCCTCACCAATGTCTGTTTTTCTTGTAGTGCTTGTTTGTATCAACAATTATGACTTTTTGGACAATGATTCTTCTCAAGCTTTGCCAATTTGTCTAGAATGGAGACTCACATGGCAGAAATATGCAAAAGATTCCAGTTTTCTAAGGAATGAAGAATTATTTCATATTGCACAAAAATAGTTTACTTCAAGTCTAGGTTATATTTATCACATTCATGATACATGAAAATACAGATCATAAATATAATGTATTTAGCCTTGACAAAAACTCAAAAAATGTACTTCATCACAAAATACAGTAAATTTGACAATCACTTGGATCTCAGAATTGTTAGAACAATGATATCTTCATCTCATTTTCTTATATTTATAGTGTCCTATGGTATACATGAATATTTCAGTTATAATCCATACACTAGCTATGTTCAAATACATAGTTCCATCATCTAACTTGGAGTCCACCATGTAGAACCATGGACAATAGAATGGGACTTCTGAACAAGCATTCAAAAAACCTGGAGAATATATCATTGAATTCCATCCTTTGCACACTGAACGAAAATGGAAGAACATAGACATAGGAAACCATGCAAGCACCCTTGCTAATAAATATTTATGAAGTTCACCACAAGATATGTAATTTATTATCATAGGATCTTCACATCAAATTGATGTATTTAAATTTCTCCTCTTCTATTTTGAGTTTCTTTCCTCATGAATGGCCATAATACTTATTTTTAGGACTATAACAACCAGGTGGTTCTCCATTACAATCCTAGTGTTTGAAGATGTTCCAGGAATATTGTTGCACATAAGAGGATGCTACAAACAGTAAAAAAACTGGAAGAAGTCTACACTCAAGAAATGAGCACGAGTAAAATAATGAGAATCACAATATATAAATCATATATCTACCTATTGTATTTATTTTTTATAAGATTTTTCAAAACTCAGAATTGGATCTAATGACATGAAAGTTGTGATGCCTAATAAAATGTTCTGTTCTGAATACCATTTGTAGGCTTGAATGCCTTCATTAAATTTGGCTAGGGGGTCAAATGGGCATATTAAAGGGCTATCTAACAATATTATTATGACAACTAGTGTTGTAAAAGCATGTAGAAACAATCATGATTTTTTTTATGAAACCATTCATTTTCGCATCATTCCATTCACCCATTGTCATCATTTTTAACCACATTTCTTTATAAATGCATCAAATTCCCGCATACAAGTTTAGATGGTTTATTATTATTATTTCCATTATTTTTAATGAATTAAGAAGATTTTTTCATGGTTTTACTAATGATAGATTAGCAAGTTTAAGTTGCTGCAGTTTTGTCAAGTTTCCATAGCTATCTCCATGGTTGTGGTAGTAGCACCAGTCTAGAAGGAAATATGACACTTGGAATTGGTTTCTAGAAGCTGTAATATTTATTTTTATTGGTCAAATTCCACCCATCTCGCACGTGTGGACTCCAACATTAAATCAAGGGAAAAGCGCAACAGTTTTGAACATTCAACTTCAAATGCATTTTCTGAGCAAATGAAAGTGATTTTCGGAAAAGAAAAACATGAGTTTTGTTCAAAACATGCCCAATTAGGCTGTCAATGGGTGATTTTCTCAAATTTGTTACCATTTGAGATATTTTTGAATTTCTTTCGAGATTTATTTTGTAGATTACTTGGATATACGGTTTTTCAATTTTTCATTTAATTCACAATCAACAAAAGGCCTGAACGAGTTCTTCTTTAAAAAAATTGTGGAATAGAGATAAGTTTGATTAGATATGGGCTGTTATTTGATCCAAAAATCCATGAAATTTTATTTGATTTGATCTCATGACCAAAACTCAAGCAAGAAATTATGAGTTTGTTAATTGTCTCAAAGTTCTATAAATTGCATTGTCTTTGATGAGATGAGGGATAATTAGAGATGTCAAGGATGATCTTTATTTGTAATTGTTGCTTCTTATTGAAGGAGAAGAACTCTATTTTTTTCATTGAATGTAATTTTTTTTAATATGGTGTAGCTCTGAATGAAATTGGTGATTTAAATCTCTTCTCTTGATATGAGTTTTCCATACATTGTAGTCCTCAAGAGGCCCGCTGGAGATCTGTGAGAATAGTATAAATGCTTTCCATTTCTCTCACATTATCATGAATGGTTTGTTTTACATATATTAATTTTTTATGCTTATCATAGATTAAAACTCATGTTTTCCATAGATTAAGTGTTTAAGCTTTCTTAGATTAAAATAATCGTGATTCCATAAATTAATGTTTGTAAGTTTTAGAACAAAATCTCCATACTTTTATAGGGTAAAACCTCATGTTTTCTTAGATCAATAATCTTTACGTTTTTTTATTTTTTTATTTTAACATTAATTTCCTTCCCAAAAACTTAGTACTTTCATAGTTCATATTAAAGAATCTAATTTCCTTTTGAAGTTTCCAATTCATTCCAGTTATGTATAAATTCTGAAAGCTAATCTCCTAGCACATACAGTGTAGTGTGGTTCGCAAGCTCACGTACCCGGATTGACATATAAATGCAAGTAATTTAACAGTCAATTAAATTACCCAACAATATCATTCAATTCCATCCTTTGCACACTGAACGAAAATGAAGAAGATAGACACAGGCAACCATGCAAGCACCTGTGCTAGCAAATCTTCATGAAGTTCACCACAATATATGTAATTTATTATCATAGGATCCTCACATCAAATTGATGCATTTAACTTTCTCGCCTTCTGTTTTGATATTTTTTCATCATGAATCCCATAATACTTCCTTTTAGGACTACAACAACTAGTTGGTTCTCCATCACAATCTCATAGTTTGAAGATGTTCTAGGCATAGTGTTGCACATAAGAGGATTCTGCAAACAGTAACAAAACTGCAAGAGGTTTGCACTCAATAAATGAGCACAAGAAAAATACTGAGAATCACATTATATAAATCATATATCTATCTGTTGTATTTATTTTTATATGATTTTCAAAACTCAGAATTTGGTCTAGTGACATGGAAGTTACGATGCCTAATAAAATGTTCTTTTCTGAATACCATCTATAGTATTGAATGCCTTCGTTAAATTGGGCTAGGGGGTCAAATGGGCATATTAAAGGGCTATCTAACAATATTATTATGACAACTAGGGCTGCAAAAGCATGTAGCAACAATCCTAAAACAAATTCAATAATTTAGCAAGGAAGGTCTTTTCATATCTATTACTAGCCGAACAAATGTGAGGCACATGCAAATTGCACATGGAAGAATAAGGAATATTAAGAATATTTTACCACTCAAACCAAATAAATGAAAGAACCCTATCCAAGTTACTATGCATTTAATTGGACCATCACTTCGGAAAGTACATGCATACACTCTCTAGAAAGTACTTACCTATTGTTTGTGCATAGCTCATTGATTCCCACTAGAGTTGAAGCCCTTCCATGGATGATCAGTCATGGTAGAATATGATGCTTCTCCACTTATTCTACAACTACCTAGCAAAGTGTCATATGCTATCACAATGAAATTTGATATAGCGTCAAGGAATATGTGTGCACACAATGAAATAGATTGTCAAATGTACTTGACATGGCAGGTAAGCTTGGATGGTCTTGCATCTCCCTTTGGTCTTGGGTTATTGCCATGGTAGTGGATTGTTGCATTTCTATAAAAATAAACATACCACATGTTAAAGAATGGTTATGACTAAATACTTAAATCTAAAACCATGACTCTATTCAACACATGAAACTAACTTGGAACCATAAACAGGGCATTATTTAATCGATGGTGTCCTCGCTTATTAAGGTTTTGAAACTCAAATGGTTCATGTTCTTTTCTGCACTAATGAAACTCTTCTTCCTCTTTGAAGATGAATGAAGAGAACCAAACCCAGGTGTGAAGTCAAAAGCCATAATGTAAAAATTATTGGCTTCGTCCAACAATTTTTTAACCAGACCAGTCAACTGACTTGTCTTCATCAAAGTAGTAGGATCATTATCTAAAATGAGATGTACATGGCTAAACAACTCCTCCCTTGCCAAATGATGTGCCTTGACATCTACATCAACAATATTTGTGGCCATAAGAGTAGCATCAACATCTACATTATGGTTTTGGGGCTCTATATTGATCTCAGGTGGGTCATTGAATATGTCATCCTATACATGTTGATGAAGCAATGGATTTGAATTATCTAAGTGGAAATACAACCAATTAACCTTTACGACATGCTTGCAAATGTTTCCATGGATAGACCATGGAAATTCACACCTTATAAAATCCATGCAATACCAAGTGAAAAGTTATTTTTTACCTCGATCTGTCTAACTTCTCACCCAGTAAGCATGGGTTATGCTCTCATGAGGACAACAATCAGTATCCAAAATTTTACTTTCTCGTTCCACTGATGATTCAAGCTACTTTTCTCTCTTTTAGTTGTTTATAAATCCTTCTTATTTTAATATTTCCTTGAACCAATAACAAGTTCCAATCATTGTTAGTAGCATATACAACAACCAGTCCATCCCCCAGGCACATTTTTTCCTTCTATCAGATAGAAATGTTGTTTTAGGTAACAATGTTATGACTCAACAACATTATTGATCCCCTGATTTGTATGAGGAAACTCTCGAAACCTTTCAAACACATACCTAATTGAAAATAGAACCATGTTAGTCTCAATATATCACCTTTATAGAAGACAAAAATGCATATAATATGAAAATTTTGTTTACTTACAAATCTTATCTCCAGCAACCCAATTCTTGTGGAAATAGTCTAAGAACTTCCCTTCATCTACAATTTGATGAAAGAATTGATTAATTGCATCTTCCACTTCATAATTGAGAGTGTGTTTCATAATGAAACCTAACTCACTGAACATCTCATTAGATTTTATGGAAGTAGTGACCAACCGATTGAAATATTTTAACCAAGCCATTTGTAGATTCCAAACACATAAGATCACATCATAACCTGTGATTCTCCTACCATATTCAATGCATTTTAGTGTGTTGTCTTTAGAAAAAATGCAAGTTTGGTTATATCATGACAATGTTAAATTTATCTCAAGGCAGTGATTTCATCCAATCCATCATCGACCATAAAAGCATTCACTTTCCAATTATGGCAGGTTTGGAAACACTTTTGTATGAACTGCTTCAATGATAGTGCAATATCATCTTATGTGTTTCGTGATGGCACGACCCGTGCAACTGGTGCCCTGTTTTACTATTCATCAAATGCCACGAGTGTATACAACTGATACCATCATATTCAATCTTACATAAAGTGAAATACAAGTTATTAATCATATTGAATGTCTACAACTTAAATAAATATATGCAACCAATCATTGGCATATAACTTATGTTGTTTGTGGAGCATGATTGTTCTGAGGTCTTTTGTTTCAGTCGGATGTATACCCCAGGAAGTTTGTACACCCCTCCACGCTGGGGGGTGCGGGGGGGACCGGGGGGCTAGTGCTCCCCGGCGGGGGTTCGGGAGCAGCACCCCCGAAGCCAAAAATAGATGTAAAATTGCCTTGTAAAAGTATAGTAATTTCTAGTCAATCTTGGCCGTTCATTAGGCGGATGATCTGACGGTAGAACTTATGTTTAGTTTAGGGTTTTTTGCCCTGGAAGGCAACCCCTCTCTTTGTATGAGGGCATTGTATTTGAGGCTGGGACATAGATGTGTATTCTCTGAGCGAGAAACAAATAGGTGATACTGTGAGAGAAAACAGAGGATATTACAGCGGATTTGTTGTAGGTTGTGTCTCTTCATTTTGCTGGATAATAGAAAGGAAGGACTAGCTGTTCGGGGTGGACGTAGCCCAAACTGGGTGAACCACGTATATCTATGTCTCTCTTGTTTTATGCATTTTTTGTGTTTATATTTCTACAATATTTTATGTGTTCCATTGCTCCGTAATATATAATTTTCTAACAACTGGTATCAGAGCCGAAGGTCTATTTGGCTGATAAACTCACAGGAAAGAAGGGTTCCTCGTTCGATTGGGAGCAATGGCGGAAGATGGTAAGTTTAGGGTCGAGAAATTTAATGGCCAAAACTTCTCGCTATGCAAGAGGCAGATGGAAGATTCTCTGTATCAGAAAGATCTATACCTACCATTGAGCAGAAAAACAAAGAAGCTGACGGCTATGACAAATGAAGAATGGAACCTTCTCGACAGAAAGGCACTCGGAACAACTGTACCTACCATTGAGCAGAAAAACAAAGAAGCTGACGGCTATGACAAATGAAGAATGGAACCTTCTCGATAGAAAGGCACTCGGAACAATACGGTTGTGCCTCGCTGCGTCAGTCGCCTTCAATATTTCGAAGGAAACAATGATAGAGGGTTTGATTCAGGCGTTGTCAAAACTATATGAAAAACCCTCTACCTCCAACAAGGTATTTCTTATGAAACGGTTATTTAATATGAAGATGTCGAAAGGTGGATCTGTTGCAGATCATTTAAATGATTTTAATACAGTTACAAGTTAGTTAAGTTCTATAGGGGTAAACTTTGAAGATGAAGTTAGAGCTCTATTATTCTTGTGCTCATTGCCAGAAAGTTGGAATGGTTTAGTAATGGCCATTAGTAACTCTGTCTCTGGATCTAGTACTTTAAAGTTTGATGATGTTGTCGGTGCTATCCTTAGTGAGGAAATGCGGCGAAAAAGCTCCGGTGAGACATCGGGTAATGCTTTGAGTGCAGAGTCTAGGGGAAGAAAAATGGAAAGAGGAAAGAGCTCAGGATATCGCAGTAAATCAAGGAAAGGAAGATCCAAGTTCATATCGGGGATAGTGTGCTGGAAATGTGGAAAGAAAGGACACCTAAAGAAAGACTGTAGATCTCGGAAGGGAAAAGAAGGAGATGCACAACAAGAAAACAATCATGAAGCAAATGTGACAAGTGAGGTGTTACAAGATGCTTTGATTCTTTCTTTAGAAAATATTATTGATTCCTAAGTGGTAGATTCAGGGGCCTCATTCCGTGCCACACCTGATAAGAAATACTTTCATGACTATGTTCAAGGAGATTTTGGACAAGTTCATCTGGGTGATGATAAACCTTGTAAAATTGTTGGAATTGGTAAGGTTCTTGTAAAACAACAGAATGGAAACCAATGGCTACTAAAGGAGGTAAGGCATGTTCCAGATCTAAAGAAAAATCTAATTTCAACAGGGCAGTTAGGCGGTGAAGGTTGTGTGACAACTTTCACAGATAAAGCTTGGAAGGTCACCAAAGGAGCCCTGGTAATAACAAAAGGCGAAAAGGTTGGTACATTGTATTTATGCAATGGTATTTCTAACTATGTTAATGCTTTAACTTCCAAAGGAGAAAATGCGGCATTATGGCATCATAGGCTCAAACACATGAGTGAAAAGGGGATGAAGATTCTTCACTCAAGGAATCTGTTGCCGGGTTTGAAGAATGTTGATTTGGACTTCTATGAGAATTGCATTTATGGAAAACAGAAGAGAGTCAGATTTCTCAGAGTTGGGAAAGAAAAGAAGAGCGAAAAATTAGAGCTTGTGCATACAGATGTATGGGGACCTGCTCAGGTATCATCTCTCGGTGGCTCTCGTTATTATGTTACCTTTATTGATGATGCAACTAGAAAAACTTTGATTTATTGTATTAAGAATAAATCTGATGTATTTGATACTTTCAAGAAATGGAAAGCTTTGATTGAGATTGAGACAGGAAAGAAATTGAAGTGTCTTAGATCAGACAATGGAGGTGAATATTGCAGCAAAGAGTTTGATAGTTACTGTTCAAAGCATGGAATTCGCAGAGAGAAGACAGTTCCAAGAACACCACAAGAAAATGGTGTGTCAGAAAGGATAAACAGAACAATCATGGAGCGTGCAAGGTGCATGAGATTGCATGCAGGATTACCTTTACAGTTTTGGGCAGATGCTGTAGATACTGTTGTTTATCTAATAAATAGAGGGCCTTCAAGTTCCTTGGATGGTGGTGTTCCAGAGGAAGCATGGATAGGTAAAAAGGTAAACTACTATTTTTTAAAGCCTTTTGGTTGTGAGGCCTTTGTCCATATTGATAAAGAAAATAGAACAAAGCTTGAGGCAAAGTCAAAGAAATGTACCTTTATTGGATATGGTGTTAATGATTTTGGTTATCGCTTATATGATTATGAAACTCACAAAATCATTAGGAGCAGAGATGTAATATTCAATGAAAAGGTCTTGTATAAGAATCAGTTGCAGGAAAAGAAGCAAGAAAAAGAAAACAAGGAATATGCAGTTCTTGACAAAATCACTGAAAAAGTAAAGGTGCCTGAAAATAATAATAATCAACAACCACAGCAACAACAACCACCACCACAACAAGAGGCACCCCAAACACGTGAAAGTGGTGTCAGAAGATCTACCAGGATAAGTAGACCCCCTGAACGATACTCTCCTTCATTATATTATTTATTGTTGACTGATTCTGGTGAACCCGAATGTTATGAAGAAGTAATGCAGGTTGAAAGCAGGAAGAAGTGGGAGGTATCCATGGAAGAAGAGATGGACTCCTTAATGCATAACTAGACTTGGGACTTATTCAGGTTGCCTGCAGGAAAAACTACATTGAAGAATAAATGGGTTTACAGGCTGAAGGAAGAAGATGGAGGAAAATAGAGGTACAAAGCTAGAATTGTGCTGAAGGGGTTTGCACAGAAGAAAGGTATTGATTTTGATGAAATATTTTCTCCTGTTGTTAAAATGACTTCAATCATAGCTATTTTAAGTCTAGTAACAGCTGAAGATTTGCATCTTGAGCAGTTATATGTAAAGACAACCTTTCTCCATGGGGATTTGGAGGAAGAGATATATATGCAGCAGCCACAAGGATATGAGGTGAAAGGGAAGGAGAAACTAGTGTGTAGGTTGAAGAAGAGCTTGTATGGCTTAAAATAAGCTCCAAGGCAGTGGTATCTAAAATTTGACAAGTTTATGTCTGAACAAGGTTATACTAGATGTCACTCTGATCATTGTGTTTATCTGAAGAAGCAAAATGATGGAAGCTATATTATATTGTTATTATATGTAGATGACATGCTTGTTGTAGGGTTTAACATGCAGGAAATAAATTTGCTCAAAAGAAAATTGGCAAATTCATTTGCAATGAAGGATTTGGGAGCTGCAAAACAAATCCTTGGTATGAGAATCACTAGAGACAGGAAAAATCGCAAATTAAAATTGTCTCAGAATAAGTACATACAAAAGGAGTTGAAAAGATTTAATATGCACAATGAAAAACTAGTTAGTATAGCTTTTGCTAGCCATTTCAAACTTAGTAAGGAAATGTGCCCAAAGACCCAAGAAGACATGGATTATATGTCTAAAGTTCCATATGCATCAGCAGTTGGAAGCTTAATGTATGCAATGGTCTGCACAAGGCCTGATATTGCACATGTAGTGGGAGTTGTAAGCATGTACATGAACAATCCAGGAAAGGAACATTGGATGGCAGTGAAATGGATTCTCAGATATTTGAAAGGTACCACAAATCAAGCATTATGCTTTGGTGGTTCAAACATTTCTCTACAAGGATATGTTGATGGAGATATGGCAAGTGACAAAGATAACAGGAGGAGCACTACAGGATATGTATTTACTATTGGTGGAATAGCTATCAGTTGGGTTTCAAAAATCCAAAGTGTTGTTGCGCTTTCAACAATAGAAGCAGAGTATGTTGCTGCTACAGAGGCTAGTAAAGAAATGATTTGGTTACAAAGGTTTATGGGTGAATTGGGTAAGGAGCATGATATGGGCACGTTATACAGTGATAGCCAAAGTGCCATTAATCTTGAAAAGAACTCAGCATTTCATTCCAGGACTAAACACATACAGCTCAAGTACCATTTCATACGATCAGTGTTGGAAGATGGAGAGTTGAAGCTGGAAAAGATACACACTAGCCAGAATCCTGCAGACATTCTAACAAAAGTTGTAACAAGGGAGAAACTGAGAACATGCTTAGTTTCAATTGGTCTTCAAGGATGATGATGAAGATGAGAAACAACCAGGTCCAAAGAGGAGTCACTGTCAAACAAATGAAGCAGTGGTGGAGTTGCTACAATCATTCTCCAAGTGGGAGATTGTTGTGTGTGGAGCATGATTGTTCTGAGGTCTTTTGTTTCAGCTAGATGTATAACCCAGAAAGTTTGTACACCCCTCCATGCGAGGGGGTGTGGAGGCGACCGCGGGGCCAGTGGGCCCCCGAAGCCAAAAATAGATGTAAAATTGCCTTGTAAAAGTATAGTAATTTCTAGTCAATCTGGGACATTCATTAGGCGGATGATTTGAGGATAGAAATTATGTTTAGTTTAGGGTTTTTTGCCCTATAAGGAAACCCCTCTCTTTGTATGAGGGCATTGTATTTGAGGCTAGGAAATAGATGTGTATTCTCTGATCGAGAAATAGAGAGGTGAGACTGTGAGAGAAAACAGAGGATATTACAGCAAATTTGTTGTAGGTTGTGTCTCTTCATTTTGCTGGGTAATAGAAAGGAAGAACTGGTTGTTCGGGGTGGATGTAGCCCAAACTGGGTGAACCATGTATATCTATGTCTCTCTTGTTTTATGCGTTTTCTGTGTTTATATTTCTGCAATATTTTATGTGTTCCATTGCTCCGTAATATATAATTTTCTAACAACTTACCTCATATTTATTTGTATTAAATGTTGAATCCATGGTTATTAATCTATTGTGAGATAACTTGACCAATGTCTCCGACATCCACTTTGTTTGAATCCATATTATAAAAGGGGCCTCCACACCACTGTTCTTTTGGTAAAAGAAAAATTCTTCCTAATCTTTTTGATACTAAAGGTTTACACTCATTTCATCCTTTTTGTGAAGTTGATAATTTTCCTTCGCCAACCTATTATATATATTTACAATATCTTTCCTGCATAAGAAGAAATCCCTATCCCAAGCAGCCACATCCATGTCAACATGTCCCTTAATGTGGGTTCTATACACTATATCAACAAAAACTCCCAAAAAGAAACAAATCTCTACATATGGAACAACGTCCCTTGAAAGATTTAGCCTATGGAAGGTGTTGGCCTCACCTGAAGTGTCATGTTGGCCATGACAAGGCCAGACTTCATAATATTCATGTTCATATAGATTGGAAGTTAGTATTGCTCTATCAAGAATTTCATTCATATCTTTCACAATTAAATGGCATTGGAAACCCCTCTTTTGCATAAATGAGATCCTTCATTTAGCTGGAGGATCTCCTCTTTTGTCCTCTGGGCCATATGAACAATGATAACAACACTAAAAATTTCAAATGTTAGTACATATAGAGAAAGATAAACGTGGTTGCAAAGGATCTAAACAATGCATTTTCAAAATACTCACATTTCATATTGAAATGCAGTAGTAACTCTTTGTTTTGGTTCTTTGCTTCTTTTTCATATGAATTTAAATGGAGCAATAGGATTTGCTTCCTCTCCATTGATAAATTCAAAAACCTATTCTAATGAGATTAAGGAAACTCGATCAATACTAAACCAAGTATTTACTAGAGAAGGTCATTTTGTATTTAAGGTTTTGCACCTCAAGATCCATGATATGCTGCCATTTGCTTTGCTTGCCCATTTTGAACTAATCTGGTCAAACAATATGCAATGACATCAGAGAAATACCCTATATAGAAACATGTTAGAAACAAAGCTATCCGTTCTAAATCAAAACAACAAAATAAAATAAATGATAGAAAATAATACACTGAGATTATTCCTTCCTTAGCTAGTTTATTTTCTTGTTCTAAAAGAATTGAAATGTTGGCTGAACACCAAATCTGTTCTTGAAGCTAGTCTTATTGGGACTGGAATGGGACAAAAGGGAGGGATATTTTTTAAGGGGTTGTACGATGTAAGGTAGCTTTTGTATCCCATTTAAAATGTCAATCATTTTAAGTCTATTGTAAATGAAGCAAATTTTTCTTCTTTCAGACCTTAATGCAAGTTTTCAGCAGAGGTATTGAAGATCCAACAAATACTAACCTTTGGAGTCAAGGTTCACTGAATGTAGAGGCATTACATTTGGTCTCTTGGGATGCATAATATCTATATGAATATGTGGGGAGGATGGTTCAGACTTACAGAGAAATGTTTGAAGAGACATGAGATGCACCATGATGGTGGGAAAAGATTTGGAAAGTTAAAGTTAAAACAAAGTCCAAAATTTATTTTTGACTGGTTATAACATATAAAGCTTCAATATTTGACATGACATGGGAATTTTCATAGAGAAATTCCAAATAAAGGTTAGGAATTTGATTTCTTGGAGACATATAGTGGAAATAATTAGATCGAGAAGGGATTTCTCCTCTTAGGTAGAGGACAAAACTCTTAGCATGAGGGAACCTTGCTAGACTGTATAAAGGTTTTGTTCAAGAACAGATCCTTTAAGATCCTCAGATCTCTTTGCCTCTAAATAACTCGAGTGCCATTTGATTCACTAGAAACTCAATTACTTTTGGAGGTAAGGAGATCCATCCAATTCAGGTGCAATCAATTATATGAAGGAATCAAACTCTATTAAGAAAATATTACCAAGGAAGATAGATAATATGGAGGTAGATAAATCTCATGCATGTGTATTGATGGTGCATGTCAACGTACCCATATACTAGCATGGGGTGTTATTTATTTTAATGAAGCACATAAGATCTCCATCAAAATTGGCTTAAGTGCAGGTACAAATAACATTGTTGAGCAGTAAGCATCAATTTTTTCTTTGTCAAAGATGGTAATAGGACATGAGGTTATTCATCTACAGAGGTTGTAAAATTCTGAGTTGGTGAACAACTAGACAAATGGAAAAACACATATGCAGAATATTGTTCTAAGGCCATTATATGATGAGGTTAAGTTTGCAGAGTACTCCTTAGCATAAGTCAAAGGAATCATTATTGGAGTACAAATAACATTGTTGAGCAGTAAGAATTCACTTTTTTCTTCATTAAACATGGTAATAGGACAAGAGGTTATTCATCTACAGAGTCTGGGAAATTATGAGTTGGTGAACAACTAGAGAAATGGACAAACACATATGCATAATATTGTTCTAAGTCCATTATATGACGAGTTTAAGTTTGCATATTGCTATGACTACTATGACCAACAATAAGTCAAAAATTGTTTGTTCTCCATTATTTTTTCACATGTATTGGGATTTTTCAGACACATATGATTTATCTCTTTGATATGATGTTTCATTCGTAGTTTCAAATTTGTAAAATTAAATTGATGATAGGAAAACCCAAATATTTATAATTGCTCCTTATTTATTGCAGGTATGTATAACCTAAAAATCAGCCATACCACATCTCATTGGAATAGGTTGGACATGACAAAAGAAAGAGATCGAAAGGCAATGCATTCTATGTTGACCTAAAGAGCTACAAGGGAAGGACACTTTTTTAGTTTAAAGAGAATTTTGTAATATTGTCATAATCTAAAGATTAAGTTCTAGGAAAGTGTCATCATGTTTAGGGATGAGCACGTATACACAAGTCCTACAAGTTAAAATATGCCTGAACATTGTTACTGGAAAACCAAGTGAAACCCATGAAGCTAACTATGAAATTATCGATACCAAATTGGGGCATTTCACAAGAGTTGAAAGTTTAAATTTGGCTCAACATGTTGACTAGAAAATTGAGGAATTGTCATGAAGGTAATTATGAAATTATAGATTTTCCCCTCCAACGCTTCAGAGTAGATCGACAACAAGGTTCAAATCGATTACAAGGGTATACCCTAGAATGAAAGCCATTACAATTATATACTCATTAAGATCTCAACATTTCACTTCTAGGGATTGAAGTTGGGTGGGGAGGATAACAATCATTCCCATCAACCCCTAGGCTAATCCAAATTGACTAATGCTTTTTGGCATTAATTTTTTCCTAGAAAACTCTCTAGCCCGTGACTGATAATGAGAGTGCTAGTACTTTTCCAAATCCACATTAATATTCACAAATAACAACTTGTTCACATGACCATAACCTACCCATGAGGATTGAATTTGACATCTGACCTCTAAAGAGAAAACTCATGTTTTTAACCATAAGTAATTGAAAGTAAGAAAAATAGTATTCAACTTATAGGGTCTTTTTCATGACAATGAGAGGGAGATGTATAATTCCTTTAATGCTTAACATGGAGTGCACAAGTGACATAATATGTGTGTGTGTGTGTGTGTGTGTGTTTTAAGCATAAAAAAGTTACCGCTTAATTTGAGCATGTTTGTGTATGTTGAGCATAAGTAATTTGAATTTCCCTAATATTGCTTTTTGGTATTGAGATGAGACATACATCCATGAAGAAAGGTAAGGAATTTTATTAATCAAGAAAAAATTTACAACTAAGCTTATAATGCATTCAACTCTCAAACTTCGTAGATATATCGAAGTAGGTACCATTACATTTGTTATGAAAACTATCCTTAGTTTTGTAAACCAACACCATTACTAAATGAAAAACATATTTAAGTAAATTTATATTTTTATATTTTCTTTTAACTAATTATTATCACATTGTAATAGGGAGAATACTCATACACCTCTTAGATGATTTTAACCAGATAAAAATACTAGTGTTTTGATGTCTGATCTAGTTGTGTGAATGATCATTGAAGGTATTCATTCTGTATCAAATACCCTATTTACTTGAACATGGTATCAGAGCACAGTTAAAGAACTTCTCACGTTGGTGATTGAGATCTTGAAACTTGTGTTGCTATTATTTTTGTATCGTTTTGGCCTAAACAAAGTATTCCATTGCATTCAAAATGCTTCTTTCAACTCAGAATGTCTTTTTTCATCCTAAAATATATCACTTTGCCTAAGATGTAACATGTTTATTAAATCAATATATAATCAAAATATGCCCCCCCCCCTCCCCCCCCACACACACACTATTGAGTTCCTTGTTTGGTTTTATGTTTATGCTTAGATATTGAGAATGAAGTCAAATAATGATGACCACTATTGCTTCTTTACAAATTTTATTGTATATGGTTTTGTATAATCAACCGTGACTTATGTTGTTACCTGAAGGATTTAATTTTTACCTTGATACACTACCTTCTGAACAATTTGTTCAATTTCACTACAAAATATGGCTAACCAACTCATTTAGGAGATATTCGTACACTAGAATACTATGTATAATTTTTTTTTTTTATGTTACTATGGTTCCTAAACCTGTAAATTTTGTTTGATTAATATTTATGTTTTAAAAAAGTAATTTGAATATATTACTCTATGCATGTGCATTTAGCTTATGTAAATCCTTTTAATTCTATGGCTACTTCAACATAATCTTTAACTGAATCATGTAAAGGTGTTCCTTTTAATTCACTAAGTGCTTATTTGTTTTAACAACAAATACTCCCTTTACCCTATAGTGTTTCAGTTTTCTTCCCTTATACATTTGAACAAAGTCAAGACTCATAATTCTTCCCAACAAAATTTGAGTGGGGTAATTGCAGAATACATATGAAAATAGGCCCTATAACTACTTTTAGAGAGTGTTT
The DNA here is from genome assembly GCA_031772625.1 of Pinus tabuliformis. Lineage (NCBI taxonomy): Eukaryota > Viridiplantae > Streptophyta > Pinopsida > Pinales > Pinaceae > Pinus > Pinus tabuliformis. The sequence continues at coordinate 588,825,507 of CM062818.1, forward strand.
TACATGTCAAGTGGGACCCACATGTGCTTAGAAGTTAATACAAAAGTTATCCCTCCATATTATGTTATAAGCATGCTAAACCAGCTTATGTAAACCTCTTTAACTTATTATGTGTGATTGTAAGATAGCCTATAAGAAAATTCATTTACTGAATTTTTACTTTTAATTGTTCAAGATACTAAGCCAAGTAGCAATACTAGTGTCAAAAATGCTACCATATTTAGAAATTTTCTACTTAAAAAATCATTCCTAAATTTCTAGCCTCTCATATAGAAATTATACATATATAACTATTCTCTATTTCACCACAAAATTAATATACATCTTTGTTTGTTTGTTATGAAAACACACATGCATTCATTCTTTGTTTATTGTGAAAGTTATCTGCATTCATAAAAAGTATTGTATGTTTGCTACCACATGCTAGTCATGTTTCCCTTCTCTATTCTCTAAATTCTATATTCATTTTTCATTCTTGGTGCAAACACCCACATGCTAAATATCACTATCGAATGCATGCTTCAAACCAAACATTCTTGATAACATAATGACTACAGTAATCCTTTTACTTACTTGGTTATTATGAACACATGCAAATATAGTAGGAACCAACATGTTCCTCCCAACTAACAAATTGTAGCCATAGCAAGTCCCCCAAAACCTCAGGCTTCTTTTCTATTAATGACTTGTCTTCATTTGTTTATATTTGTTCTCCTCCCCACATAGACTCTAGCATCGTCTTTCTTTTACCAATGTTTATTCTTTTCTCTCCTATACCTAGGTCTTTAACAAGCATATATTTTCCTTAGAATCAAACATTGTATTTCTCTTCCACTATTCCTCTACCCTCACCTAGCATAAAGTTTATCTCCAGTTATGTTTTCTCTTTGTTCATGATCATTCCTTCTAGAATCTTGGGGAATCTTGGTAAGTTGTAATTGTCACAACTACCACCATTACTTTTTCACTACCTAGGACTCAAACCACTTTAACAGTTTCTGATAATAGAGCGGACCAACTACTCAATTATTGATTCCCATAATATTTTTAAAATAAAACAACATTTTATTTATTATTGCATATAAATATTTACATCTTTCATTGAATTGTTCAAACTTAGTATTTTCCCCACGACCATTTTTCTAATCATATAGTTACAAGTGAAAATCAAGTCATAAAGTCTTATAAAAGTAATCGCAATAGGGGTATTACATTTCCCTTCCCCTTAATACGATAACAATTTTTAGGGTTTTCTTCGCACTCTTCACTTCTATAAGAGTGAAGAAAATGACTCTTGTATATTTTCTTCCATTTCCCAAGTGGCCTCCTCAGGGCCAATGTGTTTCCATTGACTTTAACTTAGACGATGGCTCGATTTCATGTACATTTTCCCTATTGTCTAAAATTTCTAAAATTTTGACCTCGAACTTTCCTTTCAATTCAACCTGCATCATTTTCTAATTAATGATATGAGTTGGATCATGAATATATTTCATTAAAAGTGTTACCTGAAATAAATTATGGACTTTTATATGGGCTATCAATGCTAGTTGGTAGACCATTGATCCTATTTTGGCTAGTATTTTAAATGGCCCATAGAACTTGAGTGATAATTTAACACAAGTTCCTAGCCCTAGTGTGCTCTTCTTTGGTTTGAATTTGATATAAAAAGGCTCTCCTACATTGTATTCACTGTGAATCCTTTTCTAATCTTGATAAAAAAATTTCCTATCTTGAGTTGTTTCTTAATTATGTCTTACCTTTCTAACCACCTACTCCATATCTCTTAAGAGATCAGGTCTAAAAAGAAATATGTCCTTTGGTTAACTCCAACTTAATGGAGTATGTCATTTCTGATAGTAAAGGACTTCAAAAGGACTCATCTTAAGAGATGATTAATAACTATCATTATCTGTAAATTCAACCAGATGTAAGTATTCCTCCCATTTAGTGGGTTTATCCATTTCATATATGTGAAGCATGTCTTCAAGGATTTCGTTGCTTCTTTTACCTTGTCCACGAGTTTGAGGATGGTAAGTAGTACTAAAATTCAATTGTGTACCTTGTCCTTTGAAAAGTGTGTTCAAAACATTTGATGTGAATTTTTCATCTTTGTTAGAAATGACTTTTTTGGTACCCCATGAAGTTTGAATATCTCTTTCATAAAAATCTCAACCACGTGAACAACTTTGAAGGTTGATTTCACCTGTATAAAATGGCCATATTACTCAGTTTATCAATTACAGCAATGATAAAATCATGTTGTTTTCTAGTTCTTAGAAACCGTGTAATAAATCTAAGGAGATAATTTCCCATTTTCAGTCTATAATAGGTAAGGTATACAATAACCTAGTTAGAAGTTTGTGCTCCACCTTAAGTTTTTAACACCTCAAACATTTTGTTAACTATTCAACCACTTTTGATTTCACCCCTAACTAATAAAACCCTTTTCTAAGTGTTGATATGAGTTTTTGATATCTAGGATGAGCTAAAAAAGGCTTCTTATGATGTTCATTTGAGATTAGTTTCTTAATTCTATTCATGTTTGGGATATAAATTTTATTTTTGAAAGTAAGAAAACAATCATTATTCAAATCTTACCCTAACACTTCTATCGGGTCACTTCCATTTAACAAATTTTCTTGTTTATTCTATGCTCACGATCTTCTAAGGTTGTGGTATTTATATGTTCATTAAGGTATATTTTAGTGCTACGAGAAAATATCCCACAAATCTGATTTAACTTCTACTTAATGCATCTGCAATTTTATTTTTTCCCTTGATGTGTTTGATTTCAAAATTGAATTCACTAATTAAGGTCATTCACGTTGTTTTCCTTGCATTTAAATCCAATTAACTAAAGACATATTTTAGGCTAATATTCACAAGTGGGCTAATTTTGCATGCTTTTTATAAAAAAATGATTCACCAATTTTCCATCTTTTAGAAAAATGATTTGCCCAAATTTTATAGTACAAAATTATTTTACCTCTAAACTAATGAAAAAATTATATATATTAATATAAATCATTAGAGATATAAATATTTTTACAAAAATATTACCAAAATTTTTATAATTTTCTTATTATTGACAGGTAATATTCACCAACATTTGTAAACTTTAATTTAAAATTTCATCCTTAAAATTTTCCCCGCCCAAACGTTAGCATCACCACACTTTAAAAGCATGACTTACTTCAACTAATTCTAAAAGAAAATATTTCAACCAAAAAAATCTTTCATGAAACATTTGGGTGCATATAAAATTAACTCCTTTCTTCTCTAAGGATTTTATAGGGTATGCGAGCTTTGAGAAACCTTCAATGAATCTTTGGTAATAACATGTAATTCCCATAAAGGATCTAATGTCAGCTACATATTTAGGAACAGACCAACTGAGAATTTCCTTGACCTTTTCAAGATCTCCCACAACTCCATATTTCAATATTACATGTCCCAAATACTAAATCTGATCTTGGTAAAACTCATAGTTACTAAATTTGGCATATATTTGATGCTCTATGAGTGTTTGCAACACTATTCTTTTGTGCTATTCTTGATATTCTAGTGTTTTGGAATAAACCATAATGTCGTCAATGAATATGAATAGAAATCTATCTAGGTACTCGTTTAAAACACTATTCATTGGATATATAAATGTGGTTGCGGTGTTTATGAGACATAAAAGAAGAAAAAATGAACTCATAATGGTCATAAAGTGTTCTAAAAGCAGTCATATGAATATCCTCATCTGTAATTTTGATTTGGTGCTAACTAGATCTCAATTATATTTTAAAGAAAATTGTTGTTCCCCTTACTTGATCAAACATGTGATTAATTCTAGGTAGTGGGGATTTATTTTTTATTTTAAACTTGTTCAAATATCTATAATTAATAAATAACCTAGAAATACCATCCTTCTTCCTTATAAAGAGTATCTGTGCTCCCAAAGGTGACACACTTAGTCTGATATATCCGTTGTCCAATAGTTCTCGAAGTTGCATCTTTAACTTTTTCAACTTTGGAACACTCATCTTATAAGGCTCCATTGACATTGGTGTTTCCCTAGGCACTAACACAATGGTGAGATCAATGTCTCTTTTTGGTGGCAAACCAAGAATTTCATCCAGGAAAACATCCTTGAATTCAATCACCATTGCAAATTCATCCAAAGTCTTTACTTTGATTTCCTGTCTTAAAAATTCTACCTAAATTGCAAATAGTTTACATCCCTTCCTTTCACATATTTTTAATTGAAAGGATGATATATGACTTATTGAGATTGGTTTGGGTATGCCTTTAATGTTTCGTACTACTCCCTCATCATTGGTAAAAGTAACATTTTTCTCCAAGAAAATAATAATTGCTCTATGCCTTTCTAGCTAATCCATACCCCCTAACACGTAATACAATCTTAGAGGTAGGATATTTAAGTTCATTTATGTTTTCATCCCATTCAAATCGATAGGATAATCGCTAACCAAATTGATAAGATTCCTTTTAGTGCCAACTTCTAGCTATACCAACCAAGATTTTTTGTGCTTTTCCATTTTTATCTTGCATTTTTCCACTATATTTGGACTAACATAACTTAAAATAACTCATGTGTCTATTATAATTGACACAACTTGGTTTATAATATTATATTGTATTTATATCATAATGGATTAATGTTCAACTTGTTGATATTCTAAGGTTGCTTTAATTCCAAGAATACTCCTAGCCACATCATTTACGGTGGAAGCTTCTTATACATTCTGTAAAGCTTGATTAAATTTAACATTATATGATAAATTTTGAAGTAGACAAGGCTCCCCATGGCCCCAAAATTTCAAGTGTCCTCTTTCCTTATCATTGGCTCTCTTTCCATTTAGATCAATATGTTTGGATCTTGTTTGCAACTAAGTCTTATGCTAGTTAGTATTCTTATTGAAATTTATGTTTTGATGATTTTTGATAGAATTCTTAAAGGAAGAGAATTTGAACCCTTTATGCCCTTGCATGAACCTATCATCTTTCTTATTTTTCCAAGGTTTTGAGTTATCATTTCTTTGCTTATATTGTTGGTAACATATTTTAGCCTCTAAGTTAGTTTCATCCATTATCTTCGGGTTGTCATACTCAATATTATCTTTGAAGGAAAGGGGTAAAAAATTGATAAATTGTTGAATTTTGGATTTCTCCTCATGAATATATGGTACATATCACTGGATATGGGTGAATCTAGTGATCAATTCATCCACAATAATTTGACCACGTTTATTTCATGAAACTCTTTAGCTCCGTCAACATAATACCATTCTGTCATATATTTTTCTTTGAAGTGTTTTTGAAAATGCTCCCAACTCATAGCCTTATCTTATATATTATTGACATTCCTAATTTCATCCCATCATAGGGATGTCTTTCCTTGTATTTGGTAAGTGGCCAATTTAGCTTTCATATTACTGGGATATTTGTATACCTAAAAGTATTTATTCATGTTTAATAAGCATGATTCAGTTTCTCCTATGATTCACCATTAAATACAACGACCTAATATTCTTAAATTCTCCCTACTATCCTACTTTTTGTTTCTTCACTTGATTAGGTGCTATTAGTGGAATTTTGGTTGAACTATGTTCAATCCCCTCTTCATCTAGTTCCTTTTTATTTTTTGGTTTGAGAGACTATCTCTCATCTATGTTATCTTGATCCTTCCTTTTGAGGGGTTCCTCTTTATCTCCAGTATCTAAGTTTGTCCTCATATTTTTTTATTTTCCTTTTCAATTAGACTCTTAATAGTTTTTTTTTAATCAACATTAACTTTCAGAAATTTTTTAGTATTTTCTCTAATGCTTTCTAGTTCCATTTTCACAATCTCTAACAAATCTATTATATGTGATGATGCCTCACCACCTATTTGTACCAAATTTTCTCTCCATCAGGAAGTCTTGAAGATGGTTTTATCATGACTAATCTGCAGTGTAAGACGAATTATTTACACTGTTAAATTATAGATGTGATCTCACTCACAGGCCTCGGTGTTGTAACCTACACCTCTAATACCACATGTAATGTACCTCCAAATTTACACAATACTTTTTTATTTTTTCACATCTACTCAATCTAATATTGCCATGTTATCATTAGTAATTTGTAATGATGCTTGTTTCCCAAATAAAGTTTCTTGTTTTATTAAATAGATTTATCTACTATTTTATAAGATCCTTATCTACTTCCACTACTTGCTAATACATAGTTGTAATGTTAGTTAAACAAATCTTCCCAAGATCACATAGAGTAAATAACTCCATATATATGTTCATATGTGTGGTTTCAAATGACATCATGGATATAGGGCACTCTTGCTATCATAACATACTTTCTAAATTAAAAAGGTATTATATATATATATATATATATATATATATATATATATATATATATATGTGTGTGTGTGTGTGTGTGTGTGTGTGTGTGTGTGTGTGTGAAAAGGAATGAGACTCAAGCACTTATCCTTGGGTTTCGCAACAGTTAATAAGTCCTTGTTTAGCCACAATGTCACCATCACATCGATGAACAATTTATCTTGAGAAAAAAATATGATTGTGTACTATGAAAGAACTACATTGTATTCACCTTGCGTCTACATGAACTTGAGAAATTTTTACTACTAATCATGCTTATGCCTCATATCAACCATTGAGCCCTCATATCATATGACATGTAAACCTACACCATAGTGCAAGGAATTTTCTATACTCATGTTTATTTTTCAATATAATAAGCTATTTATGACCCCTTCCTCGAGTCACACTAAGAATTCATGATAGGTGGGTCCTTGGTTACGCGTTTCTCATGTAGTTCATCACTCTAACCCATGTATGTGATGGGTTCATAGATGGACGACTCAAATGATCCAAGGAAATTAGGTGGCTTTGGTGGCTTGATGCTTCATACCTATTTGATTGACTACCATCATAGACTTGTCATTTTAAATTGTGCTTGTTCTCTGCAGACAAGGAACTTCTCAATGATGAGTTGGCAATTTAACATTGATATTTGATTTCTTGGTGTTTAATGAGGCTTATGTTTCAACAATGAGTATGCTTTTAAACCCTCCTTATGGCAGTGCCTTGAGTTGCAAGTGGAAGGTAAGTAATTGTTTAGAGTGTTTTGATGATTATGTTATCTACAGTTTACTAGATTCAAACTTAAAATTTTAATAATCCTTATGTTGATTATGTTGTCAAGGGTTTACCATATTTAATTTGAAATTTTCACAATCATTCTCTCAAATATGTTATTGAGGGTTTACCATATTTGAATTTTAAATTTTTATTTTATTATTAGGTGTGTGAGAAGAAAACTTAACTAAATTTCTTTGGGCTATGCAGGTCGTTCCAAGACCTTTTCAAAAATACCTTGCTAACTAAAAATTTAGTTGGGGTTTTGTATATTCTTTAAGGAACCATTCAAAACAAAGTTTGTTGGTTAGTAATTTATTCTAAGACTTTTCACAAAAACCATATCAATAACCATTATCACAAGTTTCCAAAATCTTTTTCTTATCTATTACCTTTGGATTGAGGTATGATTTAACTATTGCATTCATCCTTTAATTGTTGAGAGGGTTCTTCTTGTTTGATTTCCTTTGAAGGTTTCGATTAAAGCCAAGACGAGGGTTTCATGCTTCTCTTCTTCTCATGTTTTCAAACTAAGACAACACCTATTGAAGAAAAAAACTTGTCGGTTCAGTGTGAAAGCTTAACGTGGATGTGAAGAATTCTCACCAGGCATGAGAATATATATATGTTTCTCCTCTGATTCTTGCATACTTAGGTTCTTGGTTTTCGTTAACATATTTTAGGGGAAAGGGTTTTATACTTAATAATCTCTTCTTTAGTTTAAAGCTTAGAACCCTAAATGTATTCTCAAATTCCTAACTACCCATATGCTTTCAACAAGTCATTCATAACTGCAGTTGCTTTGAGACCGTCAAGGTAAAAAAACTGTTGAGCCTTTTAGTTCAAGATTTTTTTTTATGTATTTAGGTATTATGGTGAGGGTACTAACATGAGCCCTATTATTTATTTTTAATAGGTTTGATTTCCAAACCTAAACTAAGAGTTTCTTAACATAGTACATTAATTTTTCCTTTCCAAATAAGAGCTTCTTAACATCGCTTTTCTTCCACATGTTTTTAAATTATATGGAGGATGAAGCCAACTAATGATCACCATAGTTTCTTCTTTACATATTTTTTTTTATATGTTTTTTCATACTTGGTCTTGAGTTAGTTGTTAGTTCAAGATATCATTTTTCTTAACTTGATATTTTATATTTTAGACAATTGGTCCAATGTGACGCTAGAGTTTGCTTAAGAAACTCATTTTGGACATATTTGTACACTAACATACTATGTAATCATAGTTTTTATGTGAATAGGGTTCCTAAACCCACAATTTATGCTTGATTAATGTATATTTTTTAAGCAAGTTGTACATGCGCATTTAGTATCTATAAATAATTTTAATTTTATGGCTATTTAAACATGATCTTCAGCTAGAGTATGTATAGATATTCCTTTTAATTGATTCAATACTAATTTTTTTAAATAAGATACTCCCTTTATTCCATACTATCTTTTTTCCCTTCCCATATACAATTGAATGAAGTCAAGACCCAAAATTATTTTGCAAAATTTATGTAGGGGTTTTAGAATACACATGCAATTAGGTTCTATAACTACCTTCTGAAAATGTTTCAATACACAAGAAAATAGGTTCTATAACTACTTTCTAAGAATGTTTCACATGTCAATTGGGTGGTGCATGCACATGGACATTAATAATGAAGTTATCCCTCCATATATGTTGGGGTAGTTTTAGAATACATATGAAAATAGGTTTTGTAACTACCTTCCGATAGTGTTTCACATGTCAATTGGCTGCTGCATGCACTTGGAAGTTAATAATAAATTTATCCCTCCATAATAGCTTAGAAGCATTCTAAACCTGCTTATATAAGCATGTTTAAATTTTTTTGTATGATTGTAAGATAGACTTTAACAAAAATCATTTACTAAATTCTACTTTTCATTGCTCGGGATACTAATCCTAGCAATAATACTTTTTTCCAAAATACTACAATATTTAGAAATTTATTACTTAAAATAATCATTCTTGAATTTCTAGTCTCTATATAGAAATGATACATACATAACTATGCCCTATATCACCATATGATTTATATATTAGAAATTTTCTACTTAAAATAATCATTCTCGAATTTCTAGCCTCTTATATAGAAATTATACATATATATCTATGCCCTATATCACCATATGATTTATATACATATTTTCTTTGTCTGGTATGAAAACATACATGCAATCATGCTTTGTGTTTAACTCAAAGTTGCCTGCATTCATGAAAATTACTATATGGTTCATGAAAATTATTATATGTTTACTATTGCATTCTAGTTAGATATCATTTCTCTGTTCTATAAATGTTATGTTCATTGTTCTTTCTCGGTGCAAATACCCACATGCTAAATATCGCTATTTAATACATACTTCAAACCAAAAAATTCTGTGTTCTCTAAGTGTTATGATAACTGTTCATTCTCGGTGCAAATACCCACATACCCACATGCTAAATATCACTAGTTAATACATACTTCAAACCAAAAATTCGTCATAACATAATGACTATAATAAGATTTTTACTTATTTGGTTATTATGGACACTTGGAAAGGCGATAAGAACCAACACATTCCTCCGAATTAGTTAATTGCAACCACAACAATTCCCACCGAACCTAAAGCTTATCTACTATTAATACCTTGACTTTATTTGTTTTCATATTTACTCCTCTCGTCTTTATTTGTTTTCATATTTACTCTTGACACAAACTTTAGCAATATCCTGCTTTTACCAATGTATGTTCTTTCTCTCTTATACCTAGAATTTTTACAATTATATTTATTTTTTCGCATCCAACATTCCATTTCTCTCCTGATACGCTGCATCTCTCCCAACCTAACATAAAATGTTCACATCCAACATTCCATTTCTCTCCTGATATGCTGCATCTCTCCCAACCTAACATAATTTTTTCACATCCAACATTCCATTTCTTTCCTGATATCCTGCATCTCTCCCAACCTAACGTAAAAATTATCTCGAGTTACAGTTTCTCTTTGGTGGTGATGATTACTCTTGGAATCTTGGGTTATCTTGGGAGGTTGTAACCGCGACAGCTGCCATCTTGTCCACAACCTAGGTGACTCCTATTTCAGATCCTATAGCAATATTAATGTGATCTGACATGGGGCCGATATAACACTATACAACACGCAGTTATTTTTTTCTCTCTCATCACCACGCGGGGTGTTGTATCTTGTTATATTGACCCATGTCAGACCGCATTAATATTATTATAAGATCTGCAATAAAAGCTGCCCAGCCGAAACCGCTTACAGCTGTTAGAGCGAGCACTCTGGATTAGCTTCTCTGCATAAATTATTATAGATGGCACTGTCAGAGCCTCTTGCGCTTTTATTACTAATATCTATAAACTATTTATCTTACACTCACTAAATTACCTCGACTCACACTCATCTATGTTGATTAATTAAATTCGCTATCTATAATGATCATTTAGATTTGGTCGTTACCATTTGTACGTTCAAAATATCTTTGAATTTTCTAGAAAACAACCTTTTTACTCGGTAAATATCTTCTCCTTCACTTTTTTTCTGATTCAATATTCTCTCCTCCAAATAGGTTTTCTATTCATCGTTGGACTTTATTATTAGGAAATTAATCAAATTTATCAGAATTTATTAATAGTTATTTGAGCGTAAAGTAGTCAAATGACTTATACAGGAAATATTATCATATAATATTGCATCACAAAAAATAAATAAATAATTAATATATGTGATAACAAAAAAATAACATAAAATTAGTTCATAATGAATAAATTTATTGGATTCTGTTTCTAGTTGCTTTGATATGAAAAAGTGAGATGGGAGATGTTGTGCAATGACATTACAAAACAAGAAATAAATAAATAACAAGGATAAGAAATAAATAAATAAACAATAAATAAATAATTAAGTATGTATATGACATTTAAATTAAATAAACCCGTTTAAATCCATCTTAATCTTGACTTTAAGTAGAGTCAAATTTTACACTAAAAAAATTGATTCATCAAAGTGTTTGATAAACAAATTTAAAATAGATCTAAATCTACTCAAGCTATTTCTGTTATCATATTTATTAGCTTACGTAGGATTTTATTTTATTATAAATCTATAATTCTAAAAATTTTATAAAATTGATTATATAGTAATTTGTTTTAAAAATGTGGAATCCATTTTTAAAATTGACATTTTAACAAAACTATTTAGATTCATCTGTAGAGATGAAGTTTAAAATTTAATTATTGTGATCCATATTTAAAAGCAAAATCTTAAAATGCCACACACACACATATAATTTAATCATATATAAAGTTTTAGATATCAAATTTTAAAAATTTGCTTTATTATTATATTATCTTATTATATTTTTTTAATAGTATTGAATTTTTTACATATAAAAATAAATATATAAATATAATTTAAATTATTATATAATATAATGTTTTTCGTTATTACCATTTTTTGAAATAAATATGAAAATAAATTTATTAATAATTTTTAAAAAATAGTATAACACAATACTAATAAAGCCTTAACCACAATTCAATTGATAGAGTTCCCATTGCTAAAAACATTTAAGCTAAAATTAAGCACAACCAAATAAACCCATGAATAAACCCCTTCAAATAAATCTACCTAATTTATTACCTATAAATATAATAATCACTCAATAACCATAATCTACAATTAAAAAACCCATAATACCAATACCACTTTTCTTTAACATCTATCAAATAGACACATAATGTACCCCACTCAATGTTCAATATCATTAGCACTACTCACGAATCAACTGCCCCACGAAACAATACTCCTATGCGTAGTACAGGGATATGTATCCCTGGATTTACATATAGGTAATTATCCAGTGAAAAATATAAAAATTAATATTTTATTATATTAAAATTTATCAATAATATTTTTATAATAATTATAAAATAATTCATTTTCATTTTATTTTTATAAAGTGAAGATGAAATTGTGAAAATATAGATCATGGATTATTTGTTAAAACATTTTCTTTTCATTTTAACAAAAGGAATATTATGCCAGCTAACATTAACCTAAAACTCTATAAATAAATAATGGGGAATCTTATCCCCGCTATCCAGCATTTATTCCTACAGCAGGTGATCTAAAGAATGTTAGATTTGAATTGGTTTAAAATCCCAGAAACTCTATATTTATTACCAAGTGAATTGGCTTGAAATCTGGCAAACTCTATATTACCAGCAGTAGCATTGAATGCTACCTAACAGCGCGTATATTAGCCCCTAACTCCTCAAATAACTCTGATAGGCAGTGTAATTGGAATCTAAAATGATGTATTCTAAATATCTAGGTTTTGCTTCTTAACTCTTAAGAATTTAATGATAAATTATTTTTAATAAAATTACGATTTTTGGTTCCTGAAAATAGGTTACGCCAAACTCATTTCTTTATAATAAAACGATCGGACGAATTCAACTTCCAGAACATAGAATAATATTCGTTGTATGTATAATAATAAAAGCTAAAATGGAATGGAAGTATAAAACCTCAGTAAAACAAAATGAAAAAGTCAACCAAACTCATTTCTTTATAATAAAACGATCGGACGAACTCAACTTCCAGAACATAGAATAATATTCGTTGTATGTATAATAATAAAAGCTAAAATGGAATGGAAGTATAAAACCTCATAAAACAAAATGAAAAAGTCAACCGTTAGAATGCAAAACATTTTGCACCAATACATAAGTTTCATGTTAAGCAGAATTCTAATATGTAATATAACTTTCCAATTATTTTCCCGTTAAACAAATTTACAAAATGAATTAAATATTTTAAAATTAGATTATTTTTATGATATGATAATGTATTTTTGGGCAGTAACTTTATATATAAAAGTTATAATTATTAATTAATTATTTAATTTTATATAATTTATTATCATAATAATGATAAAATTTTATACCTACAATGAAGTTGAATAATAATTTAATATAATTTAATAGTTAAGTTTATGTGCTTTTTTATTACTAAAATCTATCGAAGTGTATGTCTCCTGCCCCGATTAAACCAATGGTACTCATTCATCAATCTAGATTACTCAAATTCTCCACCCATAACCCATAATAGTCATTTAGATTCGTCATGCGGTTGTTTTCTTTCTATTTACACGTTCAAAATATCTTTATATTATAAATGTTTTCATATGGACCTAACCCCTCTACCTCATTCTCCTCCATGTTCAATATACTAAAGTCTCTCTCCTTATTGTCGCACTTTATTACGTGGCAGTAAAGGAAATTTTGTTGATTTTATTAATAGCGACTTGTATTTTGGGTTAATAAAATGTTTTACTGCTTAAAAAGGGGAAGTGTTATTAGATATGATGAATAAATAAATAATATCAATAACATAAATTTAATATATATTGATATATTTGTTCTAATTAAATTAGATTTTTTTTTTTTTTAATTATGAAAATTTGGGTAATATTTTGATAAATTTTGGTAATCCAAGTTAAAGTTGTTAAACTTCAAGATTTTGGGTGCTATAGAGGTTTTTCATAGTGTTGAATCTATTGCCATTTTCAAAAACATGATTTAAACACTGCTTTTGCAAGATTTGTTGAATTTCATTACAAAAATAGCCATCCAGGCAATTCCTCAGCCTCAATAGACTTGGCTTTTGGAAATAATATTTTAAATATATATAATTTTTTAAATTAAAAAAAATATTTATTTTTTATAATGTATTTTTAAAATATTATATATATAATTTTTTAATGTTAAATATTTAATAAATTATATACTATGTTGTTTCAAAATCTCACCATCCAAATTGAAATAGACAAAGGTATATTAAGAACTCAAAGAAAATATGAAAGGTTCAGAAACCTATAATAATGGGTTTATATTCTAAAATAAGGTGCTAGTCGCCGCCCCCAACGTTGGTAAATATGAAGATGTCAAGATCTAATGCTTTCTAATGTTGGTTTGTTGGTATGAAATGGTACTTCGATCCTGATTGAAGAAATCAATCTTCAGTTAGAGTCGGCCAGTTGCTACATATACAATCTGTGAACATCCTGGTGAAACTCCATTGTATTCCTTGATTTAAGAATTCCTTAATGAGTGACTTCCCGGCACTACTATAGCAAAAATCCATATAGAGCCTGAAGAGAGCCTTGCTTGCTGCTTTGCCACTTGTACACACAACTATTATTATACGAGCATGTGCTGGTCACTTTTTGATCTATTTGATTGTTCTTGTGAGCCTTGTTCTTAAGTAACAAAGAAAGATGAGCTAAAAAAGGGTAGAAATATAGGCACAAGCAGTAGAATAAAGGGTAGTTTAGTCAGTTTAGGCACAGAATAAGTATTTTCCTCTAAAATCATCTCAAGTGTATTGTTTTTCTTTCGGAAAATGCTTTTGTTATTGAAGGTGTCAATAAACCATGAAAGGAATGTGATTCCTGATGCAGGAGCATATAACTGAGCAATTTCATTATGTTTAAGTTGACTTAGGGGGTCTTGTGTTTTCAAGGAAGTTGGATTCCTATGTATGTAATCATTAATGTTTTGAGTGATTAGAATATGAATTAATTAGATATTGTGAGGATATTTGTAAATGCTCTCGAATGTAGGAGAACATGAGTGATTAGTGGGAATTGAGAGAGTTGGAAATCAATTGTAACTCTTATTGGTCTCATGATTCGAGGAACTAGAGAGGATTCTCAGGGATTAACTGGAGTTAAAAGTGGACTTAGAGGATATTCAAGAGTTAGTTCAGCAGATTAAGGATCTGAACCAGAATTAGTTCAACAGAACCTTTTGTATAAATGTAAGCCTAAAAGGCATAGAGAGTCAGTAGTTAGAGAGGTAGTTAGAGAAGTCAATCAATCAGATTGTAAGCCTACGGGCAAGAACAAAGGCCACTGATACAGAAGATCAGGCCAAGGAAAGAGTTCCTGTGTAAATACATGTTTATTAAATAGACAACTCAATTCTGAGTTCATGTGTGTGTATTGAGTAATTGAGATGTATATTGTATATGATCTTGAGTTATTCTGTGTAACATAGGTTGCAGGTGCAGATCCAGAAGGGAGGCAAAATATAGAGAAGAGTAACAAAGAGGTGTTACAGCTTTGTACACATCGACAGTACAGGAAGAAGCCTTTAGTGTTACAGTGAAGGTGGAGGAGAATAAAGGCGTGAGTGAAGTTAAGTTAACGAGAGAGTTGTGGAAGAATAGCAAAGGACCAAAACCCTGAAGAAGCCAAATCCATAGAAAGACATTGAAGAAACATCCTAACCGTCGATCCCACAATCAGTGCTTATGTCACAGTCAACTATGGGGTTAAGTTGGTTGATAAACCACATGCTAGTTGAAGGGCCATAGACCGTAGGATTTGATGGCCTTCGTCATCCAACCGATATCGAGTCATAAAGAGATCATAATTTAACTTCAAGGGTAGACCCAAACTTTTATAGATCAAGGACTTATATTCCCTATCGGCTCCGTAAGGGCGGTAACCGTCACATAAATGATCCACCCGATATCATTGTGGATCGTTGGATCAAATGGGTTTTGATCTACGACGCAGGATCACCGAGAAAGTCAGTTCATCGAAGAAAGATATTAACCATCGGATTGAAGTTAAGATCAACGGTGGAGATTGAGCGATAAGACTTGGGTAAAGCGGACCTAAAGAGGTTATAGGCGCAGTTTCACTCTATTTGAAGTCCGGTTGTGTTATTGCATATCACATGCGAGAGGTGATGAAGTCGCATGTTGGTGTGATGCGATATTGCGATAGCCGTTGATCTGGCGGACGAAATCAATGGTGGAAAAGGGTCATCGCATATCACAAATCGAGAGTTCTGAATGCATGTTCTATTGACTCCAATGAAACTCCACAATTGCATAAAGGATGGAAAGTTGAGATATAAGGTTCCACCACAAAGGATTACCAAAGGGTCAGATTGGAGTTAGTTATTAGCTCGTTCTGCACAAGATTCAACTAAGGGGTCCTAAACCTTAATTTGTGAATGCTTGAACAAGCAGGTCATTGAAATTCCTGGGATAGATAAGAGTATGCATTTTATATGCATATTGTGGGTATTGTGGGGTTTTTCCTGCGTCAGAGTGGTATCAGAGCTAGTTAAAGCTCTTTTTAATTAAAGTAGAATTGTGCAGAATACAAGTGTGATTTCAAAAAAAAGAGGAGATCAGGTTATTTGAATCTGATAAATAGAAGACATGAAATAACATGAGAGTAAGTGATATTCTTAAGAAGAGATTGCAGAAGCGTAAGGAAAGCACAACGATGTTTTTTTTCTTAAGGAAAGTGGAGGTTCACTCAAATGTGAAGAATGGATGGAGACTGCTTGTGAAGCCATGCAGGTATCATTTTATTTAACTCTGGTTTGAGTTTTGCAGGTTTAAGATAGAGTAAAGATTGATAGAAGTAGATATACAAGGAAAGGTGTATGTGTTCTAAAGAACAAAATGAATGAAAAGTGGCAGTGAACCTGAAGAATCCAACTGAAGGTTGGACAGAGAGGATAAGAGTGTTCTCAGAAAGAAGCTGAGAAGCAAGCTTTCGAAAGCTTGGGAATGATCTTTGGTTTGAATAACATTGATACACAGGTGACAAAAAAGGAAGGTGAGAATATTTCAACAACCTAGAGCAAGGAGTGCTTAATTGGTTCCAGAGGAAAGAACCAAATAAATGCTAAAAGACTAAGCTCAGAGGAGAGAATCTTAGTGAGGCATATGTAGCAAGAAGGAGACCTATTACTGTAGAGGTATTATTGCAGCTCACAAAGGAAATTCCACAAAGGATGTGGGTAGAATTGCTAAGGGATGAAGAAAGATGGTAAGAGTTTCTGAGTGAAAGAAGAGGTGGTCAGAACCTAGTATTTCATTGTAATTGAAATCCAAGAGGACAGTTGTGTTCTTAGAAGATGTAGATTAGTTGAAGCCTAGAAGGAGCAGAGAGAAGTGCTTAAAAGAGGTTTTAGAGATAGAGAACCAAGGGAAAAATACCAAGTACAGAGGAAAGCTTGGTGAGGTAAGTGGCAACAAGGAGAACTTGTTGTTGTAGAGGCTTTAATGAAACTCATAGTAAGTGAGTGAGGAACTCATAAAGATAGAGAATAAGATGAATATTGATAGTCATAACAGAGATAACAGAGGTTCTCAGGAAGACCACAACAAAAGAAAGGTAAAGAAGGAGGATGCTAAGGCAAATGTCAAGAGAATGAGTCAAGAAGAACGTGACAAGGATATTGCTGAGATGAAAGAACAACTCAATGTATTAACGATAATACTTGAGGAAAGCCAAAGACTAGGTTGGGTCTTGAAGAAAAAGCCAGTGAAGTGGCATAAGTTATAGAGAAGGCTACGAGAGAGACAAGTGAAGAGCCTGGTGGAAGAACTCAGAGAAGCTGAGTTGAGAATGGAAGTTTCCATTTGTGAAACTTAACAAGGTGAAGTTCTGGGTGAAGATGAAGAATGGAGATCTGTGGAAGATCTTATTAATCATATGAAGGATTCAAAATAGCAAGGATATATGGTGACTGAAGCATCAAGTGAAATCACAAGGTCTTATGTTTTTAAAACTAATAGTTTGTGTATGATTGCAGGTATTGTAGGAGAAAATAAACCTTTTGAAGATGTCTTTAGAATATATGAATATCTAGAAGTAAAAGGTGACAAATAAAATTTCTCAGAAGAGGATGAATTTGACTAGATACAGTAGGAAGAGTCTATGGATGAGTTACTCAATGAGAGAAGACAGTCATTTAAAGCTGTTATAGAGATGGAAGATCGGGATCCTATTCTGATGAAGAATGAAGGAATATTGTCTCGGGGAGGTAATCTAATGAATTTGATTAATGTTATTGATGAAGAACAAATGCAGGAGAATATTAATGCAGATGATGAGACAAGGATAGCTCTGGAAGAAGGGTTATAGAGGGACAACAAGGCAAAATGTATTGAAGAAGAAGGACATCTACTGAAAGATGTTAAGAAAGAAGAAGTCTATGCAAAAGATTTAGCAAAGGGACAAAGGACATATGGAAAATAGGACTTTCAAAGAAGGGAGTTGAAAAGCAGAGGATATATACAACAAGATAGATTGCTAAAAAAGGAAGACAAAGAAATTGTCATGAATGACAATCATAAGGAATCATGACAATCATAAGGAAAAGGAGATGGTAATGAAAGTTCAACAAATTGACATTACAGAAGGAGGAGTTCATTATTGTGAACCAAAGCAGAGAGATATCATTGAAACAGATGATACAGAGGAGAGTTTAAATCAACATACTGATGTGTTGACAAGGGGATTGAAGGAAAACTCAGAGCAACATAGTGAGATGTTTCTAGAAAAGGAAAAGGTAATGAGGCCTTATATTTTTAATTCTGATAATTTTTTTATGATTACAGGATTTGTTGAAAATGAGACATACATGTTTCAAATTAAGGAGTTAGTTTTAGAACTGAAGAAGACTGGAAGTTTCCAGGACAGACATGCTGATGAGGAAAAAGAAAGGAATGAAGATAATATGCTTGAAGAAGTTAAATTGATTGTTAGATCAATCAAGAAGGTGAAGGTAAATTACTAAGGGTTGTCAAGGAAGAAGAAGGAAAATATGTTGGCATTGATGAACAACATAGTGATGTATTTGAGGGGAATCAAGTACAAAGGAAATTGGAGGACAATTTAATTTTTGAAAGTAAATTTACAGATATTGAATAGAGGTTGTTTGGACAGAAACAAGAGGGTAAGGATGAAAGGGCAGTAGTAAGGATCCAACAAATTCGAAGAGAAGACAATAAACAACAGTTTGAAAATGAGTGGACAGAGTACAACAACAATTGGCAAAGTAAGTATTTGTCAAAGGATAAATTGGACATAGAGATTGAAAGAATAATAAGATTGATGATGAAGGTGCCTCAGAAGAAAACAATAGTAAGAAGACCAAGGAGCAACAGAAAGATAAAGACAACAATAGACTGTGAAAGCATAACTAGTGGAGAAAAGCAGCATAAAGTGTGGAAACCTGGAGAACAACAACAAACTACATCAACAACCAAAGGAAAATTACAGAACAAAGTGTGGGATCCAGGGAGATAAAAGACAAAAGCACATGATCAGGAGATCATGATTATTTTAACCTTGGGAGTCTGATGTATGAGCATACAACTCAATGATTTTATTATGTTTTACTTGACTTAGTGGGTCTTGTGTTTTCAAGGAACTTGGATTCGTATGTATGTTTTTTTTTTTTTTTTTCTGCGTAAATACTAATTCTATTAAAAAGAGAAAATATATGTACAGTGAGGTCAAGACCTCAGAGGAGGCCGAAGCCATTCCTCAGCCAGATATTCAGAGATATTACAATTCATGCTTTCTGCCGATTTCACAGTACAGCCTTCAAAAGATTTTGTTTGGGCCATGACCCACTGAGAAATTTTACTAAGACTCACACTGTCATGCCACCCATTGACCAAAAAAACACAAGGGTACCCAACATAGTCACAGTTGCAACAATAAACAGAGAACAGATTGGCTATCGCCACGCCCTGGAACAAGAACATAAACCAGACATAGACCCATAGACTTGGAAACGAAGACACGAAATCAAAATTGCACAGCGCATAGGCAAGAATGCCACCCGTCAGTGAAGAGCCGGCTTTAGTCTGCATGCTGCGGAGAGTCAGGCGTGTCCCTCTCCACCTGGCTGGAAGAAGCTACCCAGGTGACGAAGCCATTGTCATCATTTCCTTCTGTGCCGCCTTCAGGAGTGGTCACCAAATTGAGAATGCAGCCTGCATGCTGAGACGACCCATAGGCCAGAATTTTGCTCTGAGACGGGTCGACAGGCTGCTGAGGCGCTTCAGAGATAGGGGTGTCCTCCTGCATATTGTCAGCGTTGAACACCACCCCAGCCATATCCCCTTGCAGAACATTGTCTTCCTGAGAGTGAGAGGAAGTGGTTTGAGCCGAGCTGACATGATTATTCTCCTCCTCCGCGAGAATAATTGTGATGCTTGCCGTCAATACAGGCCTGTTGAGCCTGCTGTGGAAAGTAAACCTGGAAGTCTGAAAAGAGTTATGCGGAAGAGACCCAGCTTGACCCAAGGGCGGAGAAGAAGGGGAGGCTGAGGCAATGGGAATGACGTTCTGTGGAGCAGGACGAGAGGTTCGGCCTCTATTTCCCGTGTTGCTTCCTCTGCGCGGGATACCTCGGCGGCGAGGCATGCTTGGGAGAATAGATTGACTGAGAAAGGGGTTGAGGCAGAGCAAGCGGGTGAGAATTTGAGCGCAGAGGAGCCCAATGACATTCAAAGACCAGGCGAGCTTCCAAATTCGATGGACCAGGCAGGAGTGCGGGAAGAGTTCTGCGCAGAGGTGAATAAAACCAGTGACAATGGCGTGAATGAAAAACGGATCCATACATAAGAACTGACCTGAATGCGCTTGAACCAGGCGCTCATAAATGCTAAACTGCGAGACCATCATTCCAATCTGCAACGAATTAACTTCGCATGCCTTTGAAGGAGTTTGCCAGCCCGAGGCGCATGCCATGAGGGCCATCTGCCAGCCAGGTGCCAGGCCAGCTGCCTGCTCTGTGCGGTGTCCCATTAATGTCATTGAATGCCACCCGCATCCGGGTGGATTCGTATGTATGTTATCATTAATGTTTTGAATGATTAGAATATGAATTAATTAGATATTGTGAGGATATTTGTAAATTCTCTTGAATGTAGGAGAACATGAGTCATTAGTGGGAATTGAGAGAGTTGGAAATCAATTGTAACTCTTATTGGTCTCATGATTTGAGGAACTAGAGAGGATTCTCAGGGATTAACTAGAGTTAAAGGTGGACTTAGAGGATATTCAAGAGTTAGTTCAACAGATTAAGGATCTAAACCATAATTAGTTCAACAAAACCTTTTGTATAATTGTAAGCCTAAAAGGCATAGAGAGTCAGTAGTTAGAGAGGTAGAGAAGTCAATCAATCAGATTGTAAGCCTACGGGCAGGAACAAAGGCCACTAATACAGAATATCAGGCCAAGGAAAGAGTTCCTGTGTAAATACATGTTTATTAAATAGACAACTCGATTCTGAGTTCATGTGTGTGTATTGAGTAATTAAGATGTATATTGTATATGATCTTGAGTTATTCTATGTAACATAGGTTGTAGGTGCAGATCTAGAAGGAAGGCGAAATACAAAGAAGAGTAACAGAGAGGTGTTATGGCTTTGTACACATTGACAGTATAGGAAGAAACCTTTAGTGTTATAGTGAAGGTGGAGGAGCATAAAGCCGCGAGTGGAGTTAAGTTAAGGAGAGAGTTGTGGCAGAACATCGAAGGACTAGAACCCTGAAGAAAATGAATCCACAGAAAGACATTGAAGAAATGGCATAAACCCAAAGTAAAGAGCAGCGGGGGTAAGAGAAAACAAATTCCCTTGATCATGGTTGAAGTCCCGTAGTAAATCCTAACCGTTGATCCCACAATCAACGCTTACAGCACAATCAACTACGTGGTTAAGTTGGTTGATAACCCGCGTGCTAGTTGAAGGGCCGTGGACCGTAGGATTTGATGGCCTTCATCATCCAACGGATATCGGGCCATAAAGAGATCGGACTTTAACTTCAAGAGAAGACCTGAACTTTTATAGATCGAGGACTTATATTCCCTATCGGCTCCGTAAGGGCAGTAACCGTCATGTAAGTGATCCACCCGATATCATTGTGGACCGTCGGATCAAATGGGTTTTGATCTACGGCGCAGGATCACTGAGCAAGTCAGTTGATCGGGGAAAGATATCAACCGTTGGATTGAAGGTAAGATCGATGGTGGAGATTGAGCGATAAGGCTTGGATAAAGCGGACCCGAAAAGGTTATAGGCGCGGTTTCATTCTATTTGAAGGTTGGTTGTGTTATCTCATATTGCATGCGAGAGCCAATGAAATCACATGTTGGTGTGATGCGATATTGCAACAGTCGTTGATTTAGCAGACGAAATCAATGGTGGAAAAGGGTCATCACATATCACAAGTCGAGAGTTCTAAATGCATGTTCTATTGCCTCCGATGAAACTCCGCGATTACATAAAGGATGAAGGGTTGAGATATAAGGTTCTGCCACAAAGGATTATTGAAGGGTCATATTGGAGTTAGTTATTAACTCGTTCTACTTGAGATTCAATTAAGGGGCCCTAAACCTTACTTTGTGAATGCTTGACTAGGCAGGTCATTGAAATTCCTGGGATAGATAAGATTATGCATTTTATATGCATACTATGGGTATCACGGGTTTTTCCTGTGTCAATTCCTAAGTCCATTCTTTACACCCAGAATATGTATTTGCTTTTAAAATCATCTAGCATGTATCAAACACTTTTTCTTGCAAAAGAGACAACTTTTATTTAAGGTTCCAATTAATCTCTGAAAGGAACCAGATTTACGAGTCCACCTAAGTCCATTCTTTACACACAGAATAAGTATTTGCCTCTAAAATCATCTGGCCTATATCTTCCGTTTTCAAAAGCATTCATGTAGGCTTTGGTGAATCAAAGTTATTTACAAAACAAAATGGATAAAAGCATTGTGATTTATGATTCTAGTTGAGCTCACGCATATCGACAGAGGTATATTCTTTACTAAATATAATTTA
Organism: Pinus tabuliformis; assembly: GCA_031772625.1. Taxonomy (NCBI): domain Eukaryota; kingdom Viridiplantae; phylum Streptophyta; class Pinopsida; order Pinales; family Pinaceae; genus Pinus; species Pinus tabuliformis. The sequence continues at coordinate 588,848,399 of CM062818.1, forward strand.
GCTCATCAACAAAGTTATATTATTTATTAAATATAATTTAGAGATTCAATTTTATTTGTCGTTTTGTTTTGTTGTAAATTAGATTTTCACTTGTAATTTTATGATCTCATAACATATCAACTTGTTACATTTTTATTTTCACCCTAATCTATGACAACCAAACCAATCATTGTTGCAGAAATGAGTGTTGTCAATGGACATGTAAACTTCAAACATAAGCATACGTAAACTTCAAACATAAACATAAACCCATAATGTTTAGCGTTTGCAATAAACACACCACATGCCATCATTTTGTTGATAAGAAGAAATGAAACATAGAAAATTAGAGTAAAGTGGAGAGGGCCTTGGATTCGTCGCTTTCTTTATGACAGAGTTTTGTTGCGAGTCTGTAGGATCTTTACCCTATGAGTATCGTTTGTCATCATTCGTATGATCCCCTATAATTCCAAATGAGCTTGCTCGAAGGGTAGGTACTTGAGATGGCATATGGTTTTAAACGCGTGGAGAATAACACTTATTAAAATCTGCTACATGTATTACACGTGCCCTCATCTTTGAAGTTTGAAGTAAAAGAGATGGAGAAAATTAGGCAGAAAATTTTATCTATTTGAAAGTTTCTTTATGTCACCTTTGCTTATGCATTTGAACATGAGAATGGTCGGAGGAGTGGCCTTCATAAACATGGAGCACTATGTAGATCAGTCTACGAGTTACTGTGAGTCTCACTACAGTCATATATTTCTATTTCTCTACTCATTTTTCTCTGGTTGGAGCAGCACCAACTATTGGCAGTTTGTTTGAAATGTAGAAGATGGCAGATCGTGGTGGCTACAGGTATGTGAAGACAAAACTAGATGAAACATTTGGATGTCAAGTGTCGACGGTCGAGTTGCAGACCTACGCCCTTACGGAACTAATAAAAAGAATCACCTAAAGCCTTTGATAAGAGGATTGACTCGGCTAATATACTAGGTCAAGAGGCTTGGATATTGGGTTCAAGGGCAAGGCTAAGAAAGAGGCTTGGCTACTTGGCTGGATATACTAATCGTGACCCAGTACCTGGAACCTAATAACCATTTTCATGTGGTTTCGATGGGAGGGAGGGTTTTTGGTCGATCTTCACCATGGCTTGGCCAATATATCATCAATTGCACAATCGGATAAGCTTGCATCAAAGCGTAACCTTGGATCATGCAGTAAGAAGGGTCGCGCATCAACTATGAGCTTCTTTTTGGTTAATTGACATTATTTCTAGCCACTTTTTCACATTGTGTCAATGTAATTTGCCTATATTTTTTCATGAAGGATTATAATGTAATGAAGGAATGGGCATACAACAATGGAGTTTGATTGTGATGTAAGACATGTAAGCTCTGAAGAAAAAAAAAAAGGAGATTATTTTTCTGTCAGTTCTTGTATTTCTTATAAATATGTGATGCTTTTACTCTGTTTATGGAAATACTGAATGCTACATGTTAAATATGCCTAACATGTATAAAGACAAGTTCAATATTTTCATAGAATGATTTGTATAATATTTTCATAAAATGCATTGTATAACATTGAGCATACATTTTCTGGTGGCAAACTGACCTGAGAGGAGTCTAGGATTACAAGGTATGCAAGCATGCAGTCATCCTAGCTTTCTTCTAGCTTTCTTATGGATATATGGCTTGACTTATATTTATCCTGTTCTCAGCAAGGAGAAAGAAGAAATCGAGAAGTAGGTAGTTGGGAATGTGGACTTGAGGTTATCACATTGCTATTTTTTGTTCTTTTTGTTTTGTTAGCTTAAGTAAGAAAAATCTAAAGGTGCAAGCAACTATTGATAAATAAAAGTAGGTAGGCTGCGGAATTGGATTTCGAAGGGCAAAAGTTTCACGCTTATTAACTGCCCCTTGTCGATTGTTGCGAGGTAACGATTGTTGCAAAGTAAATGGCAATTCAGGTAGGCTAATGAACGCATAACTGACTTTCAAAGGCCAATAGATTCATGCTTACTGACTATAGATTCAGGCTTACTGACTACCCCTTGTCGATTGTTGTGAGGTAAATGGGGTAAATTGCCAGTGCTTTCGCTGATGGGTATCAATATGCAATTGGCTTACCTACGCCCAGTTTCAAAGGTGGATCATGCAATTGACTGCAAGGAAACTAATAATTCAATATCTCGAGTAAGTGATCCTAGAATTTGAACTCCGGTATTGGTATTTGTTTTAAGAAATGGAATTCCTAGATAACCAGTTTTAAGCAGTGGAATTATGACATTAGCTATAGTTCCTCATTACCTAGCAAAATTATAGTCATTCTCTTACCTATAAGACAAGCTATCAAAATTGTTAAAGTGTCATTTCCAATTTTGTTGTTCATCTAAAAATTCTTCAATTTTTATGTAACAATTTATTGCTACCTGTTGCAGGAGCATCTGGACTTACCTGGAAATGTGATTGTTTGTTCACATGTTGTCGCTAAAGGAGTTGAATTTCATGACCTGAGCGGTCAAAAAGTTAGCTTTAATAGAGAGGGTTGGATCTCTCAAAGATGAGTTTTACTTCATTATTGTAATAGTTAGGAAATTGTCTTATTTTAGACTAAAGGCTAAGTTGTTAGCATAGATGTGTAATAGAGCTTGAAAATAGAGATTTAATTAGATTGATTAAAATATAGATCGAGTTGTTAGTTCAGTTAGAATAAGATTGATTCATAAAAGAGAAAAAATGTAATGGAAAAATATTAGTCGAGTTGAGATGATTGAGGTTTGAGTGAGAGGCGAGAGTTTGATAGATAGGGTTTTGAGTTTGAGATAGAGGTCAATACATTGTTGTAATTGAGCCGAAAGGACCAAGACTCTGTAACATTTTATTATATTAATGAAATTGATTCAGCATGTATTTGTAGTATTCTTGGTGTGGACTCTTGTTTACTCTGTGTATCCGCATTCATAAAGTTAACCGGGTATTTCCTTTATTTTCACGCTTTAAACGTAAGTCTCAGTGTTTAATGTGTTTTCCCATAAATCACGGTCATTTTGTGTTAAGGGTTAATATTATGATTAAAAGCTAAAACCATTGACTAAGCGCTTTACTTAAGTATTGAGTTAATGCACGTGATTATATGAAAAAGCAGGTTTTAAACAGTGAAGGTGGTTATCGGGCAGACAAAAAGCTGTAAATGGTATTTCAGGGGAGTCACCTAATTCCACTAATCAAGTGACACGTAAAACTCGGGTATTCTCCATGCAAGTGGTTCACCTGATATCCTTGTGATCCGTTAGATCAAGCGCACATTTATCAATGGTTGTGGAAGAGCGGATGGTTTTGTTGATCGGGTTGAGTAAGGACCATTAGATCTAGAGAGAAGAGATCTATGGCGTAGAGTGATCCCGATGTGTTTTTTTGATCGGGTTGAGTGTTGATCGTTGAATCTAATAGAGAAGAGATCAATGGTGTGGATTGAAGCGTTGTTTATAAATCGAAAGTCAACATGGGACCAAAGTTTTAAGTGAAAAGTGGGGACCCTCCGTGTAAAGCGAGCCACGAATAGAATCCGCTGAAAGCACCTGATTGGTTCTAAAGTAACCAATATTCTATTTTTAAGACTTCACCTTGTTTTCACCAACCTCCTATGTCATTTTGGTATCAGAGCACAAAGATTGTGTTGATTGCAGTTAACATGCCACTAAGGAGAGGAGCTAACATAGATCGAAGAAGACCTGAAGAAAATGTAGTTCTGCTGGAAGAGATCCAGAGTCTGTGTACGAGAATGGAAACAATTGAGACTGCTCAGAGAATAACACCTCATGAAGGAGTTGATAGTGTTGAAGAAGAATCTTCTAAGAAAGAAGAAGAGGAGGAAAATGAAACTACCAGAGTTATCAAGATGTTGGCGAAAGTAGGAGGAAAACCAAAGGTGAAAATTCCTACGTATGAAGGGAGTCCCAATGCAGAAGAGATAATGGATTGGATTAGCTCATTGGACAAATATTTTGACTATGAAGAGGAAGTTGATGAAAGAAAGAAGGTGATGTTTGCAGATACCAGATTGAAGGGTCATGCAGCTATTTGGTGGGATGAACTACAAACATCTAGAACAAGAAAAGGAAAGTCCAAGATCAAGCAATGGGATAAAATGGTAAGTCAAATGAAAGCTAAATTTATGCCTAAAGATTATCAGTTAAATCTTTTCAAACAATTGTCGAATTTAAGGCAAAAGGTAATGTCTATTAAAGAATATACATAAGAGTTTTATAGATTGAGTATTAGAGCAGAACATGCAGAGGGTGACATGGAGAAGGTAGCCAGATATATCAATGGCTTAAGGTATGACATCTAGTATGAGATTAGCTTGCTGAGTCTGAAGACTATTGAAGATGCCTATCAAGCAGGTTTGAAGGCAGAAGAGAAGATGTTGAGAAAACAGAATCAGAGGAATAGAGGAAGAAGTTCAGTAAGAGGTAGAGGAACTACCAGACCAAGGGGTCGGCAACACAAGCATGAAGTAGGAAGTTCAAGTAGTAGATCACCACAGAGGGGAGATTTTAATAGAGGAAGAGGCCGAGGAAGAGATATTTGGTGTTACATATGTGGAGAATGGGGACATGGATCATGGGACTGTCCTCGTAATAAAACAACAAGTCAGAGGAATGTGAATGTGGTTGAGGAAAAGGAAAAAAAAACTCAAATTGCAGACAAGGAAGAATCACCTGAAGTAGGAGAATCCATGTTGTTGAAAAGGGCATTGCTTAAGGCAGAGAAAGAGATTGGAGAACCAGCTCAGAGGAAGAGTTATTCAAAACTACATGCAAATCCAAAGGTAAATGTTGTAAAGTGATAATTGACAGTGGAAGCATTGATAACCCTATTTCTACAGATATGGTGGAAAAGCTAGGACTGGTGAAGACATTACGCCCTACCTAAAACTCAAAGGGGGAATGATTCTATTTATGTTGTGGTAGATAGATTTTCTAAGATGGCACATTTCATTGCATGTAAGAAGACTAGTGATGCAACACATATTGTTAATCTATTTTTTTCAGAAATTGTAAGACTACATGGATTTCCTGTAAGTATTCTGTCGGATAGAGATACAAAGTTTGCAGGGCATTTTTGAAGAACTCTTTGGAAGAAACTAGGAGCTAACGTTAGCTTCAGTTCAACATACCATACTCAAATAGATGGACAAACTGAAGTGGTAAACAGAAGCTTCAGTAACATATTGAGAATTTTAGTGTATCAAAGTCCTAAGCAGTGGGATTTAACACTAGCTCAGGTTGACTTTGCTTATAATGACACTCCAAAAAAGTACTGGAATGAGTCCATTTCATATTGTTTTTGGGATGAATCCAAGAGGTGTGTATGACCTCAGAGATTTTGGTAAACAAGATATCAGAAGTGAAAAAGCTAAAGAGTTTGCAGAGTAGATGCAGAGACTACAAGAAGATGTCAAAGGCAGATTGCACGAAAGTAGTGGCAAATACAAATAGAGGGCAGATATGAAAAGAAGAGAGAAAGAATTCCAAGTGGGAGATTTAGTGATGGTGTATTTGTGAAAAGAAATATTTCTTGCTAAGACTTATAATAAACTGAAAATGAAAAATATAGGACCATGTAGAATTATAAGAAAGTTTTCAAGTAATTCTTATGAAATTGAATTGCGAGAAGGGATTGGGATATCACCTATCTTCAATGTTGCAGATTTGTATAAATACAAAGAGATAGAGATAGAGCTATAGGAGAAGACTACAGAATATGAAGTTCAAACTTTGAACTGGGAAGAACAAATTCCAAAAACAGTTAAGAAAGAGGTGGAAGCTGTTTTGGAGAAAAGAGTAACCAAAAGAACTAGAGGACAGGTTTATTCTCAATATCTAGTCAAATGGAAAGGAAAGCTAGTGGAGGATGCTAGTTGGTTGACATCGGCAGAGTTGCAGAATTATGGAGTAAACCCTGAAAGTCTGAGGGACGATTCTTTTCTTCCCCGTGAGTCTGATGCAGGAGCATCTAGACTTAGCCAGCAATGTGATTGTTTGTTGACATGTTGTGGCTAAAGGAGTTGAATTTCATGACCTGAGTGGTTAAAAATTCAGTTTTAGTAGAGAGGGTTGGATCTCTCGAAGATGAGTTTTACTTCGTTATTGTCATAGTTAGGAAATTGTCTTATTTTAGAATAAAGGCTAAGTTGTTAGCATAGGTGTGTAATAGAGCTTGAAAATAGAGATTTAATTGTTAGATTGATTAAAATAGAGATCATGTTGTTACTGCAGTTAGAATAGGATTGATTCATAAAAGAGAAAAAATGTAATGGAAAAATATTCGCTGAGCTGAGATGATTGAGGTTTGAGTTAGAGGCGAGAGTTTGATAGATAGGGTTTTGAGTTTGAGACAGAGGTCAATACATTGCTGTAATTGAGCAAAGAGGACCAAGACTTTGTAACATTTTAAATTAATGAAATTGATTCAGTGTGTATTTGTAGTATTCCTCGTGTGGACTATCGTTTACTCTGTGTATCCTCGTTCAAAAAGTTAACCGGGTATTTCCTTTATTTTCACGCTTTAAACGTATATCTCAGTGTTTAACCTATTTTCTCATAAATCGTGGTCATTTTGTGTTAAGGGTTAATCTTGCGATTAAACACTAAAATGATTGATTAAGCACTTTACTTAAGTATTGAGTTAATGCACGTGATTATATGCAAAGGCAGGTTTTAAACAGTGAAGGTGGTTATCGGGCGGACAAAAAGCTGTAAGTGGTATTTTGGGGGAGTCACCTGATTCCACTAATCAAGTGACACGTAGCACTTGGGTGGAGAGAGAAAACTGCCTTATCAGGTGGGTATTCTCCATGCAAGTGGTTCACCTGATATCCTTGTGAATCGTTAGATCCAGTGTGCATTGATCAACGGTTGAGGAAGAGTGGACGGTTTTGTGTATTGGGTTGAGTAAGGACCGTTAAATTTGGAGAGAAGACATCTACGATGTAGAGTGATCCTGATGTGTTTTGTTGATCAAGTTGAGTGTTGACCATCAGATCTAATAGAGAAGAGATCAATGGTGCAGATTGAAGCGCTGTTTATAAATCGAAAGTCAACGTGGGACCGAATTTTTAAGTGAAAAGTGGGGACCCTCCGTGTAAAGCCAACCACAAATAGAATCCACTGAAAGCACCTGATTGGTTCTAAAGTAACCAATATTCTATTTTGAAGACTTCACCTTGTTTTCACCAACCTCCTGCGCCATTACCTTATGCATGGTCGCGCCTAAGCATCAAGATACAAGCTATATGAGCTATAAAAACACAAGCTAGAATGGTGTACACTAGCGAGAGAAATACGTTGAGAGATGCTGCTAGTGCTGAATCGTTGAGAGATGCTACTAGTATCGGATAGTATGGATAATCTGAAACTGCTATTGTTAGTGTTGGTTTGACCTGGAGCTACTGCTAGTGCTGGTTTGACTGGATAATTTGGTCTTGCAGCTACTACTAGTGTTGGTTCGACTAGATAATCTGGAGCTCTAGCTATTGCTAGTGTTCGTTCGATTGGATAATCTGGAGTTGCTATTCATGCTTACTAGTAGAAGACCCTGCATAATATTCAATTACATAGTAAAAGAGCCTGCATCATGGGTTGTTGGGTGGTTGCTTCCCAGGTAGAATGTTGGAGGGAGGTTGGGTGGATCAACCACGTGGAGAGAACAGAGTGTGGTTGCTCATGCAATCAACCACTTGGAAATCGTTGACTTGGTAATCAACGATGAGACAGTCTATCATAACATAACATATATGATAACATAAGAACAACGAACTAAATAGCATAGCATTTAATACCTCGAAAATAGTGCTAACATTAATTTACATTTCGAAAGTATGAACCAAACAAATTCAACTTAATATATAGTTTTTTCCTCTTCGCCTCTGGAAGAGGCCAAATAAGATGATCAAATAAAATGTAGTATGGTCAATACAATGGAGTGTTAAAAAGTTTAGTTTAATTGTAACATGGAGTACACGAAGTAATACTTAAACAATCGTTTCTGATTACTATAATCCCATGTCATTGCCAGATAAGAAAGACTAATAACATTAGATCCATAATCTTCTCTACCAAACCATATTGCATTAGGTAAAAATTTTAAATAAAATATGATTGCTCACAAATCAACTTCCTCACGAAACAATACGACTATAGTAGAAGGAGCATTCATAATAAAATTTGATTGCTCACAAATTAACTTCCTTCTGAAACAATACATCTATAGTATAAGGAGCATTAATATGGACTTACCTAATACACATATAAAGATTATTAATAGATAATTAAATATTAATTTTTTATTATATTAATATAGATTTATTTTAATCACTTATTTATTAAGTTAAATTAAATTTTGAGAAAGATGACATTTTTTGAGGTGAAACTTTCTTGAGAATATAAAATTTGACAAGAACATTTACATTTTTAATAATTTGATCTCTTTTAATCTTGAAAAGTCAATGGTATATATATATATATATATATATATATATATATATATATATATATATATATATAATATGTTTATTTTATATATAATAATAATAATAATAATAATAATGTGTATTTTTGCATTGTTTAAATTACATTTTTTTTTTAATTTACAAAGAATTTTTATTTAAAATATTTTTACTCGCTTGGATTCTGTAGAGTATACAATTTAAATTTTGAAATTTAATAAAAATTTGCGACATTTTAAATGTAAAATAATTAATTTACTCAAAATGTTTTAACTATAAGAATCCTATTGTCTTATATCATATATATAAATTTTGTTTAACCATAATATATATGTAATTGAACTGGAAATAATTTATTTAATATAGTCATTGAAACATTTTATTTATGAATCATATGGTTTACATTTAAATGATTTTTTGTTATTAATATATTTTTAAGTACATACGAATATTATTTAACTTTATGTATTAAAATAGCTTATTTATGACCATTATTATTATTATATTTTATTTAGCATATTATTTTTATATTAAAAGCATACATATTCTTATTATTACTTCTTTATAGAAAGTCAAATAATCTCGTTGCTTTCTATATGTCTTTGATCCATAATGAATTAAAAAAAGCCTTTTTGTAGAAATCACATAAGAGAAATTTTTGGCTGACGTTTTCGAATCTTGTTGCTTTTAATTTTTCTTCTCTTTAGTTTTGAAATGTTATATATATATATATAACAATGGAATTTAAATAGTTTCTTAAGTCTAGTATGGAAATAGTTTTAAAATATAAGAATTATAAAAAATATAACTTATTTTAAATTTTAATTAATTTATTTTTCTTTAAAAATATAAATTTATGTTATTTTATATGGATATAAAAAATATTTTATTTATAATTAACACTGAGAGTGAAATATATGAACCAAATATAATGAGGTTTGTATTATTGATGTTTTATAATTTTTTCAATAGAAGTTAACAAAACATATTTTTTTATTTTATTTTAACCAACATTTTTTATTTAAAAATTATTATTATTATTATTTATTATTTATTTTTTATTTTATTTTATTTTAAAAAATATTCTATTTTTATTTTAAAAAAATACATATCAACTTGAGGTTGAGTATCAAAAAAATTCTGAACCTATAACATGCCACACACAATATATAAAAAATATATCAATATTCATTACGCTTGCATTGCTTGAACTAAAGGTTGAGCATGGTTAATTCAACATTGGTTGATGAACTTGGATACTTGTACAATTTCATTGCTTATTACAAAGTCATACATATGTATAATTATTAGTTGTAAAGTCGTATGAAGTATTAATTATTGATTGTATTCACCCCACCATTGTATACACTATATGGTAAGGTTGCAATAGAAAATGTCATATGGTAAGATTTGCATACGCGTTAAACATTGGTTAATATGCCACCGCCTTAACCCAAGGGAAGTAGACGTTAGGAAGATTCGAGAGAAAATTATGTCATACAACTGTTGCTCAATGTTAGGGACAATTCGGTGCATCTCCACGGTGGTTTCTTTGACAGCAAATCAGATAGTCCTAATGTCGCTCATCCCCGTTAGGGTAACCAATTTGGTAGTCCTCGCCTCCCGGTTGTCTCATTTTCTCGTTGAGGCTCTACGCGTTGTGCTCTAAAATTCCATGGTGCACTCTATTTATGTTGCACAGACATGCCTTATCTTCTACATTTGATTAATTTATGGGGAATTCAGTTGAAAAGAATTAATATTATTTTGTATTAATGGAGAAATGGTTACACAAGTTGTAACGTATCTCCCTAGTTTAGGATTTGTTCATAGAGTTTAGGAGTTTGGTTGCAACTTCTTGATCTCTAGTAATGTACTTAATGTTGTAATTGCTCATTTGATATAAGTAGAGTGTACGGAGAGAGTTCTCTTTGTTTGAGTGCAGTATCCAGGTGCAGTACTCACCTGTGAGCTGTAACTCCTTCTTTTTCAATTCAAGTCTGATTTTTATCATGGTATCAGAGCACAGAGTAGGGATAGCCTTAATTTTTTTTAGGATGTATCGTTGATTACATAACTGTAGTGGCGGTGGAGAGTACAGAAGCATTCATAGAATTAGGTGGACTACAGTAACACCTGAAGACAGGTCTCAGATGACTGATCATCTTGGAGCGGAAAATTGGGTTGGCGCGGTTTCGTCGCGAACAGTCGCACCATTTTTGAGCGGAAGAAAGGGTTGGCTCTGTTTATTAAGAAACAGTCGCGCCATTTGGCATGGTTTTGAGAGCGATAGTCGCGCCAATGCGCCAGAAAGTGCTATTGGCACGGAAAATCAAGCCTTAATCGCGCCAATTTCGTAAGACGCATCGATTTTTTTTCGGTGCGGGTATTTCGCCATCGAGAAGCACCAGCCACTATCTCTTTGAAAAATCTGCAATTTTCTGCAGATCGGCCTTGCCCGGTGGTGGCACTTTGAAATTCCCGATCTACTCGGTGGCACAAGATCGGAGTTGCCCGGTGGTGGCGCATTGGAGTACCTGATCTACTCAGTGGCAGTAGATCGGATTTGCCCTGTGGTGGCACATTGGAGTTCCTGATTTGTTCGGTGGTAGCAGATCGGATTTGCCCAGTGGTGGCGCATTAAAGTTCCTGATCTGTTCGGTGGCAGCAGATCGAACTTGCCCGGTGGTGGCGCATTAGAGTTCCTGATATTTTCGGTGGTAGCAGATCGGATTTGCCCGGTGGTGGGGCATTAGAGTTCCTGATCTGTTCGGTGGTAGCAGATCAGATTTGCCAGGTGGTAGTGCATTGGAGTTCCTGATCTGTTTGGTGGCAGCAGATCGGACTTGCCCGGTGGTGGCTCATTGAAGACTTATTCATCAAAGGATCAGAAATTTTATCAGTCCAATATGAATAACAGTGATGAGTACTCTCTTAAGCCAAAAAAGACGTGGTCTATTATTAGGCCAGTAGATTATTTTCTCAGGGAGCAGAGGATGTTGTTTATTTTGATAGGAATCGCCATCGCATCGACTTTCTTTATCCTTCAGCCTGGTTTTTTGGCTTCTAATGTTAATAAAAATGGAAGGTTTGTGCTCGAAAAACCTCATCGAGTTGTTTATGAGACTCCTGTTTCTCGGTTTGCTCAGTATAATTCGGGTTCGATGGTGAATTCAGGGGCTAATGTGCCCCTAGGTTTGAAGAGAAAGTCCCTGCGAGTTGTCGTGACGGGTGGAGCTGGCTTTGTTGGCAGTCATCTACTTGACAGGCTCATGGCAAGAGGCAACAGTGTTATTGTTGTCGACAATTTCTTCACAGGAAGGAAGGAAAATGTTTTGCATCATTTTGGCAATCTAAGGTTTGAACGGATAAGGCATGATGTTGTGGAACCCTTATTGTTGGAGGTTGATCAGATCTACCATTTGGCTTGCTCGGCTTCCCCTGTGCATTACAAACGCAATCCTGTGAAGACTATCAAAACTAATGATGTGGGAATCTTGAACATACTCAGACTTGCCAAGCGTGTTGGGGCACATTTTCTGCTTACAAGTACTAGTGAGGTTTATGGAGATCCTCTTGAACATTCTCAAACTGAAGCTTACTAGGGCAATGTTAATCCCATCGGAGTCCGCAATTGCTATGATGAGGGTAAGAGAACAACCGAAACTCTGACTATGGGAGCAAATGTTGAGGTTTGGATTGCTCGAATTTTCAATACATACAGTCCGCGAATGTGCCTTGATGATGGTTGGGTTGTAAGTAATTTTGTTGCTCAGGCTTTACGCAAGGAGCCTTTGACAGTTTATGGAAACGGGAAACAGACACAGAGCTTCCAGTTCGTTTATAATCTGGTTGAAGGCCTTATGTGACTTATGGAGGGCGAACATATTGGTCATTTCAGTCTTGGGAATCCTGGGGAATTTACAATGTTAGAACTAGAACAGGTTGAAGAAGGAAAGAATGACTCTAACAGTGATTGGCACATTCCATTGCTAATGGAAGAAAACAATGAGGAAGATGAAAAGCAGGAGCAGAAACAAGAAGAAGAAGTAACAGGAAATGTAATCAATAATGCAAGCCCAGAAAAGGCTAAAATAGGTAGATTTGAGGTAAGTCCCCTACCAAGGAGATCAAGTAGGAATACTCAATTACCTTCTAAATTGAAAGACTCTGCATTAATGTCAAAGTTTTTAAACATTGTAGAACCTACAAATTATGAGGAAGCAAGTAAATCTGATGTATGGAGGGCTACAATGTATGAGGAAATATAATCAATAAATAGAAACCATACTTGGGATTTGCTTGAATTGCCTGAAGGTAAAACCCCCATAGGATGAAAATGGCTGTATAAACCAAAAATAAATGCAAATGGGAGTATAGAGAAACTTAAAGCTAGTCTGGTAGCAAAGGGTTACTCACAGCAAGAAGGAATAGATTTCGATGACACCTTTTCTTCTGTAGCCAAATTAAACACCATTAGAATGCTAATTTCCTTAGCAACAAAACACAAATGGTAGCTACACCAGCTAGATGTTAAGTCTTCATTTCTGAATGGTGACTTGAAGGAAGAAATTTAATTAGTACAGCTTGAAGGTTTTGTGAAAAAGGGGCAGGAACATCTTCTGTGTAAATTGAAAAAGGTACTTTATGGTTTAAAACAGGCATCGAGGTTGTGGTATGAGAAAATTGACTCATTTTTTGTACAACATGGCTTTCATAGGAGCTTGAATGATCCAAATCTGTATACCAAGTTTAATAAACATAGGCAAATTATTTTGATTTCTTTATATGTAGATGATATGATTGTAACAGGGAATGCTAACAATATGATCAAAGAAATCAAATGTCACAAGTGTATGAGATGGAAAGACTCTGGACAAACCTTTCTTACTCAAGGGAAGTATGCCAGAAGCTTGTTGGAAAGGTTCAGAATGGAGCAGTGCAGATCAGCGGCAACACCGTTACAACAGAACTTAAAGTTGAGCAGTGACGATGGTACTAAAGAGGTGGATGCAACCATGTACAGACAACTAGTTGGTAGTTTGATATATATAACTACAACTAGACTAGATTTGGAATACTATGTTAGTGTGTTGAGCCAGTTCATGTCAAAACCACTCAAAAGTCACTGGATTGCAGCAAAAAGTGTGTTGAGGTATCTTAGTGGTACTAGTAATTATGGAATTTTGTACACTAACACTTCTGATGTTATTCTAGCAGGTTTTTTAGATTCCGATTGGGTAGGAAACATGGATGATCGAAGATCTATCACAGGTTACGCATTCAGCATTGGATCCGGGGTCATAGCATGGAGCAGCAAAAAGCAGAGCACTGTAGCTCTACTTCATCGAGAGAAACTGTTGTCAAAAGAGATATGTGTTGAATATTGTAAAACTTGTGATAACATGGATGATATTTTTACTAAGCCTCTTAGGCGTGTAAAGTTTGAATTGTTTAGAGGGATGCTAGGAGTTCAGGATATTAGAGGGATACTAGGAGTTCAGGATAATCCTTTCTCCATTAAGGGGGGGAGTTGAAAATAATTAATATTATTTTGTATTAATGCAGAAATGGCTACACAAGTTGTAACATATCTCCTTAGTTTAGGATTTGTTCCTAGAGTTTAGGAGTTTGGTTGCAACTTCCTGATCTCTAGTAATGTACTCAATGATGTAATTTCTCATTTAATGTAAGTAGAGTGTACAGAGAGAGTTCTCTTTGTTTGAGTGTAGTATCCAGGTGCAGTACTCACCTGTGAGCTCTAACTCCTTCTTTTTCAATTCAAGTCTGATTTTTATCTAATTCTGGGTCCCCATAGAACCATAGTTGCACTATGCAGTCTTTGGCGTTTGTTGGAATTTGAAGGTGTTTTGTCAGCTACCATCCTACACACGTAACTTATGACTCCTCACTCCATAAATTCTTTGTGCTATATTTATTCTGGTTTGTGATTTTAAGTTAAGATAGTGCCATTGTCCTATAGCAGGTCAAGCTACCCCATTGCCAAGGAGTGATCGTTGTGGCTCGTTTTTGAGGAGCTGGCCCCATATTGTTGGTAATTTCTTATTTTATTTTCTTTTAATCAATGAAAATCACTTCAATGAGCTTGCTTCTCCATATTTTCTTACGGGTCCCACTTCTTTGCAGGTTATGCCTACCGCCTTCCGAAGTCAAGCAACGTTTCTCTTTGGTATCATTGATTTCTCTAGTGCTTTATCCTATTTGCCTCTTACTGCTAGAAGTTATGGTTTTTAGATGAGGGTTTCTTATTTTTCAAATATGAATAGAATTTTCATAACATAAAAATTATTCTTTCCTGGAAAGGATTTATAATTCTTACATAATTTTGACAATGTTTATAATTTCTTACAGATTTTGATAATTTTTAAATTATCCTTCACCTGTAAAGTGTTTATAATTTCTTATATATTTTTATAACGTTTAAATTATCCTCACATGTAAAGGGGTTTCTAGTTTCTTTCTGTGATTTATTCAGTTGCGATAAGCATATTGGTTTTTCCATTTTCAAATGGTTCAATAGCGGTACGAATACATAAGTACAGAGCAGTGGTTTATGGAGAATTGCCTCCTTACTTTGTTATTTCTCTATTGTACTAAAAGGAGTAAGCCATGTGGATTTATGGTTGTGGTTGCATGCACTATAATTCTATTTACTAGTTTTATAGTCAACTTGGAAGAGTTTTCTACTATAAACTTCTACATGCATGTGGAAGATAATACTGTATTTTTCTTTCTATATACATAATTTCACTTATTTGGATAAATGTTTCAAGAATGGTTTACAATTCTTGCTTTTTGTTAATATATTAAATTAGAATAAATTCTTGTGATCATTACTATTGTTCTTTCCTTGAATTTTCGAATACCAAGTAAGGGTTTCTTCGGGGACTCGGCAAGGTTGCTTATATCAGAGGTGAACCAGCTCTAACCCCATGACTTGTAATTAGGTTGTTAAACCCCTCCTCTTGCTAGTCCTTTCGAATCATTCAATTTATCCTTAATGATTCACATTCTTACTGATGTATATTAATTTAAAAAACAATTTTTCATATGTATCACTACATTTTAGACCCTAGGTCTCAATGGATAACTCTATAGCAGTCTAGACCTTCTTCTGAAAAAATTTCATGTTCTCCTATTCTGAAAGAAATATGTTAGTCTCTTCTATGGAATTCACTGCCAACTTTTTTAATGGAAAGAAAACAATACCAGGTTATTCAGTTTCCATTTCATGTTCTAATTCTACCAGTACTACTGGTTCTTTTCCAATTTCCCTTTTCAATTTTGACCCAACAAATACAAAAGTGATTTTATAATTCTTTCATTACCAATCTAGAATATACTTTGTCTAAGTTTTCCCTATTTGGAAGAATCTATTTCAATTTCCTTTTTAACAGAATGTAAAATCAAACCACTGTAATCTATTTTGTAACAGTACATTCCACATAAAACATCCATGCAAAAAGTTTACAAATTCTAGTCATATACTTATCTGTTATAAGCTAATTCCATGAATTAAATAGGGTCAACTTCTCCACCCAACCGTAAGAAGGGAAATTTCATCCTCTTCTTCCCCAAAGCTTCCACTCCAGACAAAAGACTATAGTTCGCTTAGTCTTGGAATTAGGCAACAGACCTCAAGACTACAATCCAGTCCTTTAGCCTCTAATTTCATCCTCGTAATGAGGTTATCCACTAGAGCTAGTCCAACTCTAGATATT
This sequence comes from Pinus tabuliformis, assembly GCA_031772625.1. Taxonomy (NCBI): domain Eukaryota; kingdom Viridiplantae; phylum Streptophyta; class Pinopsida; order Pinales; family Pinaceae; genus Pinus; species Pinus tabuliformis. Next base: position 588,864,634 of record CM062818.1, read on the forward strand.
CCTTTGTTCTTTTTCTTTTTCCAAAACTTAAACTGAAATTGAAACCCTTTCTTCCCATTAAGTTCCCTTTTTCTCCAGGAAAGAAAGGTACAACCATTTTTTAACTGTTTCTAACTGTCTAGGAGTTAGAATTCATTTCCAATCTCCCCTCTTGAATTATGAATTTCCATGAAAGAAAAGGAATATTATTATCATTAATTGTCCATCTAAAATATCATTGGACTTTTCAAAGTCTTCTTTTCCAACAAATAATAAATAAAAATAGTTTGACTACTATCTGAGGGGGTGTTACATCTTCTCCCCTAGGAAAAACATCATCCCCGGTGTTTACTCTAGCCCATGAAATAGAGTAGGATAAGCTTGCCTCAGTAGAATTTCATCTTCCCAGGTAGCTTCCTTTGGGCTAAATTGTTTCCATTACAATTTAGCTTGGGTGATAAATTGCTTCCGCGACATTTTTTCTCTTTGATCGAGAATACGTAGGGGTTCTATCTAGAGTTCCTCGTCCGGTTTGACTTGGACATCTTGCCAAATAATAACGTGCTTGGGGTCATACAGTTATTTATTTAATAATGATACATGAAACAAATTGTGTACTTTTATGTGATGAGGAGGAAAAATATGATAAGTTACTGGCCCTACCCTTCCCAAAACTTGGAAAGGGCCACAGTATCGGGGTGCTAATTTAGCACAAGTACCCTACTGCAAAGTGATTTTCTTGGGTTTTATCTAGACATTGACATGACCCCTGACATGATATTCCTTGAAAATTCATCTTTTATCTGCGTAAATTTTATGTCAGCCTTGAGTCGCTTTCAAGTTCTGTCCAACTCTCTTCACTTCTTGTTCCATGTCTGCTAACATTTCAGGTCCAAGGATCATTTTTTCCCTTTAGATTATGCCACTTGACGGGAATCCTACACTTTCTTCTATACAACACTTCATAAAGGTTAATCTTTAACGATTCATGGTAGCTATTGTTATAGGAAAATTCAACCAGATGGAGTTAGTCCTCCCATTTCATTGGTTGTTGCATCACATACATTTGCAACGTGTCTTCTAGCATTTGACTAACCTATTCTGTTTTCCCATCCATCTGAGGATTATAAGCGGTGCTAAATCGGATCTGAGTACCTATCCTTATAAAAAGAGCCTTCAAGAATGCAGATGTAAATTTTACATCTCTATCTGATATTACTACTTTTTTCATTCCATAAAATCAAAATATTTCTTTCATGAAGATCTCTACTATCTCCACAACTTTGTAGGTGGACTTAACATGAATAAAGTGAGCTACTTTGCTCAACTTGTCTACCAACACCATGATAGAGTCATGTTGTTTCATAGTTCTCGGAAGCCCAGTTATGAAGTCTAACCTCGAGGGCTTCACTGGTGGAACAATACCATACCGCATGGGTTCATATTGGGGTATATTTTTTTAGGAAAAAATGACATAATATATTGAGCACATATTAGGGGGTAAAGGGTTTTTATATTAGTAAGTATAAAAAATGGAGCTAAAAGTTAATGAAAAAATATAAAGAGGTATAAAAAATGTTAATGGAAAAATGGATACCTGCAATATCTAGTGAAAGTAGGGGTTTTTAATTTTGGAAGGTGTATTGGGTTCATATTGTTAGGCGGTTAAATAATGTCATTTTTAGAGGTATTTTCCAATATGTAGTCAAATTAGGGGTATTGTTTAGTATGCCATGAACGCACGTGACATGTCATAGGTTCATTGAGTGAAGCGCCCATGAGTCCAACGTAATCATCTCCCATTTCCACTCGGGTATGTCGAGTGGTTGGAATAATCCAGCAGGGTGCTGATGCTTAACCTTAACCCGTTGGTACTCCAAACACTTTTCCAAGTATATCATAATATCCTTCCTCATTCCAGGCCATAAATATATTTTCTTGATCAGAGAGAATAGTTTCTGATAACTTGTGTGCAGCATAAGGACAACAGTGAAATTCATCTAACAACTTTTGTTTGAAGCTTGCCTGATTGGGAACATACAACCTTCCTCTAAAATTCAATAAGTTTTGATCATCAATGTTGTACTCAGTTGGTTTTCCTGAGTCTTGCATTTGCATAGCTTGTTGCCATAGGAATGTGTATTCTGAATCCTTAAGGGTAGCTTGCTTTAGTTGTTCTGTCACATCAAACTCCACATGATGATATTGAATTTAGTACACACATTGAACCTTCCTGCCTAAGGCATCGACTACTCTATTCTCCTTGCCTTTAAGGTTCTTTCTATCAAAGTCAAACTCACTCAGGAATGTTGTCCACTTAGATTGGTTCACATTTAAATTGGGTTGCCTAAACAAATTTGTTAGACAGCTATGGTCTATCATAAGTACAAAATTCTTCCCCAACAAGTAATGGCGTCGTACCTTCAATGCATGCACCATTGTAGTAAGCTCCAGATCGTAAGTTGAATATCGTTGTTCATGTTATTTGAGCTTCCTTGACTCATAAGCCACCACTTTACTGTCCTGCATCAGAACTCCTCCAACTCGTCGCTCGCACACTTCCATGCACACAATAAAATCTTTTTCTGGATCAACCACTTTCAAGATTGGGGTAGATGTTAGCAAATGTTTTAATTTTTCAAAACTGTGTTGAAATTCTTCTATCCATTGAAAAACTTACCCTTTTTCTGTAGGGGTGTCATGGGGTACGAAATTCTAGAAAACCCCTCGATAAATCTACGGTAATAAACCACTAAACCCATAAAGGACCGAATGTCTACTACGTTTTTAGGAATAGGCCAATCTAAAATGGCTTCAATCTTTTCAGGGTCAACAACAATGCCTTCAGAAGATATCACATGCCTCAGATATTCTATCTACTCCTTAAAAAAATAACATTTGATGAATTTAGCGTAAAGTTGATTTTCCCTTCAAGTTTGGAGAACAATCCTCAAATGCTGCTCATGTTATGCTCCATTATTTGATTAAATTGGAATATCATAAAAAAAAATAGGAAAAAATTGTCCAAGTCGGGAAGAAAAATCCCATTCATCAAACTCATAAAAGTTGTTGGGGCGTTAATCAACCCAAACGGTAGCACAATGAACTCATAGTGGCCATAGCATGTTCTAAACGTTGTTTTACATATATACTCGTCTTTGATGTGAATTTGATGGTACCCCGATCGTAAATCGTTCTTAGAGAACACAGTGGCGCCTTTGACATGGTCAAAAAAGTCATCTATTCGAGGTAGAGGGTATTTATTTTTTAAGGTTAACTTGTTTAATTTCTTCTAAACAATACATAGTCTTAACGTCTGTCCTTCTTCTTAACAAACAACATAGATGCTCCCCAAGGCAACACACTTGGTATGATGTACCCTTTATCAATTAATTCATGTAGCTATGTTTCGAGTTTAGTTAGTTTAGGGATACTCATGAGATAAGTTGTCTTTGACACCAGGGCAGCACCAGGAACAAGTTCTATGGTGAAGTCAATACTCCTTTCTGGCGGTAATCCAAGTATGTCTCGGAGAAATACATTAATAAACTCCCGAACCACAAGTATATCTTCCAAAGCTGATAATTTATCCTTCTATTTGGCATACCCAACCTGAACTTCATATACTTGACAACCCTTCTGAACAATATTTCTTCAGTTGATTAGAGGTGATTGATCGTAGTTTAACATTTATTTCAACACCCTATATTTCCTGCTTGTTTCCCTCCTCTATGAGGAAGTTGATGGTTTTATCCTTATAATTTACTAAGGACCAATGTCCTTCCAGCCAATCCATCCTGATTAACACATCATAAGAACCCAAAGGTAATATATTTAAATTCACTTTGGTGGATTATCCTGCAATTTCCACAGGGAAATTTTCTACCTTGGCTGTCACTCTATGTTTTTCCCCTGTGGCTAATTGCACCATCCATGAGGTTTTAAATTTCATACTTGATAATTGGCATTTTTCAACTATTTTTGGACAAACATAACTAATATTGGCTCTTGGGTCAATCAAAATAGACATGGTCTCGTTAGCGATCTTACCTTCAAACTCCAACATAGCGGGTCGATATTCTGCCTAATGATCCTCCAATGCAACATTCATTTTGGGAATGTTTCTGGCCACATCCCCAACCATGGAAGCCTCTTGAACACTTGTTTTAATTCCATTTCTAGCGTCATGAGGACAATTCTTATAATAGGGGGGTTCCCCACACCCCCAACACTCCATGGGGGTTTTGGTGGTTGTCCAAGTTCTACCTTATTATGCGTTTTTGTTGTTTTGGATTCCTCTGAGATCCAGCTTCATGGCGAATACTTTCCAAATTTTCCTCCCCCTATTTTCCTGGCTATTGACTTTGTTCCGCTTGATCTGTTACCCTTAAAATTGCTCGGAATCCTTTTTGTCCTCTTTTCCCTGACCAATTCCTATTACCTTCACCTTCTTGCCGCATCTACTAATAATAGATATGGATTTTTCGAATATTTTTGTCCATCGTTCTAGGATTATCGAACTCTATTCGTTCGTTCATATGAACAGGTAAACTACTTAGGAAGCACTGAACTTTTGCCTTTTCTTCTCATATATATGGAACTTAGTGCCATAAGGAGGTAAACATAGCTATAAACTCATCCATAGATTATTGTCCCAACTGCAGGTCATGGAACCCTTTCACTTTCTCCTCATAGAACATTTCTTTCATGTATTTATCTTTAAAATACTTTTGAAAGGTATCCTAAGTTACCCCTTGCTCGTCAACATTTCGAATTTTTTTTATCTCTTCCCACCAAAGGGTGGCTTTACCCCGCAATTGTTACACAACTAGTCAAGCTCTAAAATGATCATCATATTCATATATCTGAAAACACTGATTCATGCTAATTAACCAAGCTTCTGCTACCTATTCCGCTTCACTGTCAAATAATGGTGGTTTAATTTTCTTAAATTTTTTGTGTAATTCAATTCTTGACCTTTTAGGCCCTCTACCCATAAGTATTTCCAAATTCTGCTTCATTATTATTCATCAGGGTTTCCTCTATTTCCTGAGGACCTCTCTTGTGTTGTGTGGTCTCCTCCCTATGTCCGTCGTCTACACTAGGATTTGGATCCATCATATTATCTCAATCCAAGATACTTTTCAGGATTTTGTCTTGCTCCAACCTTAGTCTCTCATTGTCAGCGCACAAGTTCATCATTTCTGTTCATAGTTACTAAACCATCTCCAGTAATACAACATTTTCATTTGTCCTATTTTCCCCCAACTAAACCCACATTTTTGGGTTAGGTGGTATGGTCCCTCGTCCCCTTCTCATATTGTTACATTTTTCTCCTTTTTGTGTATTTAAACATTTGGTTATTGACATTTTTTTTTTCCCAAGGCCACAGACCTAGAACATGTGGCTATGATACCACATCTAACATGCAACACACAATATATCAAAAATATAACAATACCAAGAAGAAAAAAAACTATTCATTACACTTTCATGGCTTGGATGAAAGGTTGAGCATGGTTAATCCAACATTGGTTGATGAACTTTGATACCTATACAATTTCATTACTTATTACAAAGTCATATAAATTATTAATTATTAATTGTACAGTCGTATGAAGTATTAATTATTGAGTGTATTCGCCCCACCATTTTATACACTATATTGTAAGATTGCAATCGAAAATGTCATATGGTAATATTTGCATACGCATTAAACACTGGTTAATAAACCACCTCCTTAACCTAAGGTAAGTAGAGGTTAGGAAGATTCGGGAGAAAATTGTGTCATAAAACTGTTGCATAATCTTAGGGACAATTGGGCGCATCTCCACCATGGTTTCTCTGATAGCAGATCGGATAGTCCTGATGCTGCTCGACCCTGTTAGGATAATCAATTATGTAGTCCTCGCTTCCTGGTTGTTTCATTTGCCTGTCAAGGCTCTATGTGTTGTGCTTTTCAATTCCATTGCGGCACTCCATCTTTGTTGCATAGAAAGGCTTTATCTTCTAGATTTTATTAATTTTTGGTGAATTTTGTGCCCCCATCGAACCATAGTAGCATTGTGAAGTCTTCAGAATTTGTTGAGGTTTGAAGGTGTTTCGTCGACGGCCATCCTACACAGATAACTTGCCACTGCTCGCTACACAATTTTTTTGCGTTTTATTTCTTCGGGTTTGTTTTTTTTTAAGATAGTGCCACTATTCTATAGCAGGCCAAACTACCCCGTGGCCAAGGAGTTCTCATTGCAGCTCGTTTTCGAGGAGTTGGCCCCATACTGCTGGTAATTTCTTGTTTTATTTTCTTCTAATCAATGAAACTTGCTTCAATGAGCTTGCTTCTCCATATTTTCTTACGGGTTCCACTTTTCTGCAAGTTATGCCTACCGACTTCCGAAATCAACCAACGGTTCTCCTTGATATCCTTGATTTCTCTAGGTGCTTTCTCCTGTTCGCCTGTTACAATTGGCGGTTCAGGTTTTTAGATGAGGGTTAGTTATTTTGAAAACATGAACATAATTTCCATAATATTTAAATTATTCTCGTTTGTAAAGGATTTATAATTCTTACATAATTTTGACAATGTATGTTTAAATTATCCTTTGCCTATAAAGGGTTTATAATTTCTCATAGATTTTGATAATGTTTAAATTATCCTTCGCCTATAAAGGGTTTATAATTTCTTACATATTATGATCATGTTTAAATTATCCTCACTTGTAAAGGGCTTTCTAGTTTCTTTTTATCATTTATTAAGTTATGATAACTGTATTGGTTTTTCATTTTCAAGTGGTTCAATAGCGGTACGAATACATAAGTACAGAGCAATGGTTTATGGAGCATTTCCTCACTTTTTTTATTTCTCTATTGTGCTAAAAGGAGTAAGCCATGCAGATTTATGACTGTAGTTGCATGCGCTGTAATTCTATTTACCGGTTTTATAGTCAACCTAGAAGGGTTTTCTGTTATAGACTTTTGCATACATGTGGAAGATAATACTGTACTTTTCTTTCTATTTACATAATTTCACTTATTTTCATAAACGTTTAAGGAAAGGTTTATAGTTCTTGCTTTCTGTTCAAATATTAAATTATAATAAATTCCCATGATCATTACTGTTGTGCTTTCCTTGGTTTTTCGAATACCTAGTAAGGTTTTCTCTGAGCACTGGACATGCTTGCTTATATGAGAGGCAGCCCAACCCTAATCTCGTGACTTGTAATTAGGTTTTTAAACGCCTTCTCTCGCTAGTCATTTTGAATCATTCAGTCTTTCCTTAATGACTCACATTCTTAAGGATGTATATTAATTTATCAAACAATTATTCATATGTATCTCTACATTTTAGACCCTAGGTCTCAACAGTTGAGTGTATAGCAGTCTAGACCTTGTCCTGAAGAAATTTCCTGTTCTCCTATTCTGAAAGAAATATGTTAGTCTCTTCTATGGCATTCACTACCAACTTTAATAATGGAAAGAAAAAAAATACTAGGTTATTCAGTTTCCATTTCTTGTTCTAGTTCTACCAGTACAACTAGTTCGTTTCCAATTTTCCTTTCCGGTTTTGACCCACCAAATACAAAACTAGTTTTCTAATTCTTTCATTACCCATCTAGAATATACTTTACCTAAGTCGTCTCAATTTTGAAGCATCTATTTCGATTTCCTTTTTAACAGAATGTAAAATCAAACCACTGTAATATATTCTGTAATAGTATATTCCACATAAAACATCTATGTACAAAGTTTACAGATTCCAGTCATATACTTATATTTTATAAGATAATTTCATAAATTAAATAGGGTGACCTTCTCCACCTAAACGTAAGAAGCGCAATGATGCCCTCTTCTTCCCCTGAGCTTCCACTCGAGACAACAACCTACAATTCTCTTAATTTTGGAATCAGGAAACAAACCTCAAGACTCTAGTTTTCCAGCCTCTGATTTCCTCCTCGTAATGGGGTTATCCACTTGAACCATTCCAGCTCTGGATATTCCTTTGTTCTTTTTCTTTTTGCAAAAATCAAACTAAAATTGAAACCCTTTCTTCCCACTGAGATCCCTTTTTTTCCAAGAATGAAATGTATAACCATTTTTTAAATGTTTCTAACGGTCTAGCAATTTGAATTTGTTTCCGGTCTCCCCTCTTGAATTTTGGGAGTTGAATTGTTTTTCGACTCCCCCCTTGAATTCTGAATTTCGATGAAAGAAAACAATATTATTATCATTAGTTGTCCATCTAACCCTTGAATTATGAATTTCGATGAAATAAAAACAATATTATTATCATTAATTGTCCATCTAAAATATTGTTGGACTTTTCAGGGTCATGTTTATGAACCAATAATAAATCAAAATAGTTTGACTGCTATTGGGGTGTTACAAAAAATCTCAGTGAAAAGATATTATATAATATTTTTATAATAATTATTAAATTTATTTATTTATTCATTATATATATATATATATAGATATATAGATTTGAATTTTGAAGAAACGAATTATGAAACACATATTGAATCGTTTTGTTCGAACTTTCAATTTTTTTTTTAAAGGGGTTAGAAAAATGTACATCTCTATTCTTGCTAAACATGTTCATTTTATGTGGTTGATTCTTATATAGAAAGATGTATGAAATTTATTAAAGGAAAAAACATTTTGTTCAAACTTCTAATTTAAAGATAATTTAATGAAAGTTCAATCTATGGCTTTTTATTAAAAGACCATGAAATCATTGCTTTGAATAGGTGACAAATAATAAACTAAGCTATTGGTTATTATTCTCTACTGCACGGTAATAACATATTCAAAATGTATTGATGTTGACATTAAATCTAAATGAACCAAAAATTAAATGACTTTTATCTCATGTTTACATTGACAATTTTTTTTTTTAACCTAATTTTTCTATATTATGATTGGTTAAAATGTTTGAGGTCTTCTTTTGTAATGATAATATACGTTTACGGAGAGGTTTCAAATGGACACTGCCATCATTCCATGGTAAAGCGTTCAACATTTAATAGACGTTCGTATTTGGTACTGTCAGCATTTAATGGACGTTGATATCCCCTACTGGTTTGCACTTAAAATTATATATAAACCAATGGGGCCTTTACAAGTTACAATATAAGCACTTTTGCATTAATATACTTGAAATTATGAGTGGTTTTCATTTCAAACATGTTGCGCCCTCTCGATGTCCGGGTTTCAAATAGACACTGCCATCATTCCATGGTAAAGCGTTTGGTGAGTAGGATGTTAAGCATTTAGTAGATGTTCACCTTTGGTACTTTCAACATTTAATTGACGTTGATATCCCCTACTGGTTTGTAGTCTCGATTGCACATATGACTACACTTAAAATTATATATAAACCAATGGGGCCTTTACAACTTACAATATACTTAAAATTTGTTATGAAACCAGCTCAAGAAAAGATAGAAAAGATAGATCAATGCCTTATAATTCAGCCTCTTCAAGGGGGAAACCTCCTTTACATTACATAAATGAACAATTCTTGGATGATACAAATGAAAATACCTCCTTTCTATATATAGGAGTCTAAGGGGTCATAACATAATCAGAGCCGGCATAACAATAATAATGTAAGGGCACAATAATAACAATAGTGGGCTTCTATGGGGCACAATAGTAACAATATGGGCACTACATGGGTACATCAATATAATAAGTGGGTTATAATAATAACAATAAGGGGTTACACTAGTAGTATAGGTGCCTAACATGCCCCTCTCCTTCAAAAAGCGTTGTCCTCAACGCTTGAGTAGTTCTTGATGATTTTGTATAAAATTGTTGTCCTCCCACGTGGAATATTCAGCGGGTAAGTTCTTCCACTTGATGAGATACTCTGAATTTGATCGATTTCGTAGCTGTCGGGTTCTTGTTTCTATGACTGCTCCAGGTTCCAATATGATTTTTCCTTCCTCTTCAATTTCTGGCAATATTGTGTGAATTGGGATCTTTTGAAACTTTTGAATAAGTGGCCATACTTCTTCATCCTTCTTCCATTCATCCCTTGCTTCGTTTATCCAATCTAGTTGGATAATATAAATAGCACAAAACAATGCTTCCACATCCTCATCCTTGAAGAGTTTTCCCATTCGGTAAGGTCGCCATTTTTTAAGTGTATGTAGTATTGCCAACATTTCCTTCTCATAAATAGCTTGCTTGAGATGTAGCAGTAAAAATACCCAATCACCTACATCAAAACATTTTTCACTACGATGTTGATCTACCTGTTGTTTCATTTGATTTTGCACCGAAGTGGTGTTATCCTTTAAAAGTTGGAGAACTTGTTATTGATGCTCGATGTGATCTTTCACTGCTTGAACCTTTTTCTTCTTGATATGTCCTTCTATCTCTAGAGTTTGAGGAGTGGTAATTTCTTCCAATCCTTTACAATATATGGTCGGATTCATTTCTTGATGCTCGATGTGATCTTTCACTTCTTGAACATTTTTCTTCTTTATATGTCCTTCTATCTTGATAGTTTGAGGAGTGGTAATTTCGAACAATGAATTACAAGATATGGTTGGATTCATTTCTTCTTTCTCGAAGTGATCTTTCACTTCTTGCACCTTTTTCTTCTTGATATGTCCTTCTATCTTGAGAGTTTGAGGAGTGCTAATTCTTGCCAATGCTTTACAAGATATGGTCTGATTCATTTCTTCTTTCTCTGGGGTGGGGTCCTGGCGTATATCTTCTTCTTTTGATGTTTCTTGATCCTTTTCTTCCTCCTCTTCATATTCTATGTAAAATAATTTCTTTTCAGCACACTTATGACCTTTAGTGCATTTGCTATCAAAATTGTAACAAAGCCCTTTTTCTCTTTTCTCTTCCAATTGTTGTGGTGTAACCCTTGTAGGTTGTGGAAGGCTAGGAGAAACAACACTTCCATCTTTATAGTTGTGAGGGGTACGCTTCCTGGTTTCCATAATTTTGCTTTCCACTATGTCACAAAGCCCTTTTACTCTTTCCAATTGTTGTGGTGTTGCTCTAAAGAAGGTGTTTCTCTTTGTATCCTCATAATGTGCTATCATTTCCTCCGTGAAAATTGACCATGTAACAAGTTGTTTACGAGAACAAAGCCCTTCGTACCATAAAAATTGATCTAGTTCTAAATATGAAGATGCAATACATACCTTTTTTAACAGTTGTACACCATGTAGATCAAAATATTGCTCCATCTGAAGTATCCAATTTACCGGATCCTTACCATCAAACTTCCTCAACTTGCTTTTTCATGATTTTAGGAGATTGACCTTGAAACGACTGTAACTCTGTCCTTTTAGATCTTTAAGTTATGAAATTGTGACCTATAGTAGCCCTCTGTGTCCTCTTTCCAATGGCACCAATCTGATCCAAATTGGATTCTCTAAGAAAGAGTTATGCACAATCTCCCAAGATGACCTGATTATAGACCTTTTTAGAAGAGCGAAATTGTATGAAGTGCCACGTGTCACTGTTTCGACCTTTGGATCTGAAAAATGCATACAAGAAACTACAGTCCGTCCTCTTTTTGTACCTTCTTATGAAATTTCAATCTGATCCCCAGAGAGAAAGTTATGACAATTTTCCCCAAGTCACCTGTTTGGAATGTAATTCAGTAGTCTGCAAAAAGACCAACTTCCTCAGATCATATCTCTGCAAATATAGCGCGAAAAGCTCTGAAATTCGGACCCAAGGTTCAACGTGATTTCTTCTCAAATGGGTTTCTGTTGCAACTTCTGAAACGTTGCAGAAAAAAAAGGTTATAGCAAAAATTCCACGATGACCTGTTTGGAGCAGCGAAACCCTAGAATCCAAAGCTCTGATACCAAAAGTTATGAAACCAGCTCAAGAAAAAGATAGAAAAGATAGATCAATGCCTTAGAATTCAGCCTCTTCGAGGGGGCAACCTCCTTTACATTACATAAATGAATAGTTCTTGGATGATTCAAATGAAAAAACCTCCTTTCTATATATAGGAGTCTAAGGAGTCACAATATAATCCAGTCGACCTAACAATAATAATATAAAGCCACAAAAATAACAATAAAGGGATTCTATGGGGCACAGTAATAACAATATGGGGGCAATAGGGGCACAATAGTAACACTATGGGCACTACATGGGTACACCAATATAATAAGTGGGTTATACTAATAACAATAAGGGGTTACACTAGTAGTATAGGGGCCTAACAAAATTAATATACTTAAAATTATGAATGTTGTTCATTTCAAATAGGTTGTGCCTTTCAATTGTCTTTTGCCCTGAAATTGTCCATCCAAATCTTTGTAATGAAGCATGTACCGAGTCTACTTGAGTTAATATTAAGCTTGCGTGAGCTCACTCCTTTTATTTGCAGTTGGTTTGAGTATCACTCCTTTTATTTGCGTGAGCTATAAATACTTTCAAATGTTGCACTTGGTCTGAGTATCACATCAGATATTTATCCACTTAAGATACAACCAATGCCATTTAGTTCCATTTGAAATTTGTCTAAATGTTTTTAACACATTAAAATTGACACCAGCATTATTTAGGTAGTGCTGCAAAGTTGGATGTATGGTTCTTTTAAGTTTTGTAGTCTTTTTGGTTTTTTTGGGATCAAATATACATAAAATTAGACTATCTGCATTTTCACATGTTGCGTTGAATCTGGATACAAGGATGGATCAAATAAATGTGTATTTTGTAAAAAATATCTAACTTTATTCTCCGGTTTTCATCATTAGTATTTTAACTGATAGTTTTAGATGTCTAAATATTCAACCCTGTTCTTTGCTTTTCATTATTAGTATTTTAACTGAATATTCTTTAATGCGCAATTTCTAGTTAAGTTGTATTCTTAGATTCATGACAATGAGACATGTTTGATTTTTTAAAATGTCTAAATATCCAACCTTGTTTCCGCTTTTCATCATTAGTAGTTTTTAAATAAAAATAATGTAATTATAGATGAAATGGGCACTTTGTATCTATAAAATTGTCAATGTGACTTGCCACTACTTTAAAATGTGTAAAAGTGCATCCAAAACATTTATTTGTGCTTAAAAAGATAATGGGATATTAATATGAATTTTTAAGTAAATCTTTTTGTCTAAAAACTATGCTAATTAAATGGAATATGGATTCCTATTAAAGTGATATATATATATATATATATATATATATATATATATATATATACTAAATTTCTCAATATAACTATGTTATTGGAAGAGAATTTTTTAATCAAACACTTATCATTGAAGGGTTAATTTATTTTCAACACATCAATCTTGAAGGACAAAATTTTAAATATAATGTTTGGTGACTCGTAACATAAAGACTTAAAAGGTAAAAAAAAAATTGTTAGATGGGTAAGGAAAAATCCAAATTCCAACCCTGATGAACACCACCATACAAAAAGTTGTAGAAAGAGAAAAGACTTACATTGTATCTTTCCCAATGCCACCCATGAAAAGCACTAAAGTTTTGAACAAATTGCCTTAAAAGAAAAAAGAAAAATTGTTATATAACATTTTGGAAAAAAAACAATATGACAACATCATTACTTTTCACTAATTTTTGGACTAATTATATTTAATCAAAACTAATTACATCATAACAATACAAAATCAATTAGTAGCTAAATTAAACCCTAGCTATGGGCCTTGTTTTAAGAGGTAGCTAGGATTTGGTTTTACTCATAAATTAATAATCTTAAAATGAGAGTGATAGGATTTGCGTTTACTGATAAATTAATAATATTAAAATGAGAGTGTTGACTTACTGCAAATGTCCCATTGCTTGGACGGTCATTTTTAGCTCCATGCAAAAGAAATCGACAAATCTTGTAGAATGAGTGTTTAAATCGTGTGTTTGAAGGTGGAAATGGATTAAGCACCATTAAAAACTTCTAGGGCATCTAAAATTTTGAAATTTAATTGGGGTATCCTAACCTGAATTTACAAAAATCTGGGCTGGAATTGATCAAAATATTATCAAAATTTTCATAATTTGTTTTAAAAAATACAACCTCACTATACTAAACCTTTCTATATATATGGAAATTAAAAATGATATTTTTTAATATATATATTAATTATTATTATTATTTTGGTGGGTACAGGAGAGTTCGCTTACTCATCCTTGCAGGGATGCGGACAAACGACCTCGTACCTTTGTTTCCTCTCCGCGCCTCAGAACTTCTAAGCTCTTACGCTTACTTCCAACGATGCCGGCTTCCAAGCCCACCTCCTGGTTATCTGAGCTCGATCACTTCATTTTCCGACCTCAGGGTACGATTAATTGTACCATTTATATTTATAATTTCAACTATTTTTTAATAAATTTTAATTAAAATTAATCAAAACTATATCATTTAGAAGTAGAATTACGCAAATTACGACCTGTTTTATGAATATTCACGCTGCATTACATTCGTCGTTTACTATTTACGTGGGTTTTATTATTTGTCGTTTACTATTTGTATGTGTTTTACTGAAAATGGGTCGGTAGGTAGAGAAGTCATTTCGCTTATAGTCATATTAACGGCAACCAATATTTAAATTGCTATTGATCTATTAATTTTCGGGGGATATATATACTTATTACTGAATAATGTACTTAAATCCAACAACAACTTCATTCCTGCCCGTCACTTGACGGCCCCTATCAACCTCCAACGACTTCATTTCTGCGTGTCACGTCATTCTCAGACCCCACCTTCATTTCTGGCTTCATTTCTGCGTGTCATTCTCAGACCCCACGTTCATTCCTGCCTGTCACTTGATGGCCCCCATTAACCTCCAACGACTTCATTTCTGCGTGTCACTTCATTCTGAGACACCAACCAAAACTCTAGACATGCGGTCTTCTAGAAATTAGATTTTTCAACCATGGAAATTTCAGGGTGTCATCGTCAATCGTAATACACCATATCTCGTCTTAAGCAAAACCGTAGAAAGAGGAGTCTTTGATAGAGATAAAATCAGTATTATTTTTTATAGGTTTTTATATATAAATTTTAGATGGAAGGAGGTTGGTTGATTTTTTTTTTTAAATTGAGGGTTTAGATTAATTTTTAAGGGAATATGGTCAGAATATGCTTAGTCTTAATGTTTATCAATCACTATAATGTATTAGAGAGTTTGTTAGGTTGCATTGACTTTTAATAAATTTGAAAAATTAGTTTCACTCCACATGTTTCTATACCCACCAATTTTTAGGTATTTGAGATTATTCTAATTCTAATAAGTTTCCTCATTATTATTTATAACAGTCATTTATATATAAACAAATTTTATTTACCAAAATGGTCCAATACTTTTAATAAATTTAAAAAACTAGATTCATATAAAGTGGCTCCCCACCCACCAATTTCCAATGAATTTAAGATTATTCCAATTCTAATAAGTTCCACATTTATTAATATCATTATGCTAATAAATACAAGTAAGGCTTTCAATACATTTTTCTTTCTCATTGATGTGAGAAATTAATGTGAAATTGTTTAACGTTCATGCATCATGCATAGAAGGTAGGAGCTCTTCGGGATGCATAGAAGGCATAGTTACCAAGTTCGAATTCGAATTCGGATTCGAATTCGATACGATACGATAAAAATTCGGAAGAAAAAAATTCAATTCGGAGAAAATTCGGCACTATACATCTTTTATATATATATATATATACACATCATTTATATATATATATATATATATATATATATATATATATATATAGATATAGATATAACTTAAATACTTTTCTTTCATTTTCTTTCCATTTATTTTGAAATTTAAATAAATTTAATCAATATAATATACAAAACTAAAAAATATATCCGTATTTAGTTTCTGATTTTATTTTAAAATCCTTTTTATAGTTAAGATATTTAAAAATTAAATATTTAAAACTTATTTTTTTTAAATTCCTTTTAACAAAAATATATATCGAAAAATCAATTCTTAACATAAATATATATAAAAAAATCAATTAGTTTTTAGTCAACTTCAAAATTTTCTTTTCTACTTATCTCAGCGTTTTAAACCATTAAAGGAAACATTAAAATTTTGAAATCTGAAAATTTCAGGTTGCCATTAGTTTCCATTTTACCTCTTATCTTGTTTCCATTGACATATATTTTGTCTAAATTTTAAAATCTTGGTAAATTTCCGTCGCCATTAGTTTCCATTTTATCTGCTATCCTGCCTTTATTGGCATCAGTTTCTATTTTACATTAGTTTCTATTTTACTGCTCTCTTGCCTCCATTAACATCTATTTTCAGTTTAAAAATAATTACATTTACCATTGGAGACACTTCAGATTTTTTTGTTTATCTAATTAGAAAAATTAGGCTTGCATTTTATGTAACCAGCAAGTAATAATAAGTAATACTAATCTGCAAAAAATACTCCAAGATATAATAGGAATAGTCTTATAATAGGAACAGTCTGATTAGAAATGCACGCTCTCACATTACGCAGCAGCGATTCAATAGTAAGTAATAATAATATGCAAAAACAATAGTCAAGAAATAATAGGATGAGTCTGATTAGGAATGCACAAGTGAATATGAACCGGATCGAATTTTTATCGAACTATTCGAAATACGAATTGAACTCATGAATTTCCGTATTTTTTCCACCGATTCTGACGTATTTGGTAACTATGATAGAAGGTAGGAGCTCTTCGGGAATATCTACGATGGAATGTTTAGAGGGCTTTGGATTTTCACCCAACATATTTGTTAAGCTGCCAAAATGGCCTACATTTGTTGAAGCTAACATTCTGGATTAACTTTTTTATTACTATTGCAGTTGCGGAAAAAGGCCGGCATGGATTCATCTTAAATAAAGATCTAATATGAGCCCAGAAGGATTCAATTTCTTCACGTGCAATTTTTTTTATGAATCTACATTATTTAAATTTTTTGTATAGTTTTTTTTTAGATTTTAGATATTTTAAAATTTTTATTTTGGTTAATACAAACAAAAATTCCGAAATTTCAACTTTGATGATATATAACATTACACCCTATAAAATGAACCTCTCGACTCAAATATATAGATCAACCGATACTACATATATCAATATACATCATTATAAATGACACTGATATATGTACATCATTATAAATGACATTGTCCAAGCCTAATACACTTTTATTACTAATATCTATAAACTATTTATCTTACACTCACTAAATTACCTCTACTCACGCTCATCTATGTTGATCAATTCTTATCTATGTTGATCAATTAAATTTGCTACCTATATTGATCATTTAGATTGCTTTTAAGGTGGTCTCCTTACCTTACCATTTGTAGGTTCAAAATATCTTTGAATTTTCTTGAAAAAAATGTTTTTACTTCTCCTTTATTTTTATTTTCATTTAATATTTTTATTTTTTAAATAGAGTCTCTTTATTTATGGTTGCATTCCAATACTTGGAAATGAATAAATTTATTATAGTTATTTGAATGTAAAGTAGTGAGGTAATTTACAACTTAGTATGAGGAAGATAGTATCACATAACATTACATCACAAGAAATAAATTATATATATGACAACAAAAAAATAACATAGCATGGCTCGAACTTATTCTTATTTTCCTTCATATGAATGTTATTTTCCTTCATATGAAGAAGCGAGGTGGTTTACAATCTAGCATGGGAAATGTTGTCTCATGACATTACATGACAAGAAATGAATAAACAAACAATAAATAAATAATTAAGTATGTACATATGTCTATAACAACAAAAAGATAAATAATTACATATGTGCATGACATCTAAATACAATAAACAAGCCTAAATCCCTCTTAATATTGAATCTAATTGGAGTCAAACTTTACAGTTAAGAAATTTGATCCATCAAAGTGGATCTAGACTAGTTATTTATGTTTTTATGTTTATTAATTTACTTAGGATTTTGTTGTAGTATAAATATTTAGTTTTAAGAATTTTATAGAATTGACATATGGAATCTATTTTTAAGATTGACCTTTTGACTAAACTATTAAGATATGTCGCTAGAAACAAGATTTAAAATTTAATTATTAAAATAAAATAATCTTCCATTAAACATATAGACTAACTATCACTTACTCTTAACCTAGATGTACAAATAAAATTACCATACAAGAATATTGTTAAAAAACACTTAACATGTTAGAAAAACTTAAAACGTATCATACATATATTACATATAACACATAATATTTTAAACGTATATAATTTTTTCACTACCAAGTTTAAACATATATAATTTTTTCACTACCAAGTTTTAAAAACTTGCTTTTATTACTGCATTATCTTATTATAATTTTTTTTAATAAAATTTGATTTTTTTTAAATATAAAAATATATTTTAAAATCTTTTTATATTAAATAATTTAAATTATTACCTAATATAATGTTCCCACTATTACAGTTCTTTTTTAAATAGATATAGAAATAAATCTATTAGCAATTCTTTAAAAAAAAAAAAAAAACTATCATAACAAATAATTCCAATACCACTCACATTGACATCTATCAAATAACACATAATTCCAATACCACTCTCTTTGAGATCAATCAAATGGACACATGATGTCCCCCGTTCATAGTACATCACATGTTGATGTTCAATATCATTAGCGCTATTCACAAAGCAACTGCATCACTAAACAATACTCCTATGTGTTGTACAGGGATATGGATTTACAGTGGGTAATTATCTATTTTTAATGAAAAATATAAAAATTAATATTTTTTTATTATATTAAAATTTATCACTAATATTTTTGTAATAATTATTAAATAATTTAATTTTATAAAATAGAGAACTATACAAAAAAAAATTATAAACAATTTTAAAGTGAAGATGAAATTGTCAAAATATGAATCATGCATTATTGGTGGAAACATTTAGTTTTTATTAAATTTTAAGTTAAGAAAGGAAAATTTAATGTGAAATAGAAAATATTTGTTAAAGGTATTAGAAAAATATGGCTTTCTATTTTTATTCAATATCTTTATACTAAATGTTTAATTGTTATTCCCAAAAATATATTAGATTTATTAAAAAAAGAGAAAAAGAAAAAAAAAATATTGAAATAAATGAGATATTTTAAAATGTCAATAGTTATTATGGTTCGGTTAAAAAATAAATTTCATATTTACAAAAAAAACCTTTTAAATAAGTACATTGACCTTTTCACATGTACAAAGAGATAAAAGCTGTAACCAAGACATGAAAATATAATTTTAGAACTTGTAATGTGAGTAATTGTAAGTAATTATATAGTCATTTTAAAGGATAGTCAATAATTTAACATTTCTTTTAAACTAGAAGAAGAATTTTGTATTACTAAAAATATTTTAGTTGGAACATGCAACTCAAATACATCGAAATCGATACTAAAGAGGAAAGTTATTCAAATACATCGAAATCAATACTAAAGAGGAAAGTCACTGAATGATTTAAAAAGGGGAAAAACCATCTTTCTCTCCACAAAAGAAGCACAAATCCAATACTATACCTTTTATGACTTGAGGCTACTACTTATTATATTCTTACAACTAGCTTTAGCAGGTTGTTAGTAAGACAAAACATTTCTAATATTTAAAAGAATATATTCTTACAACTAACTTTATCAGGTTAGTAAGACAAAACATTTCTAATATTTACTGCCCTATTAGAACCAGAGGAGGCTAAAGAAGGATAAGAACCAAGTTTTGAAGATTTATTTATCTGATATTTTTTAAGACAAAAGATTTTTAATATTTAAAGACAAAAAATTTCTAATATTTAACGCTCCATTAAAACTATGAGAGGCTAAAGAATGATAGACACCAAGTTTTGAGAATTTATTTATCTGATTTTTTTACTTCTTGTTCACGGAAGAGAAGATCATTTTTACTTCTCGTTAACGGAGGAGAAGATCATTAAAGAGGGAATGTAGATGTAGCTTGCATCCCTCTCATATTAAGTGTATAAGTACGATGGAATTTGGAATATATTGAAAAAGATGTATAAATGTTTACAATATTACGTATATAATTATGATAGAATTTAAAATATATTAAAATGGAACATAATGAGTTGAATTATTATGATCTTGTGAGATAGTGTGGAATAGAATTGCAAAGAATGAAACTTCACAAAGTAGTTAAAGAACTATAATGGGAAATATTATTAAAATGTATTATTAAAAATGAATTTAATTTTATATCTTTAATATAATAGTAAATATTATCAAAATGTTTAGTTAACAATAATTAATTATTAAAATGTTTAAATAAAAAAAATTACTTTTATATTTGTTATACTTATTTATATTTTTTTCATTAAAATTTATGATATATATTTTAATTATAATTAAAATAATTTTATTAGTTTTATAATTTATGTTTTTTAAATCATAAAAATAATACTATTTATTAAAATTATTATAATTAAACCAACAATTTAAAAAACACATCTCAATATATAAAAGAGAATAAAAGAGAAGGGCCATCTTTATTGTAATATTGAAATTCTTTTTTTATATTTTATTTTTCTTAGTTACTAATGTTTATAACTTTTTATCGAGTGAATGACACTTCTACCTTATGCTTGAGCTTTTTTTCAAATCTGATACGTAGGGGAATATAATGGAACAATCAATAAATACACATACGGATTTGATTTTAGTAATATAAAATGTACAAAACTAGCAATTGCCCCTAAAGGTGCAAAGGAACACTGAAGGAATAGAAGATTTGGGAAGACCATATCACTACGAACATATTCAATTGTTAAATGCATGTGCATAAGATCTACCAAACTCTTCAACGCAAGCACCACAAGGTAAGCCCATTGCTCACAAACTTAACATGAGCACAAAGTGTTGATAGACCTTGTCCAAGGTCTATTCATGCTGAGCGAGCTATATTTTCTTAGACACATGGTGATGCCAGCCCTAGATTTTTTACAGGGCATGAGATCTTAATCTATAGTGAGATCCTAGAGGCCAATTACTTGTCCCCAAGCCCAGCAATGGATCCTCCCATGGCATTCCTCCAGTCTCGTTGACACTACTTCGAGATTTTGGTAGTAAAGCATGATGCAAACAAGATTCTTGCATTCTTTGTGCTACACAACAAATATTTTTTTGAATTTTTACACCATATCCCCTCACCTTAAAAGCTTCAAAGATGGAAAGGCAACCATGTTTGATTCAAAGAAAAGTTTTGTGTCCTATATAATAAAAATAAACTTTTACTTTGCATGCTATATATGTTACATGATGAAATTTGAGTCCAATTGGATCCAAATGAAACTTTTCATGGTTTTATGGAATTAGTATTGAAGATTCGTATCAGGCCAACATAGTCCACTTTTCCACGACCATGATAGCTTTCTAATCCATTACACAAGATTAAAAAAAAACTTTTACTTTTCATGCTATATATGTTACAAGATGAAATGGGAGTCCAATTGGATCCAAATGAAACTTTTCATGGTTTTATGGAATTACTATTGAAGATTCTTATTAGGCCAACATAGACTACTTTTCCACAACCATGATAGCTTTCTAATCCATTACACAAGTTTAAACATTGTCATCAATTTAGAATGCTAAAGTCTAAAGTTAGGTTTTTTTTTATTAAATAAGTAAAAAAAAAAAAATTAAACTATGGGGAGCCATAACCTCAAAGCATAGTCTAAAGAAGCCACAATTTCACTTAGAAAATAGTAGAAAGTTCAACACGGTTTTGAGAAAATTTGGCAAAAGGAGTACCAATAGGAGGAGTGGGGAAATATGGGAGGCAATAGTGAAGGGAAATATATGGACAATGATTTACAATCCGAATTTGAGTTTCTATATAACTTCTAGAAAATGTGGCAAGAGGCTAAATTTAAGAAGAATGTTACACCAATATAAATGTCCTAGAACAATGATAATCCTTGTATACACAAGTTACATGATAGAGGAGATTAATTTCTTTTGTTTTTTGTAAAATGGTATGAAATAAATTTTGAACATGGGAATTATGAGGTGTCTATCAGGTAAACTTATTTCTGGTACTTAGGAGAAACAACTTTCATTAGTAAGTTGTTGGGAAGATGACCGAAAATCGGATTGTAGATAGAATTGTTGTATGATTGAATGTTGTGAAAGTACTTTTGAAAATATCTATGATAAGAACAACTGAACTGGATGTGTCTTTTAAGAAAGATAATGTTAGCATCTCTATGAAACGATTTTCAGATGAATATGTCATTTGTACAATAGTCCTTTGCAAAAGGATTGAAATATTGGTTGAGATGGATCTCCAAAAATCTAGAAATGGTTCATCATATTTAACAAGTAAGAAAATGAGGCACAGACTTAATTTAATTTATCTCCAAGCATCATGGTTGTCACTATTCTATTATATACTCTTAGTTTGAAGAAACAATTTTGTGGCATAGCTCCTTATGTCATTTTTGTTGTCTATAAGAATTATTAAGATACAATACGCAATTCTTGATACATATATTTTCGTACTTCAATGTACTAAAAATATTTGCAATATTTTTAGTATGTGTGGTGTTCCCTGTTCATGGAAACATAATATTCAGAACAAAACACATGGAAATATTTTGTGTAAATAAAATAAACAAATTTGGAATTTGGAAATAATAGTAGAAACCATACATATATTACTATTCAAAAACTATATGTATCTGTGTGTGGAAGCATGCAATTATATTTGACATCTGAGCTTTAATAATGCAAAAAGAAAGACATTTTCTCCAAAATGTTATTTACAGTTACAATTAATCAAAATTAGTTTCATTGTTTATGAAACTCTTCTACAACAATTATGATTACCTTAGAAAGAGTTTCCTAGTACACATCAGGAACTTTGATTTCAGAAAGAACATGATCATGTATGGATTTTTCAATTTTAAAGATCAAAGTTGTACAATCTCTTTAGTAAAACAACTTTTTGTGTTTTTGGTCTAAATAGACGTTTTAACATAATCTTGGAATTGGAAACCATGATTTATTTTTCCACACATTGTTCATATGACCAATTTCATCTATTAGTTTAAATAAAATTTAAGAAAACTCACAAAAAATTATGTCTCATCATATTAATTGTTCTTCAAAATGAAATGCCCATAATATCGTATATTGGCCTAGGGAAAAAATCATCATGCTTATTTAAGAAATCATAAAATCCCTAGGCATAAAATCCCTAAAAGCAAATGTTTATAATAGAGAACAGTAGGATGCAAAATCCTCAAGCTTCTTTCAAGAATCATAAAATCTTAAAGCATCAAAAGCCTAAGGGTGACAATAGGGAATTGACTACATTTGCAAGTATAAATAATCATGGTTTTTCATAAACATGGACCAATTTTCATTCATAATTTTCCATTTATATCTAAAAAATTGATCATCAAATAATTAGACACCAACAATCACAGTATATCATGTTGTTGTAGTTATCTAAATAAACATATAATGAGTTGGACACCTCATAGTGCTAGGAATTTTTTTCACAAACAACAAAAAGGAAAAAACATTGTTAGAATAAAACGAATATGAAATTGGAATTTTAAAACATGTCTATTACTAAGTTAGATTCATCATTTTTTTTTTTTACTCTTTATTCTTTCGACCTATTAAATGACTTGAACATTGCTTGAGAAATTGTCTTTATACAATGAAAAAAGATGTATAAATTTAAAGGAACTTAACATGGAGTAGCCAAGTTTGACTGGAGATGCTTGTGAGCCCAATGTTATATTCAAATGAGCATCTCTTTCAAATGTTTCATTTTTTTCAAATTTATTTTTCTTTCTTATTAATGACAAGGAGTTCGATGATTTTTTTTATTTTATGGGATTTGATGGATCCATTTTTTATGCTTCTTGAGTGGACACAATTTCATTTCCTTCATTTTCTCTCTGTATTTCCTTTCCTTCGTTTTCTCTCTTCATATTTTCCTTTGATTGATTCTTATCCCACCTTCGTACTTCCTCCATCTTGCAAATTTCATATAGTAAAGCATAGGATGAGGAGGGAGAAACAAGGGGAAGGATACCATCATTACTATTTCATTGTTTTGGGACATTTATGTTAGTGTAACTCTTTTCTTAATTTAACCTCCTACAACTAAAAATCAAATTTTGATTGTATTTAGTTGTCATTGCTAAAGGATTTTTAGGTTAAAAATTATTTATATATTTTTGGATTGTTAATTTTAGTTATTAATGGCTTTTTCACACAGATGAAAAAATAATCCTCAATAAGGATGTTCGAAAAAAACATTAGAAAATAAGTTGCTGTAATATTTTCCAGAATCATATATGCTTTTGAAATCCACCAGCTGAAGAAGGAGATCCAAAACTTCTTTTTGTACTAATTCCCTTCCAATTATCTCTTAAGTTGAAGAATCTCATATCAAAATTCAAGAGTCTTTTCCAATTGTATGGCTTGGGGAAAATGGATGAGAGGAAGGTGAATGATACAATCATCCCCATGCTTAATAATAATGTTTAGTTGGTGAAAAAGTGTGAGAAAACAAGTTGTTTTAATGTTTCCCAAAACACTAGATATGCTTTCTGAAAGCCACTACTGTAGCAATCGATGGAGGAATCAAAATGTAAAAGGATATTTTCAATATCCATCCCAAGAAAGTTTCACCTGAATTTCCTCTAAGTGGTTCAACAATAGAATGACGAAGGTGAAAATGCATAATGATATCTTTAGTGTCCAGTCCTACTTCATATTTTCTCTGAGGAGATCCATAAAGGATTTAGTAAGAAGAAGAACTTAGATTATGTCTATTCTATTGTGCTCTATTTGCCAGAGCCATTGTGGATTCTTCTTGAAATATTTATGATACAGATTTAAACAAGAACACAACAAATTACAGATATGATCATACATACAGAGATGCAACATAAATAATACTTCATTTCATTACTGTAAAATACTGAAATGTGCTTACAAACATAAATGGAAATAAACTAGCTAGGGCAATGGTAGCTTATCTCTTAGAAGAGATGTGGCAGCTACATGCCTTTGAATTGTCTTATAATGAGGCTCGAAGGCCTATTTATTGTTGAGAAACAATGGAAAACCCTAAACATCCAAAAACCTAACCCTAGGAGACGAAGCGCCAAACTATGGGCCCTGTTTTGGGTAAATTGGTGCATCAACTTCCCTGGGTCGTAACTTTGGCATACAATCTCTCTTTAATGCGCACAATACCTCATTAGAAAGATCTATCCGAGGAATAAAACTTTGGGAAGAGAAACAACAAAACATGGACCCATGTTGCTCCTAAATTTCCCAAGAAATGTCGTTTTGGGGCCTGAAAATGGCTCCCGAAGTTCAAGACCCGAAAAACTGAAAAAAAATAAATTATGCTACAATTAAGGAAACTGAAAAACTGAAAGAAACAATGGTGGGGGTCCAAGTGGAATTTACTGGTGGCCACCAATATCCACCTGGATCATTTCTCTACCCTTAGGAAGCAATGGTCCCCATTGCATTGAGTTCCTCCATGAGATGAGGAAACTTCTGCTGAACTTGGTCCATGGTGAGCCACTTGCCTTGGTGAAGGAGTTGGCCTACTTTGACAACTCGATAAAGTTGTATCTTCTACTAGTGAGTGTGCTTGATCTGTGTGTCCATGATCCAATTAGTTGTAGCTTGTTCCACACAATCTAGGTTTAACTCTATTGGTGTGAGCTATTCTACAATGTCGGATGTGTCTAGTAATGGTGGAAAGTATGGCTAATGGTGGCCCACATTGAACACTGGGTGTAGGCCAAGGAATGGGAGAATGTTGAGCTGAAATCCATTATCTCCCACAGCCTTGGTAATCATGTAAGGACCATATCAGAGTGGTCTGAGTTTCTGATAGGCTCTCGTAAGGTGTTCCTTCCGCAAATGCAACCAGACTTTGTTGCCCATCTAAAACTTCTGTGGCACCTAATGTTGATCATGTCGCTAGTTGTACTTGGCATTTGATTTCTCAAAATGTCGTGGACCTGGTGGTGGATATGTTGGATGTGCTCAATGGAGCTATTTGCCTTATTCGTTTCAGATTGGACATGAGTTGAATCTACCTGAGTAGCTGCAAATGGCATGGCCACATCAATGGGACATAGTGGCTGGAATCCCAAGCCCACCTAAAAAGTGTTGTGGCTAGTCAAGCTATGGAGAACCCAATTATAGTTGTGTTGAACATAGGGGAGGCTCTGATCCCATGTGCATGGATGCTTTGAGTTGTACATGTGCAGAATGTGTATGATCATCCTATTGATAACCTCTAGCTGACCATGAGTTTGGGGATGGAAGGTTGTGGACTTCATGAGTTTGGTGTCTAGCATCAACTAGAGACTCGACCAAAATGTATTGAGGAACCTTCTATCTCGATCTGCGATGATAGACTGTGGGATCCCAAAGTGTACTCACACTCATTCAAAGAAGAGTTTAACCGTGGCTTCTGCTATGATGTTCTTCTTGCAAGCCACCATAATGTCCATCTTTGAGAACCTATCGACCATAAAAACATAGTCGTTTATATGCTTAGTAGAAGGAAGGCTCGACATGTAATCCATGGAGATGGATTCCCAAGGTCGACTAGGGATAGGTCGTGGACTACAAAGGCCTTGCTTCTTGATGGTCGGTTTGGCAATGGTGCAGGAAGGGCAGGATCTGATGTAATTCCGACATCCTGTCAAATATTTGGCCAATAGAAATACTTCTACAGTACTTCCATCATTTTCTCGACCTTGAAATGCCCAACAACCCGAGTATAGTGTGCTTCCAAAATCATCTTGGCACACTCGCTTGAAGGAACACAAAGGTGACCTAGATGGCATAACAAGGCATCCTGGAGGTGAAAATCTAAAACATGTTGACCCTCCAAGACTGTCTGGTATGTCTGGCCGAATTTTGGGTCGATTTTATAGAGAAGTGGACAATCAGAAGTCTCGTGCCCACAAGAGTTGAGCACGGTGGTTAACGCCATGATTGGTGGTCAACTGAGGCAATTTGAAACATTATTGGTGCTACCCTTCTTATATTTGATAGTCAAATGGAACTGTTGCAGGTTTGTGGACCACTTATGATGCCAATCATTCTGCAACTTCCCTTGCATTTGTATAAATTGCAGGGGCTGGTGGTCTGTGTGGATGACCATTTCCTTCCCCAAAATGTAATGCTTCCATTGTCAGCAAGCCTGCACAATGGAATACATCTCTTTGTCATAAGTGGGATTCTTCTAGACTGTGTCTGAAAGTGTCTCACTGTGATATGCGACTGGATGCCCGTGTTGAGTAAGGACTGCCCCAATAGCATAGTTAGAGGCATCTCTCTCAATCTCAAATGGTTGTTGCAAGTCTAGTAATGTGAGCACTGGTGCCGGGTAGAGGCGATGTTTCAACTTTGTGAATTCCTTTGTTGAGATTCATACCAAAATAATTTTTCTTTCGCTCCTCCCTTGGTGACTTGACTTAAGGGCCAAGTGATATGACAAAATCCCATCCCGAACTTGTGGTAGAAGTTGGCAAGACCCATAAAGCTGCGAAGCTCTATTAGAGTGGTTGGAGATGGCCAATCCTGAATGACTTAGATCTTGGATGGATCCACATGCACCCCCTATTCATTAATAATGTATCCCAAATACTGAACTTGGGTCATGCCAAAAGTTCATTTCTCCAAATTAGCACATAACTTGTGTTGTCGCAGTGTTTGGAGAACCTATCGGATGTGGTGGAGGTGCTCTTCCAAACTCTAGTTGAAGATCATGATGTCATCCAAGTATACCACTACAAATGTGTTGGTGGATGGTCGCAAGATGTCATCGATTAGCCTCATGAAGGTAGCGTGAGCATTCATCGACCTGAAAGTCATAACCAACCATTCGAAAATGCCCTCCCTAGCTTTGAAGGGTTCGATTAGTACCTGGTGATATCCTGACTTCAAATCGATCTTGCTGAAATATTTTGCCCCCTTTAGTTGGTCCAAAAGGTCATCAATCCGTAGGATCGGGTACCTATTCCGGACAGTGATCTTGTTCAACACCCAATAGTCAATACAGAGTCTCCAAGTCCCATCCTTCTTCTATACCAACACTATTGGGCTCCCACCGGGTAATGAAATCGGTCGGATGTGACCTTTCTGTAGTAGCTCCTAAATCTGTCTCTTGATTTCATCATTCTCTAGATAGATTAGTCCATTGGGCAACGACACACTTGGGGTCAGATTGATGGAGTGCTTGACCCGACAGTGTAGAGGAACCCCTGCGGGGGGTGTGAAGATGTCCTCGTACTCCTATATGACCTTGTCCATCTATAGTTGTCATGTGGAGGGGCCTTGTCTAGAGGTCGTGGCCACCGTCTTCTTCTTTCCTTGAGGGCGTATCATCAGGAAAACAAATTTCCTGGTTTTGGAAATGAGTTTACTGCATTGTTTTGCAATAACCAAAGATATGGTCGTAGGCTGTGCTACCTCCGTTATCCTGTACAACTTATTTCCCAAAGTAGCAATAACAAGATGAGGCCTTGATTCATACATAGCATGTCGCTTCCACAAGTATGGCTGGTCTAATAATACATCACAAACATCAAGGGCAGAAATGTCACACAATACCTCATCTGTGAAGGGCTTGATGTTGTATGGAAGGCCACACTGTTGGCTCACACGAAGATCCCGTCCTTGGTGAAGCCACCCAATCGTGTACAGTTGTGGATGTGTTATGGTCCGTAAGCCCAACCGCTTCATGACCTCTGCCAAAATGAGGTTCTTTTAGCTCCCACTATCGATAATGAACTGTAGCGGGGAGCCCTCTACCCACACCTAGGAGTGGAAGAGGTGCCCCTGCTCCTCTGGATCTTCGGTTTCCTCCTTTTGTATCTTTGTGGTGGCAAGGTGGCATTGGGATCCGAATCGATAATCTACATCCCTTTGTCATTCCCATTATCGAGTTCTGACTCAGAGTCAGAACATGCATATGATTCTGAAACCTTTAGCTTGGCCACAAGTGACCACTTGGCCTGACACTCACTTGTATTGTGAGTGGAGCTCTTATGGAACTCACACCACTTTTTCGTGTCCTTTTTCAGCTTCGCAGCGTTGTTCTTTGCTTGTGGCTTTGGTGGGTTGTCTTGGACCATCCCACCTTGGATTTGTCCTTTGTTCTATGGTGCGGGGGCACCTTTTCCTTGCTTTGGATTCATAGATCCAAAGTATCGCTTCTTCTGTTTAAAATTTTTCTCGATCTTGACAGGATATCGGTAAGCCGTGCAGAGCGAGGAGATGTTCAGGAATTCTATTTCATCCTGGATTTAGCTGTGCAGGCAGCTACAGTATTTGAGTACCAAATGCTGCTCCAAATCCTTGATACCCAACTTTGTGCAAAGGGTATGGAAAATATTGGTAAACTCTAGCACGTCTTGGTCCCTTCCCTACCACAGTGTGGTCCACTTTATGTATTGATCCTCATAGCTTCTGAGAGGCTAGTACTGCTCCTTGATGGCAGCCTGAAATCAATTCCAAGTGTGTGTTACTAAAAACAGTGAGGCCGTACTTTCATCCTTCTGATCGTAGTAGGTTACCCACCAATCCATGACGTGGGGTCTAGCTTTGAGATGAGTGAAAGTAATTTTTTCTCGGCTAGAAAAATCTTCAATAGAAAAATACCCTTCTAGAAGATTTAACCATTTATCTACGATGTTTGCATCTATCTGACCCTAAAATATGGGAATGTCAAAGTTAACTTGTACCCTAAAGGGTGTGGTGCTTCCATAGTAGCTTCTGGAAGTAGATGTGTTGCCCCTGGGTAGCCGCTGAAGAAACTGGGCAAATTTGTCCATCATCGTGTTCCTTTGTCACTCGAGGGCCTCTTTGAGCATGATTTTGATAGGATCTCCTGCCCCATCGTCTTTCTTTTCATCTGCCATGGGAGGCCGTTAGGATTTGCGAGGCTGATCTTGTAAAGGTTCGACCAGTTCAAGCCCTAACTCCTTATATCTGACCTTATTGGGGACATCGAAAGAAAGACAAAGAAAGAGCACACTGCTCTGATACCAATGATCCAGATTTAAACAGTAATGCAACAAATTACAGATATATTCATACATAGATATATGCAGCAGAAAGAATACTTTATTTCATTACTGCAAAATAGTGAAATATGCTTGCAAATAGAAATGGAAATAAACTAGCTAGGGCGATGGTAGCTTATCTCTGAGAAGAGATGTGGTGGCTACATGCCTCTGAACTATTTTACAATGAGGCTCAAAGGACTATTTTTTGTTGAGAAACAATAGAAAATCCTAAACATAAGAAAACCTAACCCTAGGAGATGAAGCGCCAAACTATGGGTCCTGTTTCGGGTAAATTGGTACATCAACTTCCCGGGGTCATAACTTTGGCATATGATCTCCATTTGACATGCACAATACCTTGTTAGAAATATCTATGCAAATAATACAACTTTGGGAAATCAGTCAATGGTCCCATGTTGCTCCTAGTTTTCGCAAAAAAATGTCATTTAGGACCTCAAAATAGCTCTGGAAGCTTAGGGCCCGAAAAACTACTACTAATAGTAAATTATGCTATAATTAAGGAAATTGAAAAACTGAAAGAAACAATGGTGGGGGTCCACGTGGAATTGGTGGGTGGCCACCAATATCCACCTAGATCAATTTATGAGTGATTTGAGAACAATGTTGATGAAACACCTATCATAATAATTAAGTGCATTTAAATTTGTGTTAACAAATAAAGAGATATCCAATGTGATATTTTGATTCAAGCCTCTTGGTCATAATTGCAGTTCCACCTGGTGGAAGCTTCTTATCCATAACGCAAGGAATAAAGAGTTATCGAATGTGATTTTTTGATTCAAGCCTCTTAGTGATAATTGCGTTGCCACCTGGAGGAATCTTCGTATCCATAATGTACGGAATTGGTTTCATCAAATCAGGGTTATCATCAAGGTAGATCCTTAAAACTATAGATTTAGCCACACAGAGTTTACACGTATTTGTTACCTAAATTACATGTCCTACTACAACCTTTCCATGATCATAATGAACTAAAAAGGCCTTCTTCAATCCACACCATGGAAAATTTTAGGGGTTAATATTCATACGTGTGCTATTTTTCCATGATTTTTCCAAAAAAAAAAGATTTTCCAATTTCCATTTTTTATAAAAATGATTCGCCTAAATTTTATAAAATAAAATTATTTTACCTTAAAAATCACCAACATTATATATATACTATATATAAAATCATTATAAATTTGAATAATTTTACAAATCTATCAATAAACATTTTATAGTTTGCATATTAGGGACTAGTGATATTCGCCAATTCTTTTAAACTTCAAGATAATTTTCCATCCTTAAAATTTTCCTTGAATTCCACACCCACCTTCCCGTTCCACATCCATGGATTGAATATCAAATGGATGGATGCCCATTACAAGATAGCCACCCTCAATATAACCAAAACCAAAGCCATATCAAATTGAAGTTGAAATTTGAAATGCAAATCCAATACATCAATGGCTATATGTTGTCTCAATTGTAATACTATTGTCATTTTAGTTAATGATTTAGTTATATTATTATTGTAAAAAGACAAAATATACTTAATATTTTTAAAAGACTTTATTAATCTATATATTTTGATTGTGTATAATTTAAGTGATTTGATTATATCTATTAATTATAATTTTGTATTTATATATTTTAATAGCGTATAATATATAGGGTGTATTTGTATATATTTTTATTATATAATTTAAGTGAGACGATTATGTGTTTGTGTGTGTGTGTGTGTGTATGTGCATCCGTGCATGTGTGTGCGTGTGTTACATTATGAATTAGTTAAGTGAAACATATATTTTATTGGTGTTATATAACAATATTGATAATAAGGATATCACATATTATTTATTTTTACTTTAATATATTGTTTTGTTAATTAGATCCTATCAACTTATATTTAATTTAGCAAATAAATGTTATTTTCAATGTAAGTAGTTATATTGATTAGAAAGAAATTATAATCTAAATATGGAAAATATTGCCAAGAAAAATAATGGTATACCAATCTAAATATGGAAATATTACCAAACTTTGGGATCTTGGAAATGGGTGAGGAGACCTAATTCTACTAACTAATAATGTCATCTCACTTTTAGGATTTATATCTACACAAGAAAATTTTGTAACCTAAATGAAGAGACGTTACTTAACCATAATATTTCAACTCAACTAATGTATACTAAAAAACAAACTTTTACCTAATATGAACACTAGAGCAAGTTGAATTTAACTAGGTTTTAAGTGTCTAAATATTTGAACACCCCCAAATTGGGATAGCATTGAAGGATTTAAAAAAGTAACACAATAAGAGAATGAAGGAGTCACTAGAGCCTACCCCCTTATTGACGGTGTTGGATGCCGCCAACTTACAAAGGATGTCCTCGATGACAAGTAACCATCAACCTAGAAATATTCTATTCTAACATGTTTTATGTAGATTTTTTGTTCATGCCTTATTAGTGCACCTGAAAGGGACAAGGAGAGATTTTGGGCATAAGGTCATACATCAAAAGGCTGAAGGGATGAAAGATGAAGGCTTCATAGCTTTGACATGTGCTCATGCATCGAAGAGGAAGAGACAATCAAGGTAGGATGCATGACGCAAGTCAAAAGGGCAAAGGGGAAGTCTTTAGGCTTTCTAAGTGTGTTTTGTGCTCAAGGGAGAGAAGGAGTGCACAGGGCACACTCCTAAAGGCTTAACGAGGAGTCTTCGGGTGTTCGGGGTGCACTCATGCGTTCAAGAGGCCTAGGAGGGTTCATGGTGCAAGTCTGAATGTTGAAGGATGAAGCTTCATTTCTTCGAAGTGTGCTCAAGTTCTCAAAGGGTCTGGCGGGTGCATGGTGAATTCTGGAAGGCTAAAGGGTGGAGCTTAAGGCCTTTGGGGTGAACTCATGTGCTCAAGGAAGGCACATTCCTTTGGGTCAAACGAGCGTGCTCAAAGGAATATTTGGTTTCTAGAGTGGTGCAGTTCAGAGAAAGGAAGGGGAAAGGGCTTAAGGATTGTGCTTTTAACTCTTGGATGATGCATGGTGCACTTATGAACAATGAAGGATTATTATTAAGGATCCAGAGTGTGCTTGTGCACTCTTTTCCTTAATGGGTTTGCTTTTAAACCAAAGATTGTCTAAGTTTGGAAGATGGGAAAAGGGGTGAATAAGATGAGTTTTAGGCATAAAATAGAGTGCGACACATACCAAATCATCAAGAAAACATAAAAAAATTGAGAAATGATAAGTAAACAATAAACCGCTTCTTTACAAACATTCCCCATGCACATCAGGTGAAGTGTGTGCAACTGCGACCAAAAAGTATTGTTTTACAACAACAAAGGTGTTATGACTATGAAATGCATTAATGATGTTCTAGTCAATCAGAGGACACTTTAGAACACTTTAAATATATAGGAATACATGAAATGACACTTGATAACCAAGGGGACACTTGACACAATGATAAAGTAGGCTCCAAATTTGAATGTAGTGAAATTTTCGAGGGTGTTGTAGTAGCGACAACACTTGGTGACACATTGGGCGAGCTTCAACATCTCTATTTAGGATTAACTTTCAGTTAAAGGGTCAAAATATCTAGGAATTATTGATTCACTAGTTGTATTCCCCCTTTTGAACCACTTATACACATTGTACCTCACTTTCTTATAATTGGTTGAACACACAAAGATACACCATATCAAAATTGTTTCAATCTAGGAAAGAGAAATGTGCACAACAATTTTATGTTATTCAGAGTATGAGTTTTCACCTCTGGTGTTTCTAAGCTGCTAGAAGGCCTAAAATCTACCCTGGGGGTGTCACTTCAGTAGCACAAACATTTCTCCACTGATAGTAAGGTTGGATAGTACCTTGGTGAAGTTGCTTACTTCACCTCCGTACGTAAGAATATTTTCTATGCTTTCACCCTTTATTTATTTATCTTATAGGACTATGCATTGACACTTATTATTTTCCACAAGTAGAAGAGGGATCTTGAGTTATTGAGAGAAGATGAGGTATCCCTAAGGGAAAATTTTAAGGATGGAAGTTTATCTTGAAGTTTAGAAACCTGGCCAAATCTTACAAGTCCCTAATATGAAAATTGTAAAATTTTTGGTGATATTTTTGTAGAAATATTATTATTTCCAACAATTTTATATTAGTCGATATAATATTTTGGCAATTTTTAGCGTAAAATAATGGTGTATTATAAAATTTGTGCAAATCATTTTAGAAAAGAATGGAAATTGGCGAATCTTTTTTTTGGAAAAAACATGGAAAATTAGCCCACCTACGAGTATTAGCCCCTAAATTTTCCCTGGTTCCCCCATAAGAGAAGTTTTTTAAGACTTTTTATATAGGTTTTCTCACTTTAGATTTTCTCCTTACTCTTTCTCTACTATATTGGGCAAGTGTTAACACATAAGTATATTTACACCAAGTTTAGTAGTTTATATACTAGCATAGGTGTGGATCTAATCGGTTCCTTGAAGGTTCTCCTTTTCGACATATTGTATTCTCCATCTGGACTTAGCTCAACCTATCGATTTTTCTCAAACAAATAAGGATAACAAAGAAAAAGCCAAACATTGTGGTTGTCACATTTCTCTTTTATTCCACCATACGCTCCTTTTAAGCCATGCACTTTTACATGGGATCTTATTTATGTACAATGACCAACAAAGACAACAAGATAGTCCATGACTAACGCAACACACACACAACCAACATAGATAAAAGGAAAATAAAAAGGACAAACTGTACAAGAAGTGCAGGTTGTAGCTATTATTGAAAATAATGCTTCAAATCTTGGCCATTTATGGGAAGGGTGTCAATCTTCCCGTCAAAGGATTTCAACTTGAAGGTATTATGGCTAATATTTTATTTAATTGTAAATGAGCCAATCCACAAAGGTTGGAACTTCATGTGTTTTCCTTTCTCTTCTTGGGGTTTATCCCACTTCAGTACTAGGTCACCCACATCAAAGCTCTTTTCCCATATAGATTTCTTATCAAACCAAATCTTTACATAGTTTTGGTGAACAACAAATCTCTTTTTGGCTTTGATCCTTTCTTTCTCGAGTTTGAGTGAAGTTCCTATCCTGCTCTGATCTAAAAGGAAGGGTATACCTTAGGATTCTTGGGATAGTTACAAGGCTAGGAGATATAGGTTCAAAGGAAATATAAATTTTTTACCATAAACCAAAAAGTATGACAAGGTCTTGAGGGAAGTCTTAGGAGTTACATGACAAACCCATAATGTATTTTTCAAAGCGTTGTGCGAGTTCCTTTGCTCAAAGAAGATGGTTTTCTTGAATACACGGATAATATTTTTCTTTGTTGATTCAACCAAACCATTTTGCTACATGTAATAATTAGATGCATGCTTTAATAAAATCCCATTTTATAATCTGAATTCATAAAGTTTCAATGATGAAAAGTAAGTCACATTAACGAATAAAAGTGACATTAGAATGCCAAACCTAGTTATAATGTTTTTTCATAAAAGTGGAAGACTTCCTAGTCATTTAATTGTCTCAAGGAAATTACTTCTGACCACCAAGTAAAATAGTTTGTCACTATCAGAATATATTGATGTTTCTTTGACGAGTGAGGAAATATTTATCCGATAACATATATTCTCCACTATTGGAAAGGTTCCTCAACTACTACTGGTAGCAATGGGGCGAATGACCTCTGATCACGACTGGTGCATCTCCGACAAGATGGGCTCTTGCGGACATGAGCATGAGCATTATTGAATAAAGTAGGTCAGTAATAACCATCCCTCATGAATTTATGCATTTTTGTGTCGGTCGCATAGTGATCACCTATCGGTCCATCGTGCAAATCTTTAAGTATTTTTTCTATACCTTATGGCTCAAGGCACCTTAACAGGACACCGTTGTGGTGCTTTCTGAAAATCACTTCATAAACTAGCTGGTAGGACAAAGCCTTTAAACAAATTTCCCTCTTTTGTTTACTCAATAAGTGCACGGGCAAGGTGCCATGCTCTAGAAATTGTCGTATGTCAGAATACCTTATTTTGTAGACGTGGATTAATGAACATTTTCAGAATTGTACATTTCTATCTCCTACTCCTATCCTGAAATATCTTGCTCGAGAGCATCTATTTCTTTAGCTTCTAGTTTACATAGCCCATGACCATTTATGGTGTGAACCGGTTTAAATTCTATATCATATTCTTGTAAGTAGGTCATCCAATTTTCCCTCTTCTCAACCAACTCCTGTTGCATGAAGAGTGTTCTTATCGCTCAATGAGGCACAAATATGATTGTGTGAGCTTTAGGAAGATAGGTCTTGAAATATTTAACTGCCTTGTATACAACATATTCTTGTTTGTTGATGATAGGATAATTTAATTCTGACCCCTGTAGGTCGAAGCTCATAAAAGAGATAGGCCACTCATTTCCTCTAGTATTCTTTTGATTCAATACATCCGCAATAGAGGAATCTAAAGAAAAAGTATAAAGCAGGAAATCTTTACCAGAGTCTGGATTGAATAATGTGGGTGCATAAAAAATAACCTACTTGATTTGAGCGAAAGAATATTTTTCCTATTTGTCCCATTTATATGTTCCATATATTTCTTAATCATCTCCTATATAGTCTTAACTATCTGAGTATAATCGAAGATGATTTTTTCAAAAATTGATCTTTCCTAAGAAAGACTGCATAACCTTCATATTCACCAGGAATAGAAGTTTTTTAATGGATATTACCCTTTCACGATAAATTTTAATTACACTCCTTGTAATGATGTTCCCTAAGAGAGTCCCTTATGACACACCAAAGACACTTTTCTTGGGATTAAGAGAAATCCCATACTTTTGACATTGCTCAAATATTTGTTTCACATTATTTAGGTGATCTGATTTTTTCTTGGAAAACACATTAACATCATCCAAACAAATAATTATTCTCTAACCAATAAGGCCTCTAAATTGATGTTCGTCAATCTTTGAAATGTAACAGTAACATTGATAAGACCAAATGGCATTTTATTGAAAGAAAATTTTCCCCATTTAGTCTTGAAGGTAGTTTTCAATCGATCTAGTTTTGCTACTAGAACTTGATTGTATCCCGAGAAACCATCTAGTACCAAGAATGTCTCAGACCTAGATAATGTCTCGAGGATCTATTCGATGAATGCCACTGGATAATTATCTTTATCAGATGCATGGTTAAGATTACAGAAAATTACACATAACCTTATTTCATGAACTTCTTTTTGACTTGGACCAAATATGAGACCCAAGTGGAGTGTCTAAATTTAAAGTTGATCCAAGCATCCAACATATTTCTCAACTCCTTTTGGATGAGGGGTTCTAGCATTGGATTAAATTTCCTTAATTTATTCTTGAATGGTTATACCCCTTTAGTGATGGGAATTACATGCTCAATAATTCAAGTGTCATATGTATTTAAATCATCATATGTCCATGCAAACACACACAATACTATTTGAATAAGCAAATAAATTCTTGTCTACATTGATGCAAAAGAAACAAATGTATAGCTCATTACACTTTATAATATAAAAATAGAGAGCTTGTAGAGTTTGAAATAAGTCTAAAGGAGGATAAAGTGAACATAAATTTGGTTGAATCTCACCTTTTGTAATGATAGAACTCCCAAACAAGAGAAGGATTAGCAGTGAAAGCCTCTGACGTCGCCAATTCCTTTATGAAAATAATAGGCAAAGAGTAATTAATAGAATTATTGGTCAGAATTTCAACAAAGAAAACAAATGATTGAACAGATACCATAACACACCATGTTCGCCATAATCTGCCAGCGTCTCAAAAGGTAGGAAAGCCAAATTTTGCTCATATGTCTGCTCCTGCTAGAACACTAACTTTCTACAACATTTCTCCCATAAAATAGTTTGTCATTACTTGCACTTCTTTATGAAATTGATTAATAATTGAATCCTTCTAATTGTTTTACAACAAAACACGAAAGTAGTGTTTTCGTCAGGAACTGATTTTTTTAAAGAATGGTTTAGGTTGCATGGATATAAGTATACAAAAGTATGCCAGGTCCAGACATAGAGTACAATACCTATAAGGGGGTATGTCTGGTACTAGAAGTAAGAATAAAAGTAATAATTTATCATATGTGGTTTATAGAAAATGTTAATTAAAAACAAATAAAGACATTGGAAAAGAATTTTAGAAAATAGAATAGTAAGTTGCTAAAGAGGATCATGCCTAATTCAATAAAAAATTAAAAGTATTCCGATTTAGGATGTTAATATTGATAGCAATACATCCTACCTAGTTACAAAATTCCACATGAATAAAAATCAATATTTGGCATGAATTTAAGTAAGAACATCTGTAATTAACTGTAACACTATCTCGTGCCAAAGAAGAGTGAGAGAGCTAAAATAAATATTATGCTCCAAACATTTATATTTCCACCCATTTCATAAAGAACATTAATATTATCAACATTCATATTTGACCATTTCCAAGTCTGGGGATTACACTACCCATTTTTACTTTTCTCCTCTTGTGGGTGTTTTACAAATGTTTGTCCAGGTTTAAAAATGGTTGTTCCCCATGGGTGAATCACTGAAACTATTAAGAATGGTAGGGTATGTTCCATTTGTCCCTACTTCCAAGAGGAGGTTATTCTATAACTTAAAAAAACAAATAGAACAACTGTAAGAGCCATAGAGCTAACTGGTAATCCAGAAGGGAAGGGAAAAAATCATAAGTTAACCCTAAGAAAATAATAGGGAACAAAACATTAGGAGGGCGATAAAACTGCTCATACCTTTAACTAGTAGCAACAATTTATGGTTTGGTCGACAAACAATATTTGTAAGGTGAGATACTGTTAACATCATCTCGTTGGAAGGCCATAAGAAAGGCCTTCAACAATAAACTCTCAACATAACAACTTCACAGGACTCGTGGAAAAAAATGTGCATATTAGTTATCAAGAACTCTGTTAAATGCACGGTGTGATAGAAATATAAATTGCCTGGAATGGGTAGCAAATCCTCGTTGAGGTTACTGCTAGTTCAACCATAATGCAATTGACTTGCAATATAAAATAAAGGAGTAATCACTGGGAGAACATAATTGTACCACAACCTCCACAAAAATAAAAATAAAAATGAATATAACTAAGTTGGTTACCTAGAATGGAGGGGAGGTGGTTGTCCATGCAGGACTAGCCTCATAGTCAAGTAGGCTCTCAAAGTCGATGGGAAGTAATGGTGAATGAAAAATTCATGACAAAAGAAAACCCTAAGCCATTGTTGGCATTAATGCATGGCATCAAGTCGAATCTGCAAAGAAAAACCTGTAGAGAAGATCAATCAAAGAACCCAAACAACATATGAAATTTATGGAGATAAGGGAAAATCCCTAATTGGGTTTGCAGCTTACCTAATAACTCCACTGTGGATAGATGTAAATATTACCTCATAACTCAACTCTTGATAGAGTTTGACCTCCACTGGTTGAATAGGCATGTTGAATTGTGGTCCATCATTTCCTATGAAGATGGTGTGGCAAATGGTGCAGAGTACACGTGAGAATTTTTTGCATTAAAGTTTACTTACGTAGATGCCATAATTTTTTATTCAAAATAATTTAAAATATAATAAACAATTAAGATAAAAAATCATAAATTTAAGACGTCCTAAATAAATGTCTTAAAAGGCACCATTTTTGTAGTAGTGTTACTGAGGCTTCGAATGTGACATCCTCCGGGACATATTTTGCATTCTAGAACATATTTGACAGTTGCTAAAAAAATTTTGACATCAACTTTGATGTGCAATATAGATTAACTACCCATTAAAATGACGTCTAATTTCAAATTGAAACTATCAAAATCTATGGTAGGGTACATCCTTTCTAGAAACGATTTCTGTGAATTCCATCTATCAATGAATAAATTAAAATTTATTTGTTCACCTGCAGTCATTACAAGCTTTGAAATAAATTTTTACATGTTTGGCCCTTCGGGTAAGGATGATGGAATTCAATTCTACAATATCAATATCATATCTCACCAGATGAGTGACTAATAAATTTTCAATGTGATATGAAAATATAAGGATTTTGCAAGGGAATTACTTTGCATCTTGAATTATTGTTATTGAGAGACACATAGTTATCAAAGTGTGCTAGATAAAGGATTGTGTCACTAGATGTGAGAATAATACTTGCCTGCTGAATTGAAATGAAACACTGTGAATATCTTGGAATGGAGGCTTGAAACATATGGAACGACGTTGGAGAGTATTTGAAAGTAAAAAAAATGAATTCAGTAAGAATAGGGATTAATTAGATTTGAATCTGTTGGAGCTCAAAGCATAATTGTAAAAACTATTGAAAATCACCTCACTCGAGGAGCTGATTGTTCATTTCTCGTGGGCTCCAACATGTTAAGAAACTAAAAGAATGGCCTGAATTAAAGGAAGGTGTTATAGGCCATTTTTTCACATCTCGTCAATGGGCCTTCAACTAGGTCAATCAACATCCTTTTATCC
Organism: Pinus tabuliformis; assembly: GCA_031772625.1. NCBI lineage: Eukaryota > Viridiplantae > Streptophyta > Pinopsida > Pinales > Pinaceae > Pinus > Pinus tabuliformis. Next base: position 588,905,244 of record CM062818.1, read on the forward strand.
TTTTACCTCCTTCTCATCATCATGGCACAAATCCCTAAGAATGGCTCATTCTTATCCCTGAGTTTTTGCCTGAAAACACCTTGTTTCAGTCATTTAAGGGACCGACGCTCCCTGACCTCCTATTGGATAGTGTTGAAAACTAGGTTGCTCCACTGTGGAATGCATTTATCATCTACAGGTTGATCCACTATGCACCTGCGTTAGTTCTATAAATTCAGGAAAAAGAGAGAGAATCCTATAGCCTCTTCTTCCATAAGATTCTAGGATTTGTTGTAACCATTTACCTTAGATAAAATTCTCGAATCCTATCCTATCCTACCTTGGAGTTTTCATCCCTTATCATTTGATCTTATCCTCCCATCAAGAGTGGATCTAAAGCCCTTGATTGGTAAATGGATAAGAAATCCAAACTTACTCTCCTTTTATATATATTTGTGGTCATTCACAAGCTAGGGGTTGGCTTTTGGAGAGTGATTCTACCCTTATGTTGTTGATGTGAGAGATATCTTCCCATGCATTAGGGTGATTAGAAGTGCACTTTGTGGCAAGGAAAGGACAAGTCAAATTGGAGGAGCTCTTTTACATGATCAACACCAATTTTTGGTTGTAACTCACTCTATTTCTATTAATGCAAAGAGTTATTTGTTTTCCTATATATGATTTTATGGTTTCATATATTTCAATACCATGTTGATCTATTGAATAAAGTGATTAGGTGATGCTACATAGATTATATGGATTGTTGGGTTCTATTATCTCACTGTGTAGGTTCAAATAATATCATTTGGAGTTAGGATTGGAGCATTCAAGCTAAGGAAGGACTGAAGCATATTACAGATTCTAGGTAGGATTCATCCTATTATCTATTTACTTTAAGGAAAATATTAGTGCCTTTGTCTTTCTGTTCTTCTAGGATAGTTCACCAAGACTAGGGAATATACTTTTGTCCTCCATCACAGATTTCGCATAACAAATTCCCGACTCCGTTGGGGATTTGTGTATTCCTTTTGTGGTTTCTTTGTCAATTATGTTTTTATTAGCTCTTTTCTAGACCTTTACTATCTTATCCAGTCAATAAAATACCTAGGAATACCTTTTATTGAGTCTCAATTACAATCTTTGTGATGGATCTTTGCATCCCTATACCAACACACCATCTAGTCCTCTGGCAGAGCATTTCACCTCAGTCCAACCTTCTTTGTGCCTACGTTGGATAACACTAGCGCCTTCTCTGCACCTACATTTGCCCCTGTTCATGCATGGGTTTGTCTTTTCTTTGATTTCCTCTTTGATCTAGCCTTTATTCCAACGGCTATTCCTTGAGTCTTTGAGTGTCTTGTGGTCCCTATGAAGCCTCGATTTGGTTTTCTTTTGTCTTGATACCTTTGGTAAGGATTTGTTTGAAGATTTTCCTTTGTTCTTATCATTAGGTTGTTTTCAAAATGATTTTTTTTATTTTTTTTATCATTGGTTGATTGGATGAATTTTTGTTGTAGTCCTCATTCTAGAAATCTTAGTTGAATTGATGACTAGAATTTGCATCTTAGTTTTCTTCATTTTCGAAAATTAAGTGACTTGAAAGAACAATATTAGCATTGGCATTTAGAGTTTTGTGTGTGCATTGAAATTGGAAAAATCACGTTGAAAATGGAATTGCATTTTGCATATTGTTTGTTGTATATTATTTGTCTCTTCCCTTCCTTAAATATATTTTCATTGAAGGAGAAATATTCTATTTCCTTGTGCTATTTTAAATTTTAGGATATTCAGGTGACATTCTTTGTGAGCCCTAATATTGAATCTTAATTGAAGATAAACAGTAAAATTTATTGAATCAAGCTAAGGAGAATTTGTAACATTAATGCAAACATTTAGAGTTCTCGGATAGAGACGTGTTTCAGCGTCATTAAACGTAGGAGATGTCATTGTTTTATAGTGTTGTATCCCATGGGTGATATATTTTTCCACGTACGTGAGTGTATAGGAGTGTTCTCCATGTACCTTTGGGTATATTGGACGACTCTCTACGCACATAAAGTACATGGGAATGCTCTCATCGAACAGTTATGCATGAGACAACACTACTATGGACTCTACTCCCATGTGTTATCGAGTATATTTTGGGTGTTCCCTATAGGTTTCTATCCTCGCCATAGGTAACCCAATCAGTCACCTTCTATACCTTGATCCACTAAACACAACATTTGGGGAGATTGGATTTCATATGTTAAGTCCTTGGTTCGCCAAGGCGTATATTGGAGTTCATGAGTTATTGGTAATCCTTTATTCCTAGATTACCCTCTTTTTGATTTATTTTTGTGTTAGTTTATAAAATTTATTATCCAATGTGGAAGAACAAAATCCCCTTCTCTGTCATTCTTGTAGAATGTAAAATAAGCCTCCACTTCCACTAGAGGCTACTCCTGGCCATCGTCAAAAGCGTAAGAAGATGCAAACTACCAAATAAGGATATTCGGTAACTACTTCTGGTTCTCCTCTTCAATCTAATCAACCAGAATTATATTTCCCTTTGAGTAATGAGCATGAAATCACCTCTACTATTGTTGGTGAATCTGACATAATTGAAACCGAAGCCCCTGAAGCCTTATTGCTTGAGGTTATCAAGCCTGACTTTCCTAAGTCAAATACTTTACTGGCTAAGGTTGTTGAACCAGAGGAACCTCAACAATCTTCACCTGTTACTTCAGGTCCTTGTCCTTCTCTTCTTTTGTCTCAGATAGAACCTCCAACTATATATTTTGGGCATGACAGTGAACCTCTTCCATACAGACTTGTGAGTATTGAAGAGATCCCACAAGAAGAGCCTCATCTGTCTACTCTTGTCCATTGCTATGGACTTCATTTTTATTGGGCTGATCCTCTTACTCCTCTTTAGACTTTGACACACACTCCTTCACTTGATTCTTTTGACTTACTCTTGAATTTCTCGAAGAAATATTCATTGGGATTGTTAACCATGAATCGATCTGATTCGATCTCCCAACCCATATCCACCACTATGGTTGAGACATCAAATGTTTCTTCCTCATCCATGTTTGCAACATCATTAGAGGAAAACCGATATGGTGGCCCATCTGTCCCACTTGGCTATCAATCTTTATCTCGGACCTTCTTTGTTGCAACCTCTAGTCCTTGAACCTCTCCCATGTCATCCACTTTATGAATTCCATATGGTACCTCACTTATGAGTTCTACATAGCCTTCTCCTTCTCCTCCTCTTACACCTACGATTGAATAGGAGGTTGGCCCTTATGTTTGTTGGTAAGGTTACCTTCAACAACCTTACTCTCCTTATGTTGGGTACCCTCCATCTAGACTGAAGTTGCCTCTATCATCTCCTCCTCTTATGGGAGGGGTGCAACCTGTTGTTGGTATACCTCAAGTTAGTTATAATCCTCGTTATCCTCGAATGGATGCGAGTGTTTAGCAACTTGCTTTTCCCATCCAACATAGTTTATTTTGGGACCAATTATTGAATCCTAAACCTATGCCATCTTCATCTCAAATTCCTACCCATACATATGTACCTCAACATTATTGGCATTATGGCACAGGTTTGGAGCTATGGCATAGGTGTTGTCCTTGATGGCAACTCTCTTTGGTAACAGATCTCAGTGCAGGCTTTCAGAATGAAGGAAAAGACGTATACGCAGGTTTATCTAGACGAAGACGCGTATACACGCAGGTTAGACATTACAAAAGCGCGTATGCGTATACACGCACTTTCATGCAAAGAAAAGCGCGTATATGTTGGGAAACTTACTTTTGGCCCATGGTAGTTAATCCTTGGTATTTGAACCTATGGTTTTGGACCATAGTATCTCGTCAGATGTGTTGATCCCAAGTATTGGGTCCTTGGTATTGTTTATTATGGTTTTGGACCATGGTATTGTGAAAGGACTAAGACTATAAAAGAGGAAGAAGATCATTAGGCAAGTGTATTGAAAAAGTCTTGAATATCAGATGAAGTATGAGATCCAGTATGCAGGTTATGGGTTGATGATGCATTGCTGGATCTGAGCTAAGGAGGGATCTCACCGGTTGATGGAGAACAAGATCTAAGAAGAGATCGGGATCAAATGGTTTGAAATGAACTATCTTTCTATGGTTGATTATGCTTATTCTAGATCTGCATACTGATGCATGTAATGTTCTATAAATGTTATGAGTATGACTGATGTCTGGTACAGCTGCAAAGTTATAAGAAATATTTTTATATCTGTACACGGGTTGGCCTTTGAAAAAGCACGTATGTACGCAGGCTTGATTCATCGTAGTAGCGTATACATTTTGAAGTTTGATGTTTGAAGTTGCAGTTGGGTCTGATTGTTATTGTCGAGTTCTATTGTCTGCTCTGTGTTCTGGTGACTAGGTTGTTGACTGGGTTTCATTGTTTCAGTGGTTCAGAGATTGATGATGCTAGTATTGATTGTTTTGTGCTTCAATGATATTTATGGGTCCAGTATGCAAATTTGATGAAACGTGGCCTCCAGTCTGAAAATGTATGAAATGTGGTCCCTGGAGGATGAAAGGAGATTGTAGGCCGGCGCCTACGTACTAGTATATCAACTAGTACAAGAGCAAAGGGGGTGGTAGCTCCCTTCCAGTAGCAGCTGGAGAATGAGTGAATATTGGAGCATTCAGTAGGCAGGCACCTATGTACTAGTAAATGGATCGGGTAGTGCAAGAGCTAAGGGGGTTGTAGCTCCCATCTAGGAGAGTCTGGAAAACAAGGGAAGGTTGTAGCCTTATAAAGGTAGAAGCCTGCGTAATGGTGTAAGACTGCACTAGTACAAAAATATTGTAAAATGAAGTATCTTATTGGAAGAAGATAGAGACGACTTGTAGCAGGTGGTTTTCACCCACATTGGGTTTCCACCTTATATCATGGTGTTCATGTGTGCTTCTTGTGTGTGATGATCTGTTCTGTTTTACTGCACCTGCTTACTGTTCATATGGTTAATGAAGTTCTGATGCACTAACTAAAGATCAACATCTAATGGAATAACTGAATTATAAGTATTCTAGATATACGCTAGTTGCATTAGACACAGTTGCGTATACATGTGGGTTCTATAAACTGAAGTAGCGTATATGTATCTAAGTATGGAAATGAAAAAGTTTTATTGATTTGATAATACTGATTCACCCCCCACCTCTCAGTATTATTTTCAACAATTGGTATCAGAGTAGGTCCTTTGGTAGAGGCTTGATCGCTTAAAGGAGATCCATGGAACAATGGGAAAGAAGCTTAAGAAGAAAGCACATAAGCAGAAGAAGACATCTCAGAAGAACTATGACAGTGGGAGAATCGATTGGGGATTAGGTGTAAGAAGCTCTTCAGATTCAGAATTAGACTCAGAATCATTTCAGAATGAAGATGAACTATTAGGTATGAATTTGCTATCCTTTGATGTTCCAGCTATCTATCCATTTGGAAAAGATGAAAGTGATAGCGAAATAACTAAATTTTCTCTTATGGGTGAACAAGAAAGATATCAAATAGAGGCAGAATTTAAAAGGCTTTCAGATAAAATTAGAGATCAACAAGATCTATTGAACAAAAGGGAATGTGACTTCAAAGAAGAAGCTACCAAACTAAAAGCCCAACTAGAGGAAGGAAACAAGGTAAGGAAGTTATTCAAGGACAAATATCAAAAGTTGCAGGATGAAGTAACATCACTAAGAGATGAAGTCAATGAAAGAAGCACAACCATCAAGAAACTCAGAGATAGATCCAGTTACTATGAAAGTCTTGAAGCCACGATCTGCTCGCTAAAAGAAGATCTTGAAGAATCAAAGAAGCAGAATAAAGATCTACTCCAAGCTATTGAAAAACAGGTAAACGAAGTTATCAGCTTAAAATCTCAGCTGGAATGTGCCTTTAGAATTCGTCAAATGCAGCAGGATCTGAATGAAGAACAAGAAAAGGAGATTCTCAAACTAAGGCAACAAATGGAAGAAGGAAGAAAGTCTGAAGAAATCTTGAAGAAGGAATGTCTGGAAAAGGAAGAACAACTTCAGGTTGAGGTAAATATCTTAAAAGGTAAATTAGAAGAAAAGGATAAACTGTTATGATTTCGAAATAGTACTAAAGCCTTGGATGATATTCTTAGTAGTCAAAGGTCTCCTGCCATCAAGACTAGTTTGGGTTTCCATGAATCTGTTGAAGGTGAATCTAGTTCACAAGGTGAGGCAAGGAACTCTAGAGAGAAATCTAAGATGCTCAACAAGAAGGAATAGACTTTGAAGAAACTTTTGCTCCCGTTGCTAGATTTGAGGCCATCCGAATGTTCCTTGCTCTCTCAAGCTTTCAGAAGTTCAAAGTATTTCAAATGGACATGAAATCAGCCTTTCTGAAAGGAGACTTAGAAGAAGAAGTGTACATTGAGCAACCAAATGGTTTCATCCTTGGGAATGATCCAAATCTTGTATGCAGACTAAAAAAGGCTCTCTATGGTCTTAAACAGGCTCCAAGGGCTTGGTACTACCATTTGGACAAATATCTTCATCAACAAGGTTTTTCAAAGGGATCAGTAGATAGCAATCTTTATATAAAAATTGAAAATGACAAATTGCTAATACTTGTTGTGTATGTAGATGATATTATCTTTGGCAGCAATGAAGAATATGAGTCAAAGCTGTACCTTGGTGATGCAGAAAGAATTCAAAATGTCTTTGCTTGGAGAACTGACATATTTCCTTGGATTGCAGATCCAACAAAATGAAGGTGGGATCTTCTTGTCTCAAACCAAGTATCTCAAGCAGATTTTGAAGAAATATGGCATGGAAAATGCAAAACCAATATGTATCCCCATGGTCACAGGATGCAGCCTCAGTGCAAATGATGAATCAGCAGCAGTGCATCAACCAACCTACAGATCTATGATTGGAAGTCTACTTTATTTGATAGGTACCCGAGCAGACATCATTCATGCAGTGGGAATAGTTGGGAGATTTCAGGCAAATCCAAAGGAAACTCATCTTCAGGCAGTGAAGAGAATCTTCAAGTACCTTCAAGGAACTCAAAACTATGGCTTATGGTATCCTAGAGATACAGATCTCACACTTCATGCTTATACAGATGCAGATTGGGTCAGAAGCGTGGATGACAGGAAGACCACAAGTGATGGTGCATTCTTTATGGGTTCCAGATTAGTATCTTGGTTCAACAAGAAGCAGAGTTCGATTGCTTTATCTACAGCTGAAGCGGAATATGTGGTTGTTGCATCTTGTTGCACTCAACTTCTTTGGATGATGCAAACCTTGCAGGACTTTCAAATCACTTGTACACCACCTATCTCCATCTTATGTGATAATACAAGTGCAATCAGCATTTCAAACAACCTAGTCATGCATTCAAAGACTAAGCACATACCGATCAAGTATCACTTTCTCCGGGAACAAGTGTTGGAACAAAAGGTCAAATTGGAGTATGTTCCTTCCAAGGAACAAGTTGCTGATATTCTCACCAAACCACTGCCTAGGGAGACATTTGAATACCTCAGACAGAAGCTGGGAGTAGTTGATGCATCATCTTGCTGTTAAAACTTTTCTGTTTCAGAGGAAAATGGGTGTACGCAAGTTTCATGAAGATTATCTGCGTACATACGCTGGTTTGTGCAGATAAAGTCGCGTATATGGAGGTTTGATGGATATCAGTAGAGACAGGCTCTGGTTGAAGTTATTCTGATATGGGTCTGACTGAGACCATCCGGCACAGGTTCAGGGGGAGCAGATAATCTTCTAATAATGCATTGTTGGCATTATCTTAGAAGCTTTTGGTTCTAGATCACAACTGTTTTTGATTTCAGGTGGAACAGAGGGAGAGGGAGAACAAAAGGAAATCTTGGTTGCTGATCTGAATGACGACAGACAGATGCTGCTGCTATCAGTTATTGGTGACTTTCATAAGTCTTGTTCTAGATATTTCGTCTCGATGTCATGTATCTCTTTTGTGGGATCTCTTTTATGGTGTCAAGGTCATGTAACGGCCTATTTTGGTTTCCCCACTATGCCTGGGATGAACATGTAATGATCTTGGTTGTCATCTGTAAATTTCTGATGTATCCCCACTTGGTTGGGTGATGGATTTATGTATTGAGTCTTTTGGTGATAGGAAGGTCTTTTATGATGCTTAAGTCATGGTTCTTCTTGAAGAACATCTTTTACAGATCTTGCCTACAGTCAAGGGGAGCATGGTCAGCACAGCAGGGCAGAAATTTTAGCATTTACTCAGGGGGAGCACAACCCTTTGCCCTTGATGACAAAGGGGGAGAATGACTTTGAGGATTTTGGGTTGCCATCAAGTCCAAAGGGGGAGATTGTTGGCATTATGGCACAGGTTTGGAGCTATGGCATAGGTGTTTTCCTTGATGGCAACTCTCTTTGCTAACAGATCTCAGTGCAGGCTTTCAGAATGAAGGAAAGGACATATACGCAGGTTCATCTAGACGAAGATGCGTATACACGCGAGTTAGACATTACAAAAGCGCGTCTGCGTATACACGCAATTTCATGCAAAGAAAAGCACGTATATGTTGGGAAACTTACTTTTCGCCCATGGTAGTTAGTCCTTGGTATTTGAACCTATGGTTTTGGACCATAGTATCAGTCAGATGTGTTGATCCCAAGTATTGGGTCCTTGGTATTATTTATTATGGTTTTGGACCGTGGTATTGTTAAAGGACTAAGACTATAAAAGAGGAAGAAGATCATTAGGCAAGTGTATCGAAAAAGTCTTGAATATCAGATGAAGTATGAGATCCATTATGCAGGTTATGGGTTGATGCTGCATTGTTGGATCTGAGCTAAGGAGGGATCTCACCGGTTGATAGAGAACAAGATCTAAGAAGAGAAAGGGATCAAATGGTTTGAAATGAACTATCTTTCTATGGTTGATTATGCTTGTTCTAGATCTGCATACTGACGCATGTAATGTTCTATAAATGTTATGAGTATGACTGATGTATGGTACAGCTGCAAAGTTATAAGAAATATTTTTAGATTTGTACGCGGGTTGGCCTTTGAAAAAGCGCGTATGCACACGAGTTTGATTCATCGTAGTAGCGTATACATTTTGAAGTTTGATGTTTGAAGTTGCAGTTGGGCCTGATTGTTATTGCAGAGTTCTGTTGTATGCTCTGTGTTCTAGTGACTGGGTTGTTGACTGGGTTTCAGTGTTTCAATGATTTAGAGATTGGTGATGCTAGTATTGCAATATTGGATGCAAAATGAGGTGCAACAAATGATTCAAAAGTTGATGCAAAAAGAAATGCAAAAGTAGATGAAAAAATGGTTCACAATTGAATGTAACATTAGACACAAAATTGGATGCAAAGGTGGACACAACAAATTGTTCAACATAGGATGCAAATTTAGATGCTCAAAAGGATGAAAAATTGGATGCAAGGAATGGTGTTAAAAATGATGCTAAATTGGATGCAACAAATGATGCAAAATATGGTGCAAAATAGGATGCAAAAAAAGGGACAAATAAAATGAAAAAGTGGATGCAAAACATGGTGCAAAAATGAATGCAAAATTTGGCACTAAATCAGATTCAACATATGGTGCAAAATTGGATGCAAAAAATGGTGTAAAAAAATATAAAAAAACCAACACAAAAATAGATGTAAAAATAAGTAAAAAATTAGAAGAAGAGAATGGCATAAGACTAGATGCGAAGACTAGCATAAAATGGATGTAAAAAATCGCACCAAATCAGATGCAATAGATGGTGTAAAACTCGATGCAAATTACGACACAAAACTAGAAGCAAAGAATGTCACAAAACAAGAAGCAAAAAATGGCACAAAACAAGAAGCAAAAAATGATGCAAAAACTGGCACAATACTAGAAGCAAAACCTATTGTAAAACCAAATGCAAATCTTGGTGCAAAATATGATGCAAAATTTGGCCTAAAAAAATATAAAAAAAATTTGTGCAAAAGATGATGCTTTAAAACTTGTACAATAGAGCCATATTTAGCGCCAAGTTTCACATCTCAATTGAGAAAAAAATGCACTAAAATCTGGTGCTAAATCTAGTGTAAATTGTCTATTTTGTTGTAGTGCATATATCACAGAGGATATAGCTAAAGGCAGAGTCGTGACCGAAGAGAAAGTAATTTCTCATGCTCAGTATTTGGACCTCATCTATACCTAGTGTGGCATGCTCTATGAAAATATACCAGATTCTCTGAGACTTTCGAGTGTTATTCCTACCACTTTCGATAAAGAATCTCATGCTGCTGATGGCATCATTGGTTCTACCAATTTGTATAAAGTGAGAAAACCATCTAGTAATGATCTTGCTGCTTTTACCCAAAAATCTTCATCCAATCCTCCTGCGACTTCTTCTTTCGAGCTAAACGTCATTTCATCTGCAAAAGGAAAATATCAATAACAAGTATGAAGCAAGAAGAAAGTAAAAGGTAAAAAGAAGAAAGATTATTGAACACGAGATAAACAAATAAATCAGTCATCTAATGAGAAACAAAAGCCTCATTAGCCATGCTTGACTCTATAATGAGGAGAACTTTACTCGTGACTATCCTCAACATGGTGAAGTGAAACAATTATTGAAATCTTCCATTTGCCTCGCTGTGTTGACCAACCTGTTTCCAAATCAAGAGACCCATATGGTTGCTCGAGACTCATCTTCCTCTAACATCGTTTTAATACTCTCTTCCCTGAACCATAAATATGATGTTATGGTGGCTACTCGGAACAAGGAATATGGTAATAGGGATATCCCGAATGGTTAGGCTACTGATCCACCTTCCAATTCGGCATCACCTCCATATGATCCTCCTCCGCCATCGATTCCTACATAGTTTCCTATTAAGTCTCCAAAGGGAGTTGTTCATAAATCAGCTTTCAACCCTCGCACCAGGGTTGCTCAAAATTATAAAGTAGTTTAGGACACGGATCAATCTCCATCAACTATGTCGACCCTCGAGGTGTTACAAAATAGGCCTGCCTGGAAAAAGGATTTTCTTTTGTCCAATGGATGTCTAGATCCATCGGATTCAAACATAGTTTTTTTCATTCATGAAAACTATACTCCTCGCCTTCCATCCCAAATCGCTTTAATCATTCAAGTCATCATTCATTGTAAGAAAAATTCATCACTTTATTATGGACGAGGGAGCCTTGACCTACATTATGTCTATGTCTTGCTGGAAAGCGATTGGTACACCTCAATTGAGTTAGTCACCTACCATATTGAAGGATTTTGACAGGATACCGTATAAGCTTTGTGGTATTATAAATTCCTTACAAGTAGAATTAGGGGGCAATATTGTATCCATATAAATGGAATTTATTGATGAATCTATTAATTATAATATTCTATTGGGTCATCCATGGGTTTATGCCATGGTCGCAGTCCTTTCGACTTATTTCCATATGATTGACTTTCCTCATAAGAGCGAGATTATGGCCATCGACCAACTCAACTTTTTCGCCTCTTATTCTCATGTTACTAGAAGTGTCTTGCTTGTAGGGAAAACTCTACATTCCTATGAAAATGTTGGTGTTGGATTGTTGAAGGATTCCTCACTCATGGGAACCTCTTTTCTTCCTCCTCGCCCTCTTCCTGATAGCTCGCCTTCGGTTTCTTATATCAATGTGATATCATATTCTACATTCAAGGCCAATCCATGGATTGTATGAGACAAAACTAGCATCCATAGTTTTGGCAACCGAATGTCGCTTTGCCCTATTGAATTAAACTACAAAGCTATCTATTCGACTTGTGTGACTCATACCTTTTCTTCGATCAATTGGGTTGATGGATCATTGGATTATGGCATGTATTTTGATCCATTCTATCATGTATTCTCTACCAATGAGAGGATCATGGAGTTCATGATGTTAGATGATGCCCCGTGGGACAAACATAATCATCGCTCCTCCTTACCATATTCTATTGAGGATAATCTCAGTGATGTGCATCAACCAACCTACAGATCTATGATTGAAAGTCTACTTTATTTGATAGGTACCCGAACAGACATCACGCATGTAGTGGGAATAGTTGGGAGATTTCAGGCAAATCCAAAGGAAACTCATCTTCAGGCAGTGAAGAGAATCTTCAAGTACCTTCAAGGAACTCAAAACTATGGCTTATCGTATCCTAGAGATACAGATCTCACACTTCATGCTTATACAGATGCAGATTGGGCCGGAAGCATGGATGACAGGAAGAGCACAAGTGGTGGTGCATTCTTCATGGGTTCCAGATTAGTATCTTGGTTCAGCAAGAAGCAGAGTTCGATTGCTTTATCTACAGCTGAAGAGAAATATGTGGCTGCTGCATCTTGTTGCCCTCAACTTCTTTGGATGATGCAAACCTTGCATGACTTTCAAATCACTTATACACCACCTATCTCCATCTTATGTGATAATACAAGTGAAATCAGCATTTCAAAGAACCCAATCATGCATTCAAAGACCAAGCACATACCGATCAAGTATCACTTTCTCCAGGAACAAGTGTTGGAACAAAAGGTCAAATTGGAGTATGTTCCTTATAAGGAACAAGTTGCTGATATTCTCACCAAACCACTGCCTAGGGAGACATTTGAATACCTTAGACAAAAGCTGGGAGTAGTTGATGCATCATCTTGCTGTTAAAACTTGTCTGTTTCAGAGGAAAATGGGTGTACGCGAGTTTCATGAGGAGTATCTGTGTACATATGCCAGTTTGTGCAGAGACACCCGCGTATATGGAGGTTTGATGGATATCAGTAGAGACAGGCTCTAGTTGAAGTTATTCTGATATGGGTCTGACTGAGACCATCCGGCACAGGTTCAGGGGGAGCAGATAATCTTCTAATAATGCATTGTTGGCATTATCTTAGAAGCTTTTGGTTCTAGATCACAGCTGTTGTTGATTTCAGGTGGAACAGAGGTAGAGGGAGAACAAAAGGAAATCTTGGTTGCTGATTTGAATGATGATGGACAGATGCTGCTGCTATCAGTTATTGGTGACTTTCATAAGTCTTGTTCTAGATATTTCATCTCTATGTCATGTATCTCTTTTGTGGTATCTCTTTTATGGTGTCAAGGTCATGTAACGGCCTATTTTGGTTTCCCCACTATGCCTGGGATGAACATGTAATGATCTTGGTTGTCATCTGTAAATTTCTGATGTATCCCCACTTGGTTGGGTGATGGATGTATGTATTGAGTCTTTTGGTGATAGGAAGGTCTTTTATGATTCTTAAGTCATGGTTCTTCTTGAAGAACATCTTTTACAGATCTTGCCTACAGTCAGGGGGAGCATGGTCAGCACAACAGGGCAGAAATTTAAGCATTTACTCAGGGGCAGCACAACCCTTTGCCCTTGATGACAAAGGGGGAGAATGAATTTGAGGATTTTGGGTTGCCATCAAGTCCAAAGGGGGAGATTGTTGGCATTATGGCACAGGTTTGGAGCTATGGCATAGGTGATGTCCTTGATGGCAACTCTCTTTGGTAACAGATCTCAATGCAGGCTTTCAGAATGAAGGAAAAGACATATACGCAGGTTCATCTAGACGAAGACGTGTATACACACGTGTTAGAGGTTACAAAAGTGCGTATGCGTATACACGCACTTTCATGCAAAGAAAAGCGCTTATATGTTGGGAAACTTACTTTTGGCCCATGGTAGTTAATCCTTGGTATTTGAACCTATGGTTTTGGACCATAGTATCTCGTCAGATGTGTTGATCCCAAGTATTGGGTCCTTGGTATTGTTTATTATGGTTTTGGACCGTGGTATTGTGAAAGGACTAAGACTATAAAAGAGGAAGAAGATCATTAGGCAAGTGTATCGAAAAAGTCTTGAATATCAGATGAAGTATGAGATCCAGTATGCAGGTTATGGGTTGATGATGCATTGCTGGATCTGAGCTAAGGAGGGATCTCACCGGTTGATGGAGAACAAGATCTAAGAAGAGAAAGGGTTCAAATGGTTTTAAATGAACTATCTTTCTATGGTTGATTATGCTTATTCTAGATCTGCATACTGACGCATGTAATGTTCTATAAATGTTATGAGTATGACTGATGTCTGGTACAACTACAAAGTTATAAGAAATATTTTTAGATCTGTACGCGGGTTGGCCTTTGAAAAAGCGCGTATGTACGCGGGTTTGATTCATCGTAGTAGCGTATACATTTTGAAGTTTGATGTTTGAAGTTGCAGTTGGGTCTGATTGTTATTGCAGAGTTCTGTTGTCTGCTCTGTGTTCTGGTGACTGGGTTGTTGACAGGGTTTCAGTGTTTCAGTGATTCAGAGATTGATGATGCTAGTATTGATTGTTTTGTGCTTCAATGATATTTATGGGTCCAGTATGAAAATTTGATGAAACGTGGCCTTCAGATTATAGTGTTGTGCTTCAGGAGTATCCAGTCTTAAAATGTATGAAATGTGGTCCCTGGAGGATGAAAGGAGATTGTAGGCCGGCGCCTACGTACTAGTATATCAACTAGTACAAGAGCAAAGGGGGTGGTAGCTCCCTTCCAGTAGCAGCTAGAGAATGAGTGAAGATTGGAGCATTCAGTAGGCAGGCACCTACGTACTAGTAAATGGATCGTCTAGTACAAGAGCTAAGGGGGTTGTAGCTCCCATCCAGGAGAGTCTGGAAAATGAGAGAAGGTTGTAGCCTTCTGCAGGTAGAAGCCTGCGTACTGGTATAAGACTGCACCAGTACAGAAATATTGTAAAATGAAGTATCTTATTGAAAGAAGATAGAGACGACTTGCAGCAGGTGGTTTTCACCCACATTGGGTTTCCACCTTATATCATGGTGTTCATGTGTGCTTCTTGTGTGTGATGATCTGTTCTGTTTTACTGCACCTGCTTACTGTTCATATGGTTAATTAAGTTCTGATGCACTAACTAAATATCAACATCTAATGGAATAACTGAATTATAAGTATTCTAGATATACGCTAGTTGCATTAGACACAGTTGCATATACACGCGGGTTCTATTAACTGAAGTAGCGTATATGTATCTAAGTATGGAAATGAAAAAGTTTTATTGATTTGATAATACTGCTTCACCCCCCCCCCCTTTCTTAGTATTATTTTCAACAAACATGTTCAAATACATGTAAGTCAACCTTCACAGGTTGTCGTTGCATCTCAACCTATTCCATTGGTATCTGGTACCCTTCAGGTTCCACTTAACCAACCTTTATAAGGTACCTTACAGTCTCAACCACTTGGCCAACATACTCCTCATATTCTCATAGGACAAAATGTGTATGGTATGGCAGAATCCCAATCGAATCCACCTTATGTCAGGATGATGCAAAGTCCCACAGGGAAATAGTATAGACCTTATGAAGGTATTCCTTAAGTTCATTTTGAAGGCCAATATATCCAAAATCAACCATTCCAACCTTTGAAAGGTTATCCTAATGTTGTTCAACAAGGTTACGCATATGTTGGTTATTAGAATCCTCCTTATTCTAGTGCCCTAGTTCCTCTTTATCAAAACCCTCCTTATCCGAGAACACAAGTACTTGTTACTCAGGTTATTCCTTCTGATCCAGGATATCCTCCACTAGATTTAGACACAAAATTACCATTTTTTGAAACTCTCAAATTTCCATATTTGACTCAGTGTACCAAGGATCGCATCGCTCATTTTCCTTGGTGGTCGATAATTCCCACCAAATTTCCATCCAATATCCCAAAATTCAATGCGAATCCTAGAAAATACGTATTGACCCATGTCATGACGTATCATCTATGGTGTTCTCTAAACTCCCTTAATGATGAGTCCATATGAATATGTCTTTTCCAGTGTACTCTTACAGGTGTCGTAAAATGGTACATCGAGTTACCTAGAGTTTCCTTTCATGATTTTAGTTCCTTGACTACTACCTTCCATACACATTTATAGTTAACCATTCGATGTGAAACTAGAATGGAAATTATGACCAAGTTCAACTAAAGCCACTCACATTTTAGATTACATTCATGAGTGGTGGCGTTGTCGATGGTTGGTTAAGACCTATGTTCCACATCAATTTCTGGTAGAATGGTTTATTAAATCCTTGTTTCCATCACTACAACAAAACCCTGTGATTAGCATCCCTTTTTGCTTCCTTTTTACATCTAGAGCACATTTTTGGTGCTATTTGCATCTATTTGTCAATTATGGTGCAAAATTTGATGCAAAGTTTGCAACGAATTTTGCGCCAAGTCTTACACCAAGTTTAGCACCAAGTATTGTAATAGGTTTTGCACCAGATTTTACACCAGGTTTTACGCCAGGTTTTATGCCAAGTTTTGTGACATCCTTTCCACCATGTTTTGCACCAAGTTTGGCACCTAATTTTGTTTAACCAACTTTTGCATGCTCTATTGCATCAAATTTTTGTGCCTACACTTGCATAAACGTTTGCATCATCTCTTGCATCCTCTTGTGCATCATTTTTAAAATCATTTTTTGCATCCATTTTTGCATCACTTTTTGCATCCTTTTTGCGCCAAGTTTTGCATCGAGGTTTGTGTCTAGTTTTGCATCTAATTTTGCGTCTACTTTTGTTGCATCCACTATTACATCTTGTTTTTCATCCATATTTACATCCTCTTTTTCATCTGTATTGTGTCCACTATTGCATCCAATTTTCTTGTGTCATAATTTGCACCTAGTTTGGCACCTCCCTTTGCACCCATTTTTGCTTCTAAATTTGCAACCACGATTGCATCTTCATATGCATCTCGGTTTTCATCTAACTTTACATGTATTTTTGCATCCCTTTTTGTATCCACTTTTGCATCAATATTTGTGAGGTTTTGTGTCTCATATTACATCTACTTTTGCATCGAATTTTGTTGCATCATCTTTTGCATCCTATGTTTCATCCATTGTTGCACCCATGTTTACATCCACCTTTGCATCTACCATTACATCCACTTTTGTTATGACACAGTTTGTGCCATGTTTTGTACTTATTGTTGTACCCACGTTTGCTTCCAATTTTGCATCCATCTTCACATCCTCTTTTGCATAAACTATTGCATCTATTTTTGCATCCACCTTTCTATTGGGTTTTGCGTCTCATTTTGTATCTTATTTGGCATCTACTTCCATTGCATTCATATTTTAAATCCAATTTTGGTTCTTCTGTTGCACCCATGTTTGCATCCACTTTTACATCCCTTATTGCATCTTGTCATGCATCTAAGTTTGCATCTTCTTCTTTTTTTGGTTATTACATCCACTTTTGTTGTGCCAAAATTTGTGCCATATCTTGTTCCTACCATTGCAACCCACATTTTCTTCCACTTTTTCATCCACATTTGCATCCTCTTTTGTGTCCAAGTTTGCATCAAATATTGTTTATGTTTTTTGCATCCCATTTTGCATCTACTTTTACATCCACTTCTAATGCGTCCAATTTTGCATCTAATTTTACATCCACTTCTGATGCATCCAATTTTGCATCTAATTTTGTGTCCACTATTGCACCCATTTTTTTTCCATGTTTACATCCATTTTTTCATCCAAGTTTGCCTCCTTTTTGCATCCAAGTTTGTGTTCTTTTTTGTGTTCGTTGTTGTATCCACATTTGTTTCACCACAATTCATGCTGAGTTTTATGGCTACTATTGCATGCATATTTTCTTCCACTTTTTCATGCATGTTTGCATCCTATTTTGTGTCCAAGTTTGCATCAACTATTGCATATATTTTCTCATTGAATTTTGTGTCAATTTTTATGTCTTGGTTTTCACCTACTTATGTTTTGTCCACTCATCATCCAATTTTACATCTATTGTTGCCGCCATTCTTTTTGTTCACTTTTGCATCCCTTTTCCAATACTCATCATATTTTTTTCATTGATGATATTTCTTATGACATTGAAAATATGAAAAATTGATGACAATTTCAATAATTATGATGATGATGGTAATGAAGATGACGACGATGACATGAATTGTGATTATTTTGATAGTTAAAATGGTGATAAAGACGACGAGGGTTACAATGACAATGATGATGATGATGCTAATGACCTTGGCCAATCTTCCCAATTTTTAAATGTTTTCATGGCCATAATCATAATCATTGCCTTTGGTGTCATATTCCAATTCATCATCATCTAATCATGACTATCATTATTTTCATATTGGTCATCATTAACAACAATAATGGCATGAATGATGATTATGATGTTCACGACAAAGATGAAAATAATGATGATAGAAGTTACATTCATTATGATGATGGGGATGATAAAAATTATAAAGACAATGATAATGGTAGTGATGATGATGATCATCGATCATCTCTCAAAAATAAAGTTGGTATTTCTCTTGCATATATATTCTGTCCTAAAAACCCTTTTCGAGCGCTCGTAATATTTTTTGGGTTGATGATATTTCTTATGATAGCTATAATTATTAACAATTGAAGACAATGTCCAGAATCATGATGATGATGATGATGATGACGAAGACAACATGAATGGTGATTATGACGATAATGCAATGATGACAATAATGATGACAATGATGGTGGTGATGATGACGATAATGAATATGATGACACTCCCTCTAAACTAGGGAGGTACTCATAATGAGACAAAAAAGTACTCTCAAGTTGAAATATTCATATAAGAAGGGATCTGGATTGATAAGAATCAACGATGATTTACATCATCATAGCCAACATTGTCAAAATAGCAAGGCCTTGACTAACAAGTTCTATCTCTCCATTAGATCAGAGCATAATGTTGGGAGGCATAAATTTGGACACCACTACCTCTCTAGACATTCACCCCACCAGGATGTTCACTAGGTATGTCCTCACATGATCATTTCCTAATCCATTGTCATAATATTTGACACCAAGAAATGTTGATCTTCATGACTATTCTTATTTTGGATTAATGTACTTGACTTATGGTGGTTATTCCTAGTCAATGTAGAAGAATATTGGTACCATATGTTTATCCAATCCATCATTTTCCCTACTGGTGTCTTTACTGGGCTTACGACTGTTAGTTCTGGCCATAGTACATGATACATGGATAATATGGTGTCCACCCTCACTCCCTCTTAACTAGGGAGGAGACATCAACACGCATAAGCTTTTCTCAAGAATACCCATCATTTTCATAGAGAATACCATCACTAATTTGCTTTCATCACATGATGCCTTTATGATTAAGAATTCATAGATTTGTGGCAAAATATTTCCCCTTTTTTCATTTATGATGAAAGAAAATAAAAAGGTGAAAGCCAAAATCATTAAAGATACACTATAATGATTTATCTAAGTCTAAACTCTAAGGTTGAAGTGAAAATTCATGTAAATGTTATATCTATGAGTTGTGCCAAACTTATGAAAACCTTATTTCGTAAGTCCTATATATAAGAAAAAGAAAAATAAAGATAAATAAGGCCCAATGAATGGTAACTCATGTATTCACTCCCTCTTTGGAATACATATGAAAATATACACTCCTAGTCACACTTGATCACATGTTTGTGATGGTTAAATCATGAAGTCCACTTTTCCCCTTGCATTTTAACTTCATCATTTAAGCACCTAATTGAGGATCTATGGAATTTTTGTTGCCTAAGGGTTTCATGTCTACTCCTAGTTTACTTATGTCACACTATGGTCAATTTATGTGACGGAGTGAAATACGTAAGTTTGTGGAGTTATTAGAATAGTGTATTAAGTTAGTCACCACACACACATGTACTACATCTCAGTGATCCACTTGTGTGGGTTGGAGACACATTGTTTGAGAATGTTAATGGAGACTACTTTAGGGCTTTGATGGTATAGCTTACAAAGTCTTTTGGTAAACATTTTGATTCATCCTTTATTTTCCTCGAGACACTTGATAATATTGAAGTCACTCCCAATAATCTATGGATATGGGGAGTATAAACTACTTTTGATGGAAATAGAATTGAGAAATAGAGGTTTTCCATTTGCAATATTGTAGCCGTAGACATTGGATACATGGTAGTAGTCCTCAATGTCAATTAACTAAAATTGTATTGTCATAATGCGAAAAGAGGTAAACATATTGGTAACCTTGATGTCCTGATCATTCCAAATAATTGCCATTCAACCCAAGTATCTCTAAGCATCAATCACTACTACTTGGAAATTCCTCCCCCATTTTCTAATTATATGAGGTAGAACCTCACTTAATATTTTTTGTTTCTTATATCAACATTATTGATGGGTGATTTGCGTACCATTTTTATTTTAGGAGTCTTTGTTTTCCTTTAATATTGAGGCCCCTAATGTTCCATGAGACTATTTTCATGGAGAATTTACACAGAAAGGAAGTATAATGTGACTAAAAAAATGTGTTTCAAGATTTAAGTGCTTGGACAATGCCACTTCATGAATCCTATATTTCCTTAACGTGGGACTGAATGGTGAACTTGATGGCCTTAAGGGAATTTGACCAAGAAAATCTAAAAAATAGGTGACTTTTGACTTTATCACATACAAGTTAATATATTAAAAAAAAATATCTTAAACAATTTGATCAAACAATGAATCATTACATTATAAAATACGTTCTATAAACCTTTTGGGAACATTTTTTTAAACTGTGCTCCAAAACAACATATTTAATATTATTATTTAACAATAATATGGACAATAACACATTTTCAAAAATTAAATAGCATGTTATCAAGCCTAAGAAATGTCACTAATAGAAAACTAAAAAGCATGCAACTAATGGGAGTGACCACTAGGCGACCATAACACAATTAATCCACTATGACCAAGATTAATGGGAACAAAGATCTAGAAAAAACCAAAGGTAAACCTATTTTAACTTTATTGTTTTATTAGGTGCAAGTTGAACATCTCAAGATATAATGAAGAGAAGTATTAATTTTATTGCATTAAGGAAACCCAGGCGCATTCTATAACTATGCAAGGAAGAGATGTACAATCCACATGGCATTAAGTTACTTTTTTATATATAATTTAAATTGCTATCTTAAAATCACAAATTTATCATGAATGGAATGTTTAAGATCCATTTTTATAAAAACAAAACATAATTTTTGTTATAAAAAAAATACCAAAAACTAAATATATTTTTTTAGAAAATAAAAAAAATACTAAAACTAAATATATATTTAAAAAAAAATAAAACATAAGAAAATAATTTTGTTTTAATTTAAAATACCTTTTTTTAACACTTCCCTCCATTCTAAGAAGGAAAAATAATAAGAGAAATAAGGATGGAAAAAAAATCTTCCTTTCATTGGTAAGTGTCTCCTCCCATTCATTCCATTCACTCGAGTTATTTCATAAAACAGAGATAAGTGTTATTTCACACTCTTTTGGCAAATCCTATTGAGCTTCACCTGTGATATATCTATTCCTTGATGGAGTCCTTGATATATTGATCAAGTTTTGATTCCTTGGAGATCAATTAGAGAAACGAAAACATGCGTACTCTTAATTCCAAGTTTAATGCCTCTGATGGTGGACACAATGCAAGGGAGGGGTTGCTATTGTGGTCATAACTCCAAGTTCATTGTCTCTGATGGTGGACGAGGAAAGGGAGGGGGTTTCATTCGTGGTCGTGATCATGGAGTTTTATCTTTTACATAATATTTAGGGATTTCAAAGCAATTTGGATGGAATCATTTTCGTCACTAGGTATAATGGATTAAATGTGATAATGGATAAAATGAAGTAATTATTTGTGAGCATTTGTTCTTGAACGAACATTAGGATCCATTTTATCATAGAGAAAAGTACATGCATTAAAAACAACTCAATATTTCATGTGACATTCATATTGCATGACTTGTTTTTCATTAAAAACAAATTACTTTTTCATGTGACATTCTTTTTTTGTTAAAATTTCTTCTATTTCGAATCTGAATTACAATTATAATTTGAAATAGAGCTTCCAGTAACTCTCAATTATCAATCATGCATGGACATCATAAGAAACATTCGCAATATAATATGAAGAACAAATGGGTATCTACTTCATATGCATTAAAAAATGCTTCTACTACTTAATGTGAATTACAAGTGTAATCTTAGTTGGATCTCCAATATATCTTAAACAATATTTTCATTTTATTTTTTAGTGCTCTTATATGTTATTATGTCCTACCTCATTATATGGCTAGCATTGTATTAAAAATATGCATTGTGCTATAGAATTAGTACTAACATGTAATATTCATTTTTTCCAGAACGCTACAGGTAATGACCAGGAAGATGATGATACAGACTATTTTTAGATTACATCAGAGATGATGATGATGAGTATGGCGATGGCATTGGTGACAATTATGTGGATGATATTATCAGGATGGTCAGGATGATGATCATGAGGATGATATTGAATATGATTTTTGTGGTGATAGCATGCCATGCATTATTTTTTATATTTAGTTGGGATATCTTAATATGATAATCATACATTTGAATTTTAGTTGATTCGAATAATGATGATGATTCTATCATTACTATTATGTTACCTTATGAATATGTTGAAAATTGTTTACATTTTTTTTATGAATAATATTTTTTTTATTTTTATTTTTATTTATTTATTTATTTTTTATTTTTTTTGCGTAAAGGCTATTTCTATTAAAAAAAGAGAAAATATATGTACAAAGAGGTCAAGACCTCAGAGGGGGGCTGAAGCCTGCCCTCAACCAGAAATTCTGATACATACAAACCCTTTTGACCACCTTTCCGGGATTGAGAGACCTTGAAACATAATTTATGAGTCCCTTACAAACAAAAAAGTAAACCAGAGTTGTGTTTAACACTACAGTACTATCGCCGACTATGGCTTTGCTGCTAAACATTTTTCCTTGACAGCCATATGCAAAATTAGACCAAAAACAAGGCTTGCTGAGCCATGACCTGTTACAGTTCATAGGACTATAATGGCGTGCACCGATACAAAAGCAAGAGCTGAAGCAAAAATAGAGTTGGCAATATCCAGAGATGCATAACAGAAAAAGAAACAGAACAGAAGAGAAAATGCCATCAGTAGGCATTGAACCAAATTCATTAAACATGTTTAGGAGAGTCGAGAGCATCCTTTTCCACCTGGCTAGGAGAGCCAATCCACGTGACGACCGCATTATCTGCATCTCCCGTGACGCCGCCATCTGGAGGAGTCTCCAAATTCAGAATGCCGACTGGAGGATGTTCCGGCTCACCTGCAAGCACATTGCACTTAGTAGAGTCTGCCGGAGGCTGAGGAGCTTCAGGCACATTACCTTCTTCTTGCATGTTGTCACCATTGAACACAACCCTAGCCACCTCTCCCTGAAGAACACTATCATCCTGAGCCTGAGACGTAGTGGTGTGGGCCGAGCTGCTAGGCTTATCCTCCTCCTCGGCAAGGATTATAGTAATACTGACTGACAAAACGGGCTTATTGAGCCTACTATGGAATTTGAAGCGGGTTGTTTGGAAGGAGTTGTGCGGGAGAGGCCTAGCATGACCAGAAGGCGGAGAGGACGGGGAGGCAGAGGCTAGAGGGACAATGTTCTGGGGAGAAGATTGAGAAGCGCGACCACAATTGCCAGTGGTGCCTCCACGGTGAGAAATTCCACGACGACGAACCATTTCCAAATTAACTAAGAGACCAGGAAAGGGAATTCGACAGGACCAAATGGGAAAGGGCCTAGCGCAGGCGGACCAGGCCAGAATTAGAAACCAGATGAGCTTCCAAGCAACCTGAACGAAGCAGGGGTGCGGGAAGAATAGCGGACGGAAATAGAAGGAGCCGAGGAGGGCAATTGCATGAACCAGAGACCAGGCCATGGATAAATCACCTTGCGCAGTCTCTCGAGCTGAGCGCGCATTCAATACCAAATGCGTGACCATAATTCTGTACCCTGACGAATTCATATCAAATGCGGTGGGTTTGTGGGATCCGCGCCCGCGAGCCAAGTGCAGGGACAGCTGCCGACGGGGAGTTATTCCTCCATAAATGAACTGCAGTGACACCCGCATCCGGTTTTTTATGAATAATTATTGTGTATGATGAGATTACTATTTTTTTTATAGATGTTCTAAATTTACCTTAGAATAATGATATCTATGAAACATTTTTATTTGGTAATCATACATTGACTTTTAGTTGATTTGATTAAATATGATGATGATATTATCATGTTTATCTTGTTATTTTATGTATATATTGAAATTATCGACATTACTTTGATGGAGAATTATTATGTATGATGATATTACTATCTCTTGATGGATGTTGTGAATTTACCTTAGAATGATGGTGTTCACGAAAGATTTTGATAACAACACATTTGAATCTTAGTTTATTTGATTAAAGATGATGAGGATATTATTAGTATTATCTTGTTACTTTATATATGTGTTGAAACATGTTAATTATTTTTTATGTAGAATCATTATGTATGATGAAATTACTATATTTGGATGTAATGTTGTTAATTTACCTTGGAATAATGATATTTATGATAAGTGTTTATTTATTAGTCATATAGGTATATTGAAAATTGTCAATGATTTTTTGATGGAGAATTGTTATATATGAGGATACTACTATTTTTTTATGAATGTTGTCAATTACCCTTAATTTTTTTTACATATATTAAGTTATCAATTTGAATTGCGATATCTTCTTAAATGTGTTATACAAGAAAATACATCCCCGTTGTCTTGGAGGAGAATAATATGTTGTTGGTTGAAACACCCCTTTCTCCTAGAATATATAAGACTATAATACAAGTTATGTACCATGAGGACTACGTTATCATATTCTATAACAATTTTTCCCCTTAATCTAACTTTTTTTACCAAAATTCTCACTCAGTCACGAGGAAAAAAGCTTGAGTTAACCAGAATTTGACACTCTTGTTCACTTTCGGAAACTCATATAGTGGAACGTGATCTCTTTATCCTCATATTTAGTTTTTTCCTAAAAAACAAAATCATACAAAAGTGGGAAATCCATAAAGCATGCGGAAGATTTTTCCTATGCATAAAAGCATCTAAAAAGTGGAAAAGGCCATTTTTATATGAGGAAACATTATTCACCCAAATTGAACTAATGAGGAATTTGGGAAATCTTCATAGCCTTCACATTCCTATATAGTGGAGGCTTGGCCATTGAGAAAAGGATGGGAATTCTTGTATTGTCATGTTGCTGCTGAGATCTATCTTGAGAGGGAGAGTTTTGGAGCTAGGAATTGGGGGAGGTGCTACTGCAATTGCATCTGATGGTTGTAACTTTCCTCCAACTCCTTTATTTTTTATAGATCGGTTGTCCTTCCTTCCATATGTTGTTATTCATTATTTACTTATTCTATTTAACTAATGAATGTATGGGATTTTGGTTTATATTTATTTATTCGGTAATATTTATATATTTCTGATAGTTTCGATTATTAAGATATTATGTTGTGAAGGTTGCTTTGTTCTATCTCTTATGTGTAGGACCAAGCTTTGGAGCTATCTAAGAGCACTTCCCAGCTACACTAAAAACTCCAACAAGACCTGCATGCATGGACTCACATGAATTCCATCTCTTTTTCTTAATCTATACTTTACATCTTGATCTACTAAGAATCCCTAGCCTTAGAACAACCTTTCTCTTAATCGGTCTGTCCTAGGTTTCTGGGATAAACTGAGAGGGTTTTATGTTCATCTAACTGTGCATTAAATACTACAACAAAATTATATTTATAAATTGTAAAATATTTCACTATGTAATTGAATTAGTAAAATTAACCCATAAAGGCATTCATAAATGGAAATAAAAGTAAAACTCTAAACAAGAAGCGAAAAGTGGATGTAAGCATGGATGCAAAATTGGGAGTAGAATTGTATGTTAAACTAGGCATCAAAACAATATGAAAACAATGACACAAAAAGGGTTGTAAAGTAGAATAAAAAATAGGTGCAACACTAGACACAAAGAAGGGAACAAAATAAGGTATACAAAAGGATACCAAATTGGGCGCAAACAAGGATGCAAAAATGGACACCAAAATGAGGATGCAAAGAATGGTGTAAAATTGGGATGAAAAATTGGGTGCAAAAAGGATGTAAGAAAATACAAAAAACAAGATGCAAAATGGGACTAAAAAAGGGTGAAACCAAGGATGCCAAAAATGATGTATAATTAGATGAAAATTTAAACTAAAATCTAAGTGAAAAATGAGATGCAAATGTGGATACAAAATGTGGTATAAAAAAGGATGCAAATTTGGATGGCAAAAAGGATGCAAAATTAGACATCAGAAAGGATGCAAAATTGGACATAAAAAATGGTGTAAAATTGGACACAAAAGTTAGAAAAAATGGTGCAAAATGGACATTTAAAAGGCTTATATTTGGATGCAAATTTGGATGCAATATTGGATGCAAAATGAGGTGCAACAAATGATTCAAAAGTTGATGCAAAAAGAAATGCAAAAGTAGATGAAAAAATGGTTCACAATTGAATGTAACATTAGACGCAAAATTGGATGCAAAGGTGGACACAACAAATTGTTCAACATAGGATGCAAATTTAGATGCTCAAAAGGATGAAAATTTGGATGCAAGGAATGGTGTTAAAAATGATGCTAAATTGGATGCAACAAATGATGCAAAATATGGTGCAAAATAGGATGCAAAAAAAGGGACAAATAAAATGAAAAAGTGGATGCAAAACATGGTGCAAAAATGAATGCAAAATTTGGCACTAAATCAGATTCAACATATGGTGCAAAATTGGATGCAAAAAATGGTGTAAAAAAATATAAAAAAACCGGCACAAAAATAGATGTAAAAATAAGTAAAAAATTAGAAGAAAAGAATGGCATAAGACTAGATGCAAAGACTAGCATAAAATGGATGTAAAAAATCGCACCAAATCAGATGCAATAGATGGTGTAAAACTCGATGCAAACTACGACACAAAACTAGAAGCACAGATTGTCACAAAACAAGAAGCAAAAAATGATGCAAAAAATAGCACAAAACAAGAAGCAAAAAATGATGCAAAAACTGGCACAATACTAGAAGCAAAACCTATTGTAAAACCAAATGCAAATCTTTGTGCAAAATATGATGCAAAAAATGATGCAAAATTTGGCCTAAAAAAGGATAAAAAATTTTGGTGCAAAAAATGATGCTTTAAAAATTGTACAATAGAGCCAGATTTAGCACCAAGTTTCACATCTCAATTGAGAAAAAAATGCACTAAAATCTGGTGCTAAATCTAGTGTAAATTGTCTGTTTTGTTGTAGTGCATCTATCACAGAGGATATAGCTAAAGGCAGAGTCGTGACCGAAGAGAAAGTAATTTCTCATGCTTAGTATTTGGACCTCATCTATACCTAGTGTGGCATGCTCTGTGAAAATATACCAGATTCTCTGAGACCTTCGAGTGTTATTCCTACCACTTTTGGTAAAGAATCTCATGCTGCTGATGGCATCATTGGTTCTGCCAATTTGTATAAAGTGAGAAGACCATCTAGTAATGATCTTGCTGCTTTTACCCAAAAATCTTCATCCAATCCTCTTGCGACTTCTTCTTTCAAGCTAAATGTCATTTCATCTGCAAAAGGAAAATATCAATAACAAGTAGGAAGCAAGAAGAAAGTAAAAGGTAAAAGGAAGAAAGATTATTCAACACGAGATAAACAAATAAATCAGTCATCTAATGAGAAACAAAAGTCTCATTAGCCATGCTTGACTCTATAATGAGGAGCACTTTACTCGTGACTATCCTCAACATGGTGAAGTGAAACAATTATTGAAATCTTCCATTTTTCTCGCTGTGTTGACCAACCTGTTTCCAAATCAGGAGACCCATATGGTTGCTCGGGACTCATCTTCCTGTAACATCGTTTTAATACTCTCTTCCATGAACCATAAATATGATGTTATGGTGGCTACTCGGAACAAGGAATATGGTAATAGGGATATCCCGAATGGTTAGGCTACTGATCCACCTTCCAGTTTGGCATCACCTCCATATGATCCTTCTCCACCATCGATTCCTACAGAGTTTCCTATTAAGCCTCCAAAGGGAGTTGTGCATAAATCAGTGTTCAACCCTCGCACCAGGGCTACTAAAAATTATAAAGTAGTTTAGGACATGGATCAATCTCCATCAACTATGTCGACCCTCAAGGTGTTACAAAATAGGCCTGCCTAGAAGAAGGATTTTCTTTTGTCTAACGGATGTCTAGATCCATCGGATTCAAACATAGTTTTTTCATTCATGAAAACTATACTCCTCGCCTTCCATCCCAAATCGCTTTAATCATTCAAGTCATCGTTCATTGTAAGAAAAATTCATCACTCTATTATGGACGAGGGAGCCTTGACCTACATTATGCCTATGTCTTGCTGGAAAGCGATTGGTTCACCTCAATTGAGTTAGTCGCCTACCATATTGAAGGGTTTTGACAGGATACCGTATAAGCTTTGTGGTATTCTAAATTCCTTACAAGTAGAATTAGGGGGCAATAGTGTATCAATATAAATGGAATTTATTGATGAATCTATTAATTATAATATTCTATTGGGTCGTCCATGGGTTTATGCCATGGTCGCAGTCCTTTTGACTTATTTCCATATGATTGACTTTCCTCATAAGAGCGAGATTATGGCCATCGACCAACTCAACTTTTTCGCCTCTTATTCTCATGTTACTAGAAGTGTCTTGCTTGTAGGGAAAACTCTACATTCCTAAGAAAATGTTGGGGTTGGATTGTTGAAGGATTCCTCACTCATGGGAACGTCTTTTCTTCCTCCTCGCCCTCTTCCTGATAGCTCACCTTCGGTTTCTTATATCAATATGATATCATATTCTACATTCGAGGCCAATCCATGGATTGTACGAGACAAATCTAGCATCCATAGTTTTGGCAACCGAATGTCACTTCGCCCTATTGAATTAGACTACAAAGCTATCTATTCGACTTGTGTGACTCATACCATTTCTTCGATCAATTGGCTTGATGGATCATTGGATTATGGCATGTATTTTGATCCATTCTATCATGTATTCTCTACCAATGAGAGAATCATGGAGTTCATGATGTTAGACAATGCCTCATGGGACAAACATCGTCATCGCTCATCCTTACCATATTCTATTGAGAATAATCTCAGTGATGTGTATCTACCCAATTTTGTTTTATATTTTACGAGTTCTTTTCCTATCGACAAATTCAATTCCGATAAAAAATCTTGAATATCGAAGATACGATACCGCTTGATATCTCTATTAAATTGGGTATTGTAAAAAATCTACACATTGGTGCGTCTTTCTCTCCATCCAAGATCGAGACTTATAAATCCCTTTTTTAGAAGTTTCATGATTTCTTTGCTTGGAATTATGAACAAAATTCTAGGTATCAACCCAAATATCGTTGTGCATAAGATTAAAATGTATCCTAATGCTAAACCAGTCTGACAATGCCTCCATTTGGTCCATCCAAAGAAGATTGTCAGAATAAAGAGTGAAGTTAAAAAACTCCTTCGTGCTGGTTTCATATACCCGATTACTATCACCAATTGGGTATCAAATATTGTCCCTATCATGAAGAAACACGAGACATTCTGTGTATGCATCGATTATCAGGACATGATTCACGCTTGTCCAACAAATAATTACCCGACCCCGTTCATCGACCACATTGTTGATGACTACACTGGTTGTGAAATCTATTCATTCATGGATGGTTTCTCTGAATATAGTGAAATCAACATTGTCCCAGTGGATTAACAGAAGGCTGCATTTATTTGTCCCTACGGTACATTCGCTTACCAAAAATCCCATTTGGTCTAAAGAATGTTGGGGCCACATTTCAATGGGCAATGAATTATGCTTTTCATGATATCAAACATATCATGCAACCCTATTTGGATGACCTCCGTGCTCATTCCAAGTATCAGAATGATCATCTGATGCATCTCAGGGACATTTCCTGAAGGTGTAGACACTATAATATTCGATTAAATCCACACAAGTATGTGTTCTGCCTTAGTTCTAGTTGGCTTCTTGGTTTTCTTGTTTTGAAACATGGAATTCATATCGATCCTCTGAAAGTGCAAGCAATCATCAAATTTCCTGTCCCTTCTCCACTTGTTCAGTTACGACGACTTCAAGGGAAATCTAACTTCTTGCACCGTTTCGACCCGAATTACATTGAGTTGAACAAAGGATTTAATCGCCTGATTAAGAAAGGGGTTCCCTCTGATTTGGATAACATAGCTTAGAAAGTGTTTGATGCCTTGGAAGATTTTATGATTCAAGCATCTCTATTATATCACCCTGATTACCAGTGTGACTATTTCTTATAACTTGTTGCTTTCGTTTCTACTATAGCAATGGTATTGGTCCATGAACATAATGTAGGTACAAAAAGCCCCATTTATTATGTTATTTGGAATCTCGTTCATACTGAGATCAGGTATACTCATGTAGAAAATTTGGCTTTGGCGGTCATTTAAGCTGTTCAAAGATTTTGCCATTACATTGTGCTTTGGAAAACTATGATAGTTTCATATTGCAACTCTATGAGATACATTTTGTCACATCAATTGTTAGGGGGAAATAATCTAAATCGGTCGTTATCTTGTAATAGTTGAATATGGAATTCATCAAATCCAAGTCGAATAATTCGTTAGTTTTCGTTGAGCTTATATGAGACCTTCCTACCCCTGATTCTGAATAGACATTTGGCGATTCTCTCCCTGACGAGTAGTTGATTCTGCTTTCCTCATCTAGCCTACGGTATGTAGACATTATGATTTATCTCTGAGAAATGGTGTATTCAATACCAAGCCAAGAATTACATCATCATTGGTGACACTCTTTATAGACGCGGTATTGATATGATTTTATAAAGGTGCCTCACGCATGAGGAAGCCAAGAAAGTCCTGAATGAATGCCACTTGGGGGAATGTGGTGGTCATTTATCTAGCTATGCTACTGCGTATAATATCTTACGCACTAGTTACTTTTGGCATAAAAATTTTTGAGACTGCGTTCTTATTGTCCAAAAATGTCATGCATGGAAAATTTATGATCCTAAGACCCGTGCTTTGCCCACTATGTTGCATTCCGTTATTGCCGTCAAACCCTTTGAAAAATGGTATCTAAACTTCATGACATGTCACCCTCAGTCAGTCGGGGGTACGATTATATCATTGCCACAATAGATTATTTTAGTAGGTGGGTTGAGGCGATTGCCACATTTAACAACACTAGTGAAAAAACTGCATACTTCTTTTTCAATCACGTCATCGCACAGTTTGGTGTGCCACAAGCTATAGTTACAGATCACAGAAATAATTTTCGGAATCATATGATGAATGAACTAAGTCCTAAGTTGGGAATTTCCCATGAAAGTTCCACTCCCTACTACCCTTAGGCTAATGGACAAGTTGAGGCTATCAATAAAATCGTTAAAACTATGCTTCAACATATAAAAAGGGTTAATAAATTGGACTGCAAGCTGGTCCTTTATGCTTCCTTGTGGGCATATCGAACCTCAATAAAGACCGCTACTTGATTAACACCCTTTCAGTTGGTTTATGGTCTGCATTCAATCCTTCCAATCGAATGTGAGACTCGATCTCTGAAACTGATTGGCGAACTTCTTCTCGCCACATCTGTAGAAGAGGAAAATAGTTTACATCTAACCCAATTAGATCAGACACAGTGTGATGCTACTACAACTAATGAAGTTCATTAAAGATTTATCAATGTGCAATATGACAGAAAGGTCAAGCCTCGTGTCTTCTCAGAAGGAGACCTTGTTATTTTATATGACTAAGAATCTGATAAGTTAGACTTAGGAAAGTTCCAACCTATGTGGTCGGGTCCATTGTGTCCTTGCAAAATGGGCCTATGAGTTGGTCGATTTCGATGGGATTGCACTAGCACAACCTAATAATGGGTTGTAACTTAAAAAATATTGTGTTTGATGTCATGCATAGTAACGTTGTGTACATATTGTTTATAGGTGTGTTGTGTGTGTTTTCAGTGTGCCTCTTTAGAGTTTGTTAAAGTTTATGTTGATGCCTTTTCTATTTCATTTGCAGATGTCGGCATCACTTGAACTGTATTTTGCTTGTGCTGATGGTGCTTGTCGTAGTACTCGGAAGTTATCCTCCACATCGTGGACTAGCTTTGCTCCAAGTGGCGATTTATTGAGTCTGCAACGGATTTATATTGGTCTCTCTACCAAAAATACTGACGAGTATAATGTTGTGGTCGACCTAAGTCTGATGTTATTTCACATGGTATTCAGCATTTAGTCGTCATACTTGACTTACAACTCGTAGTACTATAACTTGATAATTTTTATTCATATAGAAGTCATACCGTGTTGTGTATGATTTTAAGGGTTCGACTTCTAGAAAGACATTTTGATTTCATACAATATGAACACATTTCTAGAAATCTGAATACATTGACAAATGCGCTTGTTAATGGTGTTTTAGATAAACATTTGCAATGAATGTAAATAAATTTCAATACACATCACATCATTGAACCTGAAATAGGTTCACGTAAACACTCTCTCTCTCTCTCTCTCTCTCTCTCTCTCTCTCTCTCTCTCTCTCTCTCTCTCTCTCTCTCTCTCTCTCTATATATATATATATATATATATATATATATATATATAAAGTTTGGTTTTACAAAATTTGTGCCCGAGACATATATGGCGACACTACCCATATATAAAAATACATGCAAATATCGAAGTATACTAATCAAAGTGTGCATGATAACAAGCCACTGAATGAGCTATCTTGCATAATAGCTAGCCAATATGGCTATGCACTCCGATGGTGTGTTGCTGAAGTCACAACGAAACCTAGTCAATTGAGGTCTCATCTATAATGTGAATCAACCCCTCCATATGATGCTCCAGCTCAGTTAGGATCTCGACTACATTTATATATTGTAGTGCATCATGTCCTATAGAAGCAACCTGTGTTGGTTCTACTACTGCTTGTGGATGCTCTCCTGCATGATAGAGATATGAAGCACCTATTGGTCGAACAGGTCCAATATCTGCATGAAAAATTAATAGTTTAAGTCTCAGAAACATAAAAAAAAAACAAAAAAATTGTAAAACTTTACAAAATTCAAATGGTTGAAATATCTTACCTATAAAATCCCATTTATCTCTCTTAGGAAGCACGAGCTCATGGTCATCACAAAAATCCATCCATGTGTTTGGATAATCATTAACCATAATGAGCTGTCTCGGAAACCACCCAAAAAAGCTTGGTGAGAAGATAATCATTAACATACCTACATGTCGCGACATATGATCAATCCACCTCCTCAAACGTGGTACCCTTGGATCAAGCATAATCTATTGAGGCTGAAGTAGTGGAATTTGTTCTAGGGAAAAAGGGACTAAGATGGAATTGCATCCAAAGTTTTTCAACTTACTCTCTCTTGCCTTAGAAAGTTTTTCTTTCATTTTTACTAATACCCCCTCACTCTAGTTGGAGAAATTTGGCTCTAAGCAATCCACACCATACTTCATGTATGATTTGTAGGCCACATGTAGTATTGAGCTACCAGCCAATCTAGAAATAATGAACAAGATCGTTCTTAAGGGAAAATTGGTTACATCTAATTTTATAATGATGTTTGCATTAAGTAATGGTATAGTCTTTCATTATTTCTCCAGCCCTTCTCCCACCTAGGAGAGAGATGGAGGCACCTCTCCTAGATAACCCAGTGAACAACTATATGTCATCTACGGTGATCTTGAGAACATGTTCTCTAAACCAGAATAACTGTGCTCACACATCCCATGAATGAACATGATATTCTAGTAGCTCCATCTGTTGCCTCATACCAGCAAGCCGAAAGATTTCAACAATCCACAATCCCTTAATGCCTAGATGGTAGCAGGATCATTAGTTGCATTCAAATCTTGTTCTTTATGTTCTTTTCCTCTCCAAACGAAAGCCATTTTATGCTAAAGAAGACTTGAAACATCAAAGGGAGACTCATTAGGATCCTTTCCATGTAACAAAACTTAGAAATTTGAGGGGAATCTAGAAAAAAAAAATTGGGATTTGTGCGCAATGCACTCCCAAGGAAGGATATAGATTTTTTCACCCTTGTCTCTAGTGTATACTGACTTAGGTACAATGCATTTTTCGACTCTATGGGCCTGCGTTGGTCCTAGAGTGAATTTTTAAAACCCCTAGGCTCTCAAAAATACATAAAAATTGCATGAAACCATAAGAAGGAAACATGAATTGAAAGAGAAAGTTATTAGCTCCTATCAAGAAGTGACGACACCTGAAATGATCGACCGAATTTAGTGCAATCAACTACATAAGATCGAGGGAAAAAAACTACTGAAAACTCTCATTGTTGAAGGTAAATGTGAAATGGTAAATATGAATAGTCATTTTAGATATTTATGGTTGTTTCTTCCATTATTTTATTTGCATTTAATGTTTTGACTTAGTAACAACCTATTTTTACAATGAAACGGGTATGTTTAATCCTTTTGTGATGTTCTGAGCACCTCGACAACTATTTAACAGATTTTTCCACGCTTTGAATAGATTA
Organism: Pinus tabuliformis; assembly: GCA_031772625.1. Classification (NCBI taxonomy): domain Eukaryota; kingdom Viridiplantae; phylum Streptophyta; class Pinopsida; order Pinales; family Pinaceae; genus Pinus; species Pinus tabuliformis. The sequence goes on from CM062818.1 coordinate 588,939,863, forward strand.
TTTTGACCAAGGAGTATACTTTTATCACTTTTTCAGACTCCATAAACATACAAGAAAGGACCCCCCTGGAATCCTCTTTTAGCTCTTTTCAGACTCCCAAAATATGAAAATATTGTCGAGCACTTGTCTTTTCAAACTCATAAAATTAAATGAAAAGATGTCTGCTCAGTATAAATTTAACCCTTTTCTAGAATGAGATAGACTACCTAAGAAAATGGAATACATTATTCGAACATGGCTAAGAGGTTCTCTTCGATATTATTTTCTACCTTTTCAGACCTAAGGGACTATCTAATAAAAGGAACATCTAGATTTTTCTTTTCCACCTCTTTTTCAAACTCTCTAAACATGAAAAATATGCCGAGTTTTACCTTCGCTGGACTCGTTAAAATATCAAACAATGATGGACTCGTCGTCCATCATGAGACTGAACCACTCCTTCTCTAAGTTCATTAAATATTCTCAGAGGTATTCATCCAAATGATGAAATTACAGATCAAGCATATGTTATCCTCCTCAAACATGTTAAAAAATAAAGATTTACTAACCAGTATGGTTGAGGAAATTGGGAAAACAGGGTACTCTATTTTTCTAATGGCAGCGAGTTGCTCTTGAACATGATAGTCTTCCACTTCATCTTTGTGGTTGTTTGGTTGGGAAATTTGCTTGTACTTTGGTTTATCATATTGTTTCAAAGCCTCCGCTTTTTGTTTTGGGTCAATGCTTCCAACTCATGTCAGTGTCGCCATTGTGTTCAATAGAAGTCATTTAGTTAATATCTACTACAATATTCTTAAGCCTTCATTCCATGTCTTGCTTTCCTGATATGGTTCTATATCAACATCATTCTAATCATTTTGTCTCAAATAATTATCCATTTTTCGTGTCGTTGATGGGTGATACAACAAGGCCCTCATGCGACAGGTCACTTCTTGTTGAGATCAGATCATTATCTAGGAAGTTGACTTAGAAATGCCACTTGGGACCTTGGTTCTTACATGCATCAATGACAACTTTCCTCAGTCTCGGTGACATGTTTATAACACTAGCCTTCGACTGGAAGATTTTGTGTTATGTTCGACATCAACTTATTTGTTCACACCATACAGATTGTAGTAGAGTACCTTGACAGCCATGAATATCATGGGAAATTTCTCTTGCATCTGTTAACGACTTGCATCATTGGCCAGTAATTAGATGATGTCTACCATGTTTGACTCCAACTCATTCATTCACGTGGTTAGACTCGTACATTGGTTTTTCGTGTGAATGGGATAGAATACCTCAGATCTAGTTTCGTCCATTCGAGTTGTGATTTAAGGTGAAATATAAGATCACAATGTATGATGTCCATGATCATACATGCATTCATCTAGTCATGGATCCACCATCATTCATCTGTGGACGTGTCTTTTGATCATTGTACATGTAATGTTATTTTATGTGCTAAATATGGGTATGCCTCCCTTAGCAAATATGTCATGATATAAATTTATTGTAGCAGATAATAATCTCACCAATTTTTCTTGATCCCAACTTGTAGCAAGGTAAAGCACTTCAGTCATCATCTATCATTTATGACTTTTCACTTTAGGGGACAATCTGTTATCGAAAATTTATCACATATGGTCAATGGGACTTCAAATAGATCAATCAACATCATTTGACCTCCTTCTCTTCATCATAGAACAAATCCCTAAGCATGACTCATTCTTATCCCTGAGTTTCTTCTTGAAAACACCTTGTTTCAGTCGTTTTAGGGACCAACGCTCCCTGACCTCCTACTGGACAGCATTTAAAACCAAGTTTCTCCATTGTGGACTGCGTTGATCACCTATAGGTCGCTCACTATTCACTTGTGTTGGTTCTATAAATTCGAGGAAAAGATAGAGAATCTCGAACCCTCTTCTTCCAAAAGTTTCTAGGACCTGTGTAACTATTTACCTCAGATAAAAGTCTTGAATCCTATCCTATCCAATCTTCGAGTTTTCATCCCTTATCCTTTGATCCTATCCTCCCATCAAGAGTGGATCTAAAGTCCTTGATTGGTAAATGGATAAGAACTCCAAAATTACCCTCCTTTTCTATATATTTGTGGCCATCATTAAGCTAGGGGTTGGATTTTAGAGAGTGATTCTACCCTTATGTTGTTAATGTGAGAGGTATCTTCCCATGCATTATGGTGAGTAGAGGTGCACTTTGTGGCAAGAAAATGACAATTCAACATAGAGGAGCACTTTTACAAGATCAACACCTATTTTTTGTTGTAACTCATTCCATTTCTATTAACGCAAATTGTTCTTTGTTTTCCTATATATGATGTTATGGTTTCATATATTTTAATACCAAGTTGATCTATTGAATAAAGTGAATAGATGATGCTACATAGATTTTGTGGATCGTTGGCTTGTGTTATCTAACTGTCCATGTTCTAATAATATCATTTTGAGCTAGGATTTGAGAATTCAAGCCAAGGAAGGAGCAAAGTATACTACAAATTCCAGGTAGACTTCATCCTGTTATCTATTTACTTTAAGGAAAACATTAGTGTCTTTTTCTTTCCGTTGTTCTAGGTCAGTCCATTAGGCCTAAGGAAGATACTTATGTCCACAGTCATAGATTTCACGTAACAGGAAAGATGTAAGATTCAATTAAAGAAGCAGTGGTGTTATTAGTTGAAGGAGTTGTCTATAATGTGACTTTTTGAAGATTCCGGTGACGGAATCCGGCGGAAGAATTGAGGTCAAATCTTGATTTCTTGCAGTTAAAATGGTTTTTTAACTGCATATTTGGATTCAGCACCCTGAAAAACCCCTGGGAGGCTTTCATTGTGCAAAAACTAGTTATCAAACTTGCGATTCCAATAATTCCTGCCGCGACCGGAAAAATCCGCCGGAAAGGCTTTCAAAAAGTCGCGTTATAGACTACTGCTTAGTTGAAGACTCTATTGTTTGTTCCACTTAAATTGATGCTTTAAAATTTTTTAGGTGAGTACTCAAACTGGAAACCATATGTTTTTAAGATAACCGTGTGTATATATCTACACGATCTTTTTCATGTTATATTTTTGTTGGAGTTACAATGTTTTTATCATTTAGGCCTATAAAAGAAATATATAAATGTCGTTTTACCAATCGCAGGTTTTTCTTAGCCTCTATGGACAAAGAAGCGTTGATAAATTTCAAAATAAATAAACACAAACGTACATCAAAATATGAGCCAGAAAGGTTTATGTCTTTACAAGACCATGGCGTGTGCACGAAAACCACGAGCTACACTATCGTAATGCAGGTAAATTGTGATAACTTGTGAAAAAAATGACATTTTAAATATTTTTATTATTTTGGAGTTTGTAAAATATTGTGATATTTGTATGTTTAAATATGGTTATAACAGTCGGAATGGAAGAACCAAGGGAATAAATTATCAAGCTCGTGGAGTAGAAAAGGTGATTTAACTCGCCGTTCCTCGTTGAGTGTTGATTGCTCGTAGATTCGATTGAGCTATTTTCATTTATAGATAATTTTCCAATAAACCTTTTTATATTCCTTGGAAACGCTTAGAAATATTCCTTGGAAATGCTTAGAAATATTCCTTGGACTTTTGGCTCAAATTTTCCTCTCTTTATCTTTGTAGATTTATTAATATTATTTTTCACACTTGTATGTATTGATTTATCATTATATTCTATCGGTGTCAATTTTAATATTATAATGGACTGAAACGCTTTCACATCGATCTCAAATGATAGATACGTGATAGGTTTAAACTTGGAATTTGGTTGCGAGTATATGAATATGATCATGCTTCGAATGATTTTAAAGTTAGTAAAGGGTTGAATGGTTTTAAAGTTGTAATTTGGTTGCCAATATATGCATATGATGATGCTTTGAATGGTTTTAAAGTTATTAAGGGGTTCTATGCGTGTATGTTGGTTACCTTTTTCTTTTCAGGTTCCCAATTGATTTTAAGTAGAATAAAAAGTGACAAAAGTGACTGTCCTCATATATGTCGGTGGGGTAAAGAATCAAGATGGATTTCGACATAATTTTTCTTTCGAAGATATATGGATCCTTCTCAAATATGGTTTGGTTTTATATTATGTAGAAACACATATATTAACTTAGAAAGAGATAAGGCATTTTTAGAGGGAGATTAATGAAAGTTAAGATCAAAGAGTAGTTGAAAGTAAGTAGTTTTTAGCTAAAAAGATATCGACACTGGCAAAAGTGAGTAGTTTTTTGCTAAAAAGATATCAACACTTACCAATTTGAGTAAAAAGTAAAAAATATAAAAATGCAAAAATGTCATCAAATTATCATTTGACAGGTAAAGAAAATTTGAGGAGACATGGTGTTACTTTTCAACCCAATAAACACATAAATCCACGTGGTCCAGTCTTCTTTAGTGATATGTATGTGAACGGAACCAACCATGGGGATTGTCACCCGTTGACACGGAAAACCTGATAATTTACCATTTCAGGTAGGTTAATCTTCCATCGCTTTAAGTTATTTATATATTTATACTTATTGATTTATAATATAGGATAATATATTCCAATAATACTCTTCTCAAAGCAATCGAGAATAAATAAATCATGTCGACTCAACGAAGGCTTCTAAGTCTTCTAATAAATATTAAAATAATCGTGAACAGTATAATTTTAAATAATTGGAATCTAAATACATAATTTTAAATAATTGGAATCTAAAAGCATAACTTTCGTTGGAATCTAAAATGATGTATTCTAAATATTTAAGTTTCGTTTCTTAAGAATTTGATGATAATTTTTTATTATGATTTTTGGTTTATTTATGAAAATTATATCAAAATTTTGAATTTGTAAACAAAATTGAGAAAAAAAATATGATAAAAATATCAAAACAACTATTCGGGTTACCAAAGTGTCACGCTGCAGCACTGCGCACGGCCGATCATATTTTCGCTACTAGTTCTAGGAATATTTACGATACATTGTTTTTTACTATTTATGGGTTTTATTTTTTAACATTGGTATGCAGGGAATTCCCGGCGGTTGGTAAATCCACTTACGGTCATATTAACCTCCACCGAGTCGACTTCAAGCCTACCGGTCACTTCATTCTTCTACCCCACCCCAGACTCTAGAACACCCCGCCTTCTAGAAATTAGATTATTCAATAAAGAGAAATTTCAGCGTGTCATCGTCAATCGTAAGACCCTAACTTTTTATAGTGTTTCAGCGTAGTCATAGATTGAGACAATTCATTACTGATAAAGAAAAATGGATCCCAATGGATCCATGGATATTGTATATTTTTTTTTATTTAATGAAAGTGCTTTTTTTTCTTCCTGGAAAAAATATATTGTAAAAGCAAAATCAAAAAAATTAATAATTAACTACGATAATCTTATCATTTAGAATGCAAAATATTTTTTAATAATGAATTAATTTTTATGTTAAGTAAATTGATGATATGCAATCTTTCCCAATTATTTTTATGTTAAAATATAAAATTATTTCAATATTTTAAAATTCCATTATTTTAATGGTGTATTAAAAAGCAAAATCAAAAAAATTAATAATTAACTACGATAATCGTATTATTTAGAATGCAAAATATTTTTTAATAATGAATTAATTTTTATGTTAAGTAAATTGATGATATGCAATCTTTCCCAATTATTTTTATGTTAAAAAGAAAATATAAAATTATTTCAATATTTTAAAATTCCATTATTTTAATGGTGTATTAAAGTTTTGGTTACTTGTTTGATATACCTTTAATATCTATATATATATATATATATATATATATATATATATATATATATATATATATTTTATAATCATAATAATAATAATGACATCATTTTATAAATAAAATTATGTTAGATAGTGATGTGATGTTTTAGTTTATTTTATTTTTAGTGCTAAAGCATATAAAGATGTATTTCTTCTACTCTAAGTAAATCAATGATATTCACTCATTCAACTTGATCACTTTAATTCTTCAGTCATTCATTTTCATCACTTAGATTCTTCACTGATACTGATTGTTTAGATTCCTCTTAGAGTAGTTCTATTTCCATTTGTAAGTTGCACCTAACTACTCTATCTCATTTTCTTCCTTGTTCAATATTCCTTTCAATAAAATTAACCTCTCTCCCTATTGTTCAATATTCCTTTCAATAAAACTAACTGCTTTCCCTATTGCTAGACTATATTAATTGATAGTAACAAAAATTGATAAACTCTATTAATAATTTTTTGTATTTGTACTAATAAAATGTTTTACAACTTAATATAGAAAAGATGCCATCATATAATAAGAAATAAAGAAATAATATAAATTTAAGATATATAGATATGTTTATTTATTTGTAAATAAAATTTTACATATATATAAATTTTTCAATAAAAAATTAAAAAAATTTATTTTTATTAAATAACATTTAATAATTTCTACTATAAATATATAAATAATTAAAATTTAAAATTCCTAATTTATAAATATTTCACTTATTATAATTTCAATATACAAAATCTCACCATGCACCCATGATGTCCCCCAAATACCCATACTCCATCATATATAGATACTGAATATCATCAAGACTGTATCACATATAGATATTGAATACCATCAAGACTTCTCACAGATCAACTTCCTCATGAGAATACCATAGACGGTTGACAGACCAACTTTCTCATGAAACAATATTGGTATAGTATAGGGGCATTTATATGCATTTATATACGAAATTATGATAAATAAAAAAATTATTGATATATAATTAAATGTTATTGTTTATTATATTAGTATCATGAAATCATTAAGTATTAAGAGGGATGAAATTGAAATTTTTTCAGTGTAAAATTTTCTTAGAGTAAAACTTTTGAATTGTTTGCAACTCAAGAAATGTGACTCCTCTTATTCTTGATAAATTGATGGTTTATATATATATATATATAATGGCAATACTTTTGTTGCAATTATTTTTATAAGACTTTATGATTTAATGGCCATGGAGCCAAGAGTAAGTTTAAATAATTGAATAATAATTGTAAATATTTATATGCAATAATAAATAAAATTATATATTTTTAGAAGTGTTATGAGAACCAATACGTGAGTAGTTAGATTGTTTCGCAGTCAATAACTCTTAAAGTGACTGGAGTTCTAAATTGTGGAAAAATAAATTAACACAATTACAACTTCCCAAGATATCCCAAAATTTTATGAGTAATGACCACTGCCGAATGTACAAAGTAACTTGAAATATAACGGAGAGAAAAATAAAATGTTGGATGTGAAGAAAAAAATTATTCTATCATTGAGCATGTGGCAAGGATTAGAATTTTGGCTTTGCCACCATCCCAACAATTATAAATTAATAATTCAAGTGGAGTTTTAAATTGTGAAAAAATAAATTGACATAGTTACAGCTTCCCAAGCTACCCAAGATTTCAAGAGTAATGATCACCACCAAATGTACAAAATAACTGGACATATAACCGAGAGAAAAATAAAAAGTTGAATATAAAACTATATATATATATATATATTTATAGAAGTGCTAGATAAAAAAACCATTCTACATAAATTAAAAAAAAAAAAACAAAACCATTCTAGATTAAAAAAAACCGTTGAGCATGTGGCTAGGATTAGGATTTTGCTTTACCACCATCCCAACCATCATAAATTAGTAATTCTAAGTGATGGTGAGGCATTTTTTTTTTAAGCTAACATTAATAGAGTATTTGAAACCGATGATCTATGATGAGAAGTCTTAACAGGACACTGTCCATCCAAAAACTCTCTAAGTAAGTAATCGCGAGTCTAATCCAAATTGCTATCCAATGTTTAATCTTGAAATAGGTGATATAAATGCTATTGAATTTGAATTGGTTTAAAATCTGACCGACTCTATATTACTAGCAGTATCCTTAAATGCTACGTAACAGTAGCCTCGAATAATATAGGGAGTGTAATTGCAAGCTAAGATGATGTACTCTAAATATCTTTTTTTCAAAAGAATTTAATGATAAATTATTTTTAACAAAATTATGACTTAATTTTTTTTTGACTTCCCAATTTCTAACAAAAATTGAGGAGAAAAAAAACGATAAGAAAATCAAAACAGGTATGCAGGTGACAAAGTGTGACCTGGCAGCACTGGTCACGAATTTCATTTTAGCCATTAAGTTTCTGATATTTAATATTTATGTGGGATTTTTTTTAACATTGTTAATACGTGGGGAACGGCCGTTGGGTGGTAAATCCTCTTACAGTCATATTAACCTCCACCGACCACAACCCTACCGGTACTTCATTCTCACACCCGACCGCACCACATCCGAGACTCTAGAACAACGGACTTCTAGAAATTAGGTTTTTCCACGGAAGAAATTTCAGCATGTCAACATCAATCGTAATACACCAACTGGCCCAACCAAAACCGCAGAAAGAGGAATCCCTTATAGAGCTAAATTAGTGATATAAATATATGTAGGTTTTTTATCATCTTTTCCACCGATATCTATAGTAGAATGTTCAGAAGGATTTGGGTTTCACCAATTCAATTTGTTAAGCCGCCGGAACCGCCCACATCTGTTAGAGGGAGCACTCTGGATTAGCTTCTCTGTTACAATTGCAAATCAGCAATAATAATATATAGATCGGCCCTTACTTCACGTATTATTATAGATGGCGCTGTCAGAGCCTCTTGCGCTTGCAGAACAAAAGCTGCAGGCTGTTTTTCGTTTTTTGTATTGTGTTAAAATCAGGTTAGAGCGTTTAGCAGTGCGTATGTTGAATGGAGTGACTGCATTTTCCGAATTAAACCCAGCGTTGGCATTGATAGCAATCTACGTGTTTTGCACGGGCATGGGTTGCACCATGTGTTTTATGATGGGTTTCTTGGATCTGGTGGCGGGGACACATAACTTGAAAGCAGTTATGGGAGGGTTAAATAGGCATGTCCTCAACGCATTGCAGCAGCTCAACGGGCTGCTTGCCCTCCTTTTTGGATTCTGCGCCCTGCTGGGTATGCTGAATATTAATGTTATTCACAGCCGCTCCAGAATCCGTGGATACAAGATACGTGAGCCGGCTCGCCGAACTAAGATTATCAAAGCGCTGCCCAAAACGAGGTATGGAAGGCTAAGGAAAAGGGACGATGATGATGATGGAAACAGGAATGATCCCTCTTCGTGTGCTATCTGTTTGGGGTGTATTGAGCAGGAGGATGGGGTCCGCATTCTTCCCAACTGCAAGCATTATTTCCATATTTCCTGCATTGATCGTTGGCTTCTGCTGTGCCCCAAGAACTCTTCATGTCCCCTTTGCAGAGCCAGCGTTCTTGGCGAATGATATTCAGTTATTGGAAACACGAAAACACATTGACTAGTTCAAAATTGCGAGCTGGAGTCATTTTCTACGCAGTTTTGGGTGATTGATTTTCCTTTAATACTCCATGGACATTTTTCCCAGGCTTATTAGGCTGGGAAATGATTATGTGTAAAATATTAAGCCGGAGTCTAATGATTATGTTTATGAGTGATTTTTATAAATTTGAGTAAAAATTGTTAAAATTCATAATTTCAGGGGTTTTAAAAGTTTTTTATAGTGTTAAATTTATATTCACCATCAAAAACATGATTCAAACAAGATTTTTGGATTTTTTTTTTTTACTTTTAACGACAATTCTTCCACCTCCAAGAATGGCTCCAAATATTAAATTTTATTTTAAATAAATAAAAATTATAATGATTTGACGTACGCCTAAACTGTCTCACAGACCGTTCTGAGAAGACAAAGGAGTCGTCTAATGAGGCGGAGGAATTGCCTGGAGGGCTAATCTGCGCAAAAAATATTCAAAAGATCTTCAAAAGATCTTGTAGAGGCAGCATTTGAATTGTATTTTTGATGGTGGAAATGGATTCAGCACCATCAAAAACTTTTAAGACAGGTAAAATTTTGAAGTTTAACAACTATAACTTGGATTTACAAAAATCCTTGCCGAATATTCTAAATATAACCAGAATTTCCATAACTTTCTGAGCAACTTCTCCGCCCTATTATACTATCCGGAAAATAAATGAATGGTGTGAAATGAAAACGTGGATGATACGGAACGTTTTAAATCTACAAACACTCGCACATTTATTACCCGTTTAAAGAAACAATCATCTTTGAAATTCAAGTTTAAACGTCCAACATAATATTAAAAAATTACAATCTCATTTCATCTTAAAAAAGCGATCAACGAACTCAAGATCACAAGAAGAAGCTGGCAAGTTAAGGATATTTGGTCTAATTTTCCTGTGGGGCTATAAGATGAGCGTTTTTTTCAAGGGGCTATTTGATAGAGCGTTTTCTTTCGAGACATATGGCATACTTGGTCCAATTTTCCTGTGCGGCTATTTGATGGAGCGTTTTTTTTTTCCAGAACATGTGACAAGGGTAGTTATAGTTATTATGCCTGCACACGCTCTACATTTTTGCTAGTCGAGCGGAGTTGGATGAAATAATAGAAGCGGAGCACTTGGCTTTGTGGCGAGTATTTTTTTATGCCAAGTGGCTTGAATTAGAGATGGATATTTTGGGACACTCAAAAGTAGGAGGATCACTTTCTCCTATATTTATAAAGAAAGGGATTAAATTGATTATTTTAATTTTCAAGAGGATTATTTTCTTTTATGTATATAGAGAATAAAATCAAGTAGCAGATGGATTGTTAGAGGAAGATGTTTCATGGAGCTGGGTTTTTATTTTTTAAGCTTTTTGATAATAATATAAGAGAAAATATGGTTGACTTATTTCCAATTAATTAATATGGTTCATTTTCCGGAATTATTAGATAAGCTTATATAGTCATAGATTGGGAATTATTTACTCACTGTTGATCTAGGTATATTGTAACTGTTTTTATTTAATGAAAGTATGGATATTGTAACTTTTTTTTATTTAATAAAAGTATGTTATCTTTTCTTCTTAAAATTTTTTATCAAAATCTCAAATAGAAGTATATTAAAAACTAATAAAGCAAATCTCAATAGTTAACCAGGAAGGATAATCTTATCATTTAGAATGCAAAATATTTTGCAATTATGCATTAATTTTCATGTTAAGAAAATTGATAATATGCATTCCTTTCAATTTTGATGTAAATAAATTATTAAATTATTTAAATACTTTAAAATTGGATTATTTTAATAGAATATTAAAGCTTTGGTTAATTTTTTACATATATCCCGGATGCGGGTGCTACGTCGCATCACATGGAAGAGCCACTTGCCACGGAGGGGAGGTCACGCGACAGACGGAGATCTTTATGGCCCCTCGCCGCCAACTCCACAGGCCGGGCATTGCAGTTCATCAGCCTTAATGAAGGTGCAGGGAACATTGAAGGGTTAGATGGCCGCATTCAATGCGGGAGAATTCCGACGGAATGTGGAAGGCAATAAGAATTGCAGAATGGGGGCAGACGCTGCTCAGTGCGATGGTGTATATGCCCAGAATTCGAAGCAGAGCGGTGTTATTGTCGATTTGGGGGAGGCTGGCAAGCTGCTGGTCCTCCCTGGTTCTTGCCTGCGCGCATTTGTGTGTTGCCTGGAGCCGAATTGGAGGAGAATTCTGCCTAAGAAGGAAGCTGCTGGAAGTATGGTGCGAGAGAGGATGCCGTGCAGAAGAGGAAGGGGCTCAGGGCGTGGCAGCTCCTCTCGCTCGCCTGCAGCAAACACTCATCACCACTGCTGTTGTTGTTACTGTCATCGACGTGTGGGAGCTTCCCCTATTCAGGCAAGCCATTTTGTGGAGGCTGGAGGGTCCAACAATGGCGAGCCAAGGCTACCTGCGTTTGGCTCGGTTATTTTCACGTTGGGCAATTCCAGGGATAATGCGGGTATCAACGCCCACATATCCGTTCTGTTCACCAGGGTCCCTGAGGAAAATGTGGAGGGTCTGCCGAGGCCCCTTGCAGTGGAAAATCCCATGGAAAACGAGGGAGGAATTCAACAATCCCTTGCAGGGGAAATTCTGTCGGAGCATGGAGGAAGGCGGCAACAGTCTCTGGCGGAAGAAATTCGGGTGGTTGACAAAGGAAAGCGTCCACTGGGTGAGGCTTCAAGCTCGGGGGGCAACTCACTGCTGGAGCCCCACCATACATCAAGTCGTGCGCGTGAACCTGAATTGCCAGCCTTCATGGATGGACTACCCGAGGGACAAGGATGGGCGTGGATTCGGGAGGCTGAGCCAGAGGAAGCTGAGCCTGAGGAAGCTGCGACCGAGGAATAGGCCCATGTGGCACTCTCACGTTCTTCCAGGAAGCATTTGGGATCGTGGACGGTTTAGTGATCTTTCCTGTTGTCTTGTGTCTTACATTGCTGGTCTCCTGTTCAATGTCGTTGGACTCTTGTCTTATGCTGTTTCTTGTTTACTTCTATGATATGGATAGCAGTTTCTCTGTTTTGGGACATAAGCGCATTCCCTGTAGAAGTCTGAGTCATATAGCCTTCGAATTCTGCCCCTGCGTGGGTTCTTCAGAAATGTTTAGGATCTTTTTGTTAGTTGATGCACTGGTCAATACTGGAAACATCACCAGGTGCAAGTGTTTTTGGAATCTGTTACAGCTGCCCATGGAGTCACCGTTGGAAATGGGCAGCTAGTTCTCTCGAATGTAAGTTTCAGCTGTACATATTAATACAAAAGTAGGTAGTGTTGCTTAGAAAAAAAAAAATTTTACATATTTAATTTATAAATATTTTTAATTATTTAAATTGATATAGTTTATAACAAGGGCTACATAGTAGCTAGTACTTTCTGCTTAGCTTAAATATAGCTTAATTAAACTAAAAAAAAATAAAGACAGGAAGACATACAGATTTATCTATGTAAATTTTCGTTATTATTAATGTAAAATTTTGAACTAATTTACAAAAAAAGACATAAAGACTTTATCACAAAAACAAAACAACTAATAAAATACTGTATTGTATTTGATTAACTAATATTGTTTATATTAACAATTATACACTTTAAATATATTATTTAAATATATATTTATGTGTTTTATTTTTTATTAATATATATAATTTTTTATAATTAAATTTATTAAAATATGTTTTTAATATGATAATAAGTCATCCTAAATTGAAAATATAGAGAAAAACACTAAAAGTCATGAAAATGGAAATAATAGAAAAAAATAAGAAAATAAAAATATAATAAAACTAAAAATTAAAAATTAGTAACTATTAGAAATGGAAGTTACTAAACAACCCATAATAAGACCTCAACCAATCATCTTACAAATAAATAAATTTAAATAATAATAATAAATAACAAAAATTGAATTCCCAATATTAAACTATGCATAAACAACAATTTTTTTTTGGTGAAAGGAAAACTAATACTCAATCAAAGAAAAAACAATGCTTAATACCATAATAATAATATATTTTTATAATATAATCATGTTAGATAATTATTTGATGTTTAAGTTTATGTTATTTTTACTACTAAAATCTATAAAAGTGTATTTTTTCAATCAAAATAAATCGGCAATCTTCATTCATCCATCTTGGTCAATTAAATTCTTCACTCGTACTCATCATTTAGATTCCTGTTAATGTAATGCTGTTTCCATTTATAACTTGCACCTAACTACTCTACTTCATTCTCTTCCATATTCAATATTCTTTTGGATAAAACTCATCTCTTTCCCTATTGTTGGACTATATTATTAGGTAATAAACAAAATCAAATAATAAATTCTATTAATAATTTTTTATATCTACACTAATAAAAATAAATTACAGCTTAATACAGGAGAGATATTATAACATTATAAGTAATAAATAAATAGATAATATAAATTTAAATATATAAAAAAGTAATAAAAAAAGTTAAAACTTATTTTATAATTTTTATTAATACTATATCATTAATTTAAATAACATTCGATAATTTCAATCTCACAATGCAAATTTCAACGGAGAAATATATGCTAACCGCTCAAGGAAATAATGGAAAGCTCAAAAAACCGTAATAATTGGTTTATATTCTGACAAAGCAAATAATTCCAATAAGACTCCCTTTGGAATTTATTAAATAAACCAATGATGTCCCCACATACCCATAATGCACCACATATAGATAATATACCATCCACACATTAACTTCCTCATGAAACAATACTCGTATGGTATAGGGGCATTCATATGTATTAAATACCATCGAGACTACTCACAGATCAGCTTCCTCATGAAACATGAAACAATATTCCTATATTATAGGGATATAGGGGTATTTATATGGGCAATTATTTATTTTTAATGATAAATATAAAAATTATTAATATATAATTAAATATTATTCTTTATGATATTAGTCTTATAAAATTATTAAATACTAAGAGATGAAATTTCTTGAAATGTAAAATTTTTTAAGTGTTTGTGTTCTCTTTTATTTGTGATAAGTTTATATATATATATATTAAGTATTGTATTACCTATGTTATTATTTTTATAAGACTTAATGATTTAATCTTTGCTTGTAATTATTTAAGTTACAACAATGGCCATGAAGCCAAGAGTAAGTTTGAACGATTAGATGACAAGTGTAAACATTCATGTGCATATTATATATTATTTTTTAGAAAAATTATGGGAACTTGAGTAGTTAGGTTGTTCTGTTGTCATAACTTTTAAAGTAGTTGGCGCCCTAGGTTGTGGGCAGTTCTTATTTCAGACCCTATAGCAATATTAATGCAGTCTGATATGGGGCCGATATAACATGATACAATATGCCGCGCGGTGATGAGAGAGCAAAAAAAAAATAATGGCGTGTTGTATCGTGTTATATCGGCCCCAGAGAGCAAAAAATAGCGGCGTGTTGTATCGTATGGCGTGTTGTATCGTGTTATATCGCCCCCAGAGAGCAAAAAAATAGCAGTGTTGTATCTTCTTATATCGACCCCATGTCAAACCGCATTAATATTGCTATAAGGTCTGAAATAGGAATCCCCTAGGAATTTCAGATGAATCAGTGAGAAAGATATTGAAAATCGTACATGTCTTTATAAATTCTGATTTTATCTCTATGAGGGAGTCCACTTTCTAAGGTTTTTTCTTGGGGCGGGAGATGGTGTGTTACTATTGACGATGACACGCTGAAATTTCCATGGTGGAAAATTTTAATTTCTAGAAGGCGGGGTGTTCTAGAGTCTGGGGTGGGGTCTGAGAATGAAGTGACAGGCAGGGTTGAAGTCGTTGGAGGTTGAGATGACTGTAAGTAGATTCACTTCTCTGCATACCTATTTTCAATAAAGCACAACTAAATAGTAAACAACAAATATTAGAACCCACATAAATAGTAAATGACAAAAGTAATGTATCGTGAATATTAATAAAAGTAGTGGTAATCTCCATAATTCTACTTCTAAATGAGATAGTTTCGATTTTTAGTTTTAGATTATTTTTAATTAAAATTTCATAAAAAAATTGAAATTAATAATATAAATGGTGGAATTGATCGTACGGTAAGATCCCTATTTATTTATTTCGTGGAAAATGTACTGATCGAACTGAGATAACAGGAGGTGGATTTTGAAGCCCGCATCGTAGGAAGTGGCAACTAATATTTAACAGGTTATAAGTGTATTAATACGGAGGGGTTTGTATGTTTACCATTAGATTTAAATTTGTTTAAATTTAATAATAATATACTGTATTAATGAGTCTATATACAAGTGTGGCGGTTGTAAGAGCTCAGATGTTCTTGAAGCGAAGAAAGAAAAATACGAAATTGAAGGTGCGTAAGCTAACTCGCGACCTACCCCCACCTAAACAAAATATATATATATATATATATATATATATAATATTAACCTTGAAATATTCAAAATACAAATATTTCACATTCGAATAACACTGACCCAGCCGATTCATGGAGTTACCTGATAAGTCAACACTATTAATTTCTGATTGTCGGATACTGCGGTAAACACAAATCCCTGCGACTTTGTAAATGGCAGCAATGATGTCACGTTCTTTTAATAGCAAGCCATAGACTGGACTTTCCTTGAATTACAAGTTTGAACAAAAGTCCTTTTCCTTAAATAAATTTTATACATCTTTGTATATAAGAATCGAACACATAATATGAACATCTTTACCAAGAATAGAGATGTACATTTTTATAACGCCTTTAACATTTTTTTTTGAAAGTTCGAACAAAACGGTTCAACATGTGGTTCATAATCCGTTTTGTCAAAATTTAAATCCGTATTGTATTTATAGAATGAATACATAAATAAATTTTCATCACAATTTTTATAAAATGAATAAATAAATATTTTTTTTGCAATTTTATAAAATAAATAAACAAATATATATATTTTTAGCATTTTTTTGGAGTGAATATTTTAATGAACCGAGAGTTTATTTTACAGTCCATTATAATGTGTCACGCTGTCTCATCATAATTTGCTCATGTCTACCGAAACAAAATTTTAAAAAAATCTTAAAAAAAATAAATTAATTAAATAATTATACAAAACATTTAAAGAATGTCTACTCATAAAAAATATTGTAAGTGAAGAAATTGGATCCCTCTTGGCTCATGTTACATCCGTATTTTTGATATCTTACATTGAATATTTTTTTATATACAATATTAAAATGTTTTAATCTAGCAATTTATTTCTATATATAGATATATATGAAGTTGATATTGACATAAATTAGTTAAGATGGATCTTCACATAGTTTTATTCAAATCTCTTGTTAAAATATTTCTAAAAAGTATAAGATATAAACATCTTAATCATAAATTTTTTTATTTATATAATTTTTTTTATTATAGTTGACTTTATTTTTCTATTTCGAACATAATTTCTATTTTTTATTTTTATTTTAAAGCGGTATGGATGGACAGACAAACTTACATATCCCCTAGGCTAATTGAGAGAATTTGTAAGTTTGTATGTGCATCTGTGCCCCTTTAAAATAAAAATAAAAGATAAACTTATGTTCTAAATAGAAAAACAATGTTGGCTATAGTTCAAAAAAATGAATCAAGTAAACAAAAATGCATGAATGAGATGTTTAAATCTTATACTTTTCAAACATATTTCGAGAATAAATTTAAATAAACTATTTGAAGATCTATGTTAACTAATTTATGTTGATATCAAGTTTTTATATATATATCTAATTTTTATGGTTAAAATTTTATTTGGTCTTATATATACATTATTTAGCATTCAAAAATACAATTAAAATAATGAAAAATAACATATTGTATTTTACACTCTAAAATAGTTTTCATGTAACGAAATTTGATCCCTCTCAGCTCAGATTAGATTAGTACTTACATGGATATACCGATATATATATATATATATATATATATATATAATTGAATTTAGGCTTCTGTGATCCATATATTGAAAAGTAAGGAAACTTTAGCTAAACATCACATCATTAGAGTTTTGTGGACGCGTTTTGAACCATCCAATGTGGTTCATTATCAACAAAACTCTGATAATATGGTGTTTACAAAAAATTCTCTTAATATATATATATATATATATATATATAATTTATTTTTTTTAAATTTTCAAACAAAATAAGAATATGTGTTTTTAATATAAAATTAATATAAAGAACGGTCGTAAATAGATTATAGATTATTTTAATATATATAGTTAAGTAATATTCATATGTATTTGTCCATGGGGGTTTGGATAGACATTTTGATGTGAAGTCACTCGTTAAATTCCCCCCACCCGATGCGGTGATATATTGGATATGATGAAGATGTGGTCATGCCAAGCTTCCAAAAAAATATTCACATGTATTTAAAAATATATTAATAGCAATAAAATTCATTTAAATGCACACAATATGATTCATAAATAAAATATTTGAATTATCTTATTAAATAAAATATTTCCATGTCAACTATGCATATATCATGGTTAAACAAACTATGTAGATAATTTTGTTTAAAATATAGCAAAAATTTGTTAGATTTGAAAATTTAAGTTGTGTGTTTTATATAATCCAAGTTCTATCAAAGCTAAAAAGATCAAATCATTTAAGGTGCAATTTTGTTTTTATGAAATTTTATACTCTAAACAAAAATTCCACCACATGAAATTTCATTGTTTCCAAAATTCAATAAATCAAAAAATCAAATCATTTAAAGTGCAATTTTATTTTTATAAAATTTTACACCTACATAAAAATTCCACTCATGAAATTTCAATAAATCAATCATTACAATAAATCTATATTTTTTTTTTTCTCCGTAAAACTGATCTATTTATATTACAAAAAAGTCAAAAATGTTACAAAAATTACAGCTAGGCCAAAGCCCTGTTTCTTCAACGAAGATCATATACATTACTTCCATGCTGAGAGGAGCGACACATAACAAACTGAGACCGACACGTAACATGCTGTGACCGACACGAAGAGTTCCAGAGATGACACGGTGGATGATGGACAACATGGTGAACATGATGGACGACGCGTGGACTGAAACTATGGCGATATGGACAGAGATTACCGTCCTGAGCTAGATGACAGAAATGCAAAGAACTGAAAATGAAAAGGTCAGAGGAATTCATCCCTTGCTTCCCAGACTTGGCGAGTGCAGCGCTAATCTTCATCCGTGGAATGCGGCTCATCAGAAGCAGGTCCCTTGAGATTTTCCGCAGCTCCCTTGCCCTTGTCTGAGCTTCGTTGCACAGGCTCCCTACCCGGACTCGAGCTTCTGCGAACAGGTTCGCTGGGGCCAGCTTCATCCTTCTGGACCGGGCGCGTGAAATCCACAGTGGGAGTCTCCATATCGACCCGCGGAACTGTCACCGTGTCCATGCACCCCCGAACACTGCTGCAATGCTCCACAGTAACAGACACTATGAGAGTATTGTTAGCAAAGGCACAGGGAATTCTGTAGCGAATGGCCGGATGTTCCGCATGGCCACACTCCGGCATACCCCAACAATTGCCTCTGGCATTACGGCCTGGAGGCCTGTTTTGCTCAGAGATGATTTCAAGTGTAGACGAAGGAGAGATTTCAGGCCTCTGGGAGCCTGAGCGCCCTCGAGACATGCCTCTGCGACTGCACATCCTAAGTCGCTCCCTCGGCATATGGCTATGGCCTGCCTCTCCAGCAATACCTCCAGAATCCCAAGCAATTACCCACTCCTCTGGATTGTCAGAATCCCAAGCAATTACCCACTCGACTGGTTTGTGATTCATCTAAGCGGTAAGGATGGCCTCCTTATTAACCGCCTTGCTCCTCGTATGTTGCAGCGCATTGAATGGCGCCTGCAACTCCCTGTACATTCCTCCAACGCTCCTCTGCTCCAGACGAGACAGCCAAACGACATTCCCATCCCCCCGAGACATTGCGAAAATACCAATTGCATCGCCTTCCGG
This sequence comes from Pinus tabuliformis, assembly GCA_031772625.1. Taxonomy (NCBI): domain Eukaryota; kingdom Viridiplantae; phylum Streptophyta; class Pinopsida; order Pinales; family Pinaceae; genus Pinus; species Pinus tabuliformis. Next base: position 588,959,304 of record CM062818.1, read on the forward strand.
CGAATTTAAGGTTCGAGCAGTTTGGCATGGCGTGGCCTGTCCGGGCTGCCAGAGGCCCATGTGACAAGCCACATGCCTCTTAACTGCCTCAACACGCGGCATGGGCGGTGATGTCACCCGCATCCGGGAACAATAAATCTATATTAATATAATAGGAAAAAAATATTTAATTATATATTAATAATTTTTATATTCATCATTATGTAAGTCCATATCAATGCTCCTTATCCTACAACAATATTGTTTCATACCGAAGTTAATTTGTGACAAATATCAATGTTATTTAGAATCTATTTCTGATGCATTATGGTTTAGTGGAGGAGATCATGTGTCTAGTGCTATTTTAGAATATAAACCCGTTATTGTAAGTTCTAAACCTTTCACATTTTCTTTGAGTTGTTAATATATCCTTGTCTATTTCAATTTAGCTTGTGACATTTTGAAACATCTTAGTATATAATAAATTAAATATTTGGAATTAAGGAATTTTATATATATATATATATAATAATAAAAATAAAATATATATATATATTTGTTTGTTTATTTTTAGTTATCTAATAACACTTTTTTCTTAGAAGTGGTAAAAAAATTTATTAACCTAAAATACAAGTCACTATTAATAAAAGTCAATGCAACCTAACAAACCCTATGATACACTACAATTTTTAATAAGAATTTTGATGAATCATATGTTGAACATATTTCCTTGAAAATCAATCTAGACTATTAATTAAAGATATTTTGAATGTAAAAATAAAAAGAAAACATCCTTATGAAAAATCTAAATGATCATTGTGGGTGATAACTTTTAGTGATTAAAATTGATGACTGACTATCATTAATTTAATTGGGGAAGGAAACATACACTTTCATAGATTTTAATAATAAAAAATCACAAAAACTTAAATATTAGATTATATTAAATTATTATCCAACTTCATTATAGACATAAAATTATATCACTATTATTATGATAATAAATTATATAAAATTAAATAATTAAAAAATATTTATAACTTTTATATATATAAAAGCTAGTGACAAAAACATTATCATATCATTAAAATAATCTAATTTTCAAATATTTAATTAATTTTGTTGATTTGTTTACCGGGAAAATAGTTGGAAATTTATATTACATATTTACGCCGAAAGGCATTTTCTTTGTTGGCTTTGGGTGAACAACCACTTTTCACCTTGGCTAATCAAAAGCGTCTATTATCGTCGTTCCCTCCACTTAAAAATTAACATCTGCCTCGCGATCAGATAGATTTAGGTTATGTAAATAGAGAGGGTAAGTGGCTTCTCACTCGTTTCCCTCAATTTTATTGCAGTTCGGAGCACCCAGACCAGTTTATCAACTGGAAGAGAATTTACCATATGAAAAAGATAGGTTCAGGAAATAGAAAATATCCCTGAGTGTATGGAGATGGGAAATGAAAGTGCGATAAGTAAACGAACCTAGAACTATGAAATAAAATGCATTGAACTACATCTTTCTCAAGCACCCAAGGTTAGTAGTGACAACTCGGAGTTGCAAGCCTACCATGTCCAGTACTTCGTCATAGTTACCCAAGTTGATGATATCCTTCTTCACCTATGCACGCTATGGAGAATTTCGACTCTGAAGGCAAGGTCTCGAAGTGGAGACTTCGGATTGCAAGTTGCGCATAGGTGACGTGGTGCGATGATAAGGGACATTATGGAGAAGTTACGGAGGAAGGTTTGGCTCTTCCCGCCATGATTTACTAGAACGGTGTCTCTACAACGGGCATTGTTTCTACAAGAGCCCATGGGAGCGATCTCTTGGGCAGAGGGAGTGGTGTTTTTGACAACATTTTTGAGCTAAAAGGGAAAATGCTATGATTATATGTGACAATGTGTTATCAATCTTCCAGTTTCATGGCTTTCGTCAGTGGTACTTAGCTTCAGCTTCAGGGGATAATGGTGAAATGACCTAGCTTATTCTCCATAATAAGGGAATCTCCATAAGAGTGTTCCTGTAAATTAATGTTGAAAGGGATTTTTGGTTTATTAATAAGATTTTTGTTTCTGCCATAATGCTTGTAAGGGATTTAATGGGTTTGGATTTTAACCTTTTGCAAAAATAATGGTCTTAATGTTACTGACATGGATTTCAGGGTCATTGATAGTATTTGAAGTTGTGTTATGGATTTCTTGATGGTATTTTGCATGGTGCGATGTCTACTTGGGTTAAATATAAGTGGTTGGGTTGTTCTGAAATTTCATCACCTTTTTTTAATGTAGATATCAAGGCGTTAATTCAGAGATTCTACATCATTATCCAAGCAACAATGGAAAGAAGCCCCTTGTGAAATCAACCCAAGAATGACCTTTGTATGTGGTTCAATATCCAACTCAGTTGGACCTAAAACTAGAAGAATTTGAAAAGGCAGTGTTGTAGGCACAGGAGGAGCAGGTGAAACCAAAAGTTGTGGGGATCTTGGGTGTAGGCGAGATCAGAAAAATGAAATTGGCCAAAGCATTCTTCAACTTTAGCAACTCAAAGTACAATGAATATGCCTTTATAATCAATGTTAGGGAAATGTCTCTAAATGTTCTAATAAGTAATCTCATTGAAGGCTTGAAACTTGGAAATATAGAAACTGAGTATCCAGAGGAAGGTATTCTAACGCATCCCTTATCATGTCACACTCATATAGTCTTAGATGATGTAAATGATATAAATCAACGAGAATCACTTTTTACAGTTAAGTGTTTCCTTAGCTCTAAAAGTTTGATTTTGCTTACATCGCGTGACAAGAATGTCTTGGAAAGCGAAGAACTGTTAGAGGGATCCCTTTATTATTTGAAGGGACTAAGTATCCCACAATCCAAACAAGTCTTCTATTCCTATGCTTTTAATCAACCACATGCACTACCAGAATTTGCAGATTTGGTAGATCGGTTTGTTAGAGTGTGTGGTGGATTGCCGCTATCATTGAAAGTGGTGGGTGCACTATTTTATGGACAAAAATATGATTACTGGGAAGATCGATTGGTTCGAATTCAAAGAAATTTTCCTAAGGAGATAGAGGGTTGTTTTAGAATAAGTTATGACTCACTTGAGGAAAATGATAAGTCAATATTCTTAGATATTGCTTGTTTCTTCATAGGACAAGACAAAGATAAAGCTATCAGGATATGGGGTAATGTTGGGCTTCAAAATCTGCAGGACAAGTGTCTGTTAGATGTGGACACTGAAAATAAAATAAATATGCATGATCATATTAGGGATCTTGGAAGAAAAATTGCCAAGGAAGTAATACCCCTTAGTATTTGGGGTTCGACAACCAATATCACTGATGATTTGTTACAGCGATCCTCACATGTAAGTACTTCGACAATCCAAACCTTTTTCTTAGGTTTAATTAAATTTTAAGCTTTAAATTTTCTTGTTTCATGAAAAAGTTAGATTGGTTCACTATAGAATCTTTTTTCTTGATCAAATGAACAGGTAATATATGAGGTTAGCATAATTAGTATGGTTAGTTCCTCCCTTAATTTCTTCACGGATATACATATTGACCTTTCAAATACCCCGAAATCACAACTATCATAGATTAGTTTGGTTAGTTCTTCCCCTGATTTCTTGACAGATAAACATCTTGACCTTCTAAATACCCCGATTTCACAAATATAATGGATCAGAAGGTAAAAAATCAATCCTTTATTGAGTAATTTCCATTTTAGGAAGTTACAACTTGTTGCAACTGAAGAAGATCATTTAGAAGACATTGAGGGAGCAAAAACTACATTTGATATGGCTCCATTGGTATGGCTTTTTGCACTCTTAGATGCTTGACTCAATTTCGATGAGGAAGTTAAGAGTTATGGAAAAGCAGGGAAGCACTTTGAATAGACTGTGGCCACATCCATCACATTCATTGAATTTCTCATTTTGTAGGCTACAATCTTATGTTGAAGCATGAACATTATAGGTTTTGCCTCTCGATCTGAAAGAGTTAGATATAACGACTACCCTCTCAGAGACTCCAAGGTCTATAATGTAGTTGGAGTACCTCTAAAATACTTCCATATGGAATCACTCCACAATAGTCATCATTGAAAGGTTCCCTGATAAATTTCCTCATCTGCACTCTTTGAAATACTTAATTTTTAATGGATTCTCAAAATTGGTGTCACTGCCTATTTCATTTGGAGAGATAAATAGCGTACAACTCATGGATTTGGAAGTTACTTCCTCTTTTCTCACTCTTCCCAATTCATATGGAAATTTAACTCGACTGAAACATATTTCATCGAGGGGTTGCGAGAATTTGACAATCGATAATGGAACTCCTAGAGATATTAAAATGCTAGAATCAAACCTCCAATGATCACAAGGAACGAGACAATGTTTTGTTCCAATGGTGCAAGAAAAAGAGGCCTCAAGGCCACATAACTGAATCTAAAATTTTGATGAGGGACTCTAGCATTCAGGGTAAGAAATACATACAAGCAGAACGCCATGCTTTGAAATATGAAAAATAAAAATTTCTTGTGCAATCCCATGTAATGGTTCATTCAAGGAGCACAAATTTAAGGCCTTGCACTCCACTCTGGGAACATAGCCATGGATTCATCAAAAGGTTAGTTGATTTTCACTTCCATAAACCGACAACTAAGCTTCTTTAGTTTCAATTTAGAGACTGGGTTGTTGGAAATTGACAACTAATTAATGTAAATTTGGGTAAAATTGTACTAGTTATTAACAAGTTAGTTTTATACCAAAACAGTGGTTATGTAACTGAGGAGGCTCATATAAAACTGATGAATGCTCGAACTAATGTAATGGAGAATCATTTATTAATTGAATAGAAATTCCAATCCCTTGCCCCGTGGATGTTTCCTTGACACCCTGTCAGGGTTTTACCACATAAATCTTGAGTTTTACTTGTGTGGTTGTATTCAGTTTCATTTTCTTTCTTGTTTAGTAACCTCTTGTAACTACAAATGGTATCAGAGTAGTTGAGTTGAGTTGGAGGTCTTGGAGAAGTTGGAGTAGTTGAGTTGAGTTGGAGGTCTTGGAGAAGTCGGAGCAGTTGAGTCAAACCATTGCTCTATGATCTCCGCATGTGTGTGGTCTGATCTCTGTGTGTGCGTGAAGCCAGAGCCGTTCTCTGCGTGGACTGGTGGGGAGGCCCGTTTTCTGCGTGGACTGGTGAGGAGGCCGTTTGTTGCCTGAGGCCATTACATGCTGCTACGTAGCTTGCATGGAGCGCGTGTACCTGAGCGTCTCTGCGTAGCAAAATCGTGGAGGCCGTTTGCTTGTCCAGAATTGGAGCAAGGTGGCTCATTCATGCCTTTGCGTGCTGGTCGAGGCTCGTTCCAGAACTTGTCTAGTTTCTACATGTGTCGAGGAGACCCGAGGGAACCATTGTCCAGAACCTGCATGCCAACGAGGAGAAGCATGGACTAGGTTGCGTGGTTTTTTCGTACTTGTGTGTTACCATTTTTGGGCTGCGTAAGGGTTATACTTGTTGTTGGCCACCTGCGTGTTACCATTGTTTGGATTAGAGGTTGCGTGGGGTTTATACCTGTTACTGTCCACCTGCGTGTTACCATTGCTAGGATCAGAGGCTATGTGGTGTTTATACCTGTTGTTGGCCACTTGCGTGTTACCAATGCTGGGATCAAAGGCTGCACTGCGTGAAAACTACTTGTCGAAGAGAGATCATCTTGGAAGGTCGGGTATTTTTTTCCAGCAAAATTAGTGAATAAATTCAGGGTTTGTTAAAAGGTTTCTTTGAATTGAAGAACAAATATTTTTTTTTTCCCAAGAAACTGAAATTAAACAAAATGGAATTTGTAGGTTTTCTAAGTCAATTTTTCGAGAAAATTGAAGTAGGAAAAATTTAAAAAAACATGGAAAATCCTTTGTTGGAAGAAGAAAATCAAAACATATATTTTTTTAAAGAAACCCTAGTTGAAAGACAGAAACCCTGGGAGGAAAGAAATGGCCAAGATGACGAATGCAAAGTTCAAGGTGGAGAAATTCACCGGAAAGAACAACTTTGCTCTTTGGAAATTGAAAGTTAGGGATTTGCTAGTGTAACAAGGGTTTCACAAAGCTTTGGACGGGGCAAATAAGAAACCTGATAGCATGAAAGATTCGAACTGGGAGAACTTGGATACCCGAGCCGTCAGTACCATCAGGTTATGCCTGGTGGATAAAGTTCTCTTTAACATTGTTGAAGAGAGTACAACTTCAAGCTTATGGGAAAAACTGGAAAAACTATATATGACAAAGTCGTTAACCAATAGAATTTATTTGAAAAGACAATTGTAAAGTCTTCGAATGAAGGAGGGTTAAAAAGTTGCAGAGCATTTAAATGTTTTTAATACACTTATATGTCAATTATCAGATATGGAAGTTAAAATTCAAGAAGAAGACAAAGCGATAACCTTGTTGTGTTCTCTGCCCGAGTTATGGGACCACTTTGTAAATTCAATCAGTTTGAGCACCGCTGGTTCTTTGAAATTTGAATCAGTGGTGGGAGCTCTCTTACCTGAAGAAGTACGAAGGAAGTCCAGTATTGAGACTGTTGCACCAGAAGCCATGATAGGCAGAGGACGATCAAAGGAGAGAGGAGAAAAAACAAGGGGGTCTTCCAGATCTAAATCAAAGGGTAAGAAGTGTAAGGAAAAATGTTGGCACTGCAACAAAATTGGACACCTTAAGAAAGACTGTTGGAAATGAAAAGAGTCTGATAACCTGAAGAAGGAAGCAAATCAGGTTGATTCAGGTATGATAGATGAAGTTTTATCTGCAGAAGAATTATGTATGATAGATGAAAATTTACTTGTATGTAATGTATCTCAGGGTTTTGAAAGTTGGCTGTTAGACTTTGGTGCTTCTCATCACATGTGTCCACACAGAAATTGGTTTACTTCATATGAAGATGTAAATGGTAGTTCTATGTTTATGGGTAATAATGTAACATGTCAGACTGTTGGGATGGGAAATATCAGGATTAAAATGTATGATAACACAGTTATAACATTAACTAGTGTTAGACATGTACCTAAATTGAAGAAAAATTTTATTTATTTGGGAGTGTTGGATTCAGATGGTTAAAGTTTATAGGTCAGAATGGAGTGTTGAAAGTCACTAAAAGCACCCTAGTTGTTATGAAAGCAAAAAAGGTCGGAAATCTTTACAGACTCAAAGGAAGTACTCAGTTCAGTGAAGCAACGATTGTGTTAGAAAAATAAGAAGAAGTTACTCACACATGGCATTAGCGATTGGGTCATATAAGGGAGAAAGGTCTTCAGGTACTGATGAAACCTAAATCACTTCTTGATTTGAAATCCTTGAAGTTGGATCTCTGTAACATTATGTGTGTAGAAAACAGTGGAAATAGAGATTTAAAATGGGAAGTCATAATAGTATAGAAATTTTAGACTATATTCATTCTGATCTGTGAGGACCATCTCCTGTTGTATCATATGGAGGTGCTCTATATTATTGATGATTTTTGCCATAAAGTTTGGGTCTATATGGTGAAAAAGAAAGCTGATGTATTCAATGTCTTTAAACATTTTAAAGAAATGATAGAAAAAAGAACAACAAATCAATTAAATGTTTAAAAACTGACAATGGTGGTGAATTTAATTCAATAGAATTTGAACAATACTGTAAGGATGAAGGAATTGTTAGACACAAAACTGTTGTTTATATTCCTCAGCAAAATGATGTGGTTGAACGTATGAATTAGACTCTTATGGAAAGATCCAAAAGCATGATTAGTAATGCTAACCTGCAAAAGGAGTTGTGGGCAGAAGCAGTCTCCGCTGCTTGTTACTTAGTTAAGAGATCACCTTCAGTAGCAATTAAATGTAAAATTAATGAAGAAGTTTGGTCATGCCAGTCTTGTGATTATTCACATTTAAGGATGTTTGGTTGTTATGCTTATGCTCTTATTCCTAAAAATCAATGTTCAAAATTAGATCCAAAATCAAAATGTTATGTCTTTGTTGGGTATGACTATGTGGTGAAAGGGTACAGGTTGTGGGATCCTACGTCACAGAAGATATTCATTAGTAGAGATGTAGCATTTGATGAATCTTCTCTTTTAAAATCAAATGTTGAAAGAATTGAACAGGAACAGGTATCACCAAATCAACAAATTTAGTTGGAGGCTAGACCATTCAGTGACATTCAAAAGGAAGAAGAGACTTCTGGAGAAAAAGGTGTTGAAGATACAAAGGAAGTTGTTGAAGTTTCTGAACCAGTTCAGCAACCAAAAGCTATTGAAGTTTCTAAACCAGTTCAGCAACCAGTCACTCTAGGAAGGTCTACAGGGGAAAGAAAAACTCCCAAAAGGTATGAAGATTCTGCTTCATATTTTTCTTTGATTACTGAATATGGGGAACATTCTTGTTATCAGGAAGCAGTAGATGATATGGATAGGAAAAATGGAAAACAACTATGGAAGAAGAAATGGATTCCTTATCCAAGAACAATACCTGGGATCTTGTAGAACTTCCTGAAGGGAGAAGTGTTGTTGGATGCAAATGGGTGTTCAAACTGAAAAGGAAAGTTGATGGAAGTATCGAAAAGTATAAGGTTAGACTGGTAGCAAAAGAGTATTCTCAGGTTTAAGGTATTGACTTTCATGAGATTTTTTCACCAGTTGTAAAACTTGTTTCTATTCGTACTGTGTTGGCACTAACTGCATTACTTAACCTTGAGTTAGAATAGTTAGATGTTGAAACAACATTTCTACATGGTGATTTGGATGAAGAGTTATATATGGAACAACCAGAAGGTTTTGTATAAGGTCGCAACAGAAGATTAGTTTGCAAGCTCAGGAAATCATTGTATGGTCTGAGGCAATATCCCAGGCAATGGTGCAAGAAGTTTGACTCCTTCATGGTGAGCCAGAACTTTATTAGAAGTGAGTATGATCATTGTGTATACTTCAAGAGTTTCAGTGGCATATTCATTATCTTAGTTTTATATGTTGACGATATGCTTATTGCAAGCAAAAGCATGGAAGAGATCAACAGGTTAAAGGCTCAACTCTCTAGGACGTTTGATATGAAGGATATTGGAGCAGCAAGACATATCTTGGGCATGGAGATACACAGAGATAGGAAAAATGGTAAGCTTTGGTTATCACAGCAGAAGTATGTGGAGAGGGTACTTGAAAAGTTCTGTATCAACAATGTGAACCTCTTAATGTTCCATTAGCTTCCCATTTTAAGCTTTCTTTGGTTTTGAGTCTTAGAAATGATGAAGAAAAGAAGTATACATCTCATGTACCATATGCAAATGTTGTAGGCAACTTAATGTATGCGATGGTATCTACAAGACCTGACATTTCACATGCAGTCGGAGTTGTCAGTAGGTTCATGGCAAATCCGGGTGAAGAACATTGACGAGCTATGAAATGGGTGCTTCGATATCTAAGAGGCACAAGTGACCATTGCATCATCTTTAATGGTAGTGATGGATCATTCTGCGGATATGCAGATGTTGATTATGCAGGTGATTTGGACAAAAGGAGATCTACTACAGGTTATGTCTTTACTCTTGGAGGTGGAACATTAGTTGGATGTAAGAGCTTCAAGAAACAGTTGCATTGTCCACTACCGAAGCAGAATATATAGCTGCTTCAGATGCTAGTAAAGAAGAAATCTGGTTAAAGGGTCTACTTGATGAGATTGGAAGGACATAGGAGAAAGTGAATGTACTTTGTGACAGTCAAAGTGCTATTCACTTGGCTACAAATCCACCTTCTCACAGCAAGACCAAGCACATTTACGTAAGGTATAATTTTCTGATACGTGTGATCGATGGCAGAAAAGTAGCTCTCAAGAAGGTCCATACACGGGAGAATTGTGCAGACATATTCACAAAGCCAGTTACAGTAGAGAAGCTGCGATGGTGTTTAGATTCTTTTGGCTTGCAGAAGAGATGATGAATGGGCATGGGCAAGGGATTAGAAAAATTGTTGTCAAGGTGGAGTTTGTTGGAAATTGACAACTAATTAATGTAAATTTGGGTAAAATTGTGTTAGTTATTGACAAGTTAGTTTTATACCAAAACAATAGTTATGTAACTGAGGAAGCTCATATAAAACTGATGAATGCCCAAACTATTGGAATGGAGAATCATTTATTGATTGAATAGAAATTCCAATGCCTTGCCCCGTGGATGTTTCCTTGACACCCTGTCAGGGTTTTACCCCATAAATCTTGAGTTTTTACTTGTGTGGTTGTATTCAGTTTCATTTTCTTTCTTGTTTAGTAACCTCTTGGATGTTTCCTTGACACCCTGTCAGGGTTTTACCTCGTAAATCTTGAGTTTTTACTTGTGTGGTTGTATTCAGTTTCATTTTCTTTCTTTTTTAGTAACCTCTTGTAACTACATGGGTTAGTACCATGCAGTCATTGAGTATTCATATATATGTTGAGAGAGTTTCTTGGTTTCAAGTTTTTGGTTTGCTCTTTTCTTAGATTTACCTCTGTCATTAGACATGCCGAATTGATTTCTATATTTGATAGACTAAAATTTGATTCTACCAGGAATTCCTAAGATATAAATGGTTCCCACCTTCTAAACAAGAGTCTTCAGCAAAAGTTTGATAGGCATTCATCATCTCCTGTAGAGAAACATGCCGAAGTAGTTGGTTTCTTCAGTCCAAATTCCATTGGGACCAATAGAGTATTTAATGTAGCCTGAAATTTCACAACATCTGATATAGAGACCTATTTGCCTCCAGAGAAGATAGATATGGAAACATTTGAATGACCAGTAATTTTTTTGTAATTGACCTTGAAACAAAAGGAGGATGATTTTCTTATCATGAAAGGCGCAAAGATTTCCCAGCGACCCAAAAAGTGGCCCAAATATGTTGAGAATGTTCTACAGGTAGGAAAGGCAGTGGACACATGTTAATTTATTGTCATTCTTTTTTCTTTATGTACACAAGCATGGAAGGAAGGAGGGTTTGTATCTGACATGTTTTTTGTTTATGTTACCATAGAATTGCTTTCCTAGAAGTCTCAGATTTAGCAAGGGGACGCTACGAAGTTAGAGAGAAGAAATGTACTAAGAAGGTTTGTTTTCTTCTTGTTTCTCTATTATGGCCCTTTTTTATAATTATTTATGAACCATATGTATTTCATTTGTAGATTTCGGTCACTTGTAGTGTAGGTCTTTCTTATTTGGTAAGTGTTCTCGTTGATTATGTTCAACATTTTCAAACTATGAAGAGACTCAATTCATTCCATATTTTTGGTTACATTTCTACTACAAAAACCAAGGGATCTGAAGGCAATGGAAATTCCAGACAATGATTCAGGATGATCTGGCTAGGCATGGAAAAATATCCAAGGTCTGCCACTTTTTCCATGTTTTTCATTGTGCAAATTGTTTACTCATTAATTCAATGGATTTGAGCTAAGTCTTCGTACTCTCTAAAATGTGGATAGATTGTTTGCAAATTTTTTAGGGAGAGTTTTGCTGGAAAGCTGCTCTGCTTTTGCGATTAATGTCATATTTGCTTTGGCTATCTGTTTCCAATGATATGGTAATATTTGCAATGAAAATATTTTATAAATCCTACATTTGTAGGTCTATATGTCATTGCGGCCATCAATGGCCTTCCTGAACAAGTTTTAAAGGTGACCTGCAGGGAATGAGTTCTTGCACAATCATTCAAGACAGTGAGAATGGCTTCTTGTATTTACTTATGGATTTGTAGAGATTTTGAACAATAAATTAATTCTATATCTAAATCATTTCATTTTTGTTTTTAGCAACTCGTTTTCTTATAATCAAGGAAATTCTTTGCAAATCTATTGGGAGATTTGTTGTATGATATTCATTTCATAGGTTAAAAGCATAAATTATACGAAACTATTGTGAGGATCAATTAATTGTTTATCCATTGAAACTCTTTCGTTACACACAAAGATTTATTCATGAACAACAAGCCTATGTTTTACCTATTATTGTTTGGTTGTAATTTGTCTAAGATAAGCTTGGAAAAATGAGACTATGATGCCAACCTTCTGAAGCAATATAACTCTGTAGTTTGTAATGAAATATACCTTTGGGATTCGTTTTACAGGTCTTCAGTGCCATGGACAACTTGGGCGCAAGTAAAAATTTTAAGCTGGAAAACTAGAATAGGTTAAGCAATATTAGTACCTACTTAACCTATTGGCACTTTGAGAGTAACCATCTATCCTGCTTGCCAAGGACATCAGGTTCCCTTGCAGTTTCAGAAGGGCCTGTTGTCCCCCATCGGCCTGCCAATCCTTGATTAGCTTTTGTTTAAGTTTTGCAACAAAAATAAAGACATTTCAACATGGCTTAGGTATCCCTTGATTATCCAGTCTCTCCCACAATGTCGTCTCCCCTCTTCTACCCTTTGTTGCTACTGTGCATCCATGTAAACATGAGAAGGATATTAGGTATACAATATTTAACATCCTTTGTCATGTTTACTTTTCAGAAGCAGAGATATTATATGGAGGGCATGTTAGAGAGTAATAAATATAGAAGTCTAGCAAAGTTGTTGCAACTTATATGATCCCAAGTGATATTTTGGCTTGAGAAGCATTACTATGATCTCAATAGCTAATTAAAGGTTATTTCTTGAAAATGTTGAGTTGTAGTGTTTTCCCTGTCATATCTTACATTAAGGCATCTCTAGAAATGTTAGGTTCTATTTAAACCTTAATTATGAGAGAAACTAAGGAAAACGCATTTTCACATTTTTGTAATAACCTCAAAAGTTTTGCATATTTAAATTCTCTAGTTTAATATATGTTTCTTTGCATTGTTTCTCATAACTATGTTGTGGGTTTAATCCATCGCTATTCTATAGAGGTTAGCATATCTTTCTTTGGCAGGCTGTTGTCTAGAAGTGATATGAGAATAGTTGCACTATTTGGTTGTCCAAGTGTCGAAAAGAAGGATTTTTTTGTTGCAAAATGATTCCGCTTTCTCTTTAGTATCGAGCAGGGAAATGTACGTTGAGTTTTGTGGTCTAATTTTCTCTGAATTTATGCTTCAACTTGTTGATTTGTATTCCAGATATTGTTTTTCAGTACTTTATCACATTGTAATATTATTTGTTTGAGTTATTTATTTTCAGTTAGGCATTGATTATAGTGCAGTACTTTGTCACATTGAATTCTTATCGTTGATTTTGATTCTCCATTTGAATATGGTCAGGCTTTCCACCCTTGTAATATGAAGGACACATGCAGTGTTTCATTTGCAAAGGTGTCTAAAGTAAATATTTTAAGGGTGGAAGATGTTGCTAAATTTCTCTGTACAATTAGTTTGAATGCTAAGAAAAATGAGCAATCCATACTAGACGATGTAAAACAATATGTTATTAATTTGTTGAAGGAACTTGTTGATTTCAGTACCAACTCTTTGAATGGCTATCTGGGCCTCTCAATGCAAGAGTAATTAGATACAATCCTAATGGGTTTAAAAATTCATGTAAATGTGTAATTGTTTCTCAATTTTTACCCTTTCTTTGGCTGACAAATCCTTCCACGTGGTCTAAGTAAAAAACAAATGCAAAAAATATGACCATGTTAATTTGAGGGAAGATATGTTTTGTAGGCGTGAATATTGTTATAGAAATGTATGCTGAATTTGTGCCTAGTACTTACTGCATAGCAACCGAAAGGTATGTTTTACCACTTTTTGAAGTTGGAAAAGGCAAGAATTGTAGAAGAATTTCCCATTCTTTGAATGTGAGATAAGAAATAGGGCACTCTCCTTTTAGGACATGTTGTAGTTCACTTGTCTTGTGCACATCCCACACTCGGGTCAGTACATTATCCAATGGCCAATGTTCTCGTGTGTTGGTGAAAATATTAATACTTAAGATCTTGGTGTATTGTTCTTAGATTCAATAACTTTTGACATGGTGATTCTCTTTCGGGATTCTCCACCACATTAGCACATGCAATTGGACTAGATACACTGGGGGAGGGAGGAGAGCTCGGTGGCAATCATTGTTGTGGTTATACTATTGAGTTGACTATGAGATCTAAGGGATGCGCTATGAGATTCTTCTACCCTATTTTTAATTTGTTTCTGACATTCCCATGTATTATTTTATCTTTGTAATAAATTTTGATAATATCTAATGAAAAACTATTACTCATGGTTTTATATATTTGATTGATAATGTAATCTTGTGATGCAATTCTATATTCTATATTATATTTTGTGCACATCCATTATCTCTTTATAGTTTCATATCTCATTTTTTCACAGGGTTCACCAATGGAATGTGGAAACTATACTTTTACGGTTTTATTCCAACATATATGTGTGAATTGAAGTTGGTCAAAATCCCATGCCAATAGACCCTTATATAAATGAGACGTCCTCTACATGCAAACCTAAACAATATATAATTGTATGTGCTAATTGTGCAGTTCCCATTGTTTTTCTATAAAAAAACTTATTTTCTCTACCAAACATGTAGTCATAATAGCTGTATACAGTGAAAGCTCTCACCACCGAGAATAGGGCACCCAACCATAACATTTCTAACCAAGACTAAACTCTTTGTAAGAGTATTTTCAATAGTATTTGCCTAACATAAAATTCTCATTTTTGCTACTAAATGAAGATAACATATGGACTTATGTATATAAATATCAATCGGAAATTAACCCTAAAATTCTTGATCTTGCAAAGAATAAATCAATAAGAAAACATAATTGCTATTTCCATCCTCTTGATCTTGCAAAGAATAGATATCTAGAAGAACATAATTGCTATTGTCATTCCGATAATAGCAACACTTTTTCTCATGGTCAATTATCCTAAAATAACAATGACTTCACATGCCATCAACAATGATTGATATAAATAAAATAACTCTAAACTTTGGGACAACCCCTTTAAAATAAAGATTACCTATGTTCAAAAAACTATTAAACACAATAAAAAAATACACATTAACAAATTAAAAAAATAATAATAAAATAAATTATACTAAACCAGATATAAAATACTCCAATTCCAATTTAATTTCTATTTTAATCATTAACTCGGCATCTTTTACTTCATTATTAACCTCCGCGTTTCCACTCTTCCGCATTCCTTTGTACCTCTTAATACACTTGCTAGTATAAATCTACTAAAGATAAAACTTGACGTATTGGTACAAAACATTTTGCATTCTAAATAAAAAGATTATTCTTCCTTGTTAACTGTTGACATTTTAATTTTGTTTTATGAGGTTTTATACTTCCATTTTAGCTTTTATTATTATAAATACAACGAATATTATTCTAACTTCTGGAAGTTAAGTTCGTCGATCGCTTTCTTATGATGAAATGAGTTTGGCGTAACCTATTTTAACGAATCAAAAATTGTAATTTTATTAAAAATAATTTATCATTAAATTCTGAAGAGTTGAGAAAGAAAACTTAAATATTTAGAATATATCATTTTAGATTCCAATTACACTGCCTATCAGAGTTATTTGAGAAGTTAGGGGTTAATATACACGTTGTTACGTAGCATTTAATGCTACTGTTCGTAATAGGAGTTTCGCGTAACTTATTTTAACGAATAAAAAATTGTAATTTTATTAAAAATAATTTATCATTAAATTCTTTAGAATACATTATTTTAGATTTCAATTATAGTGTCTATCAGAATTATTTGAGAAGTTAGGGGTTAATATACTCGTTGTTAAGTAGTATTTAATATTATTGTTAGTAATAAGTATTTTTATTATGCAGAATTATTTATCAAATTTGTGATTTCAGTAAATTTTTACTAAATTTAAAAAAAAAATTAAACTAAAAACTTATAAAAAAATTCCAAAACTATTTCACTGAAAACTTTATTATCTTTAAAAACCTTAATAAAATCTACGTCATTTATTTATTCTCAATTTCTTTGAGAAGAGTATTATTGGAATATATTGTCCTATATTATCAATCAATAAGTACAAATGACTTAAACTGATGGAAGAGTAACCTACCTGGAATGATAAATAATCCGTTTTTCCATGTGTAACTGGCCACAATTCCCATGGTTGGTTCCGTTGACATACATATCAATACAAAAGAATGGCTCACATGGATCTATCAATTTTATAGGGTTGAAAAGTAAGTTGGATATTTAGTTAGGAATGTTTTTTAATTAATTTGAAAATGCGTTTGATATTAGTTTTAATTGAGTTTTACATAATTTCAATCACATCATTTTATTTTGTTAATAGACAAATCATTTTTCCATTTTATAGTAGGTTGGTCTTGACTTAAGTATACCTTAACATCAAATGGAATGGAAAAAAAGAATAGTAACGGAAAAAGATGGAATGGAAAAAAAATAGTAACGAAAAAAAATAGTATTTGGTGTATGGTATAGTGGTACAATAAAAATAAAGTTGCATTAGTGAGGGTGTGCAAGTATGTATCCTTTATGTTATGATTTTTTTATTCTTTAATATGGTTTAGTTAATTTTGAAAAGGAGAGGAAGACATGTGTAAGGATTTGAATATAAAATATTGTGAAAATGTATTGTGTACCTGGAATGGAACTTTATATAGTTAAATATGATTAAGATGTGTAATTTTTATTGTGTTAAACATAGAGTTGATAATTAACATTTAAAAAGACAAATATTTTAATGATCATTATAAATAAAAAAAAGTGTGTACCAATTTCATAGGCACACAAACATGTATGTAAATATGTATGTATATTTCTAAGATACATGTTTTGTGGAAACCTTGAGCAATTTTGAGGATGGTACCCATAGTAAACCTTAGAATCCTTAGAGAATAAGGTTGATAAGAAATAAGGTTCAATACAAAGGTATACCCAAGACTATTTAGTGAACAAGGCTAATCAACAAGACTGAAAGCCATTACAATGATATACACATTAAGATCCCTATATTTCACTTCTAGGGATCGAACTTGGTTGAGGAGGATACCAATAATTGCCATCAACCCCTAGGCTAAGCCCAATTGACTAAAGTTTTTTGGTATTAAGCTTTTCCTAGTAAACTCTCTATCCCATGACTAATAGTGAGAGTGCTAGTACTTTTCCAAATCCACATTAATATTCACAAATAACAACTTTTTCACATGACCATAATCTACCCTGAGGATGGAATTTGACATGTGACCTTTAAACAAAAAATCATGTTTTTAACCATTAGTAATTGAAAGTAAGAAAATTATTATTCAACTAATAGGGCCTATTCCATGACAATGAGAGGGAGATGTATAATTCCTTTAATTCTTAACATGGAGTTCACAAGTGATATAATATGTGTGTGTGTGTGTGTTGATAATACGTAGTTTGAATTTCCCTAATCATGCTTGTTGGTATTGAGATCAAACATACATCCATCAAGAAAGGTAACGCATTTTATTAATCAAGAAAATTTTTACAAGTTGGCTTATAATGCATTCAACTCTCAAACTTCATAGGTATATTGGAGTAGGTACCTTTACACTTGTTATGAAAACTATCATTGGTTTTGTAATCCAACACCATTACTAAATGAAAAACGTATCTAACAAAATTTATGTTTTTAATTTTTCTTTTAACTAATTATTATCACATTCTAGTAGGGATAACACTCATACACCTCTCACATGATTTTAACCAGGTAAAAATACTAGTGTTTTGATCTCTACTCTAGTTGTGTGAATGGTCATTGAAGGTATTCATTTTGTATCAAATACCCTATTTACTCAAACATGGTATAAGAGCCCATTTGAAGAACTTCTCATGTTGGTGATTGAGATCTTGAAACTTGTGTTGCTACTATTTATATATCGTTTTGTCCTAAACAAAGTATTCCATGGCATACAAAATATTTTTTCAACTCAAAATGCCTTTTTTCATCAAAAAAGATGTCAGTTTGCCTAAGATAATATATATATATCAAATCAATATACAATCAAAATATGCATACACACACACACACACACACATAGACACACACACTATTGAGTTCGTTGTTTGGTTTTACGTTTACGCTTAGGATATTGAGAATGAAGTCGAATAATGATCACCACTATTAATTCTTTACAGCTTTTATTGTATATGGTTTTGCATAGTCAGCCTTGAGTTATGTTGTTAGCTGAAGGATTTAATTTTCTTACCTTGATACACTACCTTTTGAACAATTTATTCATTTTCACTACAAAATATGCCTAAGCAACTTGTTTTGGAGATATTTTTACACTAGAATACTTTGTACACATTTTTTTATGTTACGATGGTTCCTAAACCTGTAAATTTTGTTTGATTAATGTGTATGTTTTAAAAAAGTAATCTGAATATATTACTCTATACATGTGCATTTAGTCTATGTAAATCTTTTTAATTCTATGGCTATTTCAACATAATCTTTAGCCAATGTATGTATAGGTGTTCCTTTAAATTCATTAAGTACTTATTTATTTTAAGAACAAATACTCCCTTTACCCCATAATGTCTCAGGTTCCTTCCCTTATACATTTGACCAAAGTTAAGACTCATAATTCTTCCCAACAAACGTTATGTGGGGGTAATTGGACAATACATATGCAAATAGGTTTTGTAACTACTTTTAGAAAGTGTTTTATATGTCAAGTGGGAAACACATGTGCTTAAAAGTTAATACCAAATTTATCCCTCCATATTAGCTTATAAGCATGCTAAACCAACTTACATAAACATGTTTAACCTATTATGTATGATTGTAAGATAGCCTATAAGAAAATTCATTTACTGAAATTCTACTTTTAATTGTTCAAGATACTAAGCCAAGTAGCAATACTAGTGTCAAAAATACTACCATATTTAGAATTTTTCTACTTAAAAAATAATTCCTAAACTTCTAGCTTCTCATATGGAAATTATACATATTTAGCTATCATCTATTTCACCATAAAATTTATATAGATGTTTGTTTTGTTTGTTATGAAAACATACATGCATTCATGCTTTGTTTATTGTGAAAGTTACACGCATTCATAAAAATTATTGTATGCTTTCTTCCACATGCTAGGCATATTTCATTTCTTCATTCTTTAAATCATATATTCATTGTTCATTCTTTGTGAAAACACCCACATGCTAAATATCGCTAGTTGATACATCCTTCAAACCAAACATTCTTGATAACATAATGACTACAGTAATCCTTTTACTTACCTGGTTATTATAAACACATGGAAATATAGTAGGAATCAACATGTTCCTCCCAACTAATGAATTGCAGCCATAGCAAGTCCTCCAAGACCTTAACCTTCTTTTCTATTAGTAAATTTTCTTCATTTGTTTATACTTTTCCTCCTCCCCACATAGACTCTAGAATCGTCTTGATTTTACCAATGTTTATTCTTTTGATGCAGGGTTACCACCGCTTACACCTGTAGTATGCATAAAAATGCATAAACACATCTGTGCCAGGTATTTAACTCTCAAAGGAGTCAAATCTTCTACCATAAATGGTTAAGACCCCTTATCATCGGTTCCTTTGTATTGGAACTCAATCACCCCACCAGAACTTCTTATCGGGACTTTTAAACAACCCTCAAGCCTTTTGTTATGACTCTATTAGAGTCATCCTTCTTAATCCTTCTATCGGGAATTAAAACCCTCTCATTAACCCTTCTCTAACCCCTAAATCATATATATATATATATATATATATATATATATATATATATATATATATATATATATATATATATATATATATATATATATATATATATAACACCTCCCTCTTCCTAACCATTGGTTACATATATTAACACGTAAAAATCTTCATTCAACACTATTCCTTATAAAACCCATTTACAAAGGAAAATGCTACCAAAACCTCCCTTTCCGCCTTTAGTACGGTTTCTGCACATATCCTGATGCTACCTCCATCGCAATCGAGGATCGCTCCTTTGTGGCACTCCACATATATATATCATCACCCCTTCCGCCTTCGATATTCATTTATCGGAGACGTTAAACTATGTTTTAAGCCTTAAAAGACTTGGCAACACTTTAACGTAAAATATATGGAATACACGAGAAAATCTGCTCTGAACACATATAAAGGATCTCAAAACTTATCCACCGGCACTTATAAATGTCGTCGGGTCCGCACCTTTAGTCACTTCACATTGCTGCTCTATATTAAGGCCTGACCTCCAATCACTTGATACCTTCGATCACCCGATACCATCGATCGCCGATCATGGCTTTATCCCTATCATCGTATTGGCCCATCGCTATTTCACTATCGCTAGCCCCTTGACCTCTCCGATATCCGATATGTGATTATATCATGACCGTCGATATGATTCTGATCCTATGGTCCTCATTTCATCAGCAATCGCCCATCGCTCTTTTTCGAGATTCAATTCTGATCTTTCCATAAGGATTTCACCATGCGATTTAATCCTGACCATTGATCTTAAAGATCCAACTGCTGCTGTTCGTTGATACTTCACCTCTCTGCTACTCTGTTTACTTATGTTTTTGCACTGTCTCTTCAATTTTCTCTGTGATTTGGGGTTTTCTTCAGTGCTCAACTGTCCACTCTTTTGCCTCTTCTGAACTTAATTCTGCGAGTTCTTCCTTCACTATCTTTCTAGAGCTTACTCTGATCCTTCAAATGGATTCAAAGATCCCTTATGATTCCTTTGAATCATTCTCACCTCTGTGCATTCTTCAGAACTCTGCCTACAATCCTCTGTTACATAACGTATGAGTTCACACAATAATCAATCATAAAACACTCGATTTACACACTCTAACACAATCAGGAATCAAAGTCTATATATATATGTAAAAATAAAAGATTACATTCGATACTTCTCTTTCTCGCACAGGCCTCTATTTCAATATCGTGGCCTCTCCACTGAATCTTCCCGTAGGCTTACATATATGCCAGTGAGTTTTGTTGAACTCATCTTGGTTTGACTCCTAGATCTATTGAACTGACTCCTAGATGCACTCTATCCTCTATGTCCACTTCTAATTCATTAACTTCCTAAAAGCTCTCCCTCTACTTCCTCGAATCATGCAATTGTTTAATAGTTGTAATTGACTTTGAACTCTTTTGTCATTACTACCCACTCATGCTCTCATTTAATTGGGAGTATTTACAACATCCTCGCATTATCTGATTTATTCCTTTTCTATGTACTCAAAGCCTAATATTACATTAATTCATCACATAGGAATCCAACTTCCTAGAAATACATGACCCCCTATGTCTACTTAATTACAATGATTTTCTCTTGGGTTGAATGCTCCTGCATCATCGTTTCTCTCATATACCTAGGATTTTTACAAGAATATTTTTTTCTTAACATCAAACAGTGTATTTCTCTCCCACTATGTCTCCTCTATCCCCACCTAGCATAACATTTATCTTTAGTTATGTTGTCTCTTTGTTCACGATCATTCCTACTGGAATCTTGGGGAACCTTGGGAGGTTGTAACCATGACAACTACCACCATTAATTGTTCACTACCTAGGACTCAAACCACTTTAACAATTTCTGATAGCAGCACATCCCAACTACCTAATTACTAGTTCCCATAATATTTTAAAAATAAAACAACATTTTATTTATTATTGTGCATAAATATTTACACCTTTCATTGAATTGTTCAAACTTATTCTTGGCCCCATGTCCATTTTTCTAATTATATAGTTACAAGTGAACATCAGATCATAAAGTCTTATAAAATTAATCGCAACAGGGGTATTACATTTCCCTGCCCCTTAATTTAATAGTCATTCTCAGTGTTTTCTTCACACTCTTCACTTCTATAAGAGTGAAGCAAAATGCTTCTTGTATATTTTCTTCCATTTCCATAGTGGTCTCCTGAGGGCCAAAGTGCTTCCATTGCACTTTAAACTAGACGATGGCTCGATTTCAGAGTAAATTTTCCCTATTATCTAAAATTTGCAAATTTTTGACCTGGAATTTGCCTTCCAATTCAACATGTACCACATTCGAATTAATGATATGAGTTGGATCATGAATATGTTTCATTAAAAGTGTAACATGAAATACATTATGGACTTTTATATGGGGTAGTAGTGCTAGTTGGTAGACCATTAGTCCTATTATGGATAGTATTTTAAATGGTCCATAGAACTTGAGTTCTAATTTAGCACAAGTTCATAGCCCCAACCGGCTCTTCTTTGGTTTCAATTTGATATAAAAATTCTTTTGTACATTGTATTTTATGATCTGCATAAATTTGTTTCCTATCTTGAGTTTTTTCTTAATTATGTCTTACCTTTCTAACCACTTTCTCCATATCTCTTAAGAGATCAAGCTCAAAAACCAATATGTCCTCTGGTGTACTCAGACTTAATGGAGTATGACATGTATGATAGTAAAGGACATCAAAATGACTCATCTTAAGAGATGATTGATAACTATCATTATTTGCAAATTCAAGCAAATGTAAGTATTCCTCCCACTTAGTGGGTTGATCCATTTCATATATGTGAAGCATGTCTTCAAGGATCTGGTTGCTTCTTTTACATTGTCCATCAATTTGAGGATGGTAAGTAGTATTAAAATTAAACTGTGTACCAAATCCTATGAAAAGTGCCTTCCAAAAATTTGATGTGAATTTTTCATCTTTGTTAGAAATGGCTTTTTTGGTACCTGATGAAGTTTGAATATCTGCATAAAAATATTAACTATGTGAACAACTTTGAATGTTGATTGCACTGTTATAAAATGTTTGTCTTACTCAATTTATCAATTGCAACAATGATATAATCATGTTATTTTATAGTTCTTAGAAACCCTGTAATAAAATCTAAGGAGATAATTTCCCACTTTCAGTCTAAAATAGGTAAAGGATTTAATAACCCATTAAGACATTGGTGCTCAAAATTAACTTTTTAACACCTCAAACATTTTTCTAACTGTTCAACCACTTTTGATTTCACCCTTAACCAATAAAACACTTTTCTAAGTGTTGTTATAAGTTTTTGATAGTGAGGATGAGCTAAAAAGGCTTCTTATGATGTTAATTTGATATCAATTATTTAATTATATTCACATTTGGGATATAAATTTTATTTTTGAAAGTAAGAAAAGCATCATTAATGAGAGCTTACTCTAATACTTCTATTAGGTCAGTTCCATTTAACAACTTTTCTTGTTTTTCTATGTTCATGATCTTCTAAGGTTGTGGTATTGATATGCTCATTAATGTCTATTTTAGTGCTAGTAGAAAATATCCCACAAATACGATTTAAACTTCTACTTTTTCTTTTCCCTTATGTGTTTGATTTCAAAGTTGAGTTCACTAATGAATGTCATTTACATTTTTTCCTTGCATTTAAATCTAGTAAACTAAAGAAATATTTTAGACTAATACTATCACTTGCTAACGTGAATTTCATTCCCAAAAGTAAGGAAAATTTTAGGGGATAATATTCGCAAGTGGGATAATTTTGCATGATTTTTCCAAAAAAAAGATTGACCAATTTTCTATTTTTCTAAAAATGATTCACCCAAATTTTGTAGTACAAAATTATTTTACCTCAAAAATCGCAAAAAAATTATATATACTAATATAAAATCATTAGAGATCTAAATATTTTTACAAAAATATTACAAAACATTTTATAATTTGCATATTATGGATTGGTAATATTCACCAATGTTTTTAAACATTAATATAAAATTTCATCATTAAAATTTTCCATGTCCAAAAGGTAGCATCGCCACACTTTAAAAGCATGACTTACTGCAACTAATTCTAAAAGTAAATATTTCAACCAATAAAATTTGTCATGATACCTTTGGGTCCATATAAAATTAACTCCTTTCTTCTCTAAGGATGTTATAGGGTAGGCCAACTTTGAGAAACCTTCAATGAACTATGGTAATAACATGTAATTCCTATAAAGGGTCTAATGTCGGCTACATATTTAGGAACAAACCAACTGGGAATTTCCTTAACCTTTACAAGGTCTCTCGCAACTCCCTATTTCAGTATTACATGTCCCAAACACTGAATTTGATCTTGGTAAAACTCAGTATTACTAAATTTGGCATATAATTGATGCTCTATAAGTGTTTAAAACACTATTATTTTGTGTTATTCTTGACCTTCCAGTGTTTTCGAATAAACCATAACGTCATCAACGAATGTTAATAGAAATTTATATAAGTACTGGTTGAAAACACTATTCATTGGAGACATAAATGTGGTTGGGGTGTTTATAAGACCGAAAGGAAGAAAAAACGAACTCATAATGACCATAGCGTGTTATAAAAGTAGTCATATGAATATAATCATCATTAATTTTGATTTTGGGATAACCATATCTCAATTCTATTTTAAAGAAGATTGTTGTTCCCCTTACCTAATCAAACATATGATCAATTCTTGGTAGTGAGGATTTATTTTTTATTTTCAAATTTTTCAATTATGTATAATTAATATATAACCTAAAACTACCATCCTTATTCCTTACAAAGAGTATATGTTCTACCCAAGGTGAGACACTTAGTCTGATATATCCCTTGTCCAATAGTTCACAGAATTGCATCTTTAACTTTTTCAACTTTGGAACACTCATATTATAAGGTTCCATTGACACTGGTGTTTCCCTAGGAACTAACTCATTGGTAAAATCAATGTCTCTTTTTGGTGGCAACCCAAGAATTTCACCCAAGATATTCCTTGAATTCTTGCATCACCGCAAAGTCATCCAAAGTATTTACTTTGATTTCCCATGTTAAAACTTCTACCAGAATTGGAAATAGTTTACACGCCTTCCTTGAACATATTTTTAATTGCAAGGATGATATATGTCTTATTCATATTGGTCTGGGTATGCCTTTAACATTTTGTACTACTCCCTCACCATTGGTAAAAGTAACAGTCTTTTCCAAGCAATTAATAATTGTTCTATGCCTTTCTAGCTAATCCATACACACTAACACGTAATATGATCATAGAGATAGGATATTCAAGTTCATTTATTTTTTCATTCCATTCAAATTGATAGGAAAATCACTAGCCTAATTGGCAATATTCCTTTTAGTACTAATTGCTAGCTATACCAACCAAGAGTTTTTGTGTTTTTCCATTTTTAACTTGCATTTGTCCACTATTTTTGGATTAACATAACATAAAATAAATCACGTGTCTATTAGAATTGACACAACTTGTTTTAGAATGTTATATTCTATTTTGATCATAATGGATTAATGTTCAACTTGTTGATCTTCTAAGTCTACAACAATTCCGGGAATAATCCTAGCCACATCATTTACCGTGTAAGCTTATTATACATTGTGTAAATATTAATTAAATTTAACATTATATGAGAAATTTTGAATTAGATGAGGCTCCCCACAGCCCCAAAATTTCAAGGGTTCACTTTCCTTCTCTTTGACTCTTTTTCCATTTAGGTCAATATGTTTGGATCGTGTTTGCAACTAAGTCTTATGCTAGTTATTGTTCTTATATAAATTTATGTTTTGATTATTTTTGATATAATTCTTAAAGGAAGAGGATTTGAACCCCTTATTCCTTTGCATGAATTTATCATGTCTTCTTATTTTTCCAAGGTTTTGACAGATTATTTCTTTGTTTATATTGTTGGTAACATAATTTAGCCTTTAAGTTAGTTTCATCCATTGTCTTGGGGTCGTCAAACTCAATCTTCTCTTTGAAGGGAATGGGTAAACAACTGATAAATTGTTGAATTTTGGCTTTCTCCTCACGAATATATGGTACATATCACTGGATATGGGTGAATTCAATGATCAATTCATCCATTGTAATTTTAACAGGCTTTAATTCATGAAACTCTTTAACTCTGTCAACATAATACCATTCTGTTAGATATTTTCCTTTGAAGTGCTTTTGAAAGCCCTCCCAACTCATAGTCTTATCTTATATATTATTGACATTCCTATTTTAATCACACCATATGGATGCCTTACCTTGAAACCAATAAGTGACGAATTTAGCTTTCATATTACTGGGATATTTGTATACCTAAAAGTATTTGTTCATATTTAATAAGCATGCTTTAGTAGCTCCTCTCATTCACCATCAAATACGAGAGGCCTAATATTCTTAAATTCTCCTTAGAGTCATAGCTTTTATTTCTTCACTTGATTAGGTGATATTAGTGGAATTTTGGTTGAACTATGTTTAATTCCCTCTTCATCTACTTCCTTTTTATTTTTTGGTTTGAGAGACTCATCTAGTTCGTTTATGCTATCTTGATCCTTCCTTTTGAGGGTTCCTCTTTATCTCCAGTATCTAAGGTTGTCCTCATATTTGTTTATTTTCCTTTTCGGTTAGACTCTTAATATTTTTTTTCCTAATCAACAATAGCTTTCAATAATTTTTTAGTATTTTCTCTAATTCTTGCTAGTTCTGCATTAACAATCTCTAACAAATCTACTATATGTGATGATGTCTCACCACGTAGCTTTACCCAAATTTTATCTTCATCAAGAAATCTTGAAGATGGTTCTATTATGACTACTCTTTAATTTTCTCCTTACTGTGTATGAAAAAGCATTTACTCTGTTAAATTATAGATGTGATCACACTCATAGGCCTCAATGTTGTAACCTACACCTGTAATAGCACATGTAATGCACCTCCAAATTTACACACTACCTTTTTTTTGTCACATATACTCAATCTAATATTGGCATGTTATCATTGGTAATTTGTAGTGATGTTTGTTTCCCAAATAAAGTGTCTTATTTTATTAAACAAATTTATCTACTATTTTATAAGATCCTTAATCATTTCAGCTACTTTCTAATACTTAGTTGTAATGTTAGTTAATAAAACCTTACCAAGATCACATAGAGTAAATAAATCCATATATATGTTCATATGTGTTGTTTCAAATGACATCATGGATATAGGGGTACTCTTGCTATCATAACTTACTTTCTAAATTAGAAAGGTATTATATATATATGGGAGAAAAGGAATGAGACTCAAGCCCTTAACCTTTGGTTCTACAACACTTAAGAAGTCCTTGTCTATCTACAATGTCTCCATCACGCCAATGGATAATTTACCTTAAGAACAAAATATTATTGGGTACTATGAAAGAACTACATTGTATTCACGTTCCAGCTACATGAACTTGTGACATGTTTACCACTAATCATGCTTATGCCTCATATCAACTGTTGAATCCACATATCATATGACATACAAACCTATGTCATAGAACCAAGAATTTTATACACTCATGTTTATTTTTCAATATAATAAGTTATTTATGAACCCCTCCTTGAGTAACACTAAGAATTCATTATGGTTGTGTCCTTTGTTATGCATATCTCATGTAGTCCATCACTCTGACCCATCCATGTGATGCGGTCAGAGATGGAATACTTAGATAATCTAATGTATTTAGAAGGATTTAATGGCTTGATGATTCATAGATATTTGATTGAAACCATCATAGACTTGTCATTTGACATTGTGCTCATTCTCTGAACACCTAGAACTTCTCACTGGCGGATTGGTGATTAAACATTGATATTCAATTTCTGAGTGTTTGATGAGGCTTATGTTTTGACAATGAGTATGGTTTTCAACCCACCTTATGGCAGTGCCTCGAGTTTCAAGTCGTAGGTAAGTAACCATTTAAAGTCTTTTGATGATTATGCTATATAGGGTTTACCATATTCAAACTTAAAATTTTCATAATCCTTATGTTGATTATGCTGTTAATTGTTTATGATATCTAATTCGAAATGTTCATAGTCATTCTCAAATATGTTGTTTAGGTTTTAACATATTTGAATTTGAATTTTTTTATTTTATTATCATGTGTGTGAGAAGGAAACTTAACTAACAATTTATTTTGGCTATGTAGGTCCTTCAAAGACCTTTTCAAAAACACCTCTCTAACTAATGATTTATTTGGGGTCTTTCATATTATTTAAGGAACCATTCGAAACTAAGTTTGTTGGTTAGCGATTTATTCAGATTTTGCAGGTCCTTCTAAGAATTTTCACAAAAACCCTACCAATAACCATTATCACAAGTTTCCAAAATCTTATTCTTATCTTTTATCTTTAGAATGAGGTATGGCTTAAATATTGCATTCCTCCTTTAATTTTCAAGAGGGTTTTTCTTATTTGATTTCCTCTAAAGGTTTCAATTAACGTTAAGATGAGGGTTTCATGTTTCTCTTATTGTCAGGTTTTCAAACTAAGATAACATCTATTAGAGGAAAACTCTTGTCGGTTTAGTGTGAAATCTTAGCATGGATGCGAAGCATAATGATGATATATCAGAATATATCTATCTCTCTCTCTCTCTCTCTCTCTCTCTCTATATATATATATATATATATATATATATATATATATATATATATATATATATATATAGATATATATTTCTTTTCTCTGATTCTTGAATACTTGGGATCTTGGTTCTCGTTAACATATTTTAGGGGAAATGGTTTTATACCTAGTAATGTCTTCTTTGGTTTAAAGGTTAGAACCCTAAATGTATTCTCAAAATCCTAACTACCCATATGTTTTCAATAGGTCATTCACAACCATAGTTGCTTGGAGGCCCTCAAGGTAAAAAAAAATTATTGAATATTTTAGTTCAAGAGTTTGTTTTATGGATTTATGTATTATGGAGAGGATACTAACATGAACCCTATTATTTATTTGTAATAGGTCTGCTTTCCAAACCTCAATTAAGAGTTTCTCAACATAGTACATTAATTTTACCTTTCCAAGTAAGAACTTCTTAACACCGCTTTCCTTCCACATGTCTTTAAATTATATGGAAGATAAAGCCAAATAATGATGACCAAGGTTGCCTCTTTACATCTTTTAATGTATATCTTTTTGCATACCTGGTTTAGAGTTACGTTGTTAGTTCAAGAATTCATTTTTCTTAACTTGATACTTTTTCTTTTGGACAATTTATCAAATTTGATGCTAGAGTTTGCTTAAGAAATTCATTTTTGACACATTCATACGCTAGCATACTATGTACTCATATTTTTTATGTTACTAGGGTTCCTAAACCCACAATTTGTGCTTGATTAATGTATATGTTTTAAGCAAATAATATGAATATATTACTTTGTACATGCACATTTGGTCTCTATAAATTGTTTTGATTATATGGCTATTTCAACATGATCTTTAGAGTATGTATAGTTATTCCTTTTAATTCATTTATTACTTCTTTGTTTGAATTCAAGAGCCAAAAAAAAATTGAGCAAAATTTATGCAGGGGTAATTTTAGAATACATATGCAAATAGGTTCTGTAACTACCTTGTGAGAGTTTTTCACATGTCAAGTGGGTGGTGCATGCACTTGGAAGTTAATGATGAAGTTATCCCTCCATATATGTAGGGGTAGTTCTAGAATACATATGAAAATAGGTTCTGTAACTATCTTATGAGAGTTTTTCACATGTCAACTGGGGTGGTGTATGCACTTGGAAGTTAATACTGAAGTTATACCTCCATACTAGCTTAGAATCATTGTAAACCTACTTATATAAACATGTTTAAATTTTTTTGTATGATTGTAAGATAGCCTATAAGAAAAATGATTTACTGAAATTATGCTTTTCATTGCTCAAGATACTAATCCAAGCAATAATACTTTTTTCCAAAATACTACAATATTTAGAAATTTGCTACTTAAAACAAGCATTCTTGAATTTCTAGTCTCTATATAGAAATTATACATATATAACTATGCCCTATATCACCATATGATTTACATATTAGAAATTATTAGAAATTTGCTACTTAAAATAATCATTCTTGAATATTTAGTCTCTTATATGGAAAATATAAATATATAACTATGCCCTATACCACTATATGATTTATATACATATTTTCTCTCTTTGCTATGAAAACATACATGAAATCATACTTTGTTTACTCTCAAAATTTACTATGCTTTACTTACTCTAAAAGTTACCTACATTCATAAAATTACTATATGTTTACTCTCCAAGTTACCTGCATTCATGAAAATTATTATGCTTTGTTTACTCTCAGAGTTGCCTGCATTCATAAAATTACTATATGTTTACTATTGCATGCTAGTTATGTATCCTTTGTTTGTTCTCTAAATGTTATGGTCATTGTTCATTCTTGGTGAAAATACCCACATGCTAAATATTACTAGGTAATACATATTTCAATTCGACATAACATAATGGCTATAGTAATATTTTTACTTATTTGGTTATTATGAACACTTGGAAAGACAATAAGAACTAACACATTCCTCCTAACTAATGAATTGCAACCACAGAAATTCCCACTGAGCTTGAAGCTTTATTTTTTCACATCAAACATTCCATTTATTTCCTACTATATCGCATCTCTCCCAATATAACATACAATTTGTCATTACTCTTGGAACCTTGGAGGTTGTAATTGTGACAAATGTCAGATGTATTTGTCTAAAACCTTGAACACGAACCACTTTAACAATTATGACATGCAGGACAACCCAAATACTCATGTTCCCATAATATTTCTAAAAAAACAAAATTTGATTTATTATTGAACATAAATATTTACACTTGTCATTCAGTTGTTCAAATTTACTCTTGGCTCCATGGCCATTGTTGTAACTTAAATATTTACAAATGATGATTAAATCATAATGTCTTATAAAAATAATTGCAACATAGGTACTGCAATAAACAATGAAATATATATACAAATTTATCAAGGATAAGAGGGAACACATCTCTTGAGATGCAAACACTTGAAAAATTTTACACTTTAAAAAAAATTTGCATTTCAAGAAATTTCATCTCTCTTAATACTTTATCATTTCATAATACTAATATCATAAACAATAATATTTTATTATATATTAAAAAAATTTATATTTATAATTAAAAATAAATAATTTCCCATATAAATACATATGAATGCCCCTATATACCTATACTATAGGAATATTGTTTCATGAGGATGTTGATCTGTGAGCAGTCTCGATGGTATTTAATATATACATGTGGTGCATTATGGGTATGTGGGGTACATCATGGGTTCATTTAATAAATTCCAAATGGAGTGGTATTGTAATTATTTGCCTTGTCAGATTATAAACCAATTATTACATCTTTTTGAGCTTTCAATTATTTCTTTGAGTTGTGTTGTAGTTGCTACAACCACCCTCCAAAATTTTTCCTTAGCTTCATTTTTGAGCCTCCATACCAACCATCCTTACCAGCATGTCTTTCACTGTCAAGTACATAGCCTTCATTTGTTTTCCAGTGGCTTGCCAGCCTGTGCATGTTAGTCTACTTCACTCCCTTCACAAGTTGGCTTTCCAAACTTAATCTATTTGTTGGATAAGAAGCTCCCCTAGAAAATTGCTCAATTCTCAAGGGGAACCAACCTTCCCTCCAGAAATTGCACAAATCTATTGGGTAGCCTGCTGAGCTCCAAAATTGCGCAGAGCAGACAGATAGGATTCCCAGAGAAAACTACACAATCTTAATTGATATTGCAGCTCAGCCCAGAAATTAAGCAATTCTAGGAAGAAGTAACCTTCTAACCCCATAAATTGTGCAATCCCTCAGGGGCATCCAATCCACCTCAGCCCAGAAACTGCGCAAATCCCTCTCCCAGTCTTGCAGGCTATTGCATGTGCCTTAAGGTTGATCAATTCATCAGGGACCCAGCGAACGTGATTTCCATGGATGGTCTTTTTTTCCTGAAATAGAAAAAAGTAACATGCAAAAATCATCCCTAGATTTTAGGGATATATTTTTAGCAGTTGGAGGTTACAAGCAAAATTCATTTTAGAAATTTCCCTCCAAGTGTCGCTTTTTCCTATATTTGTGGCATGCACATCATGAGACTCAAAAAATTTTATTCAACACTGCAAATCTCATTATTCACATCGATCTTGGAGCTATGACATCCCATAGCACATATAGGAGTCTTCAGTACATTCAATTCTTCTATTTCGGGTAAGTCTAATTTACATGTCTTTTGTAGCATTTATGTTGCTTTTTGTGTTTTGGCTTGTGTGAGTGTTGTCTGCTTGATTTCTATGAACGCTTGCTATCATTTTCATGCATGTTATCCTGTACAAGCACCATTTCATTTTTCATTTGCATCTCACTATTGTCGCATGCATGACACTGTTTTTCACTTACGGTCCCTGATGTGGTGACCTGTTTCACACACATGCATGTTTTCCCGTTGTCTAAGTCTTGCATTCACTATTTTCATGCATGATCATTCACTCTTTCTTATGCTCGGTTTCGCCATGCCTTTAGATATTCATATGTTTTCATTTGCCCGTTGGCGGGTCTGGGCAACATTGGCCCAGGCCTTACCTTGCCCAAAAAGCATTGCACATTTATGAGAGGGAAGGATCTGCCTTCGTCCTAGAAAATGCACAAAACTAGCCAGACACTATCCTCTAGGATTGCTTTGTGCAATTCTAAGAGGCGGTGCTCTCCTGGCCCAGAAAATTGCGTAATGTAGTACCTAGGCCTCCATGCCTTGCTGACTGAAAGTGTGCATTGCGCAATCTCATCACCCATTAGGTCAGCATAGATTGTGCATTGCACAATTCCAATAGTCAACCTATCTCTCGACAGTTTGGATTTCCTTTTGCACAGTTCTGACAGTCAGTCTCCCAGCATCCTAGTAAAAATTTTGCAATTCTTGCCATGAGTCTCCTAAGTATGTTGCATGTCAGTCCTCAAGTTTTCTTTGGTTTCAAATAACAAATTTCTTTCCATGCATGTCACAATGTCTCCAGGTATAGTAGGTGTTCGTTCATCCCTCAGCACTTTAGGTTCAATGGCCTCTAACAGAGCAGGGTCAAAGGACACCGACGGAAGCACAACTAGAGAAGTAGTTGAGCAAGTACCTATGAGCTTGCCGATTTATGAAGACACCAAGTTGATCGTAGAAAAATACATCAAGCTAAAATGATAGGATATCAATGATACGTTCTCGGGAACATTTGGGGAGGATCTTGAAGACTACAGGGTCTATGTGAATATCCACAAGTCTGGCTTGTATCGGATTGCATGCAGGTATCCCGCATTTCCATGTGCAGACATGATACTTTGGATCATCTCGCACAATGATCACGAGACAATAGTTTTAAGTAGTGTCAGCGAGACAAAGATTTCTAGCTTCAGGGTATAAGAATATTAGCAGATGTACCACTTGCCACATTGAATGATCACAATGGAGACACCCTTCAACAAACCCAGCACTAGTTCCAACTCCAGGGATATCTTGAAGAGCCAGGTAAAATAGCATCAAATTTCAAGATGACACCCAACCAGGTTTACAAGACGAAGATACTGCAGAAGGCATATCAGTACTTGGTCATCTTTGCATGTTGCTTATATGGCGAAGAGAGCACAGAGACGTTCCTACAGAGTTGGTTGATCGTGTTGGACCAACTAGCCAGTGAAGGAAAACTGTGCAACTGGTTCGACATGTTGGCTCACAGGTTGAAGGAACAGGTAACAAGAGCTCCACAACTTCCCAAAGGTCAGTGAGCAGAGATCTACATGTCCGCATACATTCTGGATGCAATTTGTGCCTGTCAGAAGTTCCCAGGCTTGAAGTTGGCATGAACATCAACGGAAACCTTTGTGCACACTTACTACAAACTATTTTCCGAATGCAGCTTCTGCGGAGTCATCACACAGTTGTCAGACCATTTTGTCACCCCGGTGTACAAGATGATATTTGAGTAGGATCCACCTTGCATGTTGAAGGCAGCAATGGTGGCACTAATCGACATAGTAGATTTGTATGCCTCACCTTTTGGCACCTTCATATGGATGTACAACGAAGAAGCCTCTGCATGTTTAACCAAAGTTTTCCATGGAAAATATCGTCATGCAAGAAATGTCGTACCACATCTTGGCGGGACTATCAACTAGATTGCATCGGAAGAGGAAGGCACCCTCGCCCACTCTTCCGTTGCAGATCAGGTTGTACGAGATATAGAATCTCAAGCATGCTAATGCTGAGACAGAAGAGTCCAAAATATTTATGACCCACATTTCCTTGTAAAGGATCACTATGTGAGAGTGTAATTTCCTTGGATCCATGGGGCGTGTCATTAGGCTGAGGAAGAGCCATGGAGATATTGTCACAACTTCTTAAGGCGCAATGAATCGGTCGGCATAATTGTGGAATGGTTAGTGAAGCAACATCTAGGAGAGCACCAACATTAGCAGCAACAGAGGGTAACATACCTACGTGTGACAAAGGAAAGAGAAATATTGTTGACAAAGCAGAGGCAGAAAAAAGCTGCAAGTTCAAAGTAGACCCACTT
Source organism: Pinus tabuliformis (assembly GCA_031772625.1). Lineage (NCBI taxonomy): Eukaryota > Viridiplantae > Streptophyta > Pinopsida > Pinales > Pinaceae > Pinus > Pinus tabuliformis. The sequence goes on from CM062818.1 coordinate 588,993,667, forward strand.
GTGAAGAAAGCAACTTTGGAGATAGAGGCGAAAAGGCAACAACGCGACAAGGGGAACACGCAAAGGCAGAGAGATAAATAGAGGACGGAGGAAACAATGAAGGAGTTGCGAGAGTTGAGGAAGAAACTCTAGGAAGAACAAGAGCTGCAGACTAGAGAAGGAAGTGCAACAGGGACAGACACAGCAGGAGGCACAACATGCATAGATTGATGAATATGTGCCCATACAGGTGGTAAACTCATCTGAGCACCTAGCACAAAGCAGACATGGTGAGTATTTGTAGGAGTAGGACTTGGCTCAAGAGATTGAATAGATACTTGAGCAAATGGATATGGAGATGGGGCAACTAGAGTTAGAATAGGAAATCGACCTCCTACCTTACAACCAAGAGGTTGACCCAATGACTTCACTAGATACGGAAGCAGAGCAGGTCCAAAGTGATAGGGGAGATACTATGATCCTTGAAGACAATCCTGAAGAAAATATGCACAATATATCATTCGATGAGTCACAACATAGAGTTGTGAATTCATGCAGAGTGACTACTCTGGATGTCCACACATCTCCTACATAGTTTCAAGAACGAGTGATCACATATGATGTGTGCAAGCATCCTACAACATTGGCTGATGTTACCAAAGCATATGCCGAAGCCACTAGCTCGAATGTTCTCTTCTTCATAGCAGAGAATGAGCGAATGGCTAAGGAGTTACAGATGGACAAGCAAAGAGGAGAACAGGTTACAACATCCACTAGAGAAGAATTGAAGAAAGTGATACTAGATGAAGTATCGTCCCTTGAGACAGTTATGGGGATGTTTTATTCCATATTTGGTACCATGCATAGGAAGTTTTCCATCTCAATGGTTGGCAACAATGCTTTGCTAGGAGAGCACATATCTTGTCAAATCTGCATACTGTTGTTGACCGCATGTAAACTTGGACAATGAGATACAAGAGGGGGCCATTACACTTGCCCAAGTTGATGAAGCCCAAGGTAGTTGAATTGAATACACACATCCAGAACGAGATACAGAACTATGAGGAACTCCAGCAACTCATCACCAGTTTGTAGGATTCCCATGCACAGGTGTTCAGAAGCATGGATGTTGTTGTGTGCACACATGTGATCCCATCTATTGGGACACTCACTGAGGCAAAGACAAAGAATCAAGTCCAACTGGAGCTAGACACATACTTTTATGAGCTGATGCGCATAGCCACCAATGTAGACTTGGCGATTAGTGAAAACACTATGCATCGGTATGTCGCTGGTTCGTCCGCACTCAAGACGATGATGCGTATGTTATCAGACGAGTTAGACACAGGAGCCAAATCAGTGTACCTGGATGCAACAGAGGAAAGATTTCCTTTCTAGAAAGATGCCACCACAAAGTACACAGACACCATCGCGGACTACCAAGCTTGGCATAAGTTCACCACCATCGACCATCATGAGGATGTCAAAGAGTTGGTATTCCCACAATTTTTTGAGTCTTAGTGATATCTTGCATGGCTTGCTCAAACCTATTTTGTCTCACATAGGTACACGTGGAGATTGTATGTAACATCTTGTAAAGTGGAAGTCCAAGTGTCGACAATTGAATGTAATAATCATAGAGTAGTTGAAGAGTCACGAGGGTAGGTCAACAGTCACAATGGGGAATGTCAAGGGTCATCCCACCCTTTTCTATTTATAGAACCTCATAACTCATTGTAGAGGCTTTTGGGTAGCCAAGCTTCCGATACGAGTGTCTTAGAGAAATCTTGGAGAGTATTGTAACGAGCCCTGACTTCTTCACTATAAAGAGCTAGTACATCTCTTTGGAGGAGCAGGCGGCACTGACTGTAATGTTCTTTTATCGGGATTAGTGGTTGGTCATGGTTGTACTGTATGATTGGAACTTTCACTTCTTAATATAAGAGATCTACCATGCTTCATGCATATGTTTTTATTGTATTTCAGTTAACTTGGTTACTCTAATGATATATGTATTTGTTAGCTTACGCATATATATATATAGACTCTTTCTGTATATGTATGTATGAATATTACTAAGATTTTCTATTGGTTTAACCATCACTTTGTATTGTCGGTTCGTGTGTCTTCCAGTTCATGATTCATCTTTTCTCATGTGTTCCCTTCCAAGCTGCATGTTTACAGAGATTTCCAAGGGACACACTCATTCCACCTTCTGTGTGTTAGAACCATTCATGCACCTTCCGTGGCTTGCTGCGCATATCATACCCTTGCTACCAACAAGGACATCTTACTTACCTCTACGCAAAAATGTGGTCAATGTGATATCGTACGACCCACTACTGGGACTCCTACACCAAACAGTCTGAGGTCTAATTGGGACTTCTTATCGGGGAGATCTCCGGACATGTTGGCGGGTCCAACATTGTCAACGTTTCTAGCGCTAGAAGGAGGCCTAGATGATAAGTTATGTCCTCTCATCCTATTTTGAATCTTCGTATATCTATCATGGATACTATCAGACTCATCCCTCCGTGATGTTTTTCGCATGCCCAACCTCTCGACATCACTAGGGAGTTTTTTAATCTCTTGTCGGAATTCATGTATGATGGTGAAGGCGAAGTGGCCTGGCATGTGTACTTACAAGACTCATATGCATTTCTTGACGATGCAGATGACTTCACTGACGAAGAGGCTAGCCTGTTGCTTTCACACACACTTCGTGAATCCCCACAATGGTGATGTTGGATTCTGGCACCCAGCAGCATGCACTCACTTGAGCAGTTCTTTTATCTCATTGAATCTACTTTCCATAATTTTGATCCATAACCTCTTGACAAAAACTACTAAGACAACGAAAGAAACCACAGTAATCGCCTATGGATTTTTGGGATTGCTTTCGTATGTTGTAATATCAAGCTCCAAAAAGTCAAATGAAATTCCAATATCTCATGGACAGATTTGAATATTGTCTTACCAAATTTTTCAATTCCAAGAAGAAGTTCAAGATCAAACCCCACTCATAATAATTTGGTGATGGAGCTACACAATCACAGATGGACATGGTCACTGTCATGATTGACTGTCTTTCGTCCCTTCACCAATTAGCTCCACCACCGCAGAGTGATGTGGGAGAACATGCACACACATCCATTCAACTGTCACATCCTCCCAAAATTACTTCTCTCACTTTTCGTGTAGATTTGTTTGCAAAGCCCATGGGTTGTCACTTGTATGTCTTACCATAATCTCCATCTTCGTGTTATGTTGATCGTCCAGTTTTCACTGTCTTGTGTTCTTCCATTCCCGACTCTACACCTGTTGTGAATGAGGATTAAGCTATCGATGGAGTTGGTGTTGCACAACAAACCTACACTGTCATTCATGAAGAGTATGGCTGGGAGCCTGAGCATCAACCTGCGGCGAAGGATGATTCACTTCTATACGCACCTCCTCTGTTTTTTCTTGACATCTTTGGTGATTCTTTCATCCCTAATTCCACATGTGTATCCCCATCTATGGATGCACCCATTTTTGATCATTCGTAGAACACACTAGATGTCATTCCATCATCCGATGATGGAGACGACACATCATTATTTGAAAATCCACTTGATTTTTCATCTAACTTTTCCGGAAACGTAGAGGGTGAATTTTGTCATTTCCCATCTACCCCTCTGTTTGATTCATTAGATCATGAGGATGCTGATGAAATCATTGATTTTTCTAATCATAGCTATCATGATCTATTTAACCTCATATTTGATCACGATGATGATTCTATTGAAGTTGAATTTTCAAAGCCACCTATTTATGATGATCTATCTGGCAACGAAGTTGAAACCTCACAGATTGTCAAGGCACTTTAGCCTAAGCTGATGGTTATGTCAGGTCCTTGTTGTCTCGAGGTTGGTTTCACTTCTGATAAAGAAATTGTTGAAACACCTGAGGCTCCTCATCACTCGTCTATATGCATTGAAGATCAATCTCACACATAGATTATACTTTCTCCACTCGAACTACATGATCCCATCGCTCATGCATTGGAGGAATCTTACACAACAAGCACATGTGTGTGACACAAGTTGTCTTTATTCCTTTCGTTTACTTGCATGTCACATTCAAGAGTATGCGTACGCTTAACATTTGCACTCAGTGTTGTACAACACCATGGTATGTCTGCAGATTTCATGTCAAACACTTGCACTCACTTATGTCCTGTGGATGTACTTAAACTCGGAGTGTGTTTTCCTTCATTGTTATATCTTTCATGTTTGCTTGTTTGCACAGTTGTTTTGTTCGCGAACCATGCCTTCGCCAACATGGGTTGACCAATGCGTAGGTGGTTGCATTGGAAGTATCACTTCACGTGACCAGACCCATGAATCGTTAGCTTAGGAGTAGGAGTAGTGTTTGCTTTTGGTTTGTTTTCTTCCATGTTTGTTTGTTTGCGTGCTTGTTTTCTCACTCGCTTTTATTACAAATTTACTTCTACTTTTTTTTGTTCATTTGTTTATGTCCATAGGCTAGTTTCACATGAAATTGTGTGTGACTCTTGAAACAAGCTAGGTAAAGTACAAGAAAACTTATGCAGTTCTCAATACTTGGTTATCTGTCCTCCTGCCTCTGTATGAAGAGCTTGTTGTCGTCAGTCCATGATACATCAATGGAAAATACATGTTGTTCGAAGTGAACATTGGTGAAAACACAATGCTTGTGCACTAACTAGTATCACCTACTCTAATCGGTTGTTTTGAGTTAATCCTTGTCAGCTCTGTCATGTAGAGTAAGGTGAGGGGGAAAACCTTAACAAGAACGTCAAAGGTATATGTAAACTACTTCTCTGAAGGAACAACCTCTTCTACTCTTAATAAGTCGGGATCCCTCTTATACCTCTGAAATGAATAACTGTTATGCACAATTACGAAATTGAAAATGAAAAAAATGAAAATGTGAAAAATTTCTAAAAAATTGAAAATTAATAAGGTGAATGAAGAGAAAGGCTTCCTATGTAGAGAGGTGATGCAAGTAACTCTATTGGGGTACTGACCAGGCTCGCTGGTAGTGGAGCGATGCTTGTGTTCCTGCATGACTCCACAAGGGTACTGTTTAGGATTGTTGGTAGTGGAGCAACACCAGAGATGAAACTAAAACTTTAATGATCATATGGCTTTTGCACTAGTATAACCCTCATCCAAATCGAAAATACTATGTTGGCTTAGCTTGGAATTTGTGCCGATCGACGAATAGCTTGGTGGATGCTACATCTTACAATCAACAAAGTGAGGAAACCAAGACAAACAGAGAACTGAACAATACTTCCAGAGGTGTTAGTCTTGCTTTTCATGAACAAGGTCCATTCAGAGAGCTGGAATTCTATCAGTGTGTTGCCAAGTGTTGTAGTGACTACAACCACCCTCTAAATGTTTTCCTTAGCTTCGTTTTATAGCCTCCCTACCAATCATCCTTAGCATCATGTCTTGCACTATCAAGTACATTGGCTTCATTTGTTTTTCAACGGCTTTCCAGCCTTTGCATGTCAGTCTGCTTCACTCCCTTAACACATTGCCTTTCTGGAAAATTGTGCAATTATGGAGGGGAACCAGCATTCCATCCAGAAATTACGAAAATCTATTGGGAAGCTTGCTGAGCTCCAAAATTCCATAGTGTAGTCAGACAGGCTTCCCAGAGAAAACTGCGCAATCTGGCTCAGTATTACAAATTTGTACAGAAATTTCACAATTCTGGGAAGCAGTCACTTGCTGACCCTAGAATTGCACAATCCATCAGGGACAGCTAGCCCAGCTTAACCCAAAAACTGCACAAATCCCTCTCCCAGTCTTGAAGGTTGTTGCATGTGCCTTCAAGTTGACCGGTTCCCTCCGGGACCCATCAAACTTGATTTTCATGCACGGTCTACTTTTCCAAAAATAGCTAAAAGAAACATGCAAAAAGAATCCCTTGATTTTAGGGATCTATTTTTAGTAGCTAGACGTTACATACAAAGATCGTTTTAGAAACTTCCCTCCAAGTGTCGCTTTTTCCTATATTTGTGGCATGCACATCATGAGCCTCAAACTTATTTATTCGACATTGCAAAGCTCATTCTTCACATTGATCTTCGAGCTCTGACATCCCACAACACATCTAGGAGTCTTCACCACATTCCGCTCAACTATTTTCAAGTAAGTCCTCTTTACATATCTTTTGCAACCTTTTTGTCACTTTTTGTGTTTTGGCTTGTGTGAGTGTTATTTGCTTGATTTTGTGAATGATTTTTTTCGTTTGCATGCATGTTAGCATGTACAAGAAATGTTCCATTTTTCATTTGCATCTCACTGTTGTCGCATGCATGACATTGTTTTGCACTAACGGTCGCTAATACGAAGACCCATTTCACACACATGCATGTTTTCCCATTTTCTGAATCTTGCATTCGTTGTTTTCATGCATGATCATTCACTCCTGCTTACACTCATTTTCACCATGCATTCAGATCTTCATATGTTTTTAGTCACCCATCGGCGGGTTTAGGTAACCTTGGCTCGGGCCTTCCCTTTCCCGGACAACATTGCACGTGTTTGAGAGGGAACACTTTGCCTTCCTCCTAGAAAGTGTGCAAAACTGCTAGAAACTATCCTCTAGGCTTGCTTTGCACAATTCTGAGAGGTACTGCTCTACTGGCCTAGAAAGTTGCACAATGCAGTCCCTGGGCCTGCATGCCTTGCTGACTGAAATTAAGCATTATGCAATCTCAGCACCAAATAGGTCATCTTGGATTGCGTATTATGCAAAAATAGTAGTCAACTAGCCTCTTGACAATCTAGACTACCTTTTGTGCAGTTCCAACAGTCAGTCTCCCAGCCTCCGGGTGAAAATTGTGCAGTCCTTGCCATCAGTCTCCTAGGTATGTTGCATGTCAGTCCTCAAACTTTGTTTTGTTTCAACTAACAGATTGCTTGCCATGCATGTCGTAATGTCTCCAGGTATAGCAAGTGTTTTTCCATCTCTCAACAGTTTAGATTCAATGACCTCCAAGGGAGCAAGGTCAAAGGACACCGACAGAAGCACAACTGGAGATGCAGTTGAGCAAGTGTTTATGAATTTGCTAATTTACGAAGACACCAAGCCAATTGTAGATGAAGACATCAAGCTAAAGTGGCATGATATCAATGGTACATTCTTAAGCACATTTGGGGAGGATCTTGAAGCCCACAGGGTCTATGTGGATATCCACAAGTCTGGCTTGTACTCGATTGAACACATGTATCCCACATTTCCATGCACTAACATAATAAATTGGATCATCTCGCACATTAATCCCAACAAGATGGTGTTAAGTAGTGTTAGCAGAATAGATATTTCTACCTTCAGGGCACAGGACTATCAACAAATGTACCACTTGCCGTAGCCAATGATCATAATGGAGACACCCTTCAGCAGACCCAACAGCAGTGCCAACTCCAGGGATATCTTGAAGAGCTAGGTGAAGGAGCCAACCAGGTTCAGGATGACACCCAAATAGGTTTACAAGATGAAGATACTGTAGAAGGAATATCAGTACTTGGTCATCTTTGCATGCTACTTGTACAAACAAGAGAGCATGGACACCTTCCCGCAGAGTTGGGTGATCGTCTTGGACCAACTGGCCATTAAAGGAAAATCGTGCAACTGGTTCGACATATTGAATCACAGTTTGAAGGAACAGGTAACAGGAGCTCCGCAGCCACCCAAAGGTCAGCAAGCAGAGATCTACATGTCCACATACATTCTGGATGCAATCTATTCCTATCAGAAGTTCCTAGGATTGAAGTGGGCATGGACATCAATGAAAACCTCTATTCACACTTACTGGAAACTATTTTCCGAATGCAACTTCCACAGAGTCATCACATAGTTGTCATGCCATTTCTGCACCCTAGTGTACAAGATGATATTTCAATAGGATCCACCTTGCATGTTAAAGGAAGCAATGGAGGCACTGATCGACATAGCAGATTGGTATGCCTCACCTTTTTGCACCTTTATATGGATGTACAGTGCGGAGAAGCCTCTGCATGTTTTACCGAAGTTTTCCATGGACAAGCTCATCATGCAAGAAGTGTCATACCACATCTCGATAGGACTGTCAACTAGACTCCACTGGAAGAAGGAGGCACCCTAGCCCACTCTTCTGTTGCAGATCAGGTTTTACGAGATATAGAATCTCAAGCATGTTGATGCTGAGACAAAAGAGTTCAAAAGATTTATTGTCGGAACCAAAATATTCAATATGTACAAGCCACATTTCTTTGTAAAGGATCCCTATGTGAGAGTGTAATTTTCTTGGATCCACGGGGCATGTCATTAGGCCAAGGAAGACCGATGGAGATATTGTCACAACTTCTCCAGGCCCAATGAACTGGTAGACATAGCTATTGAATGGTTAGAAAAGCAGCACGAAGCAGCATCTAGGAGAGCACCAACATCAGTAACAGTAGAGGGTAACATACCTGCATGTGACAAAGGTAAGAGAAAGACTGTTGACAATGCATAGGCAGAAAAATGTTGCAAGTTCAATGCTGACCCACTTGTGGAGAAAGCAGCTTTGGAGACAGAGGCGAAGAGGTGACAGCGCGACAAGAGGAACACACAAAGTCAAAGAGATAAACAAAGGATGGAGGAAACAATGAAGGAGCTACAATAGTTGAAGCAGCAACTCCAGGAAGAACAAGAGCTACATAGACAGGAGAAGGAAGCAAAACAGGTGGTAGACTCATTCAAGCAACTGGCACAGAGTAGATAGGGTAAGAAGTCATAGGAGTAGGACTTTGCTCAAGAGATTGAAAATATACTTGAGCAGATGGATACAGAGATGGGGCAGCCAGAGTTAGAACAAGACATTGACCTCCTACCTTCCAACCAAGAGGTAGACACACCAGCTTCACCATATCTGGAAGCAGAGAAAGTCCAGAGGAACTAAGGAGATACTTAGATCTTTGAAGACAATTCGGAAGTACATATGTACAACATATCATTCGACGAGTCACAACATAGAGTTGTGCAATCACGCGGAGTGACCACCCCAGATGTCCACACATCTCCTACGCAGTTTGAAGAAAGAGTGATCATATCTGATGTGCACAAGCATCCAGTGGCATTGGCTAATGCTACCAGAGCATATGCCAAAGCCACCAACTCAAGTGTTCATTTCTTGATAGCAGAGAAGGAGCAAATGACTAAGCAGTTGTAGATGACAAAGCAAGGAGGAGATCAGGTTATAGCATTTGCCAGAACAAAGTTGAAGAAAGCGATATTGGATGAAGTATCGTCCCTTAAGATAGTCATGCGGATATTGTATTCTAGATTTGGTACCATGCATAAGGTAGTTGTCCATCTCAATGGTTGGCACTAGCACTGTGCTAGGAGAGCATGTATCTTGTCAAATTTTCATACTATTGTCGACCGCATGAAAACATGGACAATGAGATACAAGGGGCCCCTATTACACTTACCTAATTTGATGAAGCCCAAGGCGGTTGATTTGAAGGCACACATCTAGAGTCAGATCTGGAACTATGAGCAACTGCCGTGGCTCATCACCAGTTTGCAGGCTTCCGATGCACGGGTGTTTAGAAGCATGGATGCTGTTGTGCACATGCATGTGATCCCATTGTCACACGGAATAAGTTGATCTTGCGGACAAGATAGACCTTCCTAGAATCTAAAGAAGACCTAATGACAAGCAAACCAATCAGACACTATCTTTCTCTAAATATGCTTTTATAAACAAGGGCAAACAAGTGTTTTAGGCCTACCTTAGGTCCAACGCAAGTTTGTGGAAGCCTTCGCTCCTTTGATCCAAATGAGCTCGTTTGTCGCGAATATGCAAACACAAACAAGGCAAACAAATTAAATAGCACCTGAAAAGCCAATATCATAAAACATATTTAACATGAAAGTCAAGGAATTCATGAAACAAATGACATGAGACAATTTGTTGAGAAAAATGAGTTTGATTGTATTAATTCAAATCAAGAAGAACTTTACAACCTGTGCCTTGACGTTGTACAAGCTCCTCCCAAGGTCCAGCAAGAAGTCTCCTCTACTTTGACAAGTTTCACTCTCTTCCCAATGAAGTCAAAAAGGTATGCGATCTCTCCTCTTAAGCTCAACTAGGAAGTCTTAATTTCATCAGCATTTACCCTCAAAAATGTTCAGCTTCTAACCTCCCTAGCAACCAACCCAATGCCTAAATTTATAGTGCAATGGAGGAAAGTTACTACGTCCTCCTTCAAAGAGATTTAGCCCTCCTTCAAAGGGATAGCTCCTCACATCAAGGGATCAGTTCCTTCTCTTTTGGGATGCATGAACCACCTAAGAGCGGCCAATCCACGTCAAAATTCCTTCTAGAATCATCTAGAATTAACCCAAAGTGAGTTTTTTAGAATAAACTTGCACCTTTTTGACTTTCACAGGGGTCGGCACCCACACCTTTAGGGATAGAGTAGGCAGGTCCGCAGTTTTTGTAAACAGAAGGTGCGGGACCGCAGGCAATAGTGAGAGAAAGTGCGAAACCATAGCTTTGTTGATTTTCAAGGTCTTTCTCTCATTTTCAAAGCTTGACTTGAAGAGCTGAGGTCTGAGACTTGCTTAGGAGGACAGTACAAGTGATGGTAGACCCATACTGACTGCAAATAATCATGGTGACGATATTTTTGTGTAACAGATTGCCCCCTAAAGTGCGAAGTCTGTAGTAGATGAGGATCTCATTTATCATTTAGGAAGAGTGAAGTACTTTATCATTTCGAGGATCATCTTGTGGAGAGCCCGGTTGGAACCTGTAAAAGCATTCAATGCAAGATATATATATATATATATATATATATATATATATATATATATATATATATATATGAGATCATATCATCGCTGAGGTAGGCATTCCCATACTCAGATCAAAACTGACTTAGAAAACTAACTACTGCTCTGATACAGGAATGATCTTGTAATACATCACAAGTATAGACTCATGTGGACACAGTATTGACGCAGCCATCTGTTTATGAATAGTCCATTATATAATGAATACAAAATTCCTCGTAGCCTGGATTGTGGAAACTAGATCCAGGGTCTTCATTCTACTTCCCGAAACAGTACGATTCTATCCATGCGAATGAATGTGTTGGAGTCGAACATGGTAGAAACCACTTGATTAACAGTCAACGATGTAAACTGTTAACAAGTGTGAGAGAAACCACCAGTGATGTCAATGGCTCTCAAAGTACCCAGTACAATCCATGAGATGTGAATAAATGTGTTGATGTCAAACATGTCACGGAATCCTTTGATCGAAGGTCAATGATGCAACCTATTGTCAAAAGCGAGAAACCTGCCATTGAGGCATGCAGATCCCAAGGTACTGATGATTTCTAGATCATCTTTCTAGATAATGAGTTGAAGTCGATAGAAAGAGATCCGTCGCAGGCAAGACCACAACACGAAATCTTAGATCAAGTTGAAGAAATTTAGTTACAAGGACTGACTCAGGGATGGTCAAGATGGATGACAGATATTTTGCAGATGAATGGCTTATTGGCAGTGACCTCTTGAACATATAACGACACGACAGATGGCTTGGTGACAATTGACCCAAAGTTAATACCCAGAAACTGGCCGAAGACTTTCAATGTGGTTTGATCAACTGTTAGGCAAAGGATTTCCCAACCCAGGTGAATAAAAGTGTCATGTTCAAGAGTGGTTACAAAGTATGACAAACAGGCTCATTTTTCTCTCTTTTCCCCCACCATTTCTGGAAAGTACCTCTTTATTTTTAACAAGCTTGAGCAGGATAACATTTGCTTGATTATAAGCTCATCCTTCGGATGACTCCAACTTAGTTTAAATTCGAACCCTAAGAAGGAGTGGTTCGTTCCTGTTTCTAATTGAACAGGTCCTTTATTGTGAAATTTTAACGAGTCCAGTATAGGAGAAACTCAGCGTTTTTCAATTTTAGAGAGTCTGAAAAAACTTAAGAAGACTCCAGGGTTGACCTTTTTCGTAAATTTGTGTCTCCCAAGCCCGAAAAAGTACAAAATAATACTTGAGAGAACCGCTTGATCTTTACGACCAAGGATTACTTTTCGTAAATAGTGTCCCTAATCCGAAAAAGTAAAAAAGCGATCAACGACACGTCTTTTTATAACCAGTATCGAATTTGAAACGAAAAAAATCCGGCAATCTTTTCATGTTTTTTACGGTCAGAAAAGAGCTGTAAGTGGACCGTCTTTTAGTTTCGTTTTAACGAGTTTAAAAGAAAAACTCGGCAATATTTTCATGTTTTAGGAGTCAGAAAAGAGCTTAAAGGTGACTGTAAATGTTTTTTCCGTCGAAAATGATAGATTTCGCCTGAATAATCCGTTATCCTGAACAAAAACGCAAACATTACTCATACCTGTTTGAAATGGATAAAAATGTCACAAAAATATCTTTCGAAAGTGAAACATAAACAAATTTGGAATTTATTTACTCAAAAAACTTATAAAAAGGGCTTTCGTCAATTCATTTTTACCGTTTGAGTTTTGGGTGAGAAAATAGTGCTTTTGTTAAGAAAACTTCCCGTGAAGATTGCGGAAAATCCAATCGTCGGAATCGAACGCCGTCTTCTCTAGGTAATCCACATCATCCTACTCTTCATTTTTAATCGTTTCATTTCTTGTTTTAGGCTTTCATTTCATTTTTTGGAGGGTTTTTAGGCTTAAAACCCGCACGCGGGGGCCCGCAGGTGTACCACTGCCAGCCCACGGACCCCGACTTTTTCTCAGTGGGGAAAAAGGGGTCCGCACCTTCCATGTAGGCAAGGTGTGGACCCACGCACTGTGTCTAACCCAAAGGGTGCGTTCCCCACCGTAAGGGTTTTCAACCCAAAAATTCTCAAAATTGACCCAAACAAATTAATTCCTAGCATTTTAATTTGTCTTTTTACTTGATGCAGAGAGTACATCATGCTAGATTGGTGTGAACGAGATCATGAGGACGTGGACGTTGCCGCATGGAACCAGCGACCTTCGATTGATTCTTTGAAGGTGTGCGTTTGTACAAATTTTGGGCCATTCCTGGCATGAGGGCCCAGGTGGATTTCTTACAGTGGCTGGCTGACAGATGGAGCATACAGGACCAGTGCTTCTTCATTGGTGGCCAGCAGCTCGAAATCGAGTCGGAAGATATATATTTCTTGACTGGTTTGCCTAAGAGAGGTGAAGGCTTGACTCTATTTGGGGCTAGGCCAGGTGGCCAGTTTGTCGATAGCCTCCGGCTAGAGTTCTGCAATAGCCAGGCTAGAGACAAAGGGATAGACATAAAAACCATATCCCTTCCTAAACTCATGGTGATCGCGTTTACTGTCACCAGACTTTGTGGGAGTGCCACATTACATGTTGCCACTGGATCCCAAATGCGTATGGCAGTTGATTGCTTTCGAGGCACCATCTTCAACTAGTGTGATGCTGTGTTGGCCAATGTGAAAGGCCAACTGACCAAAGCCAAGAACGGACAACTAAAGACCTTTGGTTATGGGGCTTTGGTTGTGAGCTTTGGTCTGGAGAGGGTTCCCATGTTGATCCCGCAGCACCTTACCTTACTGTTGGAGCTGGGCTTCCTCGAGAGCCCAAACTGATGCGATGGGTCGCAGTTATGGGCCGTCATCCGAACGAGGGGACTGAGGTTGTTCGATTCAAACCTGAGTATTTCCAATTGTTGGAAAACCAGGTTTTTTCTATTCAGGACTTCCCTTATGCTGGGGTAGATTTTCGTGGTGACCCAGACATGGCTCTTCCACCAGGAGAGCAGTGGGATGACTCGGGTAAAATCACTTTCAACATTTTTCCTATTTTAATTAATTTTTTTATTATTTTTCATCGTCCCAAAACTGATAGTAAAAGTTTCAAATGCAGATGTGGGTCCACAGTGACCAGCCGCTCTCCGGCCTTACGAGAGGAAACAACCAATTACAGCCGCGCCAGCCCCACGGGATGAATCAACAGAGATTTTGGCCGAGTTGGAGGGTCATCTCGAGCGCTTGATAGGAGATATTCTGGAGACCACTATAGAAGACATTCCTCGTCGGCTTCAGCGCTATGTGATTGGGGTCCCAGGACCTTTTAGGAGGTTCCTTTGCAAGGTGGCCCGTGCAGTGGTTTCTTATCGAGATCATCACCAGTGATAGGATGATCGCCTATTGTGGGCACATATGACATTTTTGCTTTTTGTACTTATCATTTTGCCAATCATAAGGTGTTTTTTAACCTATGATCGAGGACGATGTATTTTTTGACACACTCCTATATATATATATATATATATATATATATATATATCACTATTACCGGCTTAACTTGTAAATCATGTTATGGAATGGTTTTAAATTTACATGTATGATTATTGCAAATGTCTACTTAACATTCGAGAAGCAATTGCATTTGCTAATGTATTTAAAGATCTTGGAATATGCTGATATTCAATATAATCAAATTCACGTTCCAAGAGACGCACTCTCAAAAATAATCTTAATAACACTGGATTTCTAATGGCATACACTCTATTAAGCTATAATACAACGAGTTCAAAATCTAACCTCACTATCAAACTCCGAATCCCAAATGAAATAGATTCAGATAATAACTCAATCACTGCACTATACTCGGCAATGTTGTTCGTTGTTTGACCAAGGCTTACCCCATGCATAGATACTAACTCATCAGAGGGTGAATAGATAACCCAAGCTGCGGAAGAAATGTTCTGTGTATTACGACAAGCACCATTAGCGAAATCAATGTATGTTTGGAGAGGCATCGACATCTGCAATATCAAGAGTAAAACCAAGATAAGCAGGAATAATGATGAAAAAACACTCTCTAAGCTAAGCACACTGTTTAAACAAAAACACACCAGCTAGAAAGAAAAGCTATCCTAACTAAAAATCTCCATACCCATTCTTTAAGCATAATACCTCTTCAGGTAAAGACCATTTGTGGGTTTACCCAAAGAGTCCCCGTCAAAGTCTACCAATTCATAAGCCCCTTTTACTAGCTTTCGCTTGACAACATAAGGACCATGCCACATAGGAACGAATTTTCCAGCACCTAATTTATCATTAGCTTGATTGTAAACTAAGACTAGATCTCCTTCCGAAAAATTTCGAGGGGTCACATTTCGATCATACTGAGCTTCCATACGTTTTGCGTGAGTATCGATCGCCAATGCAGCATTACGTCGATTCTCATCTAATTGAGCCAAGTATAACAAACGCTTTTCCTCTTCAGAAGTGGCTGGAAGCAACTCGATGGCCATTTGCAGTGACAGGATTTCGCATTGAATGGGTAACACAGCTTCCAGACCATAGACTAGTTGGAAAGGAGTGAACCCTGTTGATGTTTTTACTGAAGTTCAGTACGCCCAAAGCGCTAAAAATAGCATGTTATGCCAATTCGACCGATGAATCCCAATGATTCGTCGGATCATGATGACTAAAACTTTGTTGATGGATTCAACCAGACCATTAGCTTGCGGATAATAAGGAGTTGAACTATCGTGACGCAAACCAAGCTGGCCTGTAAGTTCGGTCATCATAATGTTTTGAAAATGACGCCCATGATCAGTGATTATCGCTTGTGGGACACCAAACCTAGCAATTATATGATTGAACACGAAAATTGCAGTTGTCTTGTCATCTACCTCAAATGTAGGCATCGCCTCGGCCCACTTGGTAAAATAATCTACCGCAAGGATGATATACGCATGCCCCTCGGCTGAGTGAGGGTTACATGTAATAAAATCAATTCCCCATTTGGCAAAAGGACCAATGGAAATTATAAGGTGGAGAGGAGCAGGTGGAGCGCGCATCTTTCGATCAAAAATTTGGCAGTTGTGGCATTTTCGGACCGCAGTAATACAATCTTTAAAGAAAGACGGCCAGAAGTAGCCAGCGCGCAATATCTTTTGGGTTGTGGCATACCCAGCCATATGACCGCCACACGCTCCAGAGTGACAGTCATTTAAAACCATTTTAGCTTCCTTGTGAGTTAAGCAACGTCGAAAAACAGAGTCCACCGCACAGCGATAAAGAGTATCTACAATAATCCTGCAATTTTGGGACTGGAATCGTATTTTCTGACGTTCTGACCTTGAAATTTTTGGCCGAAAGGATTGGGTCTGGAGATAAACGATAATATCCCCATACCATGGATCTAAAGTGCTGATTAGAAACAAGGATTCATCCGCAATGGGCTCCCCCGCCACAGTTTCCGTGTCAACACGCGGGAAATCACACATTAACTCCACAAAAACTAAAGATTTCTTAGACTTAGATTTCTCAAATTCCAAGTCGAACTCCTGCAGGATAACAATCCATTTAGAGTACTTGCCCCCTAGCAATTGCTTGGTCAAAATGTAGATCATAGGGTTGTAATTCGAAATTATTGTAGTTTTACATAGTAAAATGTAGTGACGAAAATGTTGGACAGCGTGAACAGCTGCCAATGCCAATTTCTCCACATGTGATTATTTTAGCTCAGTTGGATTTAAAGTTCGACTAAGGTAATATATCACATGCTCAGTCCTGAATTCATCTTCCTGAACTAAGACCATTCCAATGGTGGAATGAGAGGCGGCGAGATACAAGAAGTAATCCTTGTTGTAGTTGGGAGGATGCAATAACGGTGCATGGGTCAACGTGTGTTTTAGTGCATCAAAATATTTTTGAGCTATCTCATCCCAATAGAATTGAGTATTCTGTTTCAACAACTGGGTAAAACCCTTTGTAACCTCAGCATAATTAGGAATGAATTGTTGTAAAAAGTTTTCTTTCCCTTGCAAACTTTGGAGTTGGCGAAGACTCGAAGGAGGAGGAAATTTGACAACAGCTTTGACCTTCGAGGGATCGACGCGAATGATGGCTTTCGAAACTACAAACCCCAGTAATCGACCCGTTTCTATACAGAAGACACATTTGTGTGGGTTCAACCGAATCCGATAATGCCTACACCTCATAAAGATTGATCGTAAATGGACGAGGTGATCTGCTCGATGTAATGAATGAGCAGGAAAGTCATCGAGATAGGGTTGCACAATGTGCTTGATGTCATGAAACGCATAAGACATGGCCCTTTGAAAAGTTGCTCCGGAATTCTTGAGCCCAAAAGGTAATTTGTAATAAGCAAATGTCCCCCATGGAAAAATGAATGTCGTTTTTGGTTGATCGGCAGGTAGAATATTGATTTGATTGTATCCGGAAAAACCATCCATGAAGGAGAATATTTTGCTTCCGGCACAATCATCAATTATTTGATCGATATAGGGAGTTGGGTAATTGTCCTTTGGACAGGCTCGATTAATGTCCCTATAATCGATGCATATTCTTATTGTTCCTTGCTTTTTGTTAACCAGAACAATATTCGATACCCAATCCGTTAACGGGATCGGATAAATGAAACCTGCTTTGACTAATCTTTCAACTTCTGCTTTAATTGCAGCAGCTTTTCTTGGGTGAATCTGACGCAAATGTTGTCGGACGGGTTTAGCATTCGGGTAAGTCTTGATCTCATGAACAACAATTACAGGATCAATTCCTGGAATTTCTTCATAGGACCAGGCAAACACGTCGCGAAATTCTTGAAATAGGGCCTTATATATTTGAATCTCATCATCTGTACACGAGGCACCTATATGAATGTTCTTAACAATTCCAGGCTTAACCGAAATGTCAATAGGAACAATTCGAGAGATGTTTCCCAAATTTAACTCTGAATCGGGATGTTTCATTGGATTCTGAGGTTCCTTGACATATTCAGTCGTAAAAATTGATGAAAAATTGTTTTCAAAATGATCATTCTCGGGTAAAAACAAAGATCTGTGATGGAGATCTTCCCATGGTAAATCATCTACACATAGGATTTCATGAATTTGCTCATCAGAGTGAACAAGTTCAGAAAACGTGATTGAATCCGAGCTTGATGTGAAAAGTGATTCTTCACGGACCACATTCATTAAGTCAATTTCGGTTGAAGATGGGTCGGTAAACGATTGCACGGCCTCTTACGCAATTTCATATGGACTCAAAGGCGTGACATCACCAAATGAGTCTATCTCATATTCAGAAGGAATGATCTAAGGACCATCATAAACAATGGTGTCTGACGTAATCATATGAATGGTTGCAAATGAAGACGATGCGTTGATCGGAGGAAAAGGAAAAGTTCCCAGTAAACTGGCATCTTTAACTAGTCCTACTCCAACATCCTTATACGGGATAGTCGTTTTACGGACATGCTGAATACTTTCAGAAGAGGCTGGGTCGGATGAAAAATAAGCCAGCTGGTCTATTGTTATGATCTTTCCATTATGAGGAAACTTAATAACCCGAAAGACCGATGAAACGACCACTGTCATAGCGTAAGACCAACTTTGACCCAAGAGAAGGTTGTAATCTAGAGGGGCATCAACCACCTCCACATCTAGATTAACGGTTTTTCCTTCAACCCCTATAGGCAAATCCTATAGAATGCCAAAAGGATGAAACCCACGGCCATCAAAGGCCTTAAGAATAATCGAGGATTGATTTAGCGAAGGAGAACCAAGCGATCTCCAACACTATATCAACATAATACATGTTGAGGCTCCCTCATCAATCACAGTCCAATGAATAGGCCTGTTTTTTACTGTCACTGGAATCTGGAAAGCCATTTGATGAGGTAAGCACAGTGTACTATTTTCTAGATCGAAAATTATTAGGTTCGAGTCCTGAACGTCAACAGCTCCTATAGCCGGCAAAAGTAATTTACACAGTGCTGGACATGATTGCAGCACTTCCAAAGCTGACATTGCTGAGGGTGAAACAGCTAAATCCTCAACAATGTTATAGTTCTGAGCCGCTCTCGCATGTGGATTGAAAGCTGACTTTCGATGTATACCCTTGGCGGGCGGTTTGATTACCAAGTCTGGGTTAGGTTTCTCAATCTGTATTGGATCAGAACCGGGAGCTAAGGTTGATGGATTAGAATGAGAAGATTCTGCTTCTTTACCATCAACAGGACTTTTACTACCATAATCATGCGATCGAGTCGCAATCCTAACATGGGACATCATCAAGATGGGTTCTTCATTGGCGCTCGAGGAAGAACCTATCATCTTACTGTCTTGAGATGGAAAAGGATCCTTCAAAACAACAGGCATTTGGGAACCTTTGACAATATTCGCAACCTCTGCACAATGAGGGCAGTCTCTTGTAAAATGCTCATCGTCACAAATGAGACAAGGATAACGAGGTTTGCGTTTTTCATCATTGGATTCTGATTTTTCAGGTTTCTCCTTTGAATTTTTGTCCGTTTTATTCTTCTTCTTTCCTTTCTCCTTCCCACCGGATTTTGATTTGGCTGTAGATGACTCTACAACGTGAATATCGGCAGAAATCTCCACAGAAGAATCTCCTGTCAGGGAATCAGGCAAGGTTATGATAGGAGAAGAATTCTTGGAAGACTTCTTCTTACTCTTAGTGTTAACCATACCAATCATACCATCGGCAGCATGAGATCCCGAAGGAGCTACAGCGATTTGATTTTGCTTGGGAAGATTGGGGATTTTCTCGTGTAACGTACCTGACTGAGTATAGACCAAGTCAAGGTACTGTGCTTGAGCAATTACTTGCTCCTCAGTAACAACTCTGGCTTTAGCTACATCTTCAGTGATCTTTGGCAACAAAGACTTTACAAACCACTCAGCCAAAATGTGATCCGGAATAAAAACCTTCACTAAGTGCCGCCGACGTCTCCATTCATGAATATGATCTGAGATGTAAGTGGACGTCGATTGCTTTAACGAAGTTAACAATTCTGTGCCATTGTCATATCTGACCGACAACTGAAAATGAGTTAAAAACGAGGTAGCTAACTGACTAAAATTATAAAAAGTGCCTCACGGTAACTCAATATACCACTTGGCCGCAAGACCAATTAGAGTGCGCTGGAAAAGTCTTAGATGGATTGAATCATCTGAAATGGAGTTAGACGCACACTAGAGGTGATAAGTCATCACATGGTTCGACGGGTCCTCTCCTAATTTGCGTTCGAGCTTAGGAATATCACTAGGCAACTTATTTGGCATTGCCGGCCAAAACGGAAGATAATTAATGGGATCGTTCGTTAGGCGCGACAAGTCAGGTAAGTCCAAAGTTGTGATAAACGGTAACTGACGATTAGGGTCCCTAAAACTCTGGGTCATGAGACCAGTCCCAGGAAGAGGATATCCAGGATAACTAGGAATAGGAATTGCATTTGGGATATTGTATCCTCTCGGAAAACCAGGATTGACCAGACCGTACTGGGGTTGTTGAGGTTGTTGATAAGTGTACCTAGGGTACAGTTGATACTGATAGACTGGCTGCTGCACAGCAGGACCGAATTGGTACTATCCCTAGTACGGTTGATAAGTAAATTGTGGTTGACTTGTGACAACCGTACTTGAACCAGGTTGTCCTACAGGCATCTGAACCGAAGTTTGAATCATGGATCCAGACGGTGGTAAAGATGTCTGAGGAGTAGATACAGGAACAGTAGAAACCGGAGCTGTCGATACTCCAGAAGTAGGTGGGGTAGATTGAACAGATGTTGCGGCAGTTGCAGCAGCCGTTTGAGGCAGTGTATGAGGCGTACTAGGCCCAGGTTGAGAAACTAACGAAGGTACAGAAGTTTGAATATTAGACTGGAAAGGTTGCTGGGATGTACCAGAAACTAAGGGTTGTCTAGTTTGAGATGACAACTGTACATTTGGCTGCAACATCTGTTGAGTTTGCGATGGATCCCACACTAAATTCATTCTGGGGTACTGACCCATAACAGGTTGAGAAAATTGAGGACCATAACCGGGTTGAGGGTACGATTGATAATTCAAAGGTACATTTCCCGTTCCTTGAACATATGATTGACCGGAGGGTGGTTGGAAACCTTGGTTCGAGTACTGACCTTGGGGTTGATACCCTTGAGGCACGTACTAATACTGGGGTTGACCTTGAGGTATAAATTGATATTGGGGTTGAACTTGGGGTACATATTGAGTCTGGGGTTGACCTTGAGGAACGTACTGCCCCGTAGGTATGTACTATCCTTGAGGTTGCCCACCAGGCGCAAATTGGGTACCTTGAGGTTGCCCCCAAGGTGATAATTGAGGCTGCCCCCCAGGCGGTAACTGGCCACCTTGAGGTTGAGGATTGGGAATAGAACCTGACACCATGAGAATATCTTCTACGCTCAACGGCTTAGTACCATTGCTTCTAGTTAATAACCCTTGTTCAATGGGTTGAGGAGATGCTCCCGAAAAAGTACCAGAGAGTGACTGATACCTAGAGGGAACAGAAGGACCACCGTACAAAAAGGATTCGGGTGATTGAGTAAACATGGATGACTGTCTTGACATATTTAACGGAGGATAATAACCTCTAGGTGTTGGGTGATAAGGAACACGAGGTGGTGAAAAACTTAACCCTGGGTTTTCTAAGAAATTAGTCAAAGAAAGATACCAAGTATTGCTCCTAGGTGGACTGTAAAAAATTGATTCACGCTCCCTTAGCTCAATAACAGGTTGATTTTCAGGGATAGGGATGCCTACTTCTTCTTCAATAGCTATGAGTCCAGAAGGAAGATCTTAGGTGATTATTCTTTCTACCCTAGGTGAACCAGGACCACTAGAAGCTGGAGAAGCAAACCCCAATGTCGGAGTAGCAGCAAATTCACTTTCAGGTTCAGATATTTCGGGTTCCTCAACTATATCACTAGTAGATGAAAAGCTACCAGTAACTTTGGAAACAGACACTGATTGTGGATTATAATCTGCTACTAAAGCTTGAAAATCAGGATGTACCCCCAAAGAAGACTCTCCTTCTTCAGGTGACCCAACTCTACTGTCTCTAGGAGTTACGAGGACTTTCAACCCTTCAGGATGGCTCGGTGAAAACTCAGGAGGTTGGCACTGAAGTCTACGGGACTTCCTCGGTAATTCAGCCACGGTTAAAAGCTTTTAACTACTTCACATGCAAACAAAGTAAAATCTCAATGAAAACCACCTAAAGCCTCTAAAGAACCAAACAAATTTGAATCACACGCCTAAAGAATCTAGGAGATCAAACACACACAAACAGTAACTTTCCGTACTGAAAACACTAGTTGGTGATGAAATCTAACGTCGGAGAGTTCAATACAGAAATGGCGGTTGGAACAGTTACCCCGACAACCTGCTTAATGAATAGACTGGCACAAGTTCCTCCACTTAACCGTCTCGAGTGAAGAGAACCCCCCAGAAAACCCAAGTGAGTCTAGCCGACGTCTGCTCTAGGTACAGTGGGATCTTCCCACCACTATCACCTTAGGAATAATCCTAAAGAATATGGCCACTAAGGTTACCAACTGAAATAAATATACCTGGGGGAACAGTCTACGATCCGATACGCACGCAGGGGCAGAGTAGAAAGCTCAATCCCCTTGAAGGCTCCTTGATATAATCCAAGGGTTACCAACAAGTGACCCCAGGCTCCTCGATAATGGTTAATCCGAGGTTTACCGTTTTTAATACGTGAATATCTGGCATCGTTCCCAATGAGGAAGGATTGATTCCCACACTGGTTCGGACACGATCTCGTGCTTCTCCTTTAAGAGGAGCTTTCCCAGAGCATAAATGCAACAATTGGATTTCTTTCCTACCATAAGATACAACTACTAGTTTGTTGTTACTGTCTTGGAGAGTTAATTACTCTCCTACTCCAAGACACTAGCCTAAGCTAAGTTGGTGTATCAGAGCCCTAGAAATAAAAATGTTGCTAGATGAATTTTACTTTAAGCGTTATTTTTATTGGTTTTTGTTTAAGTCAAAAGGTGCGGAGATGAAACTCCTGGTATGAAGACTCGACTCAAAATCACTAAAAATGCACCTAAGATGATTTAAACAATCATTTCTCTTCGATGAACTTCTAGCTAGGAAATATTTTGAGAATGCAAAATACTTTGTAAACACAAATCTTTCTTAACACACAATGCACTCAAAACGAGACAACTAGTTATTTCACAAAAATTTCCCTTTTCTTTTCAAAGCACTCAACCACTACAAAAAACAAACTTTTTCCAAAAGAGATTTTTTTTAATTTTATATAAAACACTCAAAACTATGCAAACAACTAACTTTGAGATCTATAAACTATAAAAACCTATTTGAAGTCAAAGCCTACAAGATGTATTTTTTAAGGGTGTTTTACTTAGCTAGATATAAGCTAAGGACCAATTTATGCAGAATCACAAATTAGTCAAAAACAACCAATTTTGTTTTCTTTTTAAAAATGAAAATCCAAACTTTTAAACACAAGCTTTTCGAAGTTTTATAAAGAGAAAACACAAAGCGGATTCCTCAACAAGGGGAAATTTCATAAATGGTCAGACTCATAAGAAGGCTGGTAGACACCAAGGTGATCTGAGGTTCCTACAGGTTCTAAGCTCAGAGCTACTACAAGACCAAGATGAAAAACAAACCCAACAAGCAAAAATCCTAGGAATTTCACCTAAAACGCTAACACCAATGAAATCAAACTAAGGAAAGCTTCTGACAGGTTATATGCAGGTCTCGGCAGTGGATAATAACTTCTAAACAAAAACTAAGCTGACTAACAGAGGAAATCTTAGGTTTTTCAAAATTTTGACAGGGTTTGCAGGCCCACAGTTAACACAGGTGCGGTAGCACTCTATGATAAAAGCAAAAGTGCGGATAAGTACGCATTGTGTCAAAAAGCTAGGGTGCGGTCCTCTCCCAAAGCTATGAAAAACGAAAAATAACCCTGGATCTACAAACTCTACCCAATTCCACACACAACAAGCCAAAAACAGAAACAAAAACATAGTTTCTCAGGTCAAAGTGAAAACGAGGAAAAAATCAAGTCCCCAGTATGGTCCCCATTTTGTCACATGGAATAAGTCGATCTTGTGGACAAGATAGACCTTCCTAGAATCTAAAGAAGACCTAATGACAAGCAAACCAATCAAACACTATCTTTCTCTAAATATGCTTTTATAAACAAGGGCAAACAAGTGTTTTAGGCCTACCTTAGGTCCAACGCAAGTTTGTGGAATCCTTCACTCCTTTGATCCAAATGAGCTCCTTTGTCGCGAATCTGCAAACACAAACAAGGCAAACAAATTAAATAGCACCTGAAAAGCCGATATCATAAAACATATTTAACATGAAAGTCAAGGAATTCATGAAACAAATGACATGAGACAATTTGTTGAGAAAAATGAGTTTGATTGTATTAATTCAAATCAAGAAGAACTTTACAACCTGTGCCTTGACGCTGTACAAGCTCCTCCCAGGGTCCAGCAAGAAGTCTCCTCTACTTTGACAAGTTTCACTCTCTTCCCAATGAAGCCAAAAAGGTATGTGATCTCTCCTCTTAAGCTCAACTAGGAAGTCTTAATTTCACCAGCATTTACCCTCAAAAATTTTCATCTTCTAACCTCCCTAGCAACCAGCCCAATGCCTGAATTTATAGTGCAATGGAGGGAAGTTACTAGGTCCTCCTTCAAAGGGATAAAGCCCTCCTTTAAAGGGATAACTCCTCTCATCAAGGGATTAGTTCCTTCTCTTTAGGGATGCATGAACCACCTAAGATCGGCCAATCCACGTCAAAATTCCTTCTAGAATCATCTAGAATTAACCCAAAGTGAGTTTTTTAGAATAAACTTGCGCCTTTTTGACTTTCACAGGGGTCCGCACCCACACCTTTAGGGATAGAGCGGGTAGGTCCGCAGTTTTTGTAAACAGAAGGTGCGGGACCGCAGGCAATAGTGAGAGAAATTGCGGAACCAAAGTTTTATTGATTTTCAATGTCTTTCTCTCATTTTCAAAGCTTGACTTGAAGAGCTGAGGTCTGAGACTTGCTTAGGAGGACAGTACAAGTGATGATAGATCCATACTGACTGCAAATAATCATGGTGATGATATTTTTGTGTAACACTCATCTATTGGGACACTCACCAAGGCAAAGACGAAGAATCAAGTTTGACTGGAGCTGGACACACACTTTTACGAGTTGATGTGCATAGCCACCAGCACAAACTTGGCAATCAACATAGACACTATACATCGGTATGTCACTGGTCCGGCTGCACTCAAGACGATGATGCACATGTTATCAGTTGAGTTAGACGGTGGAACCAAATCAGTGTACCCAGATGCAACAAACACAAAAGTTCATTTCCAGAAAGATGTCACCACAGAATAAACAGACACCATCGCGCACTACCAATCTTGGCATCAGTTTGCCACTGCCGACCATCATGAGGATTTCAAAGAGTTGGTCTTCCCATAGTTTTCTGAGGCTTAGTGACACCTTGAATGGCTTTCCCAAGCCTCTTTTGTCGCACATGGGTACATATTCAGATTGTATGTAGCATCTTATAAAGTGGAAGTCCAAGTGTCGATAGTAGAATGTAACAGTCATAGAGTAGTTGAAGATTCATGAGGGTAGGTGAATAGTCACAAAGGGGAATGTCAAGGGTCACCCAACCCTTTTCTTTTTATAGAACCTCATAACTCATTGAAGAGGATTTTGGGCATCCAAGCTTTTGATACGAGTATCTTAGAGAAAGATTAGAGAGTATTGTAACGAGCCTTGGCTTCTCCACAGTGTAGAGCTAGTACATCTCTTTGAAGGAGAAGGTGAAAGTGACTGTAATGCTCTGTTATCAGAACTAGTGGTTGGTCATGGTTGTATTATATGATTGGAACTCTCACTTCTTAATATAACAGAGCCAACACGTTTCATGCATATTTTGTTACTGTATTTTAGTTAACTTGGTTACTCTAATGATATATGTATCTTTTTGCTTACACATGTATGTGTATACTCTTTCTGTATACGTATATATGAATCTTACTGAGATGTGTTGTTGGTTTAACCATTACTTTGGACTTTTGGTTTGTTTTCCTTCCAGTTCATTATGCATATTTTCTCGTGCGTTCCCTTCCATGCTATGTCTTTATACAGGTTTCCAAGGGGCACACTCATTCCACCTTCCATGTGTTAGAACCATTCATGCAGCTTCCTTGGATTGTTGTGCATGTCACACCCTTGCTACCAACAAGGACATCTTAGTTACCTCTTCGTGCAACCGTGGTTAAGGCGATATTGTACGACCCACTACTGGGACTCCTACACCAAATGGTATGAGGTGTAGTTGGGACTTCTTACCAGGAAGATCCCTAGACATGTTAGCGGGTCCAGCACCGTCAACATTTCTGGCGCTAGAAGGAGGGCCAGATGAAAAGCTATGTCCTCTCATCCTGTTTTGAATCTTCGCACATCTGTCATGGATATTATCAAACTCGTCCCCCTATGATGTTTTTCACATGCCCAACCTCTCGAAATCACGAGGGAGTTTTTTGATATCTTGTCGGAATTCACGTATGATGGTGAAGGCGAGGTGGCCTGACTTGTGTACTTACAAGACTTCTATGCATTTCTTGATGATGCAGATGACTTCTCTGACGAAGAGG
The DNA here is from genome assembly GCA_031772625.1 of Pinus tabuliformis. Taxonomy (NCBI): domain Eukaryota; kingdom Viridiplantae; phylum Streptophyta; class Pinopsida; order Pinales; family Pinaceae; genus Pinus; species Pinus tabuliformis. The sequence goes on from CM062818.1 coordinate 589,020,205, forward strand.
CTAGCCTGCTACTTGCATACACACTTTGTGAATCCCCACAATGGTGGTGTTGGAGTCTACCACCTAGCAGCGTGTACTCACTTGAGAATTTATGTTATATCATTGAATCTAATTTCCATCATTTTGATCCAAAACCTCTCGAAAAAAAACTATTAAAACAATTGAAAATGCCACAAGAATCACCTATGGAGTTTTGGGACCATTTCCATGTGTTGCAATTTCAAGCTCCGAAAAGGCAGATGAAATGCCAGTATCTCATGGAAAGATTTGAATATTGTCTTACCAAATCTGTCAATCCAAAGAAGAAGTTCAAGCTCAAACCCCGCTAAGCACACTTCAGTGATGGAGCTGCGCAATCACAGACGGAGATGGTCACTATCACAAGTGACTGTCCTCCATCCCCATCATCAAATAGATCCACCACTGTAGAGTGATGTCGGAGAATATGCACCCACGTCTGTTCAACTGTCACATCCTCCCAACATCACTTCTCACAATTTTCATGCAGATTTTGTTACGAAGCCCATGGGTTGTCACATGCATGTCTTACCTCAACCTCCATCTTTGTGATCTGTTGAGACTCCGGATTGCACTGTCTTGTGTTCTTCCATTCCCGACTCTACACCTGTTGTGAATGAGGATCAAGCTATCGATGGAGTTGGTGTTGCACAACCAACCTGCGCTGTCATTCATGAAGAGTATGACTGGGAACCTGAGAGTCAACCCACGATGAAGGATGATTCCCTTCTCTCCGCACCTCCTCCATTCTTTCTTGATATCTTTGTTGATTATTCCATCCCTGATTTTTCATGTGTTTCCCTATATATGGATGCACCCATTGTTGATCATTCGTAGAACACACCAGATGTCAGTCCATCATTCGACAACGAAGAGGACACATCATTCTTTGAAAATCCACTTGATTTTTCATCTACCTTTTCCGAAAATGTGGAGGGTGAATTTTTCCGCTTCTCATCTACCCCTCTGTTTGATTCATCAGATCACAAGGATGTCGATGAAATCATCGAGTTTGTTGATCATAGCTGCCATGATCTACTTACCCCTGTTATTCAATCACAATGATGATTCTATCATAGTTGAACTTTCAAAGCTACCTGTTTATGATTATTTATCTGTTGACGAAGTTGAAACCCTACAGACTGTCAAGGCACTTCAGCCCAAGCTGATGGTTATGTCAGGTCCTCGCTATCCTGAGGTTGGTTTCACTTCTGATCAAGAAATTTTTGAAACACCCGATGCTCCTCATCACTCATCTGTATGCATTGAAGATCAATATCATGCACAGATTATACTTTCTTGACTCGAACTACACGATCCCATTGCTCATGCATTGGAGGAATCTTACACAGCAAGCACACGTGCATGATGCAATTTGTATTTATTCCTTTCATTTGCTTGCATGCCACTGTCAAGAGTATGCGTATGCTTAACATCTACATGTAGTGTCGCACAACACCATGGTAAGTCCATAGATTTCATGTCAAGCACTTGCACTCACTTATGTCCTATGGAAGTAGTTAAACTCAGAGTGTGTTTTTCTTCATTGTTATATCTTTCATGTTTGTTGGTTCGCATAACTGTGTTTTTAGTGAACCATGCCTTCACCAACATGGGTTGACCAATGCACTGGTGGCTACATTGGAAATATCACTTCACATGAGAAGACCCATGCACTGTTAGCTTAGGAGTACGAGTAGTGTTTGTTTTTGGTTTGTTTGCTTGCATGCAAGTTTGCTTCTTACCTTGCATGTTTGTTTGTTTACATGCTTGTTTGCTCACTCACTTTGCTGACACATTTACTTCTTCTTTTTCTTTGTTTTTTTTTCATTTGTTTATGTCCGTAGGTTAGTTTCACATGAAACCATGTGCGACTCTTGAAATAAGCTAGGTAAAGTACAAGAGGACTTGTGTTGTTATCAATACTTGGTTATCTATCATCCTACCTCTGTATGAAAAGCTTGTTTTCTTCAGTCCATGATACATCAATGGAAAATATGTGTTGTTTGTAGTGAACCTTGGTGAAAACGCAATGCTTGCGCACTAACTAGTATCACCTACTCTAGTCGGTTGTTTTGCATTAATACTTGTTAGCTCAGTCAAGTAGAGTAAGGTGAGAGGGAAAACCTTAACAAGAATGTCAAAGGTATATATAAACTACTTCTCTGAAGGAACAACCTATTCATATCTCAATAATTCAGTATCCTTCTTCTGCCTCTGAAATGAATAAGTGTTATGCACAGTTACGAAAATGAAAATATAAAAAAGAAAATGTGAAAAAATTCGAAAAAATTGAAAATGAATAAGGCGACAAAAGAGAAAGGCTTCCTGCGTAGAGAGGTGATGCAATAAACTTCGTCAGGGTACTGAACATTATTTCTACCAGTGGAGCGATGCTTTTGTTCCTGCTTGACTCCGCCGGGGTACTGTCCAGGCCTACTGGCATTGAAGCAATGCCAGAGATGAAATTAAAACTCTAACGATCATATGGCTTCTACACCAGTATACCTCTCATCCCAATCAAAAGAAATGTGTTGGCTTAGCTTGGATTGTGTGTCGAAGGATCAAGAGCTTGGAAGATGCTACATTTTACAGTCAAGCAAGTGTGGAAACCAAGATGAATAGACAACTGAACAATACTTGTGGAGGTGTTAGACTTTATTTTTATGAACAAGGTCCATTCAGAGAGATGGATTTCTACCAGTGTATTGCCAAGTGTTGTAGTGGCTACAACCACCCTCCAAAATTTTTCCTTAGCTTCATTTTGCAGCCTCCCTACCAACCATCCTTAGCAGCATGTGTTTCACTGCCAAGTACATAGGCTTCATTTGTTTTTTATTGGCTTGCCATCCTATGCATGTCAGTCTGCTTCACTGCCTTCACACAATGCCTTTACAGACTTAAGCTATTTACTGGTTCAGCATCTCCCCCAGAAAATTGTGCAATTGTGGAGGGGAACCAACCTTCCCTCCAAAAGTTGTGCAAATCTTTTGGGCAGCCTATTGAGCTCCAATATTGCATAGAGCAGTCAGATAGGCTTCCTAGATAAAACTCCGCAATCTGGCTCGGTACTGCAACTCAGCTAGGAAATTTCTCAATTCTTGGAAGCAGTCACCTACTGACCCAAGAAATTGCACAATCCCTCAGGGATAGCCAACCCAGAAACTGCGCAAATCCATCTGCCAGCCTTGCAAGTTGTTGCATGTGCCTTCAGGTTGACCAGTTCCCTCTGGGACCCAAAAAACTTAATTTGCATGTATGGGCTGCTTTTCGCGAAATAGTAAAAAGAAACATGCAAAAATAATCCCTAGATTTCACGGATCTATTTAGGAGTTGGAGGTTACATGCAAAGATCATTTTAGAAACTCCCCTCCAAGTGTCGCTTTTTCCAAGATTTGTGGCATGCATGTCATGAGCCTCAAACTTATTTATTCGAAGCTACAGATCTCATTATTCACATCGATCTTGGAGCTCTCACATCCCACACATCTAGGAGTCTTTGGCACATTCAAGTCAGTTATTTTCAGGCAAGGCCACTTTACATATCTTTTGTAGCAATTCCGTCACTTTTTATGTTTTGGCTTGTGTGAGTTTAGCCTACTTGATTTCTGTGAATGCTTGCTATCGTTTGCATGCATGTTAGCCTGTAAAAGCACCATTTCAGTTTTCGTTTGCATCTCCCTGCTGTTGCATGCATGACATTGTTTTGCATTGACGATCGCTGATGCGGCGACCCGTTTCACACACATGTATGTTTTCCCTTTGTAACAGCCTTGGTGAAAATTCCATGTAAAAATATATAAATACCATGGATGATGGGACACGTATTCCAAGGTGAATGACGAGCAAGACATCCTAGTGTGTTCATTTGGTTGTTTATGGCTAAGGAAACTGGCAAAGGCAATGGCTAATGCATTAAAGAGGCAAAAAGGTATTTTGACACATTTATCTATGAAAATAATGGAAATTAGGAGAAAAGGAAAGTGAAAGGTCACAGGTTGCATGTGAGAAGGAAATTGAAGGAAAATAATGGAAAATGAAGAAAATAGAGGCCTCATTAATAAAAAGGCTTCCGAGGATTAGTGGGCAAGATTTTGTCAGTTCAATTTTGGAGCTTTCTCAATATTCTCTCTCTCTCTCTCTCGCTCTCTCTCTCTCTCTCTCTCTCTCTCTCTCTCTTATATTGTTCTTTAGAGTTTTCTTGGAGCACTCTTGGAGGGTGCAATATACTTGGATTCTCTGAGCAAGAAGGAAAAGGAAGAGTAGGAAAGCGCAAGAAGGCATTGGCATCAACAGCTACATTAGATTTTCTTGCAGGTACTGACTTGCATGTATGATTTCTTCACTAGTTTTGGCATGCATGGCACATGCATGTGGTTTCTTGGTTATAATATGTCATTAACATGGAGGATGGACGGCATTTACAGTGGGTTGCCTAGCATTGCCATTTCCTAAATAGCCATGGTGATTGTGCGTTTACTTTCATTGATTTGTTTTGGTTGGTTCTCATGTTTCCATAGCTTGGGTTGAGTTACTAGTCCTGGAAGCCCTAGTTGAACAAATGCTCTGGAAGCCCTGTAATAGCTTAGGTTGAGTTACTAGTCCTAAAAGCCCCAGTTGGAAAAATGCTCTGGAATCCCTTGGTGGGTTGAGTTACTAGTCTTGGAAGCCTTGGTTGAACAAACACTCTAGAAGCCTTGGTTGAACAAATGCTCTAGAAGCCTTATATAAGTTGTGGGTTGAGTTCCTAGTTCTGGAAGCCTTGGTTGGACAAACACTTTAGAAGCCCTGGAAGGCTTTGATGGAGACCAATTTGATGATGGTTTTGGTGATGTCTAACCGGGAGGTGGAATCACTATTTGATGGGTTGAGATGGATGGCCTCTAGAATACCTGGCTGAGTTTTGATTGATGTGTTCTATGACATCCCACATTCATTCTTGGAATATGGCATGGGGGTGAATGGATGAAGAGATATTTTGCCCAGCCATTCTACGGTCGGGTGGAACGTGGTAATCCCATCTTTGGTTGGTTCAATGCATTCATTAATCAGAAATCCATTCCCTTGATTTTCATGTGTAAAGGTATTGATGTATTTATAGATTTGATGGTTAATATGTTTATTGTATTTCTATTCCTATTATGCTAGTTACATGCACATTTCATGAAAATAACTATGTATGGCTCTCATCATGTTTTTAATTGTATATGAATGGATAATGTGTTTATGAGTTAATGGAGGATAATGCAGCAAATGGCATGAGGGAAAAATGGTTCATAACTATTCTCAAATAAGTATGAGATCCCTACACTTAATTATGTTATTAACACCTATAGGTTACATGTTGATGATATGTTTGACAAAATTCCTATTGTGCTAGTAGGGGTCTGGTGATGATCTTATTCATATTATTGCTTTTGCATCATTGTTTCCTTGCATCCTTACTAATTATAACTGGTCATTCCATTTTGGGCAGTGTCCCAAGCTCTGGGCTAAAAAAGGTGGCTCAAATCCCGAAATGATAGCATTAGTGATGAGACTAACTCACCTGGGCAATGTTTGGGAAGTCTTATAAAGCACCTGGGTAGTGTCTAGGGAGAGATAGTCCTAAAACTAACTTGCCTGTCCAGTGTTTAGGGAGCATTACCCTGCCCTTAAGTCTCTCAAATAGTAGTGGGACCCAGGGTTAAGCAGTCTAAGTGGTTGATTTGTCTCATGAAGGTTATTTGGATGATGTTGGATGATTGTATGTGATTTTCTGTCGATTCCATTTCCTTAAAGTCACCAAGGAGGTTAAATCTTATCATAGTGGCCTCTTGTTGCATGTTTACCTTGGCTAGCAGTTGCTTGGTTTGATGTGGGAGGAGGGTGTTACAGAGTGGTATCAGAGCATGGTTCAACTCTCAGACTGGATGGGTTAAATGTTTCAGTCATGCATGCATGTTAGTTGCATGTGTGTCTTTTATACTTGCATTCCATGTTCTTGTTGCATTTGCTTGATGATGGATTAGTGTTCTAGTATGGTTATCATGGAGAATTTGATATCGATCTTGTGGAATGCATCTGTCATGAGTATGTGACTGGTTTTATATGGTTATAGATTGCTTACATGTTGATTTCATGATACCTACTTACATCCTTGTATGTTAGGTTACATTTTTCTAAATATTTTGATCATGTGCATCAGTCTTGTAGGTTGATTACAAGAACTGATCGATTATGTTCGACTACATGTGGTTATGCATATTGGTAGTTGGTTTGGCATTTCTTATGCATACTGTTAGTTGCATGAAGCAATGTGTACAATAGATTAATGGTTGTTTTCATGCATGAGGCCATGGTTTGTGAAGTTGATATGATCATGCATTGATGAATGGTCTCTAGATAGAATGGTGTATAGATTGTTTTGTACGCATGTGTTATATGTATATATACAGTTTTTATGCATGTATGGTCTTGGTTATAGTTTGAGTATTAGGTCCAACATGCCTTGTGAATTCATTGTAAACAATTTAGGTCATCATGGTTCTATTGGTATGTTCTGATGCTAATATATTGAATGAGATAGAGCAGCAAATGCAGATCATCGTAATGAGGTTGCAACACTGGAATTTAGGGCAAGAGAAGATTGTCATAAAGGTTTGCATGTTTGGCATGAAGATATGTAGATTAAGGATTGTTATATGCATTAGGGTTATATACATTAGGTTTACGTACATATCTTTTGATGTTATGGTTACATTCATGATAGATTTTAGATGATTAGTGTGGTTATATGGACATGCGTCAGATAGTTAAGAATGATAGTAGCTTGTAGTTGTATGCTTTTCCATTGTTGTTTTATATTAGATAACTTGATGATTATGCTATATGTTGCTGATGAGTATGTTATAGGTTAACTTTTTGATTGTTATATGACAATTAGCTTGACGATTCGGTTTTATGTTGTTGACAAGCATGATGTATATCTTATTGTTTTTATATGCTATTAACTTGATGGTTAGGGTCATTTGATTGAGATATTGATGTTATAATTTGGATTTGTCATATGCATGATGATGTTCATTGCTTTGAAGATATTGATGTTATATGTATTATGTTAACCTGGTTTACCTATGTAGATGGCTATGGTTGCAATATTCATGTATGAACTGACATATTTGTGAAATGGTGTCATACTAATCTAGATTGACTTTGCATATGTCTGAATGATAATTGTGTATGAGTTTATGATGTGAACATGTTAGTTAGATATTCTTATGGATATCATGATCTTTTGAGTGCTTGAATTGATATGTTGTAAAGTTATGTCTTGCTAACTAGACTTATTCCCATGACATACATTAAAGCATGAGTTTTCTTCTGTTGTATATTTGGTGTTTGAGTGTTTGGTGTCTAGGTAATTTATTTAACATGGTATGTTTGCAAGTTCATTGAATGCTTGATGAAATTCATAATATGAGTATGTGTTCCAATGATCTTGCTTTAAAATGGTTTTACGAACACATATGTGTTGAGACAGTTGATATGTATTTGAGTGTAGTAGGTGATAGTTGTATCATTATGTCTAACGACTATGAGTTGACTATGGATTATGACATGATTGTTAGTCTTGCTAAATTTTGATTTCCAATTGATAAATATGATATTCTTAATATTTGGAACATGTGGTTTACATGTGTGAGAAATTGCAGGAAACATGCTTGGTATTAGCATGACAAGGTAATAGTTGATGTGTCTATATATAACTAACAGTTGGGTGGTGTGACAAAACATAGTAAGCCTCGATTCTAACAAGGTAAAAAGGTAAAAGAAAGGAATTGGGCAAGAATACCTTTGGCTATGTTTGGAAACCCTAATTTTGAACCAATGAGTGCTTTGCACACAAGAAGTGTTCTTAACTTTGATTGTGTTTGACATTATGTGGATATGTGCTAGATTCATGAAAATGTACTTGACAGGTATATTAGCTAGTCTTTAGTTACAGGAGGATATGTCAGAGGATTGGAGTCCCTTGAGAGATGTCGCAGATGTGTTCAGTTGCAAGAAACATGCTTGGCACAACAAGATGAGGTAACTGGTGTATTGTTATGCTTATTTATACATTGACAATTATGTGTTAATGATAGTATAATGCAGGGAGTTGCATGGCAAGAGATATTGCCATGAATCATGAAGAAGGCTCAGGTTGAGCTTTCCATTTGATGCACTGGGAACCATGGGGATTGAGTCATGGTGTTTGTTTCTAGTGTTGTGATTTTGGTATTTTTTGATTTTTTGAGCTTGATTTGCGGTTTTGTTTATGCTTAGTGCAAGGCCTTGCCACTCTAGTTGTGGTGTCATATTGTTGTTATTGGTTTTCATGATTTTATTCTTGTTTGTTTCTTGGCTTGCCTTTTATGTTTTGAGTCTTGGGAATTGGTTTGGAAAGAGGAAATTTAATGTAGCTCAAGAAGAGTTATGTGGTACCCAACAAGTGATGCAAGACACAGATGAATCTCAGTGTATGAGTAAGCGCAACGGAAGGTGAGACTATGATTGTCGGTTGGACTAGTTGGGTCCACTATGGTAAATGGACATAAGTAGTGCAGACATGAGAAAGGTAACCAGAAAAGGTAAAGGAAATGGATCTAAGGTGTCGTATGCCTTAGCTATGTTGGGAACTATTGCTCTCAATGTTGTGTATGAATAAAGGAAGTTCTCTCAACCTTGACCTTGGTATTTACTAATTATACTATGATCATGATTATGTTGATGCTTATACATGTAGGTGTGTATGCATGTCATGCTTGACAAGGTTGTCATGGAACATGATTATTAATGCTAACATTTATATCTATACATGTATGAATGTATGTTGTTGACTGACTAGATCATTAGCACTCTATGTTGATGTTTATGTATATGTATGTATGTATCCATGTATCTATGTCGCTGTCCAACAGGTCATTAGGAATCATTCTCATAGATGAATGATTGCTCATGTAGGAGAATCACATGACAAGGTTTGTGGTATCAGCAGGAATAAATTCGTAAAAGTAATTCACGAAAATATACGAGGTCAGTATCATGTGGATATTAACTGATATTGTATACTTGTATTACATCTATGTTTATGTTATGATAGGTAATGTTGAAGGATACATCAACAAAGTGAAAGCAGTGTAGTTTGTGGCATGCTAAGACAGGCATGGATAAGACACTGGAAGCAGGGTTGCTTGGTAGAGTCAGTGTGGTTCTGGATGTGTGGTACTATTGTTTTTATATGTTGTAAATGTTGTACATGTTGCATCTATGATGTGTGCACTTGTGGTGTTGTGTATGCATAGCATGTGCACATGTTATTTATGCAATGTTATGTACAAGATGGTACAAATAGGGTTGTACAAATATTGCATATGGGGTGTTGTATACACATTGTACTATCTTCATGATGTATATGCGGCGTGTGTCCATATGGTGCTCTATGCATGTTGGATATGTAGTGTTGTGTACGGATGATGCTATGTACATGTTGGATATGCAATGCTATGTACACCTGGTGTTGCATGAATGTTGTACATATGGTGCTATGTACATATGGTGTTGTGTGCATGATTGTACAAGTGGTGTTCTGAGCATGTGGCATTGTGTATATGTTGTCCATAGGGTGCTATGAGCATGTGGTGTTGTGTACATGTTGTGCATATGATGCTATGTACATATGGTGTCATGTAATATCGTGCATGTGGTACTATGTACATGTGGTATTGTGTACACATTGTACAGTGGTGTAGTGTACATGTGGCATTGTGTACACGTTGTGCAGGCAGCACCGTGTACATGTGATGTTGTACACATGTTTTGTAGGTGGTGCAGTGTACAGGCGGTACTGTGTACATGTTGTACATATGGTACTTGTGCACGTGTGGTATTGTGTGCATGTCATACATGTTGTGTTGAGGGCATGCTATATTATGTATGTGCATCATGTAGTCATGGTATTGTGGCATGCATACTCGTTGTGTTGTACTTTGTATAGGTACATGTATTGGCTAGTATTTCACATTAGATATAGATGATGCACTATGTTGTACACTAGTTCTAGGTGTATGAGTTGTACGTCAGGTGTAAGTGCATGTATTGCATGATGTTGTGTGTTAGGTGTGGTTGTATGTGTGTGATGCATACTATCTGTCTATGGACATGGTTGAGGAGTAGGTACTAAGAGATTGTTAGTGTGGAAACTGATCCAGAGTGCGTATGGGATAAAGAAAAAGGCAGAAGTAAGTATCAATGAAGGACAAGTATCAGTATTGTATTTCATTTTTATTATGCATGTGATTTATGATTCTAGTATATGATGATTACATGTGATCTATGATTTTGGTTATGATGGTTACATGTGATTTATGATTTTGATGGTTATGTTTTGAGCTAACCTGATGTGATATTTTTATACATGTTTTGGTCAAATATGTTAGTTTGACTTGTTGTGATTGGAAGAAAACATGATTGCAAATGTAACTTATTGACGAGCTACCAATGAGGTATGATGTGAATTTATTTCAGTTTATTTTAAATCTAATGGAAGTTATGTGCTTGGTACAGGAATGCATGAAATGCTCAGTTGGGTGGTTGAAATCAACTCCAAGAATTAGCAGTGGCAACAAAGGAATTGAAACATGCAACATTATGCTGGTAAAACACTTTAGGAGCAGGGCCATTGTGGGGTAATGGTACCCGATAGTGCCTATTGATTGCCATGAGCATGCTATGACCGATATGGTAGTTTTGGTATAGGTATATGCCTTGGTCTTTGAATCTTTTGATGTGAGGAAGCCTTTCCAAGGGATGGATTTCCCAGGATGGGGGTGCCAGCAGAACTTGGAAGGTGAGTGACTGCACAGAAGAGGTGACCAAATTCCTGAGGGACTATGTAGCAGAGAAGGGAAGGTCACAGATGGATTTGTTTTGGTCATTAGCATTGCTAGATGGAATCATATGCACATTGGGAGTGTGTCGTGGAACAATGAGCCGGTAACTATTCACTGAGAGAACAAGTGGCATGAGATTATAGCGCTGGACATTGGATGCAGATTTGACTTTGTAGTGGATTCTAGACTTCTTGGGAATGAGGTGAATTCTGGTATTAGTTTGAGGGTGGAGGTGTGATCCTCTGGATTCCCCTGTTGATTGATATGTGCATCGTATTCTTTATTTGTTGGTTAAGAAAATGTGCATGTGTGTATATGTATATGTAGTTATTGTAAATACCGTAATGAGCTATGTTATAAAGCTCTAGTATGTGGTATGTTGTCATGTTGTCATGATGTTTTGATTTTGAGCAGGCCTTTCATTATAAATACTGCAACTAGCTATGTTATAAAGATCCATGTGTAGTATCTTTTGTTTTAAGAAGTCATGTTGGTTATAGGTGTCATTGAACACCGAGGATGGTGTTCCCCCAAGGGGGAGGGTTTTGTAATAGCCCTGATGAAAATTCCATGTAAAAATATACAAATACCATGGATTATGGGACACATATTCCAAGCTGAATGATGGGAAAGACATCCTAGTGTGTGTTCATTTGGTTTTTTATGGCTAAGGAAATTAGCAAAAGCAATGGCTAAGGCATTAAAGAGGCAAAAAGGTATTTTGGCACACTTATTTATGAAAATAATGGAAATTAGGAGAAAAGGAAAGTGAAAGGTCACATGTTGCATGTGAGGAGGAAATTGAAGGAAAATAATGGAAAATGAAGAAAATGGAGGCCTCATTAATAAAAAGGCTTCTGAGCATCAATGGGCAAGATTTTTTTAGTTCAGTTTTTGACCTCTCTCATTATTCTCTCTCTTTCTCTCTCTCATACTCTTGGTAGGAGTTTTCTTTGAGCACTCTTGGAGGGTGTGGTATACTTGGATGCTTGGAGCAAGAAGGAAAAGGAAGAGCAGCAAGGCATAAGAAGGCATCGACATTAGCAGCTACATCAGATTTTCTTGCAGGTACTAAGTTTCATGTATGATTTCTTCACTAGTTCTGGCATGCATGGCACATGCATGTGGTTTCTTGGTTATAATCTATCATTGACATGGAGGATGGCCGGGATTGATAGTGGGTTGCTTAGCCTTGCCATTTCTTGGATAGCCATGGTGATTGTGGGTTTACTTTCATTTATTTGTTTTGGTTGGTTCTCATTTTTCCATAGCTTGGGTTGAGTTATTAGTCCTGGAAGCCCTGGTTGAACAAACGCTCTGGAAGCCTTGTAACATCTTGGGTTGAGTTACTAGTCCTAGAAGCTCTGGTTGGACAAATGCTCTAGAATCCCTTGGTGGGTTGAGTTAAGAATCTTGGAAGCCTTGGTTGGAAAAACACTCTAGAATCTTTGTATAAGTTGTGGGTTGAATTACTAGTTCTGGAAGCCTTGGTTGGACAAATTCTCTAGATGCCATGGAAGGCTTGATTGGAGACCAATCTAATGACAGTTTTGGTGATGTCTGACCATGAGGTGGAATCACTATTTCATGGGTTGAGGTGGACGGCCTATGGAATCCCTTGTTGAGTTTTGATTGATCTGTTCTATGAGATCCCACATTCATGCTTGGAATATGGCACCGGGGTGAATGGACGAAGAGAGATTTGGCTCAGCCATTCTACGGTCAGGTGGAACGTGGTAGTCTCATATTTGGTTGGTTCAATGCATTCATTAATGAGAAATCCCTTCCCTTGATTTTCATGTGTAAAGGTACTGATGTATTTATGGATTTGATGGCTAATATATTTATTGTATTTCTATTCCTATTATGCTTGGTATATGCACATTTCATGACAGCAACGATGTATGGCTTTCATCATGTTTTTACTTGTATATGAATGTATAATGTGTTTATGAGTTAATGGAGGATACTGCAGCAAATGGAATGAGGGAAAAATGGTTCATAACTATTCTTAGATAAGTATGAGATCCCTACACTTAATTATGCTATTTACACCTGTAGGTTACATGTTGATGATATGTTTAACGAAATGCCTATCATGGCTAGTAAGGGTCTGGTGATGATCTTGTTCATATTATTGCTTTTTCATCATCGTTTCCTTGCATCCTTACTAATTCTAAGTGATCATTCCATTCTGGGTAGTGTCCCGGGCTCTGTGCTAAAAAAGGTGGCTCAAATCCTGGAATGCTAGCATTAGTGCTGAGACTAACTGATCCAAAATGGATCTAGTATAGAATTTTAAGTCTAAAAATATTCCTCACAGAGGAAAATTAAAGTCAAAGGATTCTATTGAAAATAGTTTCATTGCATAGATCTCTTTATTTTGAATCTAACGCAATTTGAATGGGCGAAAATGGACTTTGGATGTAGGAGATATTGTAAAAGGAAATTTGCCCATTGTCCTTTGAAAAGGAGGCAATTTCTTATTAAATGGGACTTAAGGGAAAATATGTGTCTTCCTTTAAGAAATCACATCGCAACCTTTTATCACATCAAAAGCATCCAAAGGGACGACTTAAGCCATTTGCATGAAGGTTTAGCGATAAGCGATGAAGGCTTTATCGCATCACACATAACCAAAGGTGATTGACCATGGTCTGTGGCATTGTGAAGGACTGATGAGCGATAGGTAATAAGTGTCAATCGACGATCAAGTGATCAGAGGAGCAGAGAACCCAGACCCGTGCCAATGCGATATGCGATGAGCGATCGGCGATCGTCGATTAGAGGGATAAAGTGCCAGGCCTTAGTCCCATGCGACAGCGATATGCGATGGGCCGATCGACGATATTAGCGATCGGTGATCGGAGATTGGTAAATCAGATCACGATAATACAAAGAAGTAGCATGCCATTTCGACATGTAACTTGCGATAAAGCACTGACCCGAAAAGGTTATAGATCCGGGTTGATATTCCTTTGAAGTCTGTCTTAAGGATTTCGGTCAAGTTCTTCTGTGTTTTCATGTATATCTCTGTGTATTGGAATTTTGTTCTATTTTCGGGAATTTTCCTGAAGAAAGGCCACCTGTGTATTTTCTTTGTAACATCTCCCATTCTCCTTGCCATGCTATAAGCGGGTGTTTTTATAACACGAATGCATTATGAAGAATGTAGAGCTAGAGGGCCAAACGTAGAGCCATAGAGGCAGAGAGCCAAAAGGTTAAACGTTGAGCCACAGAGGAATGATTCCTCACGATTTCACACAGAGTAACGGATGGAAGCTACAGAGTCGGAGGATTCTTCAAAGGCTAGAGAGCCAAGCGAAGAAAGGGCCCCTTCAGGAGTCTCCCTTCAGAAGTTTTCCCTTGAGAGAGCAAGTTTCCCTTCAGGGAGTTCACAACTGGGAAAAAAGCCAAGAGTGAGAGCCAAGAGCCAAGAGCCTAGAGCCAGAAATGAGAGCCAGAGTCAAGAGCCAAGAGACAAGAGCCGAGAGCCAGAGCCGAGAGCCAAGAGCTAAGAGCCGAGAGCCAGAGCTAAGAGCCAAGAGCCGAGAGCCGAGAGCCGAGAGCAAGAGTCGAGAGCCAAGAGTCGAGAGCCAAGAGCCGAGAGCCAAAGCCGAGAGCCAAAGCCAAGAGCCAATATCCAGAGCTGAGAGCCAGAGCCAGAGCCGAGAGCCAGAGCCAAGAGCCAAGAGCCAAGAGCCAGAGAACAACAAAGAGATAAAATGATCAAGCTATTGCTGATGTCTAATGTGTGCTGAAGATAGAAGAAGGAGTTCTAGATACAGTTAACAGAATTCTGAGGGAGCCGGCACAAGCTAGAGCTCAAGATAGCTCAGAGCACTAATTGAAGGAGTCTAGTCCAGAGAAGCCTAGATCTGTTTGCAGATTAAGGACAGCCAGGGGTAAGATTGCATTCTAAGCCAATTGGTTCAGTTGTAAACCTATGGAGTTTAGTGTAGAACTTATAAAAATATTTAAGCCATAATCCCAAAGAGCCTAGTTGAGTTGACTAAAGCTCATGGAGATGTAGCCCAAGAGGTTTGGGTGAACTCCTAATTATATTGTTGTTATGTGTATGATGTTTATTTGCTACATTGTTTGACTATTATATGCTGCATTTTAGCTTAAGTAAATAAACTTAAGGCATTTGGTTAGTTAAAGGCAAACTAAAAGCATACAGCTATTTCAAGTTCTTTTAATTCCACAAATTATCAATCATAAGCATAGATCTCGGAAATTGTTTAAGATTTCGAGTTGGAGAGGTTCGTGTAAGCTAACAAGAAGCCTTTAGTGTCCCATTTTAGATCAAGTGGTATCAGAGCCTCAGGTTGATTAACCCCATACTCGTTATATCAGAGCAAGTTATACCAGAAAAGGTGGTATCATGATGCTTGATTGATCAAAGCAATATGCTTGATTGACAAAGCAATCTATTTGCTTGCTTAACTTGAAAGGTGTTTGATTGTTTGTAAACTGACTATTGTTCAAGTTTGGAGAGATGAAGGGAAAGCTATTGATAGCTATGTCTAGGAGAGGACAAGAAGGAAGAAGGGCTGAAGGCATTCTTCTTATCACAAGGATCTTAAAGCAATCCTTGATGTATAAGAGGTTTGTTGCAAAAGGTTGCTTGAATAAGCTCTTTGTTAATCTTGTTTGAAGTTCTTTTGTTCATTTTCATGATGACAACTTCTACAAATGAGTCCTCAAATTCTTCCTTCATCACAAGATTCTGTGATAAAGACATGAAGCAAGACTTATTCATCATGATGGATATGGTCAGAGAAATGAGTGTTGGACTTCGAGAGCAGTTGAATTCCATGAAGGAAGAGCAGCTGTTTCTTTCTAACAAATTGCAGGAAGTGGAGGTCCAACTTCATATTGCAAATATGAAATTGGAAAGGGTGCATGAGTTGGAGACGCAACTCCTTGTTACCAAATAAGCCTTAGTCAAGTATCAGCTTGAAGAAGAGGTAAACAATTCCAGTTTGTCTTCAAAATCCTCTAAGAATATTTATGTTGGTTCTTTTGAAAAACATACCAGAAGTATAGGGTCCAAGTTGATGTTAAAAATGGGCTATGAAGGAAAAGGATTAGGAAAATATGCACAGGGTATTGTTGAACTAATAATAGTTGAGGAAAAGCCTAAGTGTTTGGGTCTTGGTTATGGACAGAAAGTTCCAATGCTGGCATGAAGACAATTGAAACAGTTCCAAGAAGGAGTTTCATTTTAGGTCTTCTACCTCAAGAGTGTAAAGATTGTATTCATGGGGAATGCAATAGCTTGAAACATCATTTTCAGGATGAATATGTTCATAATCATGCACTGGAACTAGAGATTTTTGGAAACTCTGAAAGCCTTGAAGAGATTGATGGTGTTCCAAAGGGAGCTACTTCTTCATTCAATTCACCTCCTCATGAAGTTAATAAAGGTAAAAAGCCAAAGGTATAAATCTGGTTCCAATCATATTCCTTTTGATTATGTTAAGCATGATAAATTTCCATATAAGCATGGGAAAATAATTGCATGTTGCTTTTTTGGTTTGGTAAATCATAATGTTTCTAGCTATTAGAAGAGGATGGCCACATGTAGGAAACTTTGGAAGGAAAAGAAGAAAGAAGATGAAGGTCCATTGGACAAGGAAAATCATGTTGTTGAGGAGATGCACATGTGTTGCACTTACTGCCATGAGCAAGGACATATTGCTAAAAAATGTTGGACTCTGAATCCAACAATGCTTCCACGAAACTTGAAGAAGGTGGAAAGAGAGAATGGTAGGAATAGAAAGAAATATTCCATAAATGATGTGTTTCAAGATGATTCACATGTTGCTGTTGATGTGTAGACAAAGGAAGGACCTTTGAAATGGATTGGTAAGAAATGGTTAGAGTTCTTATCCAATTAAATTTGCATATCTTTTGATGTGAAAAGAAATGTATCACATCTATTTGCATTTCTTTGTTAATGGAATGCAAGTTGCAGGGTTTTACCAAGAAGGTGAATGGAAAAGTTGAGTAGGAGACTCACTTTATTGTTGCAACATTATGTTCATTTCAACTTCAAAAGTATAGTGTACTTAAGCGAAGGTTGAAGGATGAAATGCATGCATGAGAATGATGTGCATGAACACAGGGATGTTGATGATTTCCTTGTATTGGAACATGTATGTGTGGTTAACTTGAAGGGTTGATTACTTTGTTGTAAACATGCATGTTATGCAATATTGACTTGGGAAAAGTTGATTTTGTCTCCAAGATGGAGATGATGATGAAGTGTTTCATCTTTGAAAAAGAATCCTAAAGTTCTTTTTCTATATGCTTGACTTGAAGGTTCAGTTGTCTTAAAGGCATGTTTTGTTGGCTTGTTATCTAGTCAATCATTTGTATGCAGATGTAAAGACATGGAGGTATTCCCAAGATGCGAAATTTGTTTCTTTTGATGAAGCAAGAGTTTAGGCCATCCATTTTTCCCTGTAATTATGTTGTTCTTGACAAGATGTCAATAGAACATTTTTGTAACAGGTACAAATGTAAATTTTTGTGAAGAATATGTAACTTCACATTTGTTTGAGCCACCTTGGATCAATGATCAAGGCAGAAAATTTCAAACTACCTTCTGTAACCTTCTCAGCAGGAGTTCTTCATGAAGTCAAGGAGGAATACAGTTCTTCCCAGGAGGACCAACACATATAGGAACGAAGTGTTCAAAGGCTTTGTTTCAAAGGCACTATGCAAGGTAAGTGTGTGGAGGCTGAAGGAAGAGGGTGAAATACTCTCAGTTACTATTCAGATCAGTATATTTTCTTTTGGAGTCCAAAAGCTTTTTAGTGGGAAGGCGTGATCCAAAATGGATCTAGTATATACTTCTAAGTCTAAAAATATTCCCCACAGAGGAAAATAAAATTCAAAGGATGCTCTTGAAAACATTCTCATTGCATAGATCTCTTCATTCTTAATCTAACATAATTTGAATGGCCAAAAACGGACTTCAGATGCAGGAGTATTGTAAAAAGAAATTTGCCATTTTTCCTTTGAAAAGGAGGCAATTTCTTATTAAATGGGACTTAAGGGAAAATACATGTGTTCCTTTAAGAAATCGCATCGCAAGAATCCAAAGGGAGGACTTATGCCAAAGGCATGAAGGTTTAGTGATAAGCAATGAAGCCTTTATCCCATAATAACCAATGGTGATGGAGCATGGTCCGTGGCATTATGAAGGATCGATGAGCGATATACGATAAGCGCCAATCAACGATCAGGCGATTGGAGGAGTAGAGCACCCAGACCCATGCCGATGTGATATGTGATGAGCGATCAACCAAATCATCGATCGGCGATTGGAGGGATAAACCGCGAGGCCTTAGACCCATGCGACATGCGATATGCGATGGACTGAGCGGCAATATCGACAATTGATGATTGGAGATCGGTAAATCGGATCGTGAATATACAAAGGAGCAACATGCCATTGCAAAATGTGACTTACGATAAAGCACAGACCCAAAAGGGTTATAGATGCGGGTTGATATTCCTTTGAAGTCTGTCTTAAGGATTCTAGTCTGGTTTTTCCGTGTTTTTGCGTATATATTTGTGTATTGGAATTTTGTTCCGTTTTCGGGAATTTTCCTGAAGAAAGGCCACCTGTGTATTTTCTTTGTAATAGCTCCCATTCTCTTTGCCATGCTATAAGCGGGCATTTCTGTAATAGGAATGCGTTATGAAGAACATAGAGCCAGAGGGCCAGACGTAGAGCCAGAGAGCTAGAGAGCCAGAGGGCCAGACGTAGAGCCATAGAGGAATGATTCCTCATGATTGCACAAAGGAACGGATGGAAGCCACAGAGTCAAAGGATTCTTCAAAGGCCAAAGAGCCAAGTGAAGAAAGGGCCCCTTCAGGAGTATCCCTTTAGAAGTTTTCCCTTGAGAGAGCAAGTTTCCCTTTAGGGAGCTCATAGCTGGGAAAAAAGCCGAGAGTGAGAGCCAAGAGCCAAGAGCCAAGAGCCAGAGTCGAGAGCCAGAGCTGAGAGCCGAGAGCCAAGAGCTGAGAGCTAGAGCCGAGAGACAAGAGCTAGAGCGAAGAGCTAAAGCTGAGAGCCAGAGCCGAGAGCCGAGAGCGAGAGCTGAGAGCAAGAACCAAGAGCTAAGAGCCGAGAGCCAGACCCAAGAGCCAGAGACAAGAGCCAAGAGCCGAGAGCCAGAGCTGAGAGCCAGAGCCGAGAGCTGAAAGCCAAGAGCCAAGAGCGAGAGCTGAGAGCCGAGAACCAGAGAACAGCAAAGAGATCAAATGATCAAGCTATTACTGATGTCCAATGTGTGCTGAAGATAGAAGGAGTTCCAGAGACAGTTAACAAAATTCTGAGGGAGTTGGTGCAACCTAGAGCTCAATATATCTCAAAGCATTAATTGAAGGAGTCTAGTCCAGAGAAGCCTAGATCTATCTATAGAGTAAGGATAGCTAAGGGTAAGATGGCATTCTAAGCCCATTGGTTCAGTTGTAAACCTATGGAGTTGAGTGTAGAAATTGTAAAAGAATTTAAGCCATAATCCTAAAGAGCCTAGTTGAGTTGACTAAAGCTCACAGAGACGTAGCCCAAGAGGTTTGGGTGAGCTCATAATTATATTGTTGTTATGTGTACGATGTTTATTTGCTGAATTGTTTCATTATTATATGCCGCATCTCAGTTTAAGAAAATAAACTTAATTCATTTGGTTAGTTAAAGGAAAACTAAAAGCATACACCTATTTCAGGTTCTTTTCATTCCACAAATTATCAATCATAAGCATAGATCTTGGAAATTGTTTAAGCCTTTGGAGTGGGAGAGGTTCGTGTAAGCTGACAAGAAACCTTTAGTGCCCCATTTCAGATCACTAACTCGCCTGGGTAGTGCCTAGGAAGCATTATAAAGCACTTGGACAGTGTCTAGGGGGCGTTAGTCCTAAAAGTAACTCGCCTGGGCAGTGTCTAGGGAGTGTTACCCTGCCCTTAAGTCTCTCAAACAATAGTGGGACCTAGGGATAAGCAGTCTCAGTGGCCGATTTGTCTCCTGAAGGTTATTTGGATGATGTTAGATGATTGTATGTGATGTTTCCTTGATTCTATTTCCTTAAAGTCACCAAGGAGGTTGAATCTTATCATAGTGGCCTCTCGTCGCATGTTTAGCACGGCTGGCCAGTTGCTCGGTTAGATGTGGGAGGAGGGTGGTACACCCTTTTTTTGAACCTTGGATTTGTTTTTTGCATGCATGATCGTTCACTCTTGTTTACGCTTAGTTTCGCCATGCATTCAGATCTTCATATATTTTCAATCACCCGTCTGCGGGTCTGGGAAACCTTGGCCTAGGCCTTGCCTTGCCCAGACATCATTGCATTTTATGAGAGGTCCAAGGCTCTGCCTTCCTCCCAAAAAATGCGTAAAACTGGCCAGAAACTATCCTCCAGGCTTTCTTTGCGCAATTTTGAGAGGCAGTGCTCTATTGGCCTAGAAAAGTGTGCAATGCAGTCCCTGACCCTACATGCCTTACTGACTGCAATTGCACATTGTGCAATCTCAACACCTAGCAAGTCAGCCTGGATTGTGCATTACGCAATTCCAATAGTCAAACAATCTCTCGAAAGTCTAGAATGCCTTTTGCACAGTTTCGGCAGTGAGTCTCCTGACCTCCCAGTGAAAATTGTGCAATCCTTGCCATAAGTCTCCACAGTATGTTTCATGTCACTCCTTAAGTTTTCTTTCATTTCAACTAATAGATAACTTTCCATGCATGTCACAATGTCTCCAGTTATAGCAGGTGTTTGTCCGTCTCTCAAAATTTCAAGTTCAATGCCCTCTAAGAGATCACGGTCAAAGGAAACTGAGGGAAGCACAACTGGAGGTGTAGTTGAGCAAGTGTCTATGAGTTTTTTGATTTACAAAGACACCAAGCTAATCGTAGAAAAAGACATCAAGCCAAAATAGTAGGATATCAATGATACATTCTTAGGTGCATTTGGGGAGGATCTTGAAGACCGTAGGTTCTAGCTGAATATCCAAAAATTTGGCTTGTACCTGATTGAATGCAGGTATCTCGCATTTCCATGCACAGACATGATACATTGGATCATCTCACACATTGATCCCAAGATGATGTTATTAAGTATTGCCATCGGGACAAAGATTTATACCTTCAGAGCACAATACTATCAGTAGATGTACTACTTGCCACAACTAGTGATCATAATGGAGACACACTTCAGTAGACCTAGTAGTAGTGCCAACTCCAGGGATATCATGAAGAGCTGGGTAAAGGAGCCAGCCAAGTTTAGGATGACACCCAACTAGGTTTAAAGATGAAGATACTACAGAAGGCATATATGTACTTAGTCACCTTTTCATGTCGCTTATATGACCAAGAGAGCATGGAGACCTTCCCGTAGAGTTGGGTGATCCTATTGGCCCAAATGGTCAGTGAAAGAAAACCGTGCAACTCGTCCAACATGTTGGCTCACAAGCTGAAGGAATAGGTAACAGGAGCTTGAAGGTTGCCCAAAGGTCACGAAGAAAAGATCCACATGTCCGCATACATTCTGGATTCAATCTGTCCTCATTAGAAGTGGACATGGACATCAGCGGAAACCTCTATGCACACTTACAACAAAATATTTTCCAAATGCAGCTTTCATGGAATCATCACACAGTTGTTAGACCATTTTGTCACCCCGGTGTACAAGATGATATTTGAGAAGGATCCACATTTTATGTTGAAGGCAACAATTGAGGCACTGATCGACATAGTAGATTGATATGCCTCACCTTTTGGCACCTTCATACGGATGTACAGTGTGGAGAATCCTCCATGTGTTTTACCGAATTTTTTCATGGACAAGCTCGTCATGCAAGAAATGTCATATCACATCTCGACAGAATTGTCAGCTAGACTACATCGAAAGAAGAAGGCACCCTAGCCCACTCTTTCGTTGCAGATCAGGTTCTACGAGATACAAAATATCAAGCATGCTGATGTCGAGACAGAAGAGTTTAAAATATTTACTTTCGGTACTAGATGCTTCAATCCGTACAACCCACATTTCTTTGTAAAGGATCACTGTGCAAGAGTGCAATTTCCTTGGATCGACGGGGCATGTGATTGGGCTAAGGAAGACAGATGGAGATATTTTTAGAACTTATCCATGTTGAGAATGCAACAAGATGATGGAGCTTAGTGGAAAGGAGTCGCCTTCACTAAGTGGGCCCGCAGGCAAATTATGGTGCAAAGTCTATTTTTAGACATATGGATCATGGTCTATGAGTTGCAGGATGTTGTTTATGGATGATTGGTCATGTTGGGAAAAATAGATGGACTTCTATTTTTGGATCACAGAAGGAGTGATCAGAGTCTATTTTTAGACTGTCAGGCTAAAAATAGAAACAGTCAAATATTATTAGCCCTTAGTAATATTTGGACTATAAACTTTATCTTATCCTCTTGGAGCACTTCAGTTTGAGCTACAGATGTGGCACATGCAACTTTCAGAAGGAAATATGCTTTTCTTATGAGTCATTTGAGCTATTGCATGCAGGACATCAGTTAGAACCCATGCATGTGAGTTCTGTGGAGTTGGATGTGAAGTTGATGGAGTTGTGTTCAGTTTGACTTGGTTGAACTAGTTGTAATTAATGTAACTGCAAATAGACTAGTGATGAGTTGTGTGAACTAATCACTAACTCATGAAGCAACTAAAGAATACATCAGTTAACTCAGTTGCATGTCAATGCATGTATACTTCAGTGGAGACAAGTGTTAGAGGTTGAGATTGCTATTAGTTGTGACTATAGTTGTGCATGAGATCTTGCACAATAAATGGGATTGAGTTATGCCAATGAGTACTGTGCAATGTGGCCAATACCAAGTATTATAGCCTATGCTCACGTGATTTCCAGGGTGAGTGATTCTCAAGCATTGTGCAGTGGAGGCAGGCAAAGCAACTGAGGAGATTTGAACTTGTGACTTGTTCGGATCTGAGATAGTTTTGTGTGTAATAGGTGGAGATAGTACAGAGTACTTGTGAGGAGTATTGTACTATGTATTGTTACATGTTCTCAATCATTGATATACAGATAGTGTGGGGTTTTCAACTGTAAGCTTTCCCCGGGTTACATACTATGTTAGTGTGTGCATGCTATTGATGTTTCATTGTTTTTAATGCTGCTCAATTGATGATCAACGTAGAGGAGGTTATGTATTATGCATGTATTCCACAATAGTGTATAATCGGGATAATATCTGTTGAATAAGTGTTTATTATTCAAAATTTCTACATGGTATTAGAGATGTTGATCATCAAATCTACTATTCAGAAAGTGTTTACATCTTATTTCTTCAGGCAGAGTCTGTAATCAGGCCAGGTAGCCTCTGGATTCATCCTTCCTTTGGAAGGTGATATATTTGGTAAAAGCCCATACAGTCAATCTCTGTACGAGAAATACTTTATTCTCACGAATCTTAGATCAGAGGCGATTGAGTTTGGAGCTGGTGGAATTCAAATTTGCAACAACATTTTCTTGGTATCAACGGTTCAATGTCTTTCAACGAATTGCGATTGGAGTATGCTCTTGAGGGCAGCTCGAACTATATTGCATGGAAGGACAGGATGGAGGCAATGTTGGATGATAATGGGCTGAAGGATTTCATAGAGGCTGATGTCCCAAAGCCTACTGATGCTACTCAAGTTGATGCATGGCAAAAGAAGACAGCGAAGTGTCGAAGGATTCTGTTGGAGGGCGTGAAGGATCACATTGTGTCCAGCCTGCATGGAAAGGCTTCTCCATACTTGATGTCGAAAGCTTTGACAGATCTATTCCAAAGCAAGAGCGATCAGAGGAAGCTGGCGCTCAAGGATAAACTCAGAAACATCAAATGTGAGAAGGGAGACAGTATGCCCAAGTATCCCACGAAGTTCACTCAGTGTCAGGATGAGTTGGGAAGTGTGGGGGTGACTGTCAATGATGAGGACTTGGTGAGCTTGGCTCTCCTTGGTCTTCCGAAGAGTTGGCATTCCTATCAGGACTCTGTCAATGGTCGGGAGAAATTGCTAGGATGGGAGAGACTTTGGTCAGATCTTGTGTAGGAGGAGATCAGGCAGAATACCAGGGATAGATCTTCATCAAAGGGAACTGATGAAGAAAATTGCGCTTTGGCTGCCAAAGCAAAGAGGGAGAAGAACAAGAAAGCTTCTCAATTTGGTGCGAAAGGCAAGAAGCAGGACATGTCCAAGGTGAAGTGCTTTCACTGTCACCAGCACCCACACTATGCCACTAATTGTGTGCAGAAGAAGAAGAACAAGCAAGCTGCTGGATATGTAGCAGGAGAGGCTCTAGCCTCGTAGTTTGAGATTTATTTTTCATTGATCGCATGCTTGGTTTCAAGTGTGATGGGATCATTGTGGTTCTTGGACAGTGGTGCGTCTTTTCACATGACAGGAGATCGAGATTTGTTTTTGGATCTGGAGGACAAAGACCTTGGAGTGCACATCGAGATGGGCGATGATGGTAAATACAGTGTGACCGGTATCGGTACCATTTCCTTTGAGAGGGAGTCTGGTAAACCCTTCGTATTGAAGGAAGTGATGCATGTTCCAGGATTGAAGAAGAATCTTATCTCTGTGGCGATGTTAGAAGACAAGGGATATGATGTTGTTTTTAGCGAGGGAAAGGCTTTCCTGCGCAGTAAGACAACTGGAGAAACCCGGAAGATAGGGGTTCGAGTGAGGAACCTTTATCAATTGCATGTAGATGGATGCACAACAATGGCATGCAAGGCAGAAGGATTGGTGAGCCGAGATGATGGCGAGTTGTGGCACAGGAGATTGGGTCACCTTCACCATGGAGCCTTGAAGATACTATAGCAAATCACTACAGGGCTTCCTAAAGGCACTCTTGCGCAGTCAGATCAGTGCAAGTGGTGTACTTTGGGAAAGTTTGTGAAAGCCACCTTTCACGAGAAGGATAGTCGCGCCATGACGATCCTTGAGGGAATTCACACAAACATGTGTGGACCTTTCTCAGTAGCTTCAACAGCAAAACACAGGTATTATGTGATTTTTGTTGATGATTTCTCTAGAAAGTGTTGGATCTTATTCATGCAGAAGAAGAGCGAGACATACTCAATGTTTTGTGAGTTCAAAGCATTGGTCGAGAAGGAGTCGGGGAAGAAGGTGAAGGCTCTTAGGAGCGATAATGGTGGTGAATACATCTCTGGCGAGTTCAAGTATTTCTGCAGTGCAGAAGGGATTCAAAGAGAGCTCATAGCTCCCCATAACCCACAGCAGAACGGGGTTGCTGAGCAGAAGAACAAGACGATCGTGGGTGTTGCACGGGCGATGTTGCATGATCAGGGCCTACCCCTTCACTTGTGGACGGAAGCATGCAATACAGTAGTTTATGTGTAGAACCATTGTCCTCACAGGATACTTGGCATGAGTACACCCGAGGAGGCTTATTCTGGTAAGAGGCCTGATATTTCTCATTTGAAGATTTTTGGTGTTAACATTTACATGCATGTGATGAAGGATGCCAGGAAGAAGTTGGAGCCGACTGTAGAGGTTGGGATATTTGTGGGTACACTGATACGCCCCACAACTATTGTGTGTATTTTCCAGACAGTGGTAAGACTGTTGTGCGACGGGATATAAAATTTCAGTGTTTGCTTGAGAGGGAGCCACACTTGCATGCAGATAAGGAGCTATTAGTCCCTAAGGATGAGCTTCAGGACGTGGATCAGCCACAGGATGAGATTCATGGAGTGGAAGAGACCACTCATGCAGCGCCAACCATCAGAGGGCGAAAGCGCTTGACAGAAGCTGAGCGACTGGCTCAAGATGCAGAGAAAGTTGTAGGACCACCTACAGCCTAACGCAAGCAGAGACAGTCACCTAATCGGTACACTAGATACATGGCTCTTGTGAGCAAATGTGTTGTGACTGAGCCATCCTCTTTCGAGGAAGCTGTGGAGGATCCCGCATGGGTAGACGCCATGGTGGAAGAGTATGATTCGATTGTCAGAAATAGTGCATGGGAGACTGTCCCAAGACCGGAAGGGAATTCAGTGGTATGTTCGAGATGGATCTACAAAGTTAAGCAGGCAGCTGACGGGAGTGTGGAGAAGTATAAGGCAAGATCTGTTGCCCAAGGCTTTTCACAGATAGAGGGGATCGATTATGAGGAGACCTTTGCACCTGTCGCAAGGTATTCTTCCATACAGATGATTCTTGCTCTCTCAGTGCAGATGGGGTGGCACATTCATTAGATGGATGTGAAGACTATGTTCCTCAATGGAATCATTGAGGAGGAGGTGCACATTGAGCAGCCTGAAGGTTTTGAGATCTTCAGCAGCGAGTCACATGTGTGCAGGCTCAAGAGAGCGTTGTATGGATTGAAACAAGCACCATGTGCTTGGTGCACACGGATAGACAGTTATTTCACCGGACTTGGATTCTCCAAGAGCGAGGCGGATCCTAACATATACTAGATTGTGGTGGAGGGTAAGTTGCTTATCATTGTACTTTATGTAGATGATTTGATTCTAACAGGTGATGAGCTGTTGATACTTTCATGCAAGGATGATCTTGCTAAGGAGTTTGAAATGAAGGACTTGGGCCTCCTTCATTATTTATTGGGATTGGAAATTTGGCAGCGCAGTGATGGAATATTTGTTTCTTAGGGTAAGTATGCTCGGGAGATACTAGAGAAGTTCAACATGCATGGCTGCAAGCCTGTTGATACTCCTCTTCCTGGAGGTTGGAGGAAGGAGGATGCCACTTCGGTAGAAGAAGTGGATGCGACTGTTTATCGACAGTTGGTGGGGTCGCTTATGTATTTGGTCAATACATGACCTGATATATGCTATGATGTTAACCAGCTTTCACAAGCTATGGTTAAGCCTACCAAGCTCTTCTGGAAGGCAGGCAAGCATGTATTGCGTTATTTGAAAGGCACATCGGGATATGGATTGTGGTACAGACAGGAGGATGAGGTGAAGCTATGTGGCTTCACGGATGCAGATTGGGCAGGGAGCCCAATGGACAGAAAGAGCACATCAGGAGGGGTCTTCAGTATTGGGTCGACAACAGTTTCTTGGTACAGCAGGAAGCAGAGATCCATGGCACTCAGTTCAACAGAGGCCGAGTATATGGCAACAAGTTTGGCTGCATGCGAGGCTATATGGATGAGGAAGATCCTGGTAGGTTTGTTCGGTTCTCACTTGGAGCCTACTGTGATTTACTGTGATAATCAGAGTTGCATTAAACTCTCTGTTAATCCTGTATTTTATGATAGATCTAAAAACATTGACATCAGGTACCATCATATCAGAGATTGTGTGCAACAGAGAATCATGTTACTTTCATACATTCCAACGGAGGATCAGGATGCTGATATCTTGACGAAGGTGCTCACCAGGAGAAAATTCGAATACCATCGAAGTAGGATAGGGGTTGCTAAGAATCCATATCTTGTTGAGAGGGAGTGTTGAGAATGCAACAAGATGATGGAGCTTAGTAGAAAGGAATCGCCTTCACTAAGTGGGCCCGTAGGCAAATTATGGCGCAAAGTCTATTTTTAGACTATGTCTTATTTTAGACATATGGATCATGTCTATGAGTTGCAGGATGCTGTTTATGGATGATTGGTCATGTTGGGAAAAATAGATGGACTTCTATTTTTGGATCACAACAGGAGTGATCAGAGTCTATTTTTAAACTACCAGGCTAAAAATAGAAACAGTCAAATATTATTAGCCCTTAGTAATATTTGGACTATAAAATTTATCTTATCATCTTGGAGCACTTCAGTTTGAGCTACAGATGTGGCACATGCAGCTGTCAGAAGGAAATACTCTTTTCTTATGAGTCAGTTGAGCTATTGCATGCAGGACATTAGTTAGAACTCATGCATGTGAGTTCTGTGGAGTTGGATGTGGGGTTGATGGAGTTGTGTTCAGTTTGACTTGGTTGAACTAGTTGTAATTAGTCTAACTGCAAATAGACTAGTGATGAGTTGTGTAAACTAATTATTAACTCATAAAGCAACTAAAGAATACATCAGTTAACTCAGTTGCATGTCAGTGCATGTACAGTTCAGTGGAGACAAGTGTTAGAGGTTGAGATTGTTATCAGTTGTGACTATAGTTGTGCATGAGATCTTGCACAATCAATGGGATTGAGTTATGCCAATGAGTACTGTGCAATGTGGCCAATACCAAGTATTATAGCCTGTGCTCACATGATTTTCAAGGTGAGTGATTCTCAAGCATTGTGCAGTGGAGGCAGGCAAAGCAATTGAGGAGATTTGAACCTATGACTTGTTCGGATCTGAGCTAGTTTTGTGTTTAACAGGTGGAGATATTACTGAGTACTTGTAAGGAGTATTGTACTATGTATTGTTACATGTTCTTAATCATTAATATACAGATAGTGTGGGGTTTTCAGCTGTAAGCTTTCCCCGAGTTACATACAGTGTTAATGTGTGCATGCTATTGATGTTTCATTGTTTTTAATGCTGCTCAATTGATGATCAACGTAGAGGAGGCTATGTATTATTCATGTATTCCACAATAGTGTATAAGCGAGATAATCTTGTTGAATAAGTGTTTATTATTCAAAATTTCTACACTCCAGGCCCAATGAATGGGTCAAAATAGCTATGTAATGGTTAACAAAGTAACACGAAGCAGCGTCTAGAAGAGCACCAACATCAACAGCAGTAGAGGGTAACATACCTGTGCGTGACAAAGGCAAGAGAAATATTGTTTATAGCGTAGAGGAAGAACATAGCTACAAGTTCAAGGCAAACCCACTTATGGAGAAACCATATTTGGAGATAGAGGCGAGAGGCAACAGCGTGACAAGAGGAACGCGCAAAGGCAGAGAGATAAATAGAGGATGGAGGAAACAATGAAGGAGTTGCAAGAGTTGAAGCAGCAACTCCGAGAGGAAAAAGAGTTGCGCAGGCAAGACAAGAAAGTGCAGCGGGGATAGACACAATAAGAGGTGCAACATGCACAGATTGATGAAACTATGCCGAGACAAGTGGTAGACTCATCCGAGTAGCTGGCACAAAGAAAACATGGTGAGAAGTCATAGAAGTAGGCTTTCGCTTAAGATATTGGAAAAATACTTGAGCAGATGAATACGGAGGTGGGGCAGCTAGAGTTAGAACAAGACATCGACCTCATGCCTTACAACCAAGAGGTCGACCTACCGGCTTCACTAGATCTGGAAGCATAGAAGGTCTAGAGAGATCAAGGAGATACTGAGATCCTTGAAGAGAATCCAGAAGCAGATATGCACAACATATCATTCGATGAGTCACAACATAGAGTTGTGCAATCGCACAGGGTGACTTCTTTGGATGTCCACACATCTCGTATGCAGCTTGAAGAACAAGTGATCACATATGATGTGCTCTAGCATCCAATAACATTGGCCAATGCTTCCAGAGCATATACTGAAGCCACCAGCTCAAGTGTTCGCTTCTTGATAGCAAAGAATGAGCAAATGGATAAGGAGTTACACATGGCCAAGCAAGGAGGAGAACAAATTATACCATCCACCAGATCAAGGTTGATGAAAGCGATACTGGATGAAGTATCGTCCCTTGAGACATTCATGCAGATGTTGTATTCCAAATTTGGTATCGTCCATAAGGCAGTTGTCCATCACAACGGTTGGTTGTAGCGCTGTGCTAGGAGTGCACGTATCTTGTCAAATCTGCATATTGTTGTCAACCGCAAGCAAACATTGACAATGAGATACAAGTGGGCCACGTTACACTTGGCCAAGTTGATGAAGCCCAAGGTGGTTGAGGTTGAAGTCACATATCCGGAGTTAGATCCGAAACTATGAGGAACTCCTGTAGCTCATCACCAGTTTGTAGGCTTTTGATGCATGGGTGTTTAGAAGCATGGATGTTGTTGTGTGCACACATGTGATCCCATCTATTGAGACACTCATTGAGGCAAAGATAAAGAATCAAGTCTAACTAGATCTGGACACGTACTTTGATGAGTTGGTGTGCATAGCCATCAACATAAACTTGGCTATCTACGCAGACACTATACATCCATATGTCGCTAGTCCGACAGCACTCAAGACGATGATGCGCATGTTATCAGACAAGTTGGTCAAAGAATCCAAATCAGTGTACGAAGATGCAATAGAGGCAAGAGTTCATTTCCAGAAAGATGTCACCACAAAGTACAAGGACATCATTGCAGACTACTAAGCTTGGCATTAGTTTGCCATTGTTGACCATCATGAGCATGTCGAAGAGTTGGTCTTCCCACAATTGTCTGAGTCTTAGTGTTATCTTACATGGCGTTCTCAAGCCTATTTTGTCTCAGATGGGTGCATGTGAAGATTGTATGTAACATCTTGTAAAGTGGAAGTCCAAGTGTCGATAGTTGAATGTAACAGTCATAGAGTAGTTGAAGAGTCATGAGGGTAAGTGAATAGTCACTAAGGGGAATGTCAAGGGTCACCCCACCCTTTGCAATTTATAGAACCTCATAACTAATTGTAGAAGCCTTTGGGCAGCCAAGCTTCCGATACGAGGATCTTAGAGAAAGCTTGGAGAGTATTGTAACGAGCCTTGGCTTGTCCAAAGTGTAGAGCTGGTACATCTTCTTTGGAGGAACAGGCAGTAGTGACTGTAACGCTCTATTATCAGGACTAGTGGTTGGTCATGGTTGTACTATATGGTTGGAACTTTCACTTCTTAATATAATAGAGCCAACATGTTTCATGCATATGTTGTTATTGTATTTCAATTAACTTGGTTACTCTAATGATATATGTATATGTTTTCTTACGCGTGTATGTATAAGCTCTCTCTATATATGTATGTATGAATCTTACTGAGATGTGTTGTTGGTTTAACCATCACTTTGGATTGTTGGTTCGCCTGCCTTCTAGTTCATAATGCATCTTTGCTCGTGTATTCCCTTCCAAGTTGCGTGTTTACACGGGTTTCCAAGGGGCACACTCATTCTAGCTTCTGTATGTTAGAAACATTCATACACCCTCCTTGGCTTGTTGTGCATGTCATACCCTTGCTACCAACAAGGACATCTTACTTACCTCTGCACGCAACCGCGGTCAAGGCGATACCGTACGACCCACTGCTGGGACTCCTACACCAAACGGTCTGAGGTCTATTTGAGACTTCTTACTTGGGAGATCCGCTAACATGTTGGCGGTTCCAGCACATTTAACAAGTTGTTAGCATATATTTCTCCATTTAAATTTGTATAGTTAGATTTTGGATTTATAATAAGTTAAATATTCATAAATAAAGAGTTTTAAATTTTATTTATTTATATATTTATAATTGAAAGTATTAAATGTTATTTAAACTAATGATATAATATTAATATAAATAATAAAAGTAAATTTTTAAATTTTTTATTGAAAAAAATTATATATATTTAAAATTTTATTTACAAAGTAAAGAAATTTATCTCATCTTAAATTTATATTATTTATTTATTTCTTATTATGTATAACATTTCCGCCCTACTTAGTGGTAAATCCTTATTGTTAGTGCAAATACAAACAACTATTAATAGGAAGAGAATGAGGTAGATTCGTTAGGTGCAAAATACAACGGGAAACAAGACCACCTTGAGGAGGAATCTAAATGATCAATGTAAATGGAGAATTTAAGTAATCAAGATGAATCGATGAGTATCAACCATTTATTTGGATTAGAAAAAACACACCTTTATACACTTTAGTAGTAAAAAATAAACTTAAAAATCAAATATTTATCCAATATAATTGTAATTATAAAACTATATCATTATTATTATGATTATAAACTATATCAATTTAAATAATTAAAAATATTTATAGATTATATATATAAATAATTAAAAATATTTATAGATTATATATATATATATATATATATATAATAAAAACTTTAATATGTTATTAAAATAATCTAATTTTAAAATATTTAAATAATTTTATATTTTTTTATAAGAAAATGGAGAAGATGGTATATTATCAATTTTCTTAACATGAAAATTAATGTACAATTGTAAAATATTTTGCATTGTAAATGATAAATTTATTTTTCGTTGTTAACCATTGAATTTTTTATTTTGTTTGGTTAGATTTTATATTTCTATTTTAGTTTCTGGTATTTTTTTAACTTTTATATTTCTATTTTAGTTTCTGCTAGTTGCCTTAACAATATCCATACTTTCATTAAATAAAAAACAGTTACAAGATACATGGATTGATTCGTGATAGACTCTCCCGATTTATGACTACATAAGCCTATCTAATAATTCTTGAAAATGAACAGTACTAGTATCCAAGATAATTTCTTGTATGTGATTATTCAAAGCTATGAGATTATCAAAAATAAAAAAAGAGAGAAAAAACAGGGAATCCATCAATCATATCTAAATAACAACCTCCAATATGATTATCAAAAACCAAAAAAAGGAAAAATAAGGAATCCATCATATCTAATGACACCAAGCGGAAGACATTTTTTCACCTATACGATTATCAAAAGCCAAAAATATATGTGATTACCAAAAACCAAAAAAATAAAATAAATAATCAATCATATCTAATGACACCAAGCCTGAGAAAAGCCATTTTTAAACTCATTAAAATTGATTTTCCTAGTTCCATCAAGCATCCTTCCTTTGACAACCTATCTACTACTTGATTTTATTCTATAGAAGAAAGTGATCTGTTGAAAAATAAGATCATCAATCTGATTTGGTTATTTATAAATGTGAGAGAAAGTAATCCTCTTAAAAAATAAGATAACAATCTGATCCTTCTAGATGACTTTTGAGTGTACCAAAATATCCATCTATAATTCAATCCACTTGCACCAAAAAATACTCGCCACAAAGCCAAGAGCTCCGCTTCTATTATTTGATCCAACTCCGCTCGACTAGCAAAAAATACAGAGAGAGTGCACGCTTAATAACTATAACACCCTTGCTACGTCTTTAAAAAAACGCTCCATCAAATAGCCCCACTGGAAAATTAGACCAAATATCCTTAATTTGCCAGCTTCTTCTTGTGATCTTGAGTTCGTTGATCGATTTCTTATGATGAAATGAGATTGCAATTTTTTAAGAGTATGTTATACGGTTAGACCTGAGGTAATAAATGTGCGAGTGTTTGTAGATTTAAAATGTTCTGTATCATCTACGTTTGCATTTCTCACCATTTGCCTTTTCAGAACCGTCCGTGTGAGACAGTTTAAGGGTACGTCAAATCATTACAATTTCTATTTATTTCAAACAAAAGTTAATATTTTACACACAATCATTTCCCAGAACAATAAGCCTGGGAAAAATGTCCATGGAGTATTAAAAGAAAATCAATCACCCAAAACCGCCGAGAAAATGACTCCAGCCGGAGATTTTGAACTAGTCATGTGTTTCTTGTGCTTCCAATTACTGAATATCATTTGCCAATAACGCTGGCTCTGCAAAGAGGACACGAAGACTTGGTGGGGCACAAGAGAAGCCAACGATCAATGCAGGAAATATGGAAATAATGTTTGCAGTTGGGAAGAATGCGGACCCCATCCTCCTGCTCAATACACCCCAAACAGATAGCACACGACGATGAGGACGGATCATTCCTGTTTCCATCATCAAAATCTGACATCTTCCTTAGCCTTCCATACCTCGTTTTGGGCAGCGCTTTGATCATTTTACAGCGGCGAGACGGCTTACGTATCTTGTATCCGCGGATTCTGGAGCGGCTGTGGTTAACATTAATAGTTAGCATACCCAGCAGCGTGCAGAATCCAAAAAGCAGGGCAAGTAGCCCGTTGAACTGCTCCAATGGGAAGAGAATTTGCCTATGTAACCCTCCCATAACTGCTTTCAAGTTTTGTGTATCTGCCACCAAATCCAAGAAACCCATCACAATACACATCGTGCATCCCATGCCCGTGCAAAACACGTAGATTGCTATCGATGCCAACGCTGGGTTTAATTCAGAAAAAGCGGTCACACCATTCAATATAGGCACTGCTAGACGCTCAAGCGTGCTTTTCACACAACCAAAATAATGAAAAAGAGGCTGCATCTTTTGTTCTGAAAGCGGGGGAGTCTCTGACAGCGCCATCTATAAGAATACGTGAAGTAGTATGGGCGGATCGATGTATTCTTATTCCTGATCTGCAATCGTAACAGAGCAGCTAATCCAGAGTGCTCCCTCCAACAGATGTAGGCGGTTCCGTCGGCTTAACAAATTGAATTGGTGAAACCCAAATCCCTCCGAAAATTCAGAGGTAGATATTAGCGAAAAAGTGCTCTCTTGTATGTATGCATGATCCAGGCAAGACAAAAGTTCAGCGATTCAGATGAATCAGTGGGAAAGATAATAGAAATCGTAGGTATATTTATAACACTGATTGTAGCTCTACCAGGGATTCCTCTTTCTGCGGCTTTGGTTTGGCCGGAGTTGGTGTATTACGATTGATGTTGACACGCTGAAAGTTCTCGTGTGGAAAAATCTAATTTCTAGAAGGCCGGCGTTCTAGAGCCTGGGGTGGGGTCGGGTGTGAGAACTAAGTGACCCGTAGGGTTGGCAACCAATAAATCCGGGTATTTAATGTCTCTAAGACCATATCTGTAAGACCATATCTAACAGGACCGCATGCCATGCTAACCATACATAAAAACCTCAAACCATGCATAGCATCTGGAGGCGCATCTGAGATGTGACGCGCTGCATGACACACCATGTTTTCCGAGGCAGTTCCTATTTCCAATCCTATAGAAACATAAATGAGCGCTAAGTACCTGTGACAGGACATTCGTGACTCCTAAGGCATGCTACATATCCATGAAAGCCATACATATCCATGCATATTCCGGCAACTCGATCACCCTACCTCCGGCAAGCTCTAGCATTCAATGTATCTGCGACCACTGCCAGACCTGTCACGTCTCCTCCTGCAACCTCCGTTGGCTTCCTCATCTACCAACGTTTTCCAAATTCCGTTTTATTTTGAATTTATTAAAGGCGCTAAAGGAAATCAAATTTGAATTTTGAATTTGTAATTTCGTTCAGTCCATATTTTATTTTGTTAGAAGGCAGCTTTTTGGCTCCTGGTTCATGTTTGTTTTTTTTTAAGGGGAGCCGCTGAACACATTATTTCTTGGCACCGAAAAGCTCTGGGAGCTACTTCGTATTCGGAACCTCATTATCTCATCACGGATTGGGCATGGACGCTAGTGAAAGAAGGCAGAACCAGTGAAATAATAGACGAGAGAATCCGGCAAAGCGGGGCGGAGAGCATGATGAAGAGAGTTGTTTCAATCGGTATTCTGTGCGCACATGTTATGGTGGCATCCAGACCTCGAATGGTGCTGGAGGGTGAGGGTGACATTCCTGAAATTCCAGACATGCCTTTGCGGCTTATGTTACATGGTCCGTCTCTGTTAAACCAATTAAACGATTCTTCCCTTTTTCCTTGTATCATTTCTGGGCCTGCCTTCAGCGGATGTAGGTAACTGCATTTCTTCCATTAGAGCACTACCCGAAGTGTGGGCGGTAATTGCAAAACATTTGATAGTAGACAGTTAAGTTCTGTGAAGTAATTTGTATTATAATGTCCAGGAAATTAGTTTGAATATAAGTGTTTAGTTGTCATGTAAACTCGTCGAACTTGTACCAATCTGTGGTGCTTTCCGTGAACCTGTCGTTAATATATATAGTTGCCCTTCTTGGAAAATTAATGTCAATCCAATCTATGGTTGCCCATTCTTCCATGTCCCTAATACATTGATGAAATATTTTGTTGTGGCCGATATTGCTGTGGAATTAGCGGTGGATCGAATCTGAGCATTAAATCCTTCTTTACGGGATAACAGATGGCTTACATTTCCAATTGGGTTGAAGGCCTCCATGCTCATGCTTACCACTCACGATTAGTGCGATGAGTTTCATAATTTCTACTTTAAATTTCTCACATTTTTGAAGTGGGGATATGGCCTACATGTTCATCCTTACCGTTTACACTTAGTACGTGGAGTTTCATATTTTACAATTAAATGCCTCATTTTTCAAGGAGTAGGATTATGGCATCCATGTTCATGCTTTCCATTTGGTACCCTTCATCATTCGCGTTTTAAAGGTGCTTTTTTTAATGCTGATTTTTTCCCTTCACTACATTATTAGGTGGATAAA
Source organism: Pinus tabuliformis (assembly GCA_031772625.1). NCBI lineage: Eukaryota > Viridiplantae > Streptophyta > Pinopsida > Pinales > Pinaceae > Pinus > Pinus tabuliformis. Next base: position 589,056,353 of record CM062818.1, read on the forward strand.
TTACACTAATGCTAATCATTTTTTTAATGAACCATTAATAAATAGAAAAGTTTAGTTTTTCACTTTTCAGGTTATTGAGATCAAGATTTTTATAGTCCATGGAATAAAGTGTGGCTTATCGTGATAATTTTTATTTAATATTCAATATTCACTAATTAAGAATTTACATTCTCTCTTTAGTGGACATGTTTGACATTTATTATAAATATTTAACAAAATAAAAGTATAATAAAAAATAAAATTATAAAAAATTGATTGTTTTTTGAAAGAATATATATTTTTGAAAATTTTATATGTAATTTTTAAGAGTAAAATAAATATGTGCATAGACATGTTTATTTTGGAATATCTCTATGAAATATTCTAGTATGAAATTTTATCTTTAAAGTAGTTGTCATTTTTTGTTTTAATTAGATTGATTAATTAAAAATATCATATAAATAAGTGTCATATCAAGTGAGTTATGGTTTTTTTGAGCATGTGTTATTGATAAGCCATGGTATTAGCTCATGATATTGTAACAAAGTCTATTTACATATTATGAAGGTACATGGAAACATGAATGCAAACCTCTGTTGTTAAAAATTCATGTTCCAAGTTTTATTTCAAATGTATTAAATTTTGACATACTTACTGTTTTTATAATAAATAAAAAAATTATTTAAAATATAGTTATCATTTAATTAGTTTTTATCATTTTATTTTTATTTTAATACTCTGAAATGTATAATGTAATTATAGTAGTTGGGAAAATAGTTTATTTTCAAACCTATATAAAATAGAGGGATATGTTGATCCCTTGTTATATATATTTCAGATTTGTTTGGATTAATATCAAAATTAGCACTTAATTTATAAATAATTTTCCAAAAATAATATAAAATAAAAATGTAAATACTATATTATTTAATTATTTAAAGGATTAATATTATTATTATTTATTATATAATTTTTATTCCACGGTATTTTTTAATTATTGAAATTGTATTTTTAAATATATTAAAAAATATATTAAAATTATGTTTTTAAATAAATAAATAAATTTAATATTTTTCACTATTAAGTATAAGAGTGAAATTGAGTAAAAATATTAATAAAATACATAATTAAATATGAAGGTGGAGGGAAAGAAAGATATTGAGAAAAAAAATTATAATAATATGTTTTTGACCAATATTTACATCCACCCTTACTCTTATCCTTACCATTATATAGAATGTTTTGCTCAATATTGCCCCTAACCTTAACTCTGGCTCCTAGAATGTTTTGCCCATATCTCTCCCAATGTCAACTCCCACCTCAATATATTTTAGAGTGGGGTTGGGAGAAATATTGGAAAAAATGTACTTGTGGGTAGGGATTGAGGAAAATATTGGGCAAAAACTATGTTTGGGGATGATGATGGGGAAATAAAATGCCAAATATTTTCCCCAAACCACACTATAACTTTCAAATATATTTTGAAAATAAAATGCCAAATATTCCCCACCCACATATTTTAGCCAATATTTCCACTAGCATTCTCATTTATATTTTGCCCAATATTTTCCTCCACCCAAATCTTTTAATATTTGATATTGAAAATTGTGGTAAAAAAAATATTGAGCAGAACATATCATACTAATATGTCACTCTTATATATTCTACAATTCTTTAAACTTTACACTATGAGACTCTGAGTAGGGATGAAATGAATATTCAAAAAAAAAAAACATTATTATAATATTTGTTTTTCAATATTTTTCTCAACCCTATTTATATCTTCATATATTTTATAATTTTTTTTAAATTTAGAAAAAATTAAAAAAAATAAATTTTATATCATAATTAGTGAAATTAAGATAGAAAAAAATTAAGCCTAATATAAAAAAATATATTATAATTAGTGAATATAATAAATCATATCATAATTAGTGAAAGTAAGATGGAAAAAAAATTTGAGCCCAGTAAGGATGAAAGTAAATATTGGAAAAACCATATTATTATAATATCAAAAAATTGAACCTAGTATATTATAGTAAGGGTAAAAATAAATATTCAAAAAACATATTATTATAATATCAAAAAATTTAACCCAATATATTATAATAAAGATGAAAGTAAATATTAAAAAAAAAACATATTATTAGAATATCTTTTACTCAATAAATCACTTCTCTCACTTGCATAAATTTTATAATAATAAAAAATTCTTTAATAATCAAATTTAAATTTAAAACATATATAAACAATATCAATACGCCTCTTCTCTCACTTTCATAATATGTCTCTTCTTTCACTTTCATAAATTCTATAATTTAATTTAAATTTAAAATATACATAAACAATAACAACGAGCAAATATATAAATTATAAATAATCCAACTAATTGAAGTATAAAATATAAATAACCCAACTAGACGAAATATATAGTATAAAATATAAGACAACCGGCCAAAATCTAAATTATAGATAACACAACTAACTGACATATTAAAAAAATATAATTAAGATATTGGAATTTATATAAAAATATATAACCTAATTTACTTAAAAAGGAATAAAATGGAAGGGTATAGTTGTCGATTCTTTTCGTATTCCATGTTCTACCGAGAATATGTACAAATGATACTATTAAAATTAGTAAAGTTAGATGCTAAGGATCATGAATGTCATTCATTTATTTTATTTTAATGCTAAAATGGGTCATAAATGCTTTTATACTTTTGGAAACTTTTGGGCAATAATGGTGATACATGCTTACTCTATGTTTAAATAAGTAAAGTTAGATGCAAGGCGGGTGGATGTAGTTCATTTACTAAAAAATGATAACAAAGTCTCTATAAATGTTTTTTATAAATTTTATTTAAAAAGTTGATACTAATTTGAATAACAATTATATCAAACAATATGTTTTTTGGGAAATTAGAAATGGGAAAATAATTTTGTTCTGGTTAGACTTATAGTATTAGAGAAAAAAAATGTTTGGGAGACAAGATTTGAGTGACTTATTTTTGTACATAACTAGCAGGAACTTCTACACAGTGGATCATTATTAGAAAGATGCCCTGACTAATGATGGTTGGAGGAAATGGAAGGAACGTCAGGATTGACCTCAACCCCCTGAGTCAGTTCAATGGAAGCAACTGGACAGAGAGTTAGAATCCAGGAAGCTTACAGTCCAAAATGGACCAGACATTCTTCGATGGGGATATACTACAAAGGGAATATTTACCATCAAAGAGGCTTACCATTTAAAGGCAAGATGGGAGCAGGGGCATCACCATCCAATTTGGAAGAAGCTTTGAAAAGGTGGGTGGTGGTCGAGAGTTGCATACATTCTCTCGTTGGCATATAGGGGTAGAATCCTCACTTGGGATCAACTACAAAAAAGGGGTATCTATGGACCCTTGTATTGTATCATGTGTGGTCAACATAATGAGGATCTCAAACACCTATTAAATCCATGTCCTTTTGTAGTTCAAAAGTGGCACCAAGTGGAAGATCTCTTTGGAAGGATGGATAGAGACCATCAAAGCATTAGAGAAACCATCCTTATATGGTGGACATGCCTCTTCTCAAGCCTGGTCTTAATCGCGCTTGGGGACTATCTCTAGACTCCACACTTTGGGCTATATGAAAAGAGAGGAACTGTAGGACCTTTTAGAATAGCCAACAATCTTAGGAAGCAGTATGGGAGGGAACCATCCAGAATATCCGGGAAACAATCTTGGCTAAGAAATGGCAACCAGATGACTAGCAAGTTGCTCCCCAAGAGGCTAGAATCCTACACCACCTAAACCTATCACCATCAATGATGTAGATTGTCCTGTAGATTCACAAGCTCATTTAATCTACTAAAACAAGAGACAAGAATCTACTTCTACTCTTTACAACGGAAGCCCATAAAGATCGATGAAAAAAATAATTGACAAGAGGAATAATATCAATGGCACATAACACAATAAGTATAAGGGAAAGCCACATCTCAAAACCCCGCTATCTGTATTGCATTAAATCAGAAATCCAAGATGATAATACAATGCTTGTTCTCACAAGAACAATCCCAGCACTCACTAAAATCAATCTCCAACTCACAAGCAAACTCTTCGCCAACACTTAGCCAATTCTATAGCTCTCCGAGTCCCTATTTCCTTGGAAAATTCCTATAGCTGATTAGCCCATCTTAAAGGGAAATCAGTGCATCCAAAAGTCTGTAATCCCTTCAAGGTTGAGTTCCTTAGCGCATGCACCATCTGTACAGCTTAGAAAATTATACAACAAATCGTACATTGTCTCTGCACTCTAGTCTCAACTGGGTCTTTCTCATAATCGACATGCATGAGTTTCTGATGAGGGAATCTTCAGCTAACTAGAGTAGCACTAGTTAATGCATTAGTGCACCAACTGACTGTTAACTCACTATTAGTTCCTCAAACAGTTTGGAACTAATTTAACTGGACTTAACTCAGTAAACTGAGTTAACTAATTACAACTCACAATTAACTCATCCTGGACCCCTATAATGTAGGGACAACATATACATGACTTCATAAAGACTTCCAACTTGAAATTCCTAAGTTAACTAAGTCAAGTCACTCTGGTTAACTATTACAAGTTGCTATGAGAATATTATTCGATACTAATTCTCTGTTTAGTTCAAGGACAAATTAAACTGGAATTTTTGGATTCTATTTTTATCATTTCTTATTTCTATTTTCAACACTCCCTGTCAACAAGAAAGGAATTCAACTTAATCCCGTTCTTGAACCTTTAGATTGTTCTGCATGCAACACTTCTCTCTAGTGTTGCTGCTCCAACAACTCTAGAAACAAAACAAAAAAACATCCAACTTGAAATATGTCCCCACAATACAATTGTTTGCGGATAGATGGTTAATAAGCCAATGAATGATTTGTGTATGATTTATGTATCTCTAGAAGAACAACTAATGGATATGATAACATAAATCTGGAGTGCAATATGTAATTATTTGAGAAATAATTTTGAACAAATATGGTACATCACATGATTATGTTATTCACAATATATTTTTTATTCATTTTCTTTATTTCTGTATATATTGTCCTTTTAAGAAAAGAGAAGCAAATGGTTTATTAATGAATATAAACAATTATTTAACAACGAAGATACAAATATTAAATATACAAAGGAGATGGTTTATTAATGAATATAAACAATTATTTAACAACGAAGATACAAATATTAAATATACAAAGGAGACAAATTGGTAGTATCATCATTAATATGAACGTGGAAGTTAGAATGACAAGGCAGAAACAATGACATCATCGAATGAAAAAATTTGAGTTTCTTATTTGATTTAATGCAAAAAATATATTACCACTAAAAAGTAATACCTTCACAAACTCTATGACAATTATGAGTATGTTCCCTTTTTAAAAATAAAAAGCATGTTTAGAATTATAAAATTAGTGGAATCTGTTGGGGTTTATGACCATTCGTCCACTAGGAATTTGTCATGCATTTCTAAGACTATTGTAATATATTGCCTCAATAACTACTGCACCTAACTTCCTTTGGAAGAGAACATACAAACCTGCAAACTTCATGGACACATCTTTGGGTGTTGTGGACATAGTTATAATCATTGGATTCAATTCAACGGTTAGAGAATTGCAGGGTCATGTCAGAGTATATATGAACCTTATTAAAGAGTCAAAACTCTTGTTTCTCTCAAACCTTTTTGAATGATTTTGATTTCCAGAAATAAGCTTGCCTATTTTCTTGGAAGACTCGCCAATTTCATGAAAGATCTAGGGTTTTATAATAAGGAAAAAAAAGTAGACTCCATCTTTAGGAAGTTTATCCTTGGTAGGAATCAATACAATACTGGAAGATCCTCATACAACCCCCGCCAGTTTTTCAATTTGAAAAACTGGCACCCAATTTAGACCTATCATAGGATTCATAAAATGTGGTAATATGGTTCTAATTGTTAAAGACATCGAAATCAACCTCCTTTTATGCACACTTTCTTTGGTCAATCCAAAGTTGTAGAACATTTCCACACTAACAAATATGCCAAAGAATATGCACTAGTATCCAACTACTATATAAAACATTTTATGCATATTGGTTTCCACTTGGTTATCTTCTTTTGGTGAGTTCATAGTTGCAAAATACTTGCATGCTAACAAATATACTAAAGAATCTGGATTGATGTCTAACTGCTAGATAGAAGTTTTAAACACAATGGGTTGCACTTCGTCATGTCAATCAATAGAAACAAACCCTATTATTCATTTTATTTGTATAATATGTTTATCTTTGTTTAAGTGTCTTATCCATAGACAATAGGAAAACTTTTGATATTGTCCTTCTTGAATCTGTTCATAAGTATCTGTGTTTTCCCAATTGATTGATATATATCGTAGGACATGCCTCTTTGGGGCACTTGAACTTTTAATGTCTTTATCTTCCACATTTTAAATTAGTTCCATAATGATTTGTCTATAGGAAGGATCTAATTTTGTGGTCTTGGAAATTGCTTTGTGCCATTTTGCTTAGAAGTCTAGGTGGAGCTCAATTTCTTTCTTTCAAAATATTAACAATTTGTTTTATCTGGAATTATGGGGAATATCATTCAACATTTCAAAATTATTATGCACAAGTATGTATTTCTTCGAACCTTCAACCTTTTTAGGTTCACATGGTAATTCTTGTTTTAAAGATTGTAGTTTTGTTTTGTTTTACTTCTAATAAATGTCATGCTTTCTGTATAATGGCTACTTCACGATTGTGGATGTTGGTTCATGCAACAATGTGGGCCCGTCACACGTGTTGGAGAATACACCAACAAGAAGAATGTACACATATATTACCAGAGTTGTGAAAGTTAATTCCTTATTGGAGGCCATAAATGATCATCTAGATAAGGCAATAGAAGATGTCTTGGTTCGAAAAAGACTGTATGCTGAGTAAAAGCTCTGCATCTGAATGCACTTTTTATTTTCGTTTATTAGAAGTTACAAGGCAATCTATCGTGTAAATCATGAATTGTCTGACCTCTTTAAGATTGTTGTTTTTGCCTTGTGATTGTATCCTTGATTCACATTACGCAATGAATTTGTTCTTTTATATGATTGTATGCATGCTCACATGATTTGTTTATTTTGACAAAATTTACAAATATAACAAAGAATCTGGATTGATGTCTAGCTGCTAGATAAGCCCATACAGGGTTTTCGAGGGCCTTGAATCCAAATAACAACGTCCTTTTCTATAAACACAATGAACACGGCTATACAGGAAAGTTAGGGATATACGGAAGACATGCGTATATCTTCCCTATATGCCCAATTTCCATATATGCGCACATCTTTCGTATATGCACAGTTTCCGTATATGCATAATTTTGTATATTGAATTTACGCATATACAATGTAGAAACATAAACGACGTGCATATACGAAAGATATGCGCATCCAGAAAAGTTAAGGATATACGGAAGATATGCGCATATCTTCCGTGTATGCTCAATTTCCGTATATGCGCACATCTTCCGTATATGCACAGTTTCCGTATATGCTCAATTTCTGTATATGGAATTTGCGTATCTGCGATGCAGATATATGAACGACATGCATATACGGAAGATACGCACATACAAGAAAGTTAGGAATATACGGAAGACATGTGCATATCTTCCATATATGCCTAGTTTCCGTATATGCGCACATCTTCCGTACATGCACAGTTTCCGTATATGCGTAATTTTTGTATATTGAATTTGCATATATATGATGCAGAAGCATAAACGGCATGAATATATGGAAGATATGCCCAATTTCCGTATATGCGCACATCTTCTGTATATGCACAGTGTCCGTATATGCGCAATTTTTGTATATGGAATTTGCGCATCTGCGATGCAGATATATGAATGACGTGAATATACGGAAGATCTGCACATACAGGAAAGTTAGGGATATATGGAAGACATGCGCATATCTTCTGTATATGCCCAATTTCCATATATGCGCATACCTTCCGTATATGCCCAGTTTCTGTATATGCGCAATTTCTGTATATGGAATTTGCGCATATACGATGCAGATACATGAACGACGTGCATATACGAAGGATATGCACATATAGGAAAGTTAGGGATATACGGAAGGTATGCGCATATCATCCTTATATGCCTAACTTTCCTATATGTGCATATCCTCCATATATGCACGTCGTTTATGTATCTGCATCGTATATGCGCAATTTCTATATATGGAATTTGCACATATACGATGCAGATACATAAACGATGTGCATATACAGAGGATATGCGCATATAGGAAAGGGAGATACAGAAGGTATGCGCATATCTTCTGTATATGCGCACTTTCTACAATTTATGTATATGCGAAATTTATGTATATGGAATTTGCGCATATACGATGTAGATACGTGAATGAAGATATGCGCAAAGTCCATATACTGAAATTTCGCATATACGGAAAATATGCGCATATACGGAAGATATGCACATATACGAAAATTGCGCATATACGGAAGATATGCGCATACCTTCCGTATATCCCTAACTTTCCTATATGTGCATATTTTCCGTATATGCACGTTGTTTATATATTTGCATCGTATATGCGCAAATACCATATACAGAAATTGCGCATATACAGAAATTGTGCATATACAGAAAATATGCGCATATCTTCCGTATATGTACAATTTCATATCTTTCGTATATGCACAATTTCCGTATATGCACAATTTCTGTATATGGAATTTGCGCATATACGATGCAGATACATAAACGACGTGCATATACGGAAGATATGCACATATAAGAAAGTTAGGGATATACGGAAGATATGCGCATATCTTCCGTATATGCGTAATTTCTATATATGCGCATATCTTCTGTATATGCACAATTTCCGTATATGCGCAATTTCTGTATATAGAATTTGCGCATATCTTCATTCATGTATCTACATCGTATATGCGCAAATTCCATATACAGAAATTTCGCATATACGGAAGATATGCACATATAGGAAAGTCAGGGATATACACAAGATATGCGTATATCTTCCGTATATCCCAAACTTTCCTATATGTGCATATCCTCTGTATATGCACGTCGTTTATGTATCTGCATTTTATATGCGCAAATTCCATATACAGAAATTGCGTATATATGGAAATTGCGCATATACAGAAGATATGCTCTTATCTTCTGTATATGCGCAATTTCCGTATATGGAATTTGCGCATATACGATGTAGATACACAAACGACGTGCATATACGGAAGATATGCACATATAGGAAAGTTAGGGATATACGGAAGATATGCACATATCTTCTGTATATGCGGAATTTACGTATATGCACAATTTCTGTATATGAAATTTACGCATATACGATGCAGATACATAAATGACGTACATATACGGAAGATATGGACATATAGGAAAGTTAGGGATATTGGGAAGATATGCGCATATCTTCCATATATGCGCAATTTCCGTATATGCGCATATCTTCCGTATATGCACAATTTCCGTATATGCACAATTTCTGTATATGGAATTTGCGCATATCTTCGTTCATGTATCTACATCGTATATGCGCAAATTCTATATGCAGAAATTGTGCATATACGGAAACTGTGCATATACGGAAGATATGCGCACATCTTCCGTATAACGTATATGCACGTCGTTTATGTATCTACATCGTATATGCGCAAATTCCATATACAGAAATTGCACATATACGGAAATTGTGCATATACGGAAGATGTGCGCATATCTTTCGTATATCCCTAACTTTCCTATATGTGCATATCTTCTGTATATGTATGTCGTTTATGTATCTGCATCGTATATCGCAAATTCCATATACAGAAATTGCGCATATACGAAAATTGTGCATATACGGAAGATATGTGCATATCTTTCATATATGCACAATTTTTGTATATGCACAATTTCTGTATAAGGAATTTGTGCATATAAGATGCAGATACATAAACGACGTGCATATATGGAAGATATGCAGATATAGGAAAGTTAGGGTTATACGGAAGATATGCACATATTTTCCGTATATGCACAATTTCCGTATATGCGTAATTTCTGTATATGGAATTTGCGCATATACGATGCAGATACATAAACGACGTGCATATACGGAGGATATGCACATATAGGAAAGTTAGGCATATACAGAAGGTGTGCGCATATCTTCCGTATATGCACAATTTCCATATATGCGCAATTTTTGTATATGGAATTTGCGCATATACGATGTAGATACATAAACGACGTGCATATACGGAAGATATGCACATATAGGAAAGTTAGGGATATAGGGAAGATATGCGCATATACCAATTTCCGTATATGCACATATCTTCTATATATGCACAATTTCCGTATCTACGCAATTTCTGTATATGGAATTTGCGCATATACGATGCAGATACATAAACGATATGCATATACGTCATATATGCACATATAATAATGTTAGGGATATATGGAAGATATGCGCAATTTACTAGTGACTATCGAGGGGTATGCATACCATACCAGTTAACCTGGCATCCCCCTTATCACCTAGGTCTAACTGACTTTACCAGTGATTATTGGGGGGTACGCATGCCATACCAGGACTTACAGCAGTATGCCCATTTACATGTAACAAAAATTGACTCCATAATATTTTGTTTTACCTTGTTGATGTCTTTGTACATATGACATCAATTTCCATATAAAAAGAACCCATCTACCAGATTACATGGGTCAACAACCACTGTAACCGCCAGTTATCTAGGTGTTCTTTTCAGGTACATGGTTCATCAATTAATTAATCCACATGCACATATCCTCTTTCTTTTGCAATATAACACATGAGCATGGTCTCTTACATTTATCACAATACAATTACATGCATTACAGTTATAACCCGGGCCCAAAACCGTAAGACGAGACTTCAGCTTCATATCGGAGCATATTTGCATAGCAACCAAACCTACCAAACCTTCGATTGAATCCTAACCAGAGTACAATGTGCAAAGATTCTATGTTTTAAGTTTTCTTTGACACCACCGCTGTGTAGAGCTTACTTTGTTAATTCAAGTGTGGCCCTCGTGACCTTTGTTCAAACTGTGTGTGCATTTAGAAATATTTTTCCTCTCTTGTTTCTTCGATGTAGCCCCGAGCTCACCTTATTTCACGCCCATCTCCTTGGCCATGTCGAGGGTTGCCCTTATCACCTCCTGTTGCTTCCACATCAAGTCTTCAACATGCTAAGTCAAGATAGGATCTAAAATGTTCGTCGTTTTTCCCAACTATAACAGCTCCAACTCGTTGGAAAGATTCATGGCCAAAACAACTCATAGAACTGAGTCTCCAAATGAGGAAAGTCTCCATCTCTTTGTTTTGACCGTTGCCATGAAGATTAACATCCTTCATGCTATTCAAACACTTTTCCCCCTCCTCTGGCAACGATTTCTAATCCTTTAATATAGAGGGTGTGCAGTAAACATTTTTTCTTCTAGATTTATTGTCCCAAAGGTAACCATACCTAGAAAAATGCTTCCTTCCCATGACAACCGATCTCGACTTTTGCAACCTCTAGAAATCTCGACGCCATTAGCAGAAGACCCTATGGCAATAGGAACCTATTTCGGTTCCTTTAAAGAATCACTATGATTGCTTTTCCTCTGCTTAAAACAAATGACCAGATCTACATTCTGTGATATATCTATCTATCAAATTCCTCATACAAAGCTGCTACTTGGGTGTTTTCTAATATGCCTACATCTTCCGTATATGCCCAGTTTCCGTATATGCCCACATCTTCCGTATATGCCCAGTTTCCGTATATGCCCACATCTTCCGTATATGCGCACATCTTCCGTATATGCCCAGTTTCCGTATATGCCTACATCTTCTGTATATGCCCAGTTTCCGTATATGCCCACATCTTCCGTATATGCCCACATCTTCCGTATATGCCCAGTTTCCGTATATGCCTACATCTTCCGTATATGCCCAGTTTCCGTATATGCCCACATCTTCCGTATATGCCCAGTTTCCATATATGCCCACATCTTCCGCATATGCGCACATCTTCCGTATATGCCCAGTTTCCGTATATGCCTACATCTTCCGTATATGCGCACATCTTCCCTATATGCCCAGTTTCCGTATATGCACACATCTTCCGTATATGCCCAGTTTCCGTATATGCCTACATCTTCCGTATATGCCCACATCTTCCGTATATGCCCAGTTTCCGTATATGCCTACATCTTCCGTATATGCCCAGTTTCCGTATATGCCCACATCTTCTGTATATGCCCAGTTTCCGTAAATGCCCACATCTTCCGTATATGCGCACATCTTCTGTATATGCCCAGTTTCCGTATATGCCTACATCTTCCGTATATGCCCAGTTTCCGTATATGCCCACATCTTCCGTATATGCCCAGTTTCCGTATATGCCCACATCTTCCGTATATGCGCACATCTTCCGTATATGCCTAGTTTGGGCATATGCGCACATCTTCCGTATATGCCCAGTTTCTGTATATGCCCAGTTTTTGTATATGCCCACATTTTCCGTATATGCGCACATCTTCCGTATATGCCCAGTTTCCGTATATGCCTACATCTTCCGTATATGCGCACATCTTCCCTATATGCCCAGTTTCCGTATATGCACACATCTTCCGTATATGCCCAGTTTCCGTATATGCCTACATCTTCCGTATATGCCCACATCTTCCGTATATGCCCAGTTTCCGTATATGCCTACATCTTCCGTATATGCCCAGTTTCCGTATATGCCCACATCTTCCGTATATGCCCAGTTTCCATATATGCCCACATCTTCCGTATATGCGCACATCTTCCGTATATGCCCAGTTTCCGTATATGCCCACATCTTCCGTATATGCCCAGTTTCCGTATATGCCCACATCTTCCGTATATGCGCACATCTTCCGTATATGCCCAGTTTCCGTATATGCCTACATCTTCCGTATATGCCCAGTTTCCGTATATGCCCACATCTTCCGTATATGCCCAGTTTCCGTATATGCCCACATCTTCCGCATATGCGCACATCTTCCGTATATGCCCAGTTTCCGTATATGCCCACATCTTCCGTATATGCGCACATCTTCCCTATATGCCCAGTTTCCGTATATGCCTACATCTTCCGTATATGCCCAGTTTCCGTATATGCCCACATCTTCCGTATATGCGCATATCTTCCGTATATGCCCAGTTTCCGTATATGCCCACATCTTCCGTATATGCCCAATTTCCGTATATGCCCACATCTTCCGTATATGCGCACATCTTCCGTATATGCCCAGTTTCCGTATATGCCTACATCTTCCGTATATGCCCAGTTTCCGTATATGCCCACATCTTCCGTATATGCCCAGTTTCCGTATATGCCCACATCTTCCGTATATGCGCACATCTTCCGTATATGCCCAGTTTGGGCATATGCGCACATCTTCCGTATATGCCCAGTTTCCGTATATGCCCAGTTTTCGTGTATGCCCACATTTTCCGTATATGCGCACATCTTCCGTATATGCCCAGTTTCCGTATATGCCTACATCTTCCGTATATGCGCACATCTTCCCTATATGCCCAGTTTCCGTATATGCACACATCTTCCGTATATGCCCAGTTTCCGTATATGCCTACATCTTCCGTATATGCCCACATCTTCCGTATATGCCCAGTTTCCGTATATGCCTACATCTTCCGTATATGCCCAGTTTCCGTATATGCCTACATCTTTCGTATATGCCTACATCTTCCGTATATGCCCAGTTTCCGTATATGCCCACATCTTCCGTATATGCGCACATCTTCCGTATATGCCCAGTTTCCGTATATGCCCACATCTTCCGTATATGCCCAGTTTCCGTATATGCCCACATCTTCCGTATATGCGCACATCTTCCGTATATGCCCAGTTTCCGTATATGCCTACATCTTCCGTATATGCCCAGTTTCCATATATGCCCACATCTTCCGTATATGCCCAGTTTCCGTATATGCCCACATCTTCCACATATGCGCACATCTTCCGTATATGCCCAGTTTCCGTATATGCCTACATCTTCCGTATATGCGCACATCTTCCCTATATTCCCAGTTTCCGTATATGCACACATCTTCCGTATATGCCAAGTTTCCGTATATGCCTACATCTTCCGTATATGCCCACATCTTCCATATATGCCCAGTTTCCGTATATGCCTACATCTTCCGTATATGCCCAGTTTCCGTATATGCCCACATCTTCCGTATATGCCCAGTTTCCGTATATGCCCACATCTTCCGTATATGCGCACATCTTCCGTATATGCCCAGTTTCCGTATATGCCTACATCTTCCGTATATGCCCAGTTTCCGTATATGCCCACATCTTCCGTATATGCCCAGTTTGGGCATATGCGCACATCTTCCGTATATGCCCAGTTTCCGTATATGCCCAGTTTCCGTATATGCCCACATTTTCCGTATATGCGCACATCTTCCGTATATGCCCAGTTTCTGTATATGCCTACATCTTCCGTATATGCGCACATCTTCCCTATATGCCCAGTTTCCGTATATGCACACATCTTCCGTATATGCCCAGTTTCCGTATATGCCTACATCTTCCGTATATGCCCACATTCCGTATATGCCCACATATCCTACCATGTGAAGATACAAAATCTTGGCCCTTGTTGATCATAGACTTATTGGGCAACTCACTAGGATTTGGCTCTTTCACAAAATTATGAAAACTTGTTTGAAAAATACCTATAAGCCTCATATCAAAAGACACAATGTTGTTGATCTCGTTTCCCGTCAACGATAAAAGTCAACATCCTAGGGACTTTTATATATTCTATGGTGTTTTTATAGAGGTGATACTCCTCTTTCACACACTCACATTTTCTGATTAACTCAAAAATGTGGAATTAAACATTCAACATATTCACCTTTGAGTGGACCATGTGATTTTAAAGAAAATAAATAAAAACAAAAAGAAGTAAATACTATCTAATTAAGTCATTCCATGGCACATATCCATTCACATATCATGAGGGAGACACATTTGAAACAAATACATAGACAAAAAATAAAGAAATGGTCCAAATATTTTAAAGAGCTCTAAAATGATTTCATTCAATATCATAAACAATCATAGGAGAATATTCATGAGATTTCAATGCTTAATTAAAAGTATACGAAACCACAAATTCCATGCGCTCTTGGAAATAGCTCTCTATAAGAGTCAAAAAGACATTACAAACTTTAAGTTCAAATAGAGCAGGTGTGTAAAGTACTCTACAAAATTCCTAATACTTAAATGTAAATTGAATGCATTCATCCTTAAGGGACTAGAATGGAACTCGAATGGGACTCTTGAGGAACAATAAATGGTATATATTAAGCTAGAAGAAAGCAAAAGGAATGCAGACAGAATTACAAATGTATAACAAACTTTACAAAGTTGGATGATTTAAGACTAGGGAGAAATAAATGGGAATTGCTTCAAATAAAATATAGAACACTCACAAAATTGCAGAAGGATGACCGACTTAATGAATTATCTATCCCTACTCAATATGAAGATGCACTAGGGACTAAAACTAATTGAACCAAAGTATGATTTCTTATTAACAAAAAATTAATGCTATGAAAATTACCTACATGTTTTTTTTAGGCATTAAGGTTCAAAAATTGATTTAATGGAGGTATGATTCTTTATTATCAAAAATACAACCTTACACAAGTGTTACACGGAAGCATAGTCCTTGCCATTGAAAATAGGGATTATGTTGCTAGAAAATTTGCACATAGAAGGTGATAACATGATACATATAAAGTATACTATGAGATATTTAAACTAATATTAATATAATATGGAGAATATTAATATATATCTTTCATAACTTGCTAGTCATCTGGTTGCCATTTCTTAGCCAAGATTGTTTCCCGGATATTCTGGATGGTTCCCTCCCATACTGCTTCCTAAGATTGTTGGCTATTCTAAAAGGTCCTACAGTTCCTCTCTTTTCATATAGCCCAAAGTGTGGAGTCTAGAGATAGTCCCCAAGCGCGATTAAGACCAGGCTTGAGAAGAGGCATGTCCACCATATAAGGATGGTTTCTCTAATGCTTTGATGGTCTCTATCCATCCTTCCAAAGAGATCTTCCACTTGGTGCCACTTTTGAACTACAAAAGGACATGGATTTAATAGGTGTTTGAGATCCTCATTATGTTGACCACACATGATACAATACAAGGGTCCATAGATACCCCCTTTTTGTAGTTGATCCCAAGTGAGGATTCTACCCCTATATGCCAACGAGAGAATGTATGCAACTCTCGACCACCACCCACCTTTTCAAAGCTTCTTCCAAATTGGATGGTGATGCCCCTGCTCCCATCTTGCCTTTAAATGGTAAGCCTCTTTGATGGTAAATATTCCCTTTGTAGTATATCCCCATCGAAGAATGTCTGGTCCATTTTGGACTGTAAGCTTCCTGGATTCTAACTCTCTGTCCAGTTGCTTCCATTGAACTGACTCAGGGGGTTGAGGTCAATCCTGACATTCCTTCCATTTCCTCCAACCATCATTAGTCAGGGCATCTTTCTAATAATGATCCACCGTGTAGAAGTTCCTGCTAGTTATGTACAAAAATAAGTCACTCAAATCTTGTCTCCCAAACATTTTTTTTCTCTAATACTATAAGTCTAACCAGAACAAAATTATTTTCCCATTTCTAATTTCCCAAAAAACATATTGTTTGATATAATTGTTATTCAAATTAGTATCAACTTTTTAAATAAAATTTATAAAAAACATTTATAGAGACTTTGTTATCATTTTTTAGTAAATGAACTACATCCACCGGCCTTGCATCTAACTTTACTTATTTAAACATAGAGTAAGCATGTATCACCATTATTGCCCAAAAGTTTCCAAAAGTATAAAAGCATTTATGACCCATTTTAGCATTAAAATAAAATAAATGAATGACATTCATGATCCTTAGCATCTAACTTTACTAATTTTAATAGTATCATTTGTACATATTCTCGGTAGAACATGGAATACGAAAAGAATCGACAACTATACCCTTCCATTTTATTCCTTTTTAAGTAAATTAGGTTATATATTTTTATATAAATTCCAATATCTTAATTATATTTTTTTAATATGTCAGTTAGTTGTGTTATCTATAATTTAGATTTTGGCCGGTTGTCTTATATTTTATACTATATATTTCGTCTAGTTGGGTTATTTATATTTTATACTTTAATTAGTTGGATTATTTATAATTTATATATTTGCTCGTTGTTATTGTTTATGTATATTTTAAATTTAAATTAAATTATAGAATTTATGAAAGTGAAAGAAGAGACATATTATGAAAGTGAGAGAAGAGGCGTATTGATATTGTTTATATATGTTTTAAATTTAAATTTGATTATTAAAGAATTTTTTATTATTATAAAATTTATGCAAGTGAGAGAAGTGATTTATTGAGTAAAAGATATTCTAATAATATGTTTTTTTTTTTAATATTTACTTTCATCTTTATTATAATATATTGGGTTAAATTTTTTGATATTATAATAATATGTTTTTTGAATATTTATTTTTACCCTTACTATAATATACTAGGTTCAATTTTTTGATATTATAATAATATGGTTTTTCCAATATTTACTTTCATCCTTACTGGGCTCAAATTTTTTTTCCATCTTACTTTCACTAATTATGATATGATTTATTATATTCACTAATTATAATATAATTTTTTATATTAGGCTTAATTTTTTTCTATCTTAATTTCACTAATTATGATATAAAATTTATTTTTTTTAATTTTTTCTAAATTTAAAAAAAATTATAAAATATATGAAGATATAAATAGGGTTGAGAAAAATATTGAAAAACAAATATTATAATAATGTTTTTTTTTTTTGAATATTCATTTCATCCCTACTCAGAGTCTCATAGTGTAAAGTTTAAAGAATTGTAGAATATATAAGAGTGACATATTAGTATGATATGTTCTGCTCAATATTTTTTTTACCACAATTTTCAATATCAAATATTAAAAGATTTGGGTGGAGGAAAATATTGGGCAAAATATAAATGAGAATGCTAGTGGAAATATTGGCTAAAATATGTGGGTGGGGAATATTTGGCATTTTATTTTCAAAATATATTTGAAAGTTATAGTGTGGTTTGGGGAAAATATTTGGCATTTTATTTCCCCATCATCATCCCCAAACATAGTTTTTGCCCAATATTTTCCTCAATCCCTACCCACAAGTACATTTTTTCCAATATTTCTCCCAACCCCACTCTAAAATATATTGAGGTGGGAGTTGACATTGGGAGAGATATGGGCAAAACATTCTAGGAGCCAGAGTTAAGGTTAGGGGCAAGGTTAGGGGCAATATTGAGCAAAACATTCTATATAATGGTAAGGATAAGAGTAAGGGTGGATGTAAATATTGGTCAAAAACATATTATTATAATTTTTTTTCTCAATATCTTTCTTTCCCTCCACCTTCATATTTAATTATGTATTTTATTAATATTTTTACTCAATTTCACTCTTATACTTAATAGTGAAAAATATTAAATTTATTTATTTATTTAAAAACATAATTTTAATATATTTTTTAATATATTTAAAAATACAATTTCAATAATTAAAAAATACCGTGGAATAAAAATTATATAATAAATAATAATAATATTAATCCTTTAAATAATTAAATAATATAGTATTTACATTTTTATTTTATATTATTTTTGGAAAATTATTTATAAATTAAGTGCTAATTTTGATATTAATCCAAACAAATCTGAAATATATATATATATATATATAGTATTTAGTGTGTGTGTGAGTGAGTTTGGTCGGACTATATTTTCATCATGTCCAATATATCAACCTATGGGGAATTGAATTGATCACTTCATGTCAAGAAGTACTTTAAGAGAATGTCCACTCACCATCTATCCAAAACCCTAGAGACAATATTTTATATTAATTTAATAATAATATTACAAATTAAATAAATTAATATAAATAATTCTGAATTATATATATATATATATATATATATATATATATATATAATTTGAATAAATTATTTTCAGTCACTTAGCTATTTCAAAATAATATATTTTATTAAAAAATAATAATTTTCATTTTCATTTAAATTAGATAATGGATTAGTTTGAGTGGTTAAATATTGTGAACTACAAGTAGAATGCTATATAGACAAGTTCCAAGTTTAACTGATTTTGTGAATAATGTTTCGTTTCACATTGATGGAGAAGTGAAGGCTTAATATTTGAGCTTTATAACAAGGGATCAACATATCCCTCTATTTTATATAGGTTTGAAAATAAACTATTTTCCCAACTACTATAATTACATTATACATTTCAGAGTATTAAAATAAAAATAAAATGATAAAAACTAGTTAAATGATAACTATATTTTAAATAATTTTTTTATTTATTATAAAAACAGTAAGTATGTCAAAATTTAATACATTTGAAATAAAACTTGGAACATGAATTTTTAACAACAGAGGTTTGCATTCATGTTTCCATGTACCTTCATAATATGTAAATAGACTTTGTTACAATATCATGAGCTAATACCATGGCTTATCAATAACACATGCTCAAAAAAACCATAACTCACTTGATATGACACTTATTTATATGATATTTTTAATTAATCAATCTAATTAAAACAAAAAAAGACAACTACTTTAAAGATAAAATTTCATACTAGAATATTTCATAGAGATATTCCAAAATAAACATGTCTATGCACATATTTATTTTACTCTTAAAAATTACATATAAAATTTTCAAAAATATATATTCTTTCAAAAAACAATCAATTTTTTATAATTTTATTTTTTATTATACTTTTATTTTGTTAAATATTTATAATAAATGTCAAACATGTCCACTAAAGAGAGAATGTAAATTCTTAATTAGTGAATATTGAATATTAAATAAAAATTATCACGATAAGCCACACTTTATTCCATGGACTATAAAAATCTTGATCTCAATAACCTGAAAAGTGAAAAACTAAACTTTTCTATTTATTAATGGTTCATTAAAAAAATGCTTAGCATTAGTGTAATTTATCCACCTAATAATTTAGTGAAGGGAAAAAATCAGCATTAAAAAAAGCACCTTTAAAACGCGAATGATGAAGGGTACCAAATGGAAAGCATGAACATGGATGCCATAATCCTACTCCTTGAAAAATGAGGCATTTAATTGTAAAATATGAAACTCCACGTACTAAGTGTAAACGGTAAGGATGAACATGTAGGCCATATCCCCACTTCAAAAATGTGAGAAATTTAAAGTAGAAATTATGAAACTCATCGCACTAATCGTGAGTGGTAAGCATGAGCATGGAGGCCTTCAACCCAATTGGAAATGTAAGCCATCTGTTATCCCGTAAAGAAGGATTTAATGCTCAGATTCGATCCACCGCTAATTCCACAGCAATATCGGCCACAACAAAATATTTCATCAATGTATTAGGGACATGGAAGAATGGGCAACCATAGATTGGATTGACATTAATTTTCCAAGAAGGGCAACTATATATATTAACAACAGGTTCACCGAAAGCACCACAGATTGGTACAAGTTCGACGAGTTTACATGACAACTAAACACTTATATTCAAACTAATTTCCTGGACATTATAATACAAATTACTTCACAGAACTTAACTGTCTACTATCAAATGTTTTGCAATTACCGCCCACACTTCGGGTAGTGCTCTAATGGAAGAAATGCAGTTACCTACATCCGCTGAAGGCAGGCCCAGAAATGATACAAGGAAAAAGGGAAGAATCGTTTAATTGGTCTAACAGAGACGGACCATGTAACATAAGCGGCAAAGGCATGTCTGGAATTTCAGGAATGTCACCCTCACCCTCCAGCATCCTCACAACGTCCACCATTCGAGGTCTGGATGCCACCATAACATGTGCGCACAGAATACCGATTGAAACAACTCTCTTCATCATGCTCTCCGCCCCGCTTTGCCGGATTCTCTCGTCTATTATTTCACTGGTTCTGCCTTCTTTCACTAGCGTCCATGCCCAATCCGTGATGAGATAATGAGGTTCCGAATACGAAGTAGCTCCCAGAGCTTTTCGGTGCCAAGAAATAATGTGTTCAGCGGCTCCCCTTAAAAAAAAACAAACATGAACCAGGAGCCAAAAAGCTGCCTTCTAACCAAATAAAATATGGACTGAACGAAATTACAAATTCAAAATTCAAATTTGATTTCCTTTAGCGCCTTTAATAAATTCAAAATAAAACGGAATTTGGAAAAAGTTGGTAGATGAGGAAGCCAACGGAGGTTGCAGGAGGAGACGTGACAGGTCTGGCAGTGGTCGCAGATACATTGAATGCTAGAGCTTGCCGGAGGTAGGGTGATCGAGTTGCCGGAATATGCATGGATATGTATGGCTTTCATGGATATGTAGCATGCCTTAGGAGGCACGAATGTCCTGTCACAGGTACTTAACGCTCATTTATGTTTCTATAGGATTGGAAATAGGAACTGTCGTTTTCCGATGGTCCCATTTTTCCTAGCACGCGGAACCTGGAATTAATGATGCAATAAATATTTCTGGCCTACAAACAACTGCATCCAATACAATACGGATGATAGACCATCGATACAATGTACACGCGCATTTTGAATTTTAGGTTTTAATTTGCAAGCCCGCTTGAAATCTGAATTTTGAATTTATATTTACCACTCAGCTAATGTTTTCTTGCAGTTCGCACGCACTCTTTCCATACCCAGCGGTCACCATGCGCTCTACTATGCTGGGAAGCTCCTGCTCGGCACCGAGCGACATCATGTCGATTTCGCAAATTCCGTCGACGTTAGAATTCCTACCTCGACTGCCACTGCCGCTGCAGCTGCTCCCGTCCTCGTCTATCGTCCCGTCATCCGACAAGCCATCTTCCAGGGCAGCGCCAAGTTCGGCTTGACATTCACTGTCAAAATTCGATGAAATTCCATCTGTATGCAAACCATCGACATCTCCACGAGGCGCTGCGCGCGTACCAGCTTGGTGAGCTGCTGTCTGTTACCACTTTCTTCTCTTCTGCAGTGGAACAGCAGCGGCCTCTGGGACTTCAAATCTCTCCCAGAGATCACTCTATGAGCTGAGGCCAAGTCCGCCTGCTATGTATTGGCCTATGTATTTATCTTAAACAATTTTACAAATAAAATTTACCATTCTTTGTCGTACTTTCATACGAACTGCAAACTTACCATACTTGAATTTACTATTTTTTAACAACTGCATTATTACATCGAACCCTATAAAATGGACGAATTTGCGAATTACCTTTGCCAATCCGGCCGAACTCAGTAATTATTTTTTAACGCTGTGATATTTTAACGCTGTAAACCTGAAAATTGTCAACAAACCTGGATGCTGCTAGTAACTACTATATCAACCACTGACTCGCTGCCAGTGCCATTTAAATTTCTGAGTCATTAAACCATTTTTCTTGATTTTTTCTCTCATATCTTTGTGCTTTGCTTCAGCTACAACCCCAACACAAAGGCTAGTAAGCTAAAAATTCTCACCAGACTGCAAGTTCCCAGCACTGATATTTTCATGTTTGGCTGCAATTCATTCTTATCTACAGTTCCCCGGGACTAACCCACATTCAAAAATATCGATGCTTGCACAACGGCGATGAGCATTATGGGGTTACTTGGCTCCGGAGACGAACCTCTCACAGCAAATCTTTTTGTATAAGCATGTGTGATGTCCACACTCCTATTTATCCTTTGTGGAGGACGAGAACCAGCAATATAAATGGCATTGCAAAGTCCAGAATCGAAGTCATGTTCACCATAGTTTTTCAATCACAGTCTTAGAATATTACAGGATCAGTAGTTCAATCTCTTCAATGTAGTGTATTAGCATGAACTTTGAAGAGAGATAGGTTTCAATGAGGACGCAATCTTCCTTTAATAAACAACATAGGTTTGCAAGATATTTCTTTGTCATGATCTTCATAGTTATATTATGGTTACGACATTCCCGTCATAGTGGCAATGTTATCTTTGTCTTGCTTCAACTGCAATACCATCGTTCCAATCCAAATATCAACAATCATAAATGCTAATCGCTGCATTGTGAAATCTGTAGATATATTTTAATTGTTTGCGACTTCCTTGGCATTTTAGACTCGAAGTCTTTAAGGATCTCTTTCCTATCGCATGCGTGCAGTGAGAATATTTTGGGAGGATTTTTGGTTGCTTAGTTATTGCTAGTAATTTTAGCATTAGTTTGGTTTTTATTTTTTTTATAAAAATATTTTCTTTTGGGTGGTTAAACGTTATTGAGGTCGAATTTGTTTAAATTTTCTCAATTTATTTTTAATTATATAAATAAATGCGCATAAATATCCATCTCGTTTCTAATGTCTAATTAAATTAGTATAAATCAATGTGCATAAATATCTCTCTCATATTATTTATTTAGATAAAAAATCATAAAAATTAATTAAATTATAATTTATTATTATTAATAAATTAATTAATTTGAATTAGTTTTATATATATAGATTCACTCTCATTTTATTTGGTAGATTTTTTATTGTAAATATATTTTGTTGCAAGATCATGACTTGTTAATACTAAATATCTAAAAAAAACATAATTTATATTGCCACATGTTTATACTATGTTTTTATTAATTAATCAATTTAATTAAAAAGACAAAAATGGGGTGCCGGGCGCACACACATCTACACATTAGTATTACTTTAGAATAGAAAAATATCAAGATACATCAATTAGATAGCCATTGTTTAAACAAAATTCACCCTATGTTGTCCTATGCATTTTCAGGAACCATGTTCATAGAAAGAAAAGATGCCATTGAGAGATCCCCAATGAATATGCCTCATTGTCCACATTCCATGCATTTTTAGTAACCATATTGGTAGAAAAGAACGATACCATTGAGAAATCGTTCTCAAACTTGGTAGAAACTTGTTCATACAAGTTTTTTGTAAAAGTTGCTACCTGTTTTTGCTATTGCTTCCCTTTACTCTCCTTATCTAGACAATATGATGTATAATGGTTATGCTTATGGCAAGTGAAACACTTGATTTGATTCATGGCCTTTCCTGGCTTTGAGTTTGACTTGTTACTCTTTCCTTTATCCTTGTTGAGTCATTTAATTTTTCCTTTAATTATTTGACCAAATGTAGTTAGAAACATCTTAGATAAATGGTTCATGTGAAGTTGTAATCCATTCAATTCCATGTATACCAAATTTACATTTGTAATATTATCCCCAACTATTGCAAGTTGATCATGAATCTAGATGACCTTGCTAAT
This sequence comes from Pinus tabuliformis, assembly GCA_031772625.1. NCBI lineage: Eukaryota > Viridiplantae > Streptophyta > Pinopsida > Pinales > Pinaceae > Pinus > Pinus tabuliformis. The sequence goes on from CM062818.1 coordinate 589,080,840, forward strand.
ATAACTGGTGAATATGGTATAGTAATCTCTAGAGGTATGAGTTCATTTTGCAATATCGTCTACCTATTTATGTTCCCACTATGGTAGAGGCCAACTAGGGCATCAAACATCTCCTTTATTGTTTTCTTTTTTAATATACGAGGAATCAAATGGTCCTTTATGGTATTCATAATCTTCCTCTTCACCTTGGCTTACTTATTTATGTTATCACTATGGTAGATGCCAACTAGGGCATCAAACATCTCCTTTATTGTTTTCTTTTTTAATATATGAGGAATCAAGTGATCCTTTATGGTATTCATAATCTTCCTCTTTGCCTTCGCTTACTTATGAGCTTACCACTACCACAAATATGTAGGCTAAGCATAACATCCTTGACAATATCACACTGATCATTCTCTTCTAATAAATTGCAACACTCACTTTGTATCATATTTGTTAAACTTTTATTTTATTTTATTTATGATAAGTGTTTAAAATGAGTAATGTTAAACCTATAAAGGACTTCTTTTAAGAATATTTATCACAATTACTATGCTCATTCTGAGTCTTTTACTTATATTATAATATTTTTCAAATAATTTAGATTAATTTATATAAAATTTATTATTAATTATTAATTTAATAAAAGATAATATGTTATAAAATATAATTTATATTTAATAAAAAATAATTATTTTTACAAGTACTTGAAATATTTTAAAATACATATTTATGAATTAAAGATTATAAGTTAATTAAAATGTTATAATAATTTAAATTTTTATTTTTTTTATAAATAACAATTATTGACATATGGATATGATATAATTTTGTAAAAAAAAAAATTATATATAATTTATAAAAAAATTGACAAAATTCAAGTAGACATCAAACTTGTTATTTAAATCTCATTTATTATTGTCATTTTTTTTATAAAGAAGAAATACATTGAATATAAGGAATAGATTTTAATCATGGAAATAATGGTATCTATATTAATACCAAATAATAATGTTTATGTTAATGTGATTATAATAATGATAATTCATGTTCATTGAGATCAAAATTAGTTTATCTCATTTTTAAAAACCAAGATTATTTAAATTTTTTAAAAATTTTGTTTTTAAAAGGGAAGGTTTATTTAAATTCATTGAAATCTTGTTTTTATGCTTTAAAAGTTGTAAGAGAAGTATTCCAAGATTATCATAGTTTTTTAGATTTGGGAGGTTAGCAAGGTAAATGAGTTTTAACTTGAGAAATTGATTTTCATCTTCAACCATCACAAAGGTGACAAATTTTTACATCCCACGGTTTTATGAATTTTCCGAATGACCATTGTAGTTATGTAGTTCATGGGAGTTGGTTCTTGTTTTAGTAATGTTGATTTCTTTTTTATACTAGTTAGAACTAAAAGATATTTTTGATCTCTTAGAATCCGGGTTACTCCCTCTTAATATCTTGGCTTCCTTTTAATGTCTAACTCTTCATTGCACCACAAATCCTCTTTAAATTTAGATACAATTATATTTTTAATATTGTCCGTATGGGTAGGATGACATCCTCATATATTCCCTAATGATTTAACCAACACATCATCTTGATGCCATCTTTGCTTAAGGTGTTGATAGTAATGGATAGAGTTCAAAATTTTTTTGGGGATTCTCTTATCATCCATGTTGTTTATCTTGTTCATGTACATTAGGTCCTTAACCATAGTTGATCTATAAACTATCATGAATATTCCACTAGATAGTCCATCAAAACATATATGTTACTTAAATATAAATCTATACTATGAAGGGTTAATTCCTTTAGATTCGAGATCCCTTATTACCAATTTTGTTGTTTATGTATGCAATAAATTAAATGTGAAAAATAAAGAAAAGTATTCACAATCACTCACAAACCACAATGAATGCCAATTATTTTCTGGAAAACCCTTTCAAAAGAAAATTCATTCGAAAGGTGAATCTACTATGTCCTCTTTTATCTCGAATTGAAATAATGCAATCACAAAGGAGAAGACATTATCTATGTAGTTACCTGAGACATGTGGTCCATGGGCTATTACAAAATGTAAACCCTCTCATTTGTGCTCTCTTTGTCTCTATCCACTCTGAGCTACCTAGACTTGACATGTGGCACATATTCTATAAGGTATTGTAAAGTTCAATAGGATACTTAATTTGATCTACCTAATGGAATTTAGGTAAGACATTATGTTGCATTGAGTTGTGTACATTATGTTACGGGGCTCCAAAGATAAATAAAGGAATTGTTATTATAAAACTTAAATAATACTACACCACTTATCAATAAAGTTTTCATCTTTAAATGTTAGTAGTTAAGTGGTAAAGGCTCAAATCATTATCTATTTTTGCAAATTTTCTTATATGGCATGTATAGTGTACTTTTCTTTTTCATAAATTCAACTTTAGTTTTCTTTTTCATAAATAAAAAATTAAAATAAATCTAAATCCATATATGCTCTCTTCATGTACATGATACATCTATTATTATAACTAAGCAAAGTTCCTTGGTAATGATATGTTTTTCATGCGTGCAACATTGAGTAAGATATAAATATAAAAGTAACTTAACTTGCAAACTTGATAACTTGTAAATGAAACAAATAAATCCATGCTAACTACATTCCTCAAAACTAATGTAACATTGATAGAATATAACATCAAATCCACATCATGAATTTAAAAGTCAGTGAAGACATTGTCATACACACAAGTTCAAATTCATGTATTTGTATTCCAAATTTGTCTAGTTATACATTTTTCTTTTCTACAAAATGGAACTTCATTCCCAACATAGATAATGGAAGTTCATGCCCATGAATGAAATTATGGAAATATCGCCTCAGGACTGATCTAGAAATTGGGTGTATAAGTCACCATCGCCACTCTTGGCACTCCCAAGTGCATTTCCAAAGTGATATTGCTGCAAAAATCCAATAACCAATTAGTTGTAAAATCCAAAATGCATATAATCAATTTCGTTAATTAATGATAACTTTTTGATCAACTACTCATTCTCACCATGAAGATCTAAGGCAATGGAGAAGACTGCCCTTCCTGGGTAGATGGTGGAGCACTTGGTGATGGATATAGGCATGGTTCAGGGGTGATGGATAAAGGCATGGTGGGAGAAAAATTGGAAAAATGTAGTGGGTTGGGGCGATGATATATCCCCATTGGTTGTACGATAGTGGGAATAACCCTAGGGTGAGCAATCACCATAGGGGGGGAAATTGGAATGTTAAGGGCGGATGATTGGAACAATGAGAAGGGTGGATGCTTAAAGGGGAGGGGTGGGAATTGAGAAGGGTTTGGGGAGGCGGTTATAGGCATGGGAGAATTTATGAAGGAAAAAGGTGGTGGATGTGGCCGACAATACATCCCCATTGGTTGTACAATAGGGGGAAGCACCCTTGGGGAGGGAATTGGGATAGTACTGATTGGAGAAGTGCTCCCAATGCTATAGTTTCTTTCATCAACATGCTCATCAAATAATTGGAGTCGACAAGTTGGCCCGTCAACTATAACAACAAAAAAAGTTCATATAGTTATGCCTATGCATTGCAAATGATAGTATATCTATTTCACATGAAAAGATGCATAACATCAGATTTACCATTTTTGTGTATAATAGAATGTTGCACTAACTCAGGCATGTGATCCACAGTTCTTTGTTGTTGAGAAGACAACTCCAGTTGTTCATTCATGCTATTTTTTTTTGCACGAATTCGTCTTTTGGAGGTACACTTTAGCTCCCTGATGTTCCAGGTTTTGATCTTCATTGAGTAACCTTTGGAGTGGATAGGACCAAGGCCCTGATTTTTCCTTCATTGATTAGGCTCTTGCCGAGTTCTTGTATTTGCTGTTTTGTGGATTTCCCCCCCCTCCTTCTTCCCAAACCTTTCGGCTTGTATTGGTCCAGATCTAGGTTGGCTTGAATGCCCGATTGGCTGTTGTTTCCCCATTGCTTCTTGGTTGCATTCTGGTTGAGATATTCCAATTGCAGGTATGCCATTTCTATTTTCTCCTAATGCTCCCGAGGAATGGCATCCACTCCCAATTTGGACCATTTCTCATTGACCTTTTGGAGATCTAGGTCACCTATGATCTCCTCCAGAGGATTAGTGGGAGTGGTTGAGGATGGTTGGTTTGAATGGGTTCTTGTGCATGGAGGGGGTTGCAATAAGGCATGGCTTGTATTGTTTTGGATAGGAAGGGGTTGTGGGTTTTGTTGTTGTGGCTGGGCTTGGTGTGAGTCAAGGTTTAGGATGGAAGTGTTTGATGGGTTTGATAACGAAACAATCATGGATAGATATTAAACAATGGGTGTGGGAGATTCCAGAGGGTTCTGATTTGGATCAAGGTTGCCAAGTGCTTCAAAGCTATTCTACTGGGTGGGGTCAGGTTATTGGTGGGTTTCAAAGGATTTTTGCCCTTCTGCCCTTTGTGCTTCCTTAACACTGGGATGAATCCTGGGGGTGGATTATCCACCTTTTCTGCTTGCGGTTGTGGTGGGGGTTGATTTAGGGGGAAACCATGACTAAGATGTCCATGCTGTTAGCATGTACGACATCTGAATGGGATGTTTTCATAGTAAATGGATTGCTTCCAATGAACTCCCCTATGGACTAGATCAATATGACCTGGGAGGGATCCTGATACATCCATGTAAACACAGATTCTAGTGTAGGCAGTGTACTTACCTTGAGATGTGAGATCTGAGGTTTTGACAAGGACTCCCAACTAATTCCTGATGGCTTCCAGGATGCGCATATTCTAGTAGTCAACAGGCAGAGAGTAGAGTCTGATCCATACTAGAAATGTTTTGAAATCTCCCTGTTTTCGAGCAAAGTTGGGTCTCCAGTACGTCATGTAGAGTCCTGCAGAGTTGTAAAAGTATGGGCCTCCTTCGAAAATGTGATCTCTATCATCCCTGTGAGCGAAGCTGAGAGTGAAAAAGCTCCTTGACCCCAGCTGAAGTTCATAGTCCCCTTTAGGCTTCCACTTCTGGTTTATCCACTAGCAGAGAGCCTTTTCATTGAGTCGAACTCCCATGAATCAGCATATTAGGACATGTTTATTCATGTGATCTTTGTATTCGTTGATCCAAGGATCTTCTATGATTAATGTGGGTGTTTTCTCTGAGAGGGGTTTGCAAGGGGATGGGCCTGTCACATTGTTCTGACTAGGAATGTCCCCCACAGACGCAAAGCCATTAGCTCTAGGGTTGTGGTTTGCAGTAGAGGCTTTGCTATTGACCCTGGATCGGGAACTAGATGGGGTGTTGGAGGGATTAGAAGGAAGACTGCCAAAGACAAAAGGGTTGAAGGCTGGGGGGACCGAACGCCCCCCTGAGGTGGTCATAGAGCGATACAGATGGGGTTTTCTCAAGGTTTGGGAGTGCTTCATGCACTCAGTCCCACAGTCTGGAGGGGAAGTCTTGAAAAGTTTATTGTTAAATAAATAATCTAGTGTCTTTTCTTCCTTGCTAATTTTACTCTAGGGGTTGAGAAGCTGATTTTTAAATAAATAATATAGTGTCCTTTATCCTTGCTAATTTTCCTCTTAGGAAGATAAATAATCATTTCTACAAGGTGGTTTATGGTCTCTAACTATGTTTATCATTTTATTGGAAGTGAAATTGAATTTCTTAGCAAAGAGGACTTCCTTTTTTCTAGTGTAGTAAAGATTGTCATTCTAAAATTTTGCAGAAGGGTTCGTAGGATTTGTCAAATCGTTTGTTTCATTATTGTCAAACATGATAACATCATGATGATTGTGAAGAAATATGTGGAAACTATGCTTGAAAATATTATATATGATATATTTGCACCAATTGCAAAGTCATTATATAGTTCCCTAGTGTTACCTTGCTTTATTTTATCGTTGGGAAGGATCCCTTCATATGCACCAACATTAAGCAATATGTAGGAAGATCTTCTAGAAAGGAGTATTTTTTAATTGAGTTAATTTTCCAAGCATCCAAAACTTCTAGTTGACAAAGAATGATAATCCCTATCTATTGTCTTATGTTCCATGGTGTATAAAAATGATACTTCCAAAGGGCATCTCTTGTAGAAAGGTATTTTTTAAGGATTTTGTATTAGTCTCCAATACAATTTTCGAAACATAGGATTATCTTGTACATTGTTTGGAATGCATTTTTAATTATTTCACTTGTATCATAATTTATGTATTGCTACCATTTTGTCCACCATAGGAGAAAATTATAATTTGTGTTTACAAGTCATGGATCTTAAAGCGTACTACACCATGCAATAATATATGATAATGTTGATTGGAAAATGTGATGGTGAAGCAAGAATGATATTGAAATGACAATGTAGTCCCCACTCAAGATACATAGGATATCCATAAATACCTTGGGAGGGCATTAGAAGCTAACCCTTGCAAAACCAACATTGGAAGGAGCTACTCAACTTACTGCATGAAGCTCAATAGTTCTTAAAGAGAAGATCCATTAGTTCCTACTTATCTATGGACTGGGTTGCTGGATCCCAAGAGATATTCAAAAGAGAGTGGAAAAATTATCCATGTCTCCCCCATGCCTTTAGACCCAATATTTAATACAACTGTTGGTGGGTACAATGGTTTTCCAAAGATAAAAAGTATTGTACTACATCCTTTTGTGGCTTTATGTCATTATTAAAATTTAGTGTTGTTATCTCAATGCTTTCGATTCACAATTATAAATAATATAAAATAGATATTTGAGTTTGGATGTTCCTTGCTCATTTCCAGGTCAAAAGTTTAAAAGAGAAGGACCATGTGTAGAAGATGTTATATAATTGTATAAAGACCATGAATTATAGAGAGATTATCCCATGGGAGGAGGATGGAGACAAACAAGAAGGGAATAAGAAGGATTGGGGCAAAGAATAAGGGAGGAAGTAAGGATAGATGCCAAGGTACTTTCCCTGAGGGTACTTTTCCAAATGGCAAGGTACTGTAAAAAATGTGGCAGGAACACTACAAGAAGATCTCTAAAGGGTGGGTTATGAGCCCGACCCTCAGTCCCGTAGCACTAGTATGACAACATTCCTATTGTTCAGGGGCTTAGCCGGTGGGGTTGGGTGTTAATAAAGGAAAATTCCATGTAATAAAGTTAATAAAGGAAAAATAATAACTAAGGTCACGGGACATGTATTCCGAGCTGAATGTTGGGCAAGACCAAGCAATTTTGTCAAGTCATAATTGAAGTTCCAATTAAGTACTTATCCCAAATGACATACTATTCTCTCTCGATGTACCTCTTCATCCTTTTACCTTGATTTATGCCTAAAGATGTCATTCTTAAAATGGGAATTGGAAAACACAGTTCCTATAGTTTGTAAATAAAAATTGCTTAAGAGTCAAAACCAAAATTCCATAAAATAGTTATTGGAGTTTTGTAGGTTTTGATGCATATGTGTTCAATCATATGCTTCCATAATCCATATTATATTCCTCATCTATTGGACTATATTGAAGTCAGTTATTTGCCTCTATATATCAAATATCAAACATTTCATTAGCTTGTGTGATGCACATAATTAATTTTACAAACTAATCACGACAAAATTTTGCAACAATGTTAGATGTCTTCCTCATTAAGCTAAAATATGAAGGAAAACTTACATCATTCCAATAATGGCATGAGTACTCTATTGAGAAATGTAGCTTGAGGAAGAAATTTTTGCATAGGTTGAATGTCACAATATTTAGGAAGTAGTTCAAGAAATGTCTTTAGTGACCACTTAGCAAAAGTGGAAAATTACTCCATTTTGTAATTGCACTTCATGAATAAAAGAAAAAGTGAAAGCTTTTATGCTTTGAAGCCAACTAGTATTAGAAATCTAAATGATATGTTCTAGAAGCTCAAGAACATTTATGAATTGGATTAACATTTAACCTCTGCTATATATCTCAAGATTAAGATAGCTGGAAACTAGGATTGAGGAGATTAGTTGCTAAGATTCAAGGCATTAGTTATATTATTTCAAAATCATAAATAGGACAATATAGGAGAGGTCAATCTCATAATAAAAGAGAGAAAGAAAGATAACATAGGACAAATTGCATTCAAGGATAAAGGAATAGATTGTTGAAGTTACTAGCCAATATAATAGACTCTACACAACTATAGCAATATTTTCCATATATGTCATACTTTGTCTTTAACGATCGCTTAAGTATGCTTTAGTGTTGATAGAAGAGGAAGAGTAAAAAACGGCACGAAGGAGCAATTCATACTAATGTATTGTATTTTTTCACCTTTTTCGTTTCTTACATGAGGTGTACACTTCAAATCTAGGGGATTTAATGACCATACAGTTGCTAGTTAAAGGTAGGTTGTAAAGGTCACCTTGTTGGCTTTTCCGAAGGAATGGAAATATGATTCAATGGAGAAATACCTCTATGTGTTTTTTATTTCATTCATTATTCATTTTTCAACTAGTGTGACATTAATTGAATGTTCAAAAAATTATTTTTTTGTTAAATACATTTTTTTTACTTATCTAATGAAAGAGCACTAAAACAACAGTCAACTAGGATTGAAAAATGTACATGGTATCAAAGCTTTTCTCTTACTGATATTCTCAATGGTTTATAGCGATCAATTAATTTCCAAAAAGAACTAGTAGTTAGAGGGTTCAATCTTTATTTTAAGGATTAATTTTTAGATCTGGGAATTTATGAATTAGATCTCAAAAATGGCCTAATCTAGCATCAAATTTGAGGATAGATTAGATGGAAACTCAAATTTATTGTCATACAAAGTGAGTGCTACAATTTATTAGAAGAGAATGATCAGTGTGATATTGTCAAGGATGTTATGCTTAGCCTACAGATTTGTGGTAGTGGTAAGCTCATAAGTAAGCGAAGGCAAAGAGGAAGATTATGAATACCATAAAGGATCACTTGATTCCTCATATATTAAAAAAGAAAACAATAAAGGAGATGTTTGATGCCCTAGTTGGCATCTACCATAGTGATAACATAAATAAGTAAGCCAAGGTGAAGAGGAAGATTATGAATACCATAAAGGACCATTTTATTCCTCGTATATTAAAAAGGAAAACAATAAAGGAGATGTTCGATTCCCTAGTTGGCCTCTACCATAGTGGGAACATAAATAGGTAGACGATATTGCAAAATGAACTCATACCCCTAGAGATTACTATACCATATTCACCAGTTATATTAGCAAGGTCATCTAGATTCGTGATCAACTTGCAATAGTTGGGGATAATATTACAAATGCAAATTTGGTATACATGGAATTGAATGGATTACAACTTCACATGAACCATTTATCTAAGATGTTTCTACGCATGACAACATTCCTGACTTTGAAAGGTTGTGGGAGGATCGTATTTAAGAGGAGACTCTGATGCAGTTAAAAACCAACGATAAGTGTGATGACAAGATCCCACCTACATTTGGTCAAATAATTAAAGGAAAACTTAAATGACTCAACAAGGATAAAGGAAAGAGTAACAAGTCAAACTCAAAGTCAGGAAAGGACATGAATCAAATCAAGTGTTTCACTTGCCATAAGCATAACCATTATACATCATATTGTCTAGATAAGGAGAGTAAAGGGAAGCAATAGCAAAAACAAGTAGCAAATTTTACAAAAAACTTGTATGAACAAGTTTCTACCAAGTTTGAGAACGATTTCTCAATGGTATCATTCTTTTCTACCAATATGGTTACTAAAAATGCATGGAATGTGGACAATGAGGCATATTCATTGGGGATCTCTCAATGGGATCTTTTCTTTCTATCAACATGGTTCGTGAAAATGCATAGGACAACCTAGGGTGAATTTTGTTTAAACAATGGCTATCTAATTGATGTATCTTGATATTTTGCTATTCTAAGGTAATACTAATGTGTATATGTGTGTGCGCGGCACCCCATTTTTGTCTTTTTAATTAAATTGATTAATTAAGAAAAACATAATATAAACATGTGGCAATATAAATTATGTTTTTTTTAGATATTTAGTATTAACAAGTCATGATCTTGCAACAAAATATATTTACAATAAAAAATCTACCAAATAAAATAAGAGTGAATCTATATATATATATAACTAACTCAAATTAATTAATTTATTAATAATAATAAATTATAATTTAATTAATTTTTATGATTTTTTTATCTAGATAAATAATATGAGAGAGATATTTATGCACATTTATTTATACTAATTTAATTAAACATTAAAAATGAGATGGATATTTATGCCCATTTATTTATATAATTAAAAATAAATTGAGAAAATTTAAACAAATTCAACCTCAATAACGTTTAACCACCCAAAACAAATTATTTTTATAAAAAAATATAAACCAAACTAATGCTAAAATAACTAGCAATAACTAGGCAACCAAAAATCCTCCCAAAACATTCTCACTGCACGCATGCGATAGGAAAGAGATCCTTAAAGACTTCAAGTCTAAAATGCCAAGGAAGTCACAAACAATTAAAATATATCTACAGATTTCACAATGCAGCGATTAGCATTTATGATTGTTGATATTTGGATTGGAACAATGGTATTGCAGTTGAAGCAAGACAAAGATAACATTGCCACTATGACGGGAATGTCGTAACCATAATATAACTATGAAGATCATGACAAAGAAATATCTTGCAAACCTATGTTGTTTATTAAAGGAAGATTGCATCCTCATTGAAACCTATCTCTCTGCAAAGTTCATGCTAATACACTACATTGAAGAGATTGAACTACTGATCCTGTAATATTCTGAGACTGTGATTGAAAAACTATGGTGAACATGACTCCGATTCTAGACTTTGCAATGCCATTTGTATTGCTGATTCTCGTCCTCCACAAAGGATAAATAGGAGTGTGGACATCACACATGCTTATACAAAAAGATTTGCTGTGAGAGGTTCGTCTCCAGAGCCAAGTAACCCCATAATGCTCATCGCCGTTGTGCAAGCATCGATATTTTTGAATGTGGGTTAGTCCCGAGGAACTGTAGATAAGAATGAATTGCAGCCAAACATGGAAATATCAGTGCTGGGAACTTGCAGTCTGGTGAGAATTTTGAGCTTACTAGTTTTTGTGTTGGGGTTGTAGCTGAATCAAAGCACAAAGATATGAGAGGAAAAATCAAGAAAAATGGTTTAATGACTTAGAGATTTAAATGGCACTGGCAGCGAGTCAGTGGTTGATATAGTAGTTACTATAGCATCCAGGTTCGTTGACAATTTTCAGGTTTACAGCGTTAAAATATCACAGCTTTAAAAAATAATTACTGAGTTCGGCCGGATTGGCAAATGTAATTCGCAAATTCGTCCATTTTATAGGGTTCGATGTAATAATGCAGTTGTTAAAAAATAGTAAATTCAAGTATGGTAAGTTTGTAGTTCGTATGAAAGTACGACAAAGAATGGTAAATTTTATTTGTAAAATTGTTTAAGATAAATACATAGGCCAATACATAGCAGGCGGACTTGGCCTCAGCTCATAGAGTGATCTCTGGGAGAGATTTGAAGTCCCAGAGGCCGCTGCTATTCCACTGCGGAAGAGAAGAAAGTGGTAACGGACAGCATCTCGCCAAGCTGGTACGCGCGCAGTGCCTCGTGGAGATGTCGATGGTCTGCATACAGATCGAATTTCATCGAATTTTGACAGTGAATGTCAAGCCGAACTTGGCACTGCCCTGGAAGATGGCTTGTCGGACGACGGGACGATAGACGAGGACGGGAGTAGCTGCAGCGGCAGTGGCAGTCGAGGTAGGAATTCTAACGTCGACGAAATTTGCGAAATCGACATGATGTCGCTCGTTGCCGAGCAGGAGCTTCCCAGCATAGCAGAGCCCATGGTGACTGCTGGGTATGGAAAGAGTGCATTCGAACTGCAAGAAAACATTAGCTGAGCAGTAAATATAAATTCAAATTTCAAATTTCAAGCGGGCTTGCAAATTAAAACCTAAAATTCAAAATGCGCGTGTACATTGTATCGATGGTCTATCATCCGTATTGTATTGGATGCAATTGTTTGTAGGCCAAAAATATTTATTGCATCATTAATTCCAGGTTCCGCCTGCTCGGAAAAATGGGACCATCGAAAAACATGGTGTGTCATGCAGCTCGTCACATCTCTGATGCGCCTCCGGATGCTATGCATGGTTTGAGGTTTTTATATGGTTAGCATGGCATGCGGTCCTATCAGATATGGTCTTAGAGACATTAAATACCCAATAGCATGGAATTTATTGGTTGCCCGTAGGGTTGAGGTCAGTGGAAGTTAATATGAGTGTGAGAGAATTTTCCACCGACCCGTCATTCCTTGCATACCAATGTTAAAAAAAATAACCACATAAATATTAAATATCAGAAAACTAGTCGCTAAAATCAAATCCGTGGAGTGCTGCAGTGTGACACTCCGATAGTTACATAAGTATACAGTAAAAAAAAAAAATTATAAAGAGTACAAGCACTTAACTTATCCGATATAAATTTCTTACTCAGAATTAAACCTGAAGTCTTACCATGTTTTAGTTACACAGTTTCGAATGTGTAGCAAATACCTTGCAGCCGTACTAAACCCTTGAACTTGGCTAGGTTCTGTTTTCAAACTAATACTAAAACTAATGTCTCCATGAGCATTTGTGCTTGACACCTATTACTGACAGCTATAATTACTGCACTTTAATTCTTCCGTTCCTCCCACATTGCATGTATCACATTCCGATATGTTTATGGTTTTATCGTTCTCTACTGGCATTTAATCCTTGCTCTGTCCTGTTTGACGTGGCACGGGCAGATGGAACTTGGGTGACTGCAACCTTGGATTCCTCACCTCATCAACGGAGGAGGAATAGAGAGGCCAATCCAACGGCCAGGCTCCTTCCGGGAGGCCTTTCTACCGCCTTACCGTGGATGCACATCATTCTTACCTCTGCTCTTTTATGATTGAGTCTGTTTGTTTGTTTTTCCTTTGAACTGCTAGCACTCAGTGTTGATGGATGGCAACCCGTGAGGGTTATGAGTGCGGAGCCAAGGCTTCCTTTGATGCTTGGTTTGCTCTGCAACATACCAGGTTTATGCTCCTTCCCATTTGGTTTTTAGTGCTTATCGTTATTTTTGTTTACACAGCTCGCTTTCTATGCACCGATCGATAATCTCGACTTCCACTTGCAGGAAAAAAAAGAGATGGAGCTGGGGTTTCTAGAAGCTTCCAAGTATGTAACCCTTCACCCGAATCATTGTTGGGCGTTTTGTCTCGGGTAAGCATTCTATGAAATTGAAAGTTTGTGCCGAGGGCATGGAAGAACCCTAAAGCTTTCTAGAAATTTCACTCCAGTTTTGGAAATACAGTTTCTTCTTTGTTATTATAGCTTTGTATTCTCAAGCATAGGCCTTGATAGTGTTAGGGTAGGGTTTTCCTGTTGTATGCTGAGGGCTCCCTGTGGTCCTGTGTTTGGAGGCCACATCGGAGTAATTTCCTCTTACTGCTCATAAGTTTGTAATTTAACATCAGCCATGGCCTAGCCATTCTGGGTTACTATTCACTATTTGCTAAAACTCAAAGCTCAAAATGTTCACCTTTATTTATGAAGGGCCATGTGTTTTCCTAATAGTTACCCTGGATTTCAGTTGTCTCCATAAAATCTTTTTTTCCTCTGCTGTCTAGAATTGTGCTGGGATTGATATCGCAGTTTGAATGCATACTTCTGTTCGTCCCTATATAGTTATTTTTCCTGCAATCATTCTTGCTTAGGTATATAATTTTGTTGCCTTTCTGCGACTGTGATTAAGCTGGTTCTGTAATTATTGATTGTCTCTGAAGCGGGATGGACTATCGTTCCAGAGTTTAACTGCCTTCCTTACTTGAAGTTGTAGTTGTTTTCTGTTATTCCAAGCGAGTTGTATGTAAGTTTTGTAACTAAGGCAGGCAACCATTTGCCGCTTCTATACATGAATTCTACCAATGCGTCATTTTACTCCCGCGTTTGCCGTGTTATCGGTTTGTTCCAAACAGTTACTGTTTTTTCTTCCTGTAAGGAAGACTTACTATAATTTTAGTGGCATTCTTGTTTTTCATAGCAACGAGTCTTTTTTTGTTTAATATTCTGAGTTTCATTTGGGACTTAGAACCTAGTTACAAATTGGGGTTTATCACTACGGAACAGTATTGATGTCTTTCTGGTTTTATTCGTAATAGTCTATAACAAACTTGTCATGCTCACATGATTTTTATAATAAACATTAAATTATATATAGGCGTCCCAGTTTCCCTTTTTGAATAATTTCAACAGATGTCCCAATCTTACGGCCGCTCTCCCCTCCTATACTGCATAGGGTGCTACATGCATTTTCAGCTAGGTATGATATCACACTCAAATAAGCGAGTCGGCTTGAAACCAAACTCTGGCATTCCGATATATAAGGAGTTGGCGGAACAGTAATGTCCCTGTGTATTAGAGTTTTGTTATAAAAGCTTATTACAACAGGTAGCATGCACGTTAGGGCCATCACTAAAGTTGTTTTTTTTTTTCCCCTGTACATTAGAACCATTTGAATGCCTTCAAAAAGGTTAAAGTTCCAAATTCCATTTAATATTTAAACTCCGTTTCTCATAGACTTCATTTGTAACTGTAATAATTCTAATGTTAACAGTTTCAACTATAGATAAGAATTACAGCTCTTAACTGTTTACTAGCACAATAAATACCTATTCATTTTATTTTGCAGCCACAATTTCCAGATAAAAACTACAGCTCTTAACTGTTTACTAGCACAATAAGTACCAAATCAATTTGTTTCAGCAACTACAATTCCCAGGATAGTCCGCTTACCTGACTCTTGCTAAGAAAGTAGTGCACCTTTATGGAGGTTCTCCTTCGTTATCATCTGTCTTTTGTTCCACCCAACCATGAGATACGTCTTTCTCGACTGTATCTCCCTCCGAGCTTACTTGCAAGGTCATTATCTCCCTTAGAGCTTACTTGCAAGGTCACTATCTCCCTCCGAGCTTACTTGCAAGGTCACTATCCTCTGCAAGTTCGTTGCACACAATGTGCACGCTATCTGGTCATCACCAGAGTTAGCATTTCATTCTCTTACCGTCTGACTTTTCAGCACGACTTTTCCTCCCCTCACTCTTTTTTCTTGGAGCCTCACACTTAGGGGAGGTAGTTAGGGTTGCATTTCCAACAACTGTCTTTTACAACTTTCCTCCTGGGAAGTTGCTAGTTCTTTTAATGCTTAAAACATTTTATTATTTAATTCAAATAACCATCACATACAGCATGACACTTTTGTAACCTGCATAATTGTTTTGATTTTTTTAATCATATTTTTTTATTTGAAATTGAAGAAAAGAAAAAAACAGTAAACAAAAATCATACTTTTGTTAAAAATAATTTATCATCCCATTCTTAAAAATAAAAATTAAGAATACATCGTCTTATATTGCAATTACGCTGCCTATCCTAGAGTTATTTGATCAGTTAGGGTCTAATATGCCCGCTGTTACGTAGCATTTAAGGCTACTCCTAGTAATATAGGGTCTGGCAGATTTTAAACCAATTCAGATTCAATAGTCTTTATATCACGTACTGCAATATTAAACGTTGAATAACAATTTGGATTAGACTCGCTATTAGTTATTTAGAGAGTTTTGGATTCAGTGTCATGTTAAGGCTCCTCATGATGGATCATGGGGTTCAAATACTCCATTAATGTTAGCTTAAGAAAAAATACAAAACTGCCTCACCATAACTTGAATATATTAATTTATGATGGTTGGAAATGGCGGTAAATCCAAATCATTGCGATGTACTCAATGGTATATAGATTAGTATCAGTGCGAGTTTTCCTATCTCCTTGCCAAAACAATGATGTCATGGATATTGAGTGGGCTTATCATTAAGCAGCTGTGTAATCTCTTAGAAACGTTTTTTTAAGAACAATATGGTTATATATATAAAGTTATAAACTTTATGAGTGGAGAATGGTTGATTTGTGTTTCGATTTTATTAGTTAAATGTTTAAATTTGATTTAAAAAAAGAAAAGAGGAGATCGGTTGATTTGTGTTTAGCTTTTATTAGTTATATTTTTAAATTTGATTAAAAAAAAGAGGAGGAGAAAGAGTTAGAGTCCATTGGAGTGAGAATTGATAATAATAATAATAATATCGATTTTTAAGGTCACAGCCAAGCCAGACACCAAATTGGTGTATGAGACCCCCTTGTTTATGGAACAAGGGACCCACCTCCGCGCAGCGATTTGACTGCTAAGTCTACGAAGGCATACATACTCTACCCCCCTCTGGTTTTGAACCTGTGACCTCTTAGGAGGAAACACATGCTCTTAACCATTAGGCCCACTCAAGCTGTATAATGTTAGCATTAATGTTAGCTTTAAAAAAAATAAACAGTTTCTATCTATTAGCACCACGATTTTAGAATTGTTAATTGATTTTAGAATTTTTATAACGGTTAATTTGATTTTTTTTTTTCTAAGATTGGGTGGACTATATTATTATTATATTCAATATATTATCTCGATTTGGGTAAGGAATTGAACGGGTAAATTCAATATATTATCTCGATTTGGGTGAGGAATTGAACGGGTAATTGAACGGGTGATTTCACATCGAGTAGAGTGCCTTTGCAAAGCACCAATTTATTTCATATATATATATATATATATATATATATACATATTTTAATATATATATATATATATATACACATTTTAATATATATATATATATATATATATATATGAAAATTTTTATTTTTAAAATTATATAAAAATATACATATTTTAATATATATATATATATATATATATATATATATATATATATATATATAAAATATGTGAAAATTTTTATTTTTAAAATTATATAAAATTTATAAATAGATTTAATGTTTTGAAAAAAAATTATCAATAGATTTTGTAATTTATATAGCTTAAAGTTGTAATTTTAATTGTAATTTACATAGTTTAAAATTACAATTTTAATTGTTAGATTTTGAGAGATTTTTTTTGTATTTAGTGTTTTATAGATTAATGGTTAATTTCTATATATATATGTAAAATGTGAAATTTTTCATTTTTTAAATTACATAAGAATTCCTTTCTCTTGAAAATTCCTTTTGTCAATAAATTTTGTAATTTATATAACCTAAAGCTGTAATTCTAACAAACCTTATCAATATTTTAGACAAAATTGACAAATATCTCTTCCTCATTAGATTTTTTAATTTACATAGTTTCGATTCCAACCTATCTTATCAAGATTCTAAACAAAATTGACAAAAATATTGTAACATCCAATCTCAAATTACACACAAAAATATTGTAACATCCAATCTCAAATTACACAAAAATATTGTAACATCCAATCTCAAATTACACACAAAAATAGTGTAACATCCAATCTCAAATTACACAAAAAAATATTGTAACATCCAATCTCAAATTACAAATAACATTCAATCTCAAATTACACACAAAAATGTTGTAACATTCAATCTCAAATTACACACAAAAATAGTGTAACATCCAATCTCAAATTACACACAAAAATAGTGTAATATCCGATCTCAAATTACACAAAAATATTTTTGTAACATCCAATCTCAAATTACACACAAAAATAGTGCAAAAATATTGTAACATTCAATCTCAAATTACACACAAAAATAGTGTAACATCCAATCTCAAATTACACACAAAAATAGTGTAATATCCGATCTCAAATTACACAAAAATATTTTTGTAACATCCAATCTCAAATTACACACAAAAATAGTGTAACATCCCATCTCAAATTACACAAAAATGTTTTTGTAACATCCAATCTCAAATTACACAAAAATGTTTTTTAACATCCAATCTCAAATTACACATAAAAATATTGTAACAGCCCATCTCAAATTATAAATATGCATACATCACATTACGTTACGATAATATACATACCAACTTATTATTGAAAAAAAAACCGAAAATAAACAAATTAATTATTTAAAATTCTAAATAAATACTTATTTATCTCTATATCTAAAATAAGTATTTAATATATAGAACACCATCCTAATATACACCCTTAGACAAAATAAAGAATAAAAACAATGTATTTTACATATATATAGCCTTCCCCAAAATAAAGAATAAAAACGATGTATTTTACAAATAGTAAGAAAACTACACATATTTTAAAATAAAGTAAAAAAATTATAATACATATTAATTATTACACCAATTAAAAATAAAAGAAATGTAATATATAATAATTACTATAAAAAAAATTGAGAAATGATAATATATATACCTTACACGCTAAAACGTGTCTATAGCATACAATATAGCATTGAAAAAAAGGGAAGTTGAGGTGAACAAATCACCAATGTATTAAAGAACAAGAGGTTATAATAATATCTATGTGTGATTAATCATGGGTTCATTTAATAGATGCCAAAGAGAGTGGTATGGGAATTATTTGCTATGTAAGAATATAAACTAATTATTAAGGTTTTTGACCTTTTTATTATTTCTATGAGTTGTTAGAGTATCTTTCTGAATTTCAATTTGCATTATGAGATTTTGGATTTTGGAATTATATAATAATTTAAATCTTTATAAATAAGAAATTTTAAATTTTAAATATTCATAGTTAAAATTATTCAAGGTTGTTTAAACCAATAATATAATATTAAAAAAAATATTGAAAAAATTATATTTGAAATTATATTTACAAATAAATAAATATATATAATAATTATTTATGATTTGTCTATATTTATGTTATTTGTTTTTTATTATATGGTAAAATTTATTTTTATTAAATTATAAAGTTTTTTATTAGTATAAATATAAACCATTATTAATAAATTTTAACTTATTATTATTATTATTATTATTATTATTATTATTATCATCATCATCATCATATAATCTAATATTAAGAAGAGATTAGTTTTATCAAAAAGAATATTGGAAGAGAAAGAGAATGGGGTAGAAAAGTTCGGTGCAAATGGAAAGAAGACCACCTTGAAAAGAATCTAAATGATCACTATAAGTGAAGCATTTAAGTGAAGCATTTAAGTGATCGAAATGAATAAGTGAGTATTAATAATTGGGTAAAAGCATGTTAATGTGTAGCACTTTTTCCCTTTTTGTGGCAAAGAAGTTTTATAAAAATAAATGGAGTTGGAATGTTACTCTTAAATTCACAAAATCATCAAAAACTAGGTGGTTGTAAAAGAAGACAAAACATGTCAATTTAAATTCAATTTCATGTCATATTTTTTCTAAAATTTAATATATAATTTTTATCTAATTTATTCATTTTCTTTAAAAGGTATCATTAATATTTTACATATATTTTTAAGCAGTGACAAAACCGCGACCCCCCATTTCTCTATTGATTTATGTTTTTTAATTCCAATTTCTTTAAGAGATGTGTTGTAAACATTCTAAAGATTGCTAAACAAATTTAAAAATAAAAAGTAAGCATATTTTTTAATTATTATTAAAATACTAGTAAAAATGATCATATTTTTGTATATATAAATCCACGACCCAAGAAACTACCCTTTCAAGTTTATAAAATCATTTTTTTTAATAGAAATTTGAAAATAGCATATAACAAAATGTTAAAATTATTTTTTGAATTTTTTAAAAATATATTTTATATTTTTTTATAATACAGCTTTTAATTATGATTATAATAACGTATTTTATATTATTCAAAATATAATATATAATATTATTTGTTTAGAAATTCTACTTCTATTTTTATATATATATTTAAAGAGTTTTAGCATTTCATTTAACTTTACATCAAGTTATTTATATTTTGTGAGTGATTTACCATAGCTTTTACCAATATTTACTATCAGTTGACTTATTTGCAAATTTAGTATTTACTTTTTATAACATTATTTATATTTTCTAAACGGATTAAATAAGTTCACTATAGCTTTTACCAAAATTTATTGTGAGTTAGCTTTGTTACAAATTGAGCATTTATTTTTTATAATTAACAAGTATGAAACTCAACTCATTTAATTGATATTTTTATATTATTTTTTTTATCTTTTTTTATTTGAGTACTTTTTTTCTTTCGCCATATAATGAGACACATTAACATGATTTTACCCAATTTAATTTCAATAGAAAACATACATTTTTATAAATTTAAACATCAAATGTTTAGTATCATTGTAATTATAAAACTATATCATTATTATTATAATTAAATATTAGCATCATTGTAATTATAAAATATATCATTATTATTATAATTAAATATATTTATAAAATAAATATATATAAAATAAGTAACAATAAATTTAATATATCATTAAAATAAATGAATTTTAAAAATTTAAATAATTTTATAAATTTTTTCAATCTACTTACCATGAAAATTTTCAAAATATTTTTTATTCTAGATTATTCTTCCTCGTTAATATTGAAATTTTTATTTTATTTTATGAGCTTTTATACTTCAGTTTTAGCTTTTTCTTATTATACATAAAATCGAATATTGTTATGGTACTTGAGTTTGTTGGCTTCCTTACCATGAAATGAGATTATAACTCATTAATATTATGTTATTCTTGAATACTTCAATTTTAGCTTTTTGTTATTATACATACAATCGAATATTGTTATGGTACTTGAGGTCGTTGGCTTCCTTATGATGAAATGAGATTATAACTCATTAATATTATGTTACTTTTGAATTACAAAAATGAGTGTTGGGTAATAAATGTGCTAGCGTTTATAGGTTTAAAAGTTGTTGTATCATCTAAGTTTGCATTTCTTATTATTGTTTTTTATAATTATTTGTGTGAGAAAGGTAGAGGAGGAAAGATACAAAACTTACAGATGCCCAATAACACAAATTGCAACATTGATCACAAAAAATTTGATGATTACATGAATCTGATGAGGGGTCTTTAAACCTTTTTTACTAGTAACTCACTCCAAATAACTTAGCATGTAACCACACACTAGATTTGACTTTACCTAAAATAAGACAGAGCTAGAACTAACACTCACTAAACTCAATTAACCGACTCTCTAAATTTAGACAATTCTCCATGCAAAAGTAATTAGCTACCTTTAACACTCCACCTTAATTACGACTGCTAGACTAAGACATAACTAATGATAACTCAAACATGCATGTTGGTGTAAGTGTCAGCTAGGATTACAACACCAAAGCTTCCTCTATAAAACTTGTTACCGCTCAAGCTACTAGGGGTCCTAGGAGGGGATCCTATAGAGAAACTACTACGTAAAGGGGAAAAAATTGAGCGAAAGCCCACTATCACCTTAACTAAAGCTTCCTTTTCTTTACAGACTTTCATCAATGGGAGGATTCGCAATATGAGAGGAATCACTAGAATAGATGGATCAATGATAGGATGTGAGGTGATTCCTGAGGCCTATTCACAAGAGAGGCTTGGATAATGGGCTTCCTTGCTATATAAGAAAGCTAGATGGATATCTTAGAAGGGCTAAGGGGATGCCTAGACCTAGGGTTGAAATGTATTTTCTTGATATGAGGTGCCCTAAACCTAAGAGTCTTAGAAGGATAAGGTTTCTAAGTATTCCTTGTGGAATTGGAGTTGCAAGGTTGCAGGACCACAAAGAAGCCCTAGCGGGCCCAAATAAGGTCAAGAGTTTTGGGTTGATCAACACACTAATGGACTTGACCAAGTTAGGGATGAGAAGAGGATCAAAGGGATAAGATTTATCTTGAAATGTGAATCCAATGATCCTTAATGAAGCCACTAATCAAAGAAAACAAGTGAAATGTTTTCCGAGCTAGGGCTTGGGATATCTCGGTATTCCACTGTCGAAATAACCTCAAATTTGGAGGAACTCTAGAGGACTCACTAGCGTAGCTCTAGACCCATTTTCATCATTTTTTTATGGCTACAATAGAATTCATGTGATGCCTAGATGGCCCTCTAGGTTAGGGCTGATAAAAGAGGGAAAGGAGGTGTAAAAGATATTCGTTTGGTGATCACCTCAGACTAGACTAGTGCCTAGCCAATTGGGAGAATGGAGTCAAATGAAATTAATGTTTAGGTAGGATTTATTCCAACCAAGGAGTTCCCCAGCAACTGCGTATGGTCTAAGAAACAACTAGGTTACAAAGGGAAATTTACACTTCTTGACATTGCAAATGATTACTTATAAAGGAAATTCGTGAACATCCATGTGCTTCTAGGACAATAATTCACCATACTTAAAATGATCATACAAAAAATCACTCACAAAGACAAGCCCAACAACTTCGCATAAAGAGCAGTTGCACTAGCTTTATGAACGAAAATATTCCATCAAAAATTTTATGAGACAAAATTACAAATAAGCATGAAAAAGGTACTCACAAGTATAATGAAATTATTCCAAACATCAAAATGCAAAGAAATCAAAGGGCCAAGAAAAAGAATTAAGTTATTCCAAACATCGAAATGCATTAGATCTCCAATTCATCCATCAAAAGGCCTAGCAAAATTTCTAGAAGAAACAATTGATCCAAATCCAAGTGATGATAAGAGGAAAGAATGAGCCTCTCATCTATTTATACAATCCAATAGGGGATTTGAATGTCCTAATTTGCCTAATTTAGTCCCAAAGTAATAAAATAATGTACAATAGTGATATAACTTGGTGACAAGCCCACCAAGATAACTCCAAAATAGTAATATAAGCCTTACAAGAGGGAAAAATAGTAAACATAATAAGTCTTTGGGCCATTGAGAAGGCCTAGTGGATTCCAAAGGGTGCCAAGGTGAGAGAATAGGCTCCAGTCATAGTGAATAAGGGGTTGGACCTTGATGCCCAAGCAAGTCACAGATGGTGTCCCCAAGTGGGTGTGGGGGCACAATGGCATCCTCATGGTCTCCAAGTGGATCGATAATGCCCATAAACAATCTATAAGGGCTAGGATGATGACA
This sequence comes from Pinus tabuliformis, assembly GCA_031772625.1. NCBI lineage: Eukaryota > Viridiplantae > Streptophyta > Pinopsida > Pinales > Pinaceae > Pinus > Pinus tabuliformis. Next base: position 589,103,840 of record CM062818.1, read on the forward strand.
TAATCCCTTCATTTGTTTTCTGCGGTGAGACACATCCTCATCTAGACCCTGGAACCTCTACCAAGTGTGTGGTACAAGAGTGAATTCGGTTGGGCATGGTCATTCAGGTGCATCATCCTCATCCAAAAGGTGGAACACAAGCAATCAATGAATGATTTTGGATATCCATGAAGTGCTCTTTGTTATGCTGGAGGCCCATGGCTCTCTATCCTCACCCTACAAGTACCATTGTGACCCTTTGGAGGGCTTGGACCTCACATAGGGAGACCAAATGCCAAATGGAGACCCATCTGTAATCCTACATAAGATGCAATACATCCCACCACCTTCGAGCACAACAAATCATTAGAGTAATCAAGTAAAAGATCTTACAAATCATGAAACACAAGTGGACACTTCATAATGGCATGCCCTTCCATAGTGGGCTTTGGCATGTACATGTGTGTCCAAGCTCAAAAAGGGGGCTCACCAAGGACCCTATTAGGTGGTTTCATCCTCTAAAGGGGGTGACATTTCAATGGTACATACATGAAATGGTAGGTGGGCTACGATATAGTTATGGAATAGAGTGAGGGTAAAGGGGAATCTTTGGGCCACATGTCATGGTACAAGGGTAGATAATGTAGGGAAGCCCACACTTGTGTATATGAGTGTAAGAGGGAGAAATCATGGTACATGACTTACTTCGGACTTTTTCTTTCCACCCTTCTTCATATGCCTTTTTCCTTTTTTTAATTTTTCTTTATCATTACTCAAGGCTCCAGGGGATGAGATCAGATGCGTAGGATACAATAGTAGATGCCCTGTTTAGGTGGGGCAGTTCATTGTACACCAGGGGTCGCTACTATCACAAGTTTCTTAATGATCTAGCGGGGTCATTTAGGGCCCATAGGAACCAGTATGAGGACCATGGATAAAGGGGTAGAGATCATGCTTGGCTTTTGCCCATGTGCTAAATTTGTACGACCCAACCATATTTTGAACTTTATGGTACAATTTCCTATTGAGAGTGGCCAAATATGCCTTTTCGTTTCTTTTTAGCTGCATCAACCTCCATGGAATTGTTCTAGGACCTGCCCCACGGTGTGGACGGGCGAGGGGGAGGCTAACTCCTTGTGGACCTAATGGACAAATTTAGACCTGGATGGGAAATATAGTGAATGGGGTTGTAATGAGTGAAAGGGGAGTGATGTATATGGCTTTGGGAAGCGGGACCACGTACTCAAAATTAGGATTTTCCATGTAGTGCCATACTGAAAGCCTAGCGGCCAATAGAGGATAACCCATGTGACTAGAATACAAGGTTAACCACTAGAAGGGAAGATGAGGCAAGAGTAAAAACCTACTCCAATCTTTCTACCAAATCCCCCCACTAATCAATGCCCAAGAAGTGTCCATGATAAGTAACCTAGACAATGGATCCATTTCAAAGTAAAGTTTCCCTATGGTCTAAAATTTACTACGTTTCAACCTGGAACTTTGCTTCCAATTCAACCTATATCACATCCTAATCAATGATATTAGTTGGATCATGAATATATTTCATTAAGAGTGTTACATGAAATATATTATGCACTTTTATATGGGACGATATTGCTATTTGGTAGACCATTGGTACTACTTTGATTAGTATTTCAAATCGCCCATAGAACTTGAGTGCCAATTTAGCACAAGTTCTTATCCCTAATGTGCTCTTCTTTGGTTTGAATTTTATATAAAAATGCTCTCCTATGTTGTATTCCTTGTGAATTCCTTTCTGATCTGCATAAACTTTTTTCTTATCCTGAGTTGTTTCTTAATTGTGTTTTCCCTTTATATCCACTTGTTCCATATATCTTAAGAGATTAGGTCCCAAAACCAGTGTTTCCTTTGGTTGACTCCAACTCAATGGAGTATCACATTTTCGACAGTAAAGGATTTCAAAAGGACTCATCTTAAGAGATTACTCATAACTATCATTATCTACAAATTCAACCAAATGTAAGTAGTCGTCCAATTTACTGGGTTGATCTATTACATATATGCGAATCATGTCTTCAAGGATATGGTTGCTTCTTTTACACTGTCCATTAGTTTGGGGATGGTAAGTAGTACTAAAATTCAATTGTGTACTTAATCCTATGATAGGTACCTTCCAAAAATTTGATGTGAATGTTGCATCTTTGTCAGAAATGACATTTTCGTACCCCATGATGTTTGAATATCTCCATAAAAATATCAGCTATGTGAACAACTTTGAATGTTTATTGCACTTGCAGCAAATGACTGTCTTACTCAGTTTATCAATTACAACCATGATAAAACCACGATGTGTTCTAGTTCTGAGTAACCATATAATAAAATATGAGGAGATAATTTCCCATTTTCACTCTAGAATAGGTAAGGGATTTAATAACCCAATACGATTTTGGCACTCCACCTTAACTTTTTAACACTTCAGACATTTTGCTAACTCTTCAACCACTTATGATTTCATCCTTGACCAATAAAACCCTTTTCTAAGTGTTCTTATAAGCTTTTGATAGAGTGGATGAGATGAAAAAGGATTTTTATGATGTTCATGTGAGATCAGTTGTTTAATTCTATTCACAAATAGCGATATAAATTTTATTTTTGAAAGTAAAAAACTATCATTATTCAAATCTTACTCTGATCCTTCTACTGAATCAGTTCATTTTATTTTTTGGTGTTCATGATATTCTAAGGTTTTGGTATTGATATGTTAATTAAGGTTTGTTTTAGTGCTACAAGCAAAGCTCCCGCAAATCTAATTTAAAATTCTACTTAATGCATATACAATTTATTTATTTATTTTCCCTTGATGTGTTTGATTTCAAAATTGAATTCACTAATGAAGGCCATTCACATTGCTTTCCTTCCATTTAAATCTTATTAACTAAATAAACGTTTTAGGCTGATATGATAAATTAATAACGTGAATTTATTTCCCAAAAGGTAGTGCCACCACATTTTTAAATCATGTGTTACTACGGCTAATTCTAAGTCATAAACAACATAATTATTTTCATGATCCTTTAGCTTCCTAGATTCATAAGCTATAACACGGTTATCTTGCATTAACAATTCATGTAAACCTTCCAAAAAAGCATCTATCCACATTGTATAATCAATATTGGGATTAAGAATATTAAGTATGGGAGCTAAGAATATTAGTAAATATTTCAACCAATAAAAGCTTTCATGACACCTTTGGGTCCATATAAATTTGAATCCTTTTTTCTCTAAAGATGTTATAAGGTATGCGAAATTTGAGAAACATTTAATGAATATATGGTAATAACATGTTATTTTGATAAAGGATCTAATGTCAACTATATATTTAGGAACAAATCAATTGATCATTTCCCTGACCTTTTTAGGGTATACTGCAACTCCCTATTTCAATATTACATGTCCCAAATACTAAATCTGATCTTAGTAAAATTCATAGTTACTAAATTTTGTGTATAGTTGATTCTCTACGAGTGTTTGCAACGCTCTTCCTTAGCTTTATTCATTCTCTTCTAGTGTTTTAAAATAAACCATAATGTGATCGATGAATATCAATAAAACATTATCTAAGTACTAGATGAAAACACTATTCATTGGACACATGAATCTGGTTGGGGTGTTTATGAAACCAGAAGGAAGAAAAACAAACTCATAATTGCCATATATTGTTACTAAAGTATTCATATGAATATCCTCATCTTTAATTTTGATTTTGTGGTAACGAGATCTCAATTCTATTTTAAAGAAGCTTGTTGTTCCCCTTACCTGATGAAACATGTCATCAATTCTAGGTAGTGGGTATTTATTTTTTATTTTCAACTTTTTCAACTATTTATAATTAGTACATAACCTAAAAATACCATCCTTCTTCCTTAGAAATAGTACCAGTGCTCCGCAAGGTGACACACTTAGTTTTATATATCCCTTTTCCAATAATTACTAAAGCTGCATTTTTAACTTTGTCAACTTTTGAAAACTCATCTTATAAGGGTCCATTGACATTGGTGTCTCCCTATGCACTAACTCAATGGCAAAATTAATGTCTCTTTTTGGTGGCAACCCAAGAATTTCATCTAGGAAAACATCCTTGAATTATTACACCACTGCAAAGTCATCCAAAGTCTTTACTTTGCTTTCCTGTGTTTAATCTTTTGCTTGAATTGCAAACAGTTTACACCCCTTCCTTTCATATCTTTTTAATTTCAAGGATAGTATATTTATTATTTAGATTGGTCTCAGTATGCCTCTAGCAATTTGTACTACTCCCTCATCATTGGTAAAAGTAATAGTGTTTTCCAATAAATTAATAATTTCTCTATCACTTTCTAGCCAATCCATACCACTAAGACATAATACGATCCTAGAGGTAGGATATTCAAGTTCATTTATGTTTGTAGTCCATTAAAATTTATAGGAAAATCCCTAACCAAATTGGTAACCTTCCTTTTAGTAAAAACTGTTAGTTATACCAACCAAGAATTTTTCAGTTTTACCATTTGTATCTTGCATTTGTCTACTATTTTTCGACTAACATAAATTAAACTAACTCATGGGTCTATTAGAATTGAAACAACTTGGTTTAGAATATTACCTTATATTTTGATCATAGTGGATTTATGTTCAACTTATCGATCCTCAAAGAGTACACTAATTCTGGGAATACTCCTAGCCACATCATTTACCTTGGAAACTTCTTATACATTATGTAACGCTTGTTTAAATTTAACATTATATGAGAAATTTCGAGGTAGATGAGGCTCCTCATGGCCCCAATATTGCAATGGTTCTCTTTCCTTCTCACTGGCTCTTTTAGAATTTAGATCAACTAGTTTGGATATTGTTTGCAACTGAGTCTAATGCTAGTTATTATTCCTATTGAAATTTTTGTTTTCATGATTTTTGATAGAATACTAAAGGAAGAGGATTTGAACCCTTTATTTCCTTGCATGTATCTATCATTTTTTCTTATTTTTTGAGGGTTTTATCATTTCTTTGTTTATATTTTTGGTAACATATTTTGGCCTTTCAGATAGTTTCATCCATTTTCTTGGAGTTGTCATACTCCAACTTCTCTTTGAAGGAAAGGGGTAAACAACTGATAAATTGTTGAATTCTAGCTTTCTCCTCACAAATGTATGGTACATATTGCTAGATATGGGTGAATTTAGTGACCCCATTCATAGTAGTTTGACCAGGCTTCAGCTCATAAAAGTCTTTAGATCTACCATCATAATACCTTTCTGTCATATATTTTCCTTTGAAGTGTTTTCAAAAATCCTCCCAACTCATAGCATTATCTTCTATATTATTGATATTCCTAATCTCATCCCATCATAGGGATGCCTTACCTTGTAGTTGATAAGTGGCCAGTTTATCTCTTAGATTACTGGGATATTTGTCAAGTATTTATTCATGTTTAACAAGCACGCTTTAGTTGCCTCCTTCAATTCACCATCAAATACGAGAGGCCTAATATTCTTAAATTCTTCCTACATTTATATTTTATGTTTCTTCACTTGATTAGGTGTTATTAGTGGAATTTTGGTTGAACTATGATCAATTCCCTCTTCATATAGTTCCCTTTTATTTTTTGGTTTGAGAGATTAACTCTCGTCTATACTATCATGATCATTCATTTTAAGGGGTTCCTATTTATCTCCATTATCTAATATTTGTTATGATATTTTCTTATTCTTCTTCTTTGTTACACTCTTAATAATTGTTTCCTAATCAACACTGGATTTCAATAGTTTTTTAGTATTTTCTTTAATGTTTTCTAGTTTCGCTTTCACAATATCTAACAAATCTACTATATGTGATGATTCCTCACCACCTATTTGTACCTAAAGTTTCTCTCCCTCGAAAAGTATTGAAGATGGTTCTATCATGACCGTTGTTTACCTTATTCCTTACTGTGTAAGATAAAAAATTTACTTTGATAAATTATATAGTTGATCTCAATCACAGGCCTTAATGTTGTAACGTACACCTCTAATACCACATGTAATGTACCTCCAAATTTACATAATACTTTTTTTTCTCATATCTACTCAATTTAATATTGGCATGTTAACAATGGCAATATGTACTGAAGTTCATTTTCCAAACAGATTTCTCCTTTTACTAAACAGACATATCTACTATTTTATAAGATCCTTATCTATTTCATCTACTTTCTAATACTTAGTTGTAATGTTGGTTAAACAAATCTTCCCAATATCACATAGAGTAAATAAATCCATATCTATGTTCATATGTGTGGTTTCAAATGACATCATGGATATAGGGGCACTCTTTCTATCATAATTTACTTTCCAAATTACACACATATAGCTATATGAGAGAAAAGGAATGATACTCAAGCGCTTAAACTCTCGTTCCACAACACTTAAGAAGTCCTTGTCTATCAAAAATGTCTCCATCACGTCGATGCATAGTTTATCTTGAGAAAAAAAATGATTGGGTTTTGTGAAATAACTGCATTGTATTCACCTCACGACTACTCAAACTTGAGACATTTTTACCACTAATCATGCATAGGCCTCATATAAATCGTTGAGCCCTCATATCATATGACGTGCAAACCTTTTCCATAGTCCAAGGAATTTTCTATACTCATGCTTATTTTTTAATATAACAAGTTATTTATTACCCCCTCCTTGGGTCACACTAAGAATTCGTGATGGGTGGATCCTTGGTTACATGTCGCTCATGTAGTTCATCACTTGGACCCATCCATGTGATGGGGTCATAGACATATGACTTAGATGATCCAAGGAATTTAGATGGATTTGATGGCTTGATGATTCATACCTATTTTATTGGCTACCGTGATAGAATTTTCATTTGACATTGTTCTCATTCTCTTCAAACATAGAACTTCTCAATGATGGGTTAGGGATTGAACACTGATATTCAATTTCCTAGTGTTTGATGAGGCTTACGTTTCAACAATGAGTATGGTTTCAAACCTGCCCTATGGCATTGCCTCGAGCTACAAGTGGCAGGTAAGCAATCATTTAAAGTCTTTTGATGATTATGCTATCTAGGGTTTACCATATTCAAACATAAAATTTTGATAAGCCTTATTCTTAATATGTTATCAAGGGATTACCATATTTTCATTTGAAATTTTCACAGTGATTCTCTTAAATATGTCATTGAGGTTTTACGAGAGTTGAACTTGAAAATTTTAATTTATTATTATGTTTGTGAGAAGGAAACTTAACTAACAATTTATTTTGCTTATGTAGGTCCTTCTAGGAGATTTTCGAAAACACCTTTCTAACCAATAATTTATTTGGGGATTTGAAGATTCTTTAAGGAACCATTCAAAAACCTTTTGTTGGTTAGTAATTTATTCGAGGTTTCCAAGTCATTCTAGGAGTTTTCACAAGAACCCTACCAATCAACATTATCGAAAGTTGCCAAAATCTTATTCTTATCTTTTAGCTTTGGATTGAGGTATGATTTAGCTATTTCATTTGTCGTTTAATTGTTGAGAGGGATTTTCTTGTTTGATTCCTATCAAGGTTTTGATTAAAATGAAGATGAGGGTTTGATGTTTCTCTTCTTCTTAGGTTTTTAAATTAAGCCAACACTTATTGAAGAAAAACCCTCGTCAGTTTGGTGTTAAATCTTAACGTGGATGCGAAGAATTTTTTACCAAGTATCAAATGTGTGTGTGTCTCGCTCTTCTTTGATTCCTGAATACTTAGGTTCTTTATTATTGCTAACATATTCTAGGGGAAAGGCTTTTATATCTAAGAATCTCTTTTTTATGGATTAGAGGTTAGAACCTTCAATGTATTCTCATATTGCTAACTACCCATATGTTTTCAACAATTCATTAACAATCGTGGTTGGTTGGATACCCTCAAGGTAAAAAAAAATGTCAAGTCTTTTAGTTAAAGAGTTTGTTTTATGAATTTAGGTATTATGGTGAGGGTACTAACAAGAGTCCTATTATTTCTTTGTAATAGGTTTGATTTCCAGACCTCAACTCAAAGTTTCTCAACATAGTACATTAATTTTACCTTTCTAGGTAAGACTTCTTAACACTACTTCTCTTCCACGTCTCTTTAAATTATATCGAGGATGACGCTAACTAATGATGACCACAATTTCTTCTTTACATATTCTATTGTATAGGGTTTTGCATACTTGGTGTCGAGTTATGTCCTTACTTGAAGGATTCATTTTTCTTAACTTGATACTTTGCCTTTTGGAAAACTTGTCCAATTTGACTCTAGAGTATGCTTAACAAACTCATTTTGGACATGTTCATACACTAGAATAGTATGCTCTCATATTTTCTATGTGACTAGGGTTCCTAAACTGACAATTTATGCTTGATTATTGTGTATTTGTGAAGAAAGTAACCTGAATATATTACTTTGTACATGCACATTTAGTGTCTATAATTTTTTTTAATTCTATGGCTATTTCAACGTGATCTTCATCCCCAATATGTATACTTATTCCTTTTAATTGATTCCAGAATTCCTTGTTTTGAAAACATATACTCACTTTATTCCATATTGTCTTGGTTTCCTTCCATTATACACTTGATTGAAGTCAAGGCCCATAATTCTTTCCAACAAACTTTATACAAGGGGTAGTTATAGAATACATATGAAAATAGGTTCTATAACTACCTTCTAAGAGTTTTTCACATGTCAACTATGTGTTGCATGCACTTCGAAGTTAATAATGATTGTTTCCCTCCATACTAGCTTAGAAGCATCCTAAACCTACTTATGTAAACATGTTTAAATTATTTTGTATGAGTGTAAGATATCCTGTAAGAAAAGTAATTTACTAAAATTCTACTTTTCAGTGCTCAAGATACTAAACCAATAAGCAATATTTTTTTCCAAAATACTACCATATTTAGAAATTTTCTAAATAATCATTCTTGAATTGTAGCCTCTTTCATAGAATTTATACGTATATAACTATGCCCTATATCACCATATGATTTATATACATCTTTTCTTTGTCTACTTTGAAAACATACATGCAATCATGCTTTGTTTATTTTCAAAGTTACTTCCATTCATGGAAATTACTATATGTTTTCTATTGCATGCTAGTTATATTATCTTTCTTTCTTTCCTAAATGTTATGTTCATTGTTCATTATTGGTAAAAACACCCACATGCTATATCACTAGTTAATACATACTTCAAACCAACAATTCCTCATAACACAATGACTATAGTAATATTTTTAATTATCTGGTTATTATGAACTCTTCAAAATATAGTATGAACCAAACACATTCCTCCTAACTAGAGAATTGCAACCACACCAATTCCCACCAAGCGTGCACTTGTCTACTATTAATAACATGTCTTCATTTGTTTGCATTTTTCTTCTTCTCCACAAACTTTAGCAATGTCCTGCATTTACCAATGTATGTGTTTTCCTCTGTTGTACCTAGGATTTTTACAGGTATATTTATTTCTTCATATCCAACATTCCATTTCCCTCCTGCTATGCTACCTCTCTCCCAATCTAGCATAAAAGTGATCTCCAGTTACATTGTTTGTTTGGTGGTGATCATTACTCTTGTAATCTTAGGGTATCTTGGGAGGTTGTAACTATGACAACTACCACCTTTACTTGTTTATAATCTAGAACTCCAACCACTTTAATAGTTAGTGACAACAGAACACCCCAACTCCTCAAAATCCAACTACTCATCTGTTGGTTCCCATAATATTTCTAAAAATATAAAATTTTGTTTATTATTGCACACAAATATTTACAATTCTCAGTCAATTATTCAAACTTACTCTTTACTCCATGGCCATTGTCGTAACTTAAATAGTTACAAGTAAATATTAAATCATAAAGCCTTATAAAAATAATTGAACAAGTGTATTGCAATAAATAATATATATATATAAACCACCAATTTATCAAGAATAAAAAAATCACATCTCTAAACCACCAATTTATCAAAAATAAAAAAGATCACATCTCTTAAATAGCAAATACTTGAAAAAATTTACACTGTGAAAAAATTTTGCACTTTAAATTTTCTATCCCTAATAATATTTAATGATTTCATAAGAGTAATATAACAAACACTAATATTTAATTATATATTAATAATATAACATAATTGCCTATATAAATGCATATGAATGGCCCTATACTATAGAGGTATTGTTTCATGAGGAATTTGATCTGTGAGGAGTCTCGATGGTATTCGGTATCTATATGTTGTTTCATGAAGGAGTTGATGTGTGAGCAGTCTCGGTGGTATAAAGTATCTATATGTTGTTTCATGAGGAAGTTGATGTGTGAGCAGTCGATGGTATTCACTATCTATATGTAATGCATTAGGGGTATGTGGCGCATCACGGTTTCATTTCATTTCATGGATGCAAAAGGGAGTGGTATAGGAATTATTTGCTAAACCAATTATTACAATTTTTTGACCTTTCCATTATACAAATGCGTATGAATGCCCCTATACTATATGAGTATTGTTTTATTGTTTCCCGAGGAAGTTGATCTGTGAGCATTTTTGATGGTTTTTAGTATCTATATGTGATGCGTTATGGGTATGTGGAGCATCATAGTTTCATTTAATAGATGTAGAAGGGAGTGGTAGTGGAATTATTCGCTAAACCAATTATTGCAATTTTTTGCTTTTTTATTTCTATTTTTTTTAAGTTGTTAGCCCATCTTTATACATCTAAATTTGTGCGGTGAGATTTTATGTTTTGGAATTATAATAAGTTAGATATTTATAAATACAGAATTTTATGTTTTAATTATTTATAGTTATTAAATTTTATTTAAATGAATGAAATAATAATAATAAAAATAAGTTATTTTTATTAATTTCTGTTTATATATGAGTGATTGGAAACTTCCATAATGATTCATATTGTTATAGATTTCTGAAGGGTACTGTATAATATATGTGATCCATCCATATATTACATTGTCCTTCCGGAAATATATAACAATTTTTTATATATATAGAAAATTATTTACAAATAAATAAACATATTTATATATCTCAAATTTATATTATTTATTTATTTCTTATTATGTGATAATATTTTCTCCATATTAAATTGTAAAGCATTCTATTAGTACAAATACAAAAAAATATTAATATAGTTTATCACCTTTTTTGTTACTATCAAATAGTATAGTCCAACAATAGGGAGAGAGACTAGTTTTAGCAAGAGGAATATTGAACAAGGAAGAGAATAAGGTAAAGTAGTTAGGTGCAACCTACAAATGCAAACAAGACCACCTTAAGAGGAATCTAAATGATGAATATGAATGAAGAATTAAGTGATCTACATGAATGTTAGTGATTTATTTTGAGTAGAAGAAATATACCTTTATAGACTTTAGTAGTAAAAATAACATAAACTAAAACAGAAAATAACTATATAAAATTATAAAACTATATCATTATTATTATGTTATAAACCATATAAATTTAAATATTTAATATATTTATCAATTAAAGGTATATCAAACCAGTAACAAACACTTTAATATACCATTACAATAACTAAATTTTAAAGTATTTAAATAATTTTATAATTTTTTTTAACAGAAAAATAATTGGAAAAGATTGTATATCATCAATTTGCTTAACATGAAAATTAATGGCCTTTTGCAAAATATTTTGCATTTCGAAGGAAAAGATTATCCTTAGTTGTTAACTATTGAATTTTTTATTTTGCTTTATGTGTTTTTACATTTCCATTTTAGCTTTAAATATATTTTTTCAAGAAGAAAAAAAAATATATTTTCATTAAATAAAAAGAAGTTATAATATCCATTGATCCAGTTTCTCAAAAAGAAAAGAAAGAAAGAAAGAAAAAAAAAACAAAAACAAACAAACAAACATATTTTCATTAATATCCAAATATCCATTCTTCTTTCCCAATCTATGACTACAAAAGCCTATCTAATAATTTCTCCAATCTATAATTGTGGTCTATAACAAAATCCACATCATCCACATCTTGTTTCAAAATTTTGTCTAGTCCTAAGTACTTACTTGTAAGCACAAAAACATCATAGAAAGATAAACATTTCCAGATCATTACACATACGCTATTAATTAAAAAAACCAAAAAAGAGAGAAAAAATAGGAATCCTTCGTATCTAAACGACACCAGACAATTGAGAATCACAATAGGCGGGTGGGGCTGACGAACTTTAAGTGCCATTGTGGTGACCTTTTCTGTGCTCAGCACAAGTACTCTGATATGCATGACTTCTCTTTTGACTACAATACTGCCAAACAAACAACCAAACGAAACCTTGGCATCCTCTGCAGCTTCACGCATCCAACATCCAACCTCTCCAAAGAAGTCAAATGTTCCACACCAGGCAGCCCTCGTATCTCATTGTATTGACAAACATTCAACGTACTCAAAGAAGTCAAATGCTCCAAACCTTGAAGCTTTAGTAAATCACAACATCCACTGACATCAAGTATCTGGAGCTTTGTAAGTTGCCCCAACTCTAGTATTCTCTAAAGCTTATCGCACTCACTAACATTCAACGTCTCCAAAGACATCAGATGTTCCACACCTCGCAACTCTCTTATCTCATAGCATATAGTGACATTTAATATTTTAAGCTTTGTGAGCTGCCCCAACCCTGGTATGCTTTGCAACTTCTTGCATCCACTAACATTCAACGTGTTCAAAGAAGTCAAATGTTCCAAACCTGACAGTGTATGTATCTCACTGCATCCACTAACATCTAGTGTTTGGAGCTTTATGAGCAGCCCCAAGCCTGTTATACTTTCGAGCTTCTTGCATCCCCTAACATTCAATACCTCCAAAGAAGTCAAATGTTCTTCCACACCTTGTATCTCACAAAAATCGCCAACATATAGTGTTTGGAGGTTTGTGAGTTGCCCCAACCCTGGTATGCTCTGGAGCTTCTGGCATCCGCTAACATTAAAAGTCTCCACAGAAGTCACACGTTCCAAGCCTGGTAGTGTTTCTATCTACATGCATCCACTAACATGTATGTTGATGCAGGAGCATCTGGCTAACAGGGCAAAGACGGAAGCAAGGTTGACATGGTTTCTAAAAAGGACAGAGAACATAGCTCGCTGGAGGATAGTATATCTGTCTTTATTTTTATTTTTATTTTCTTGTTAAAATTCCTAAGAATAATGTAATGACTTTTAATTAGGAACAATAGTAATTAGTTAGAATCGTTTATTTCCAAACAGTTATATTACTGTTGTAAATGCATGTAAAGAAAAATGTGCTAGCTAGTTATGAAGAAGTTCCATATATGAAATAACTGATATAACCAACAACACAAACTAACAACAGTTATCAAACTGTTTGAGAAGAGTGCTACAAAAGGAGAGAAACAAGCCCAATACGGGTTCAACTGTGTAAAAGAAATTAAAAGAAAAAGAATATAATCATTGTTCAGTGCACGTATAATCCTACAGCGTCCTCAATGCTGTGTAATTTTTATTTTTATTTTATGATGTGAACATTGTTAATATACCACTACAGGTTCTGAACTAGAATGAAAAGATATTCAAATCGGATGAAGAGTAACAACGTCCAGTACAAGCCGCACAACCAAAACGTTCAGGCATATATAATCATAACAAGTATGTAAAACTACGAGAGCGATTCAAATTTTATTTCAGCACAAATTCATAGGGTTACAAATACAATCATCCAAAGTCCATATATATATTCACATTCTTTGCTCAAAAATTACAAGACCGAACCCAGTTCGCAGACGTGGGAACTGACCCAACTACAAACAGAAGCCAACCACATAGAGTCCTAACTCGTTTCCTAAATCAACCACCAAGCCTAATAACCAAAGAACCGGGAACAGACAGCGGCACAAGGCCAACGAAGAACAAACAGACCCTACAAGTCGGAAAACCCAGACAAGCAAACTACAACAACAGAACGATTCTACCCGTATATGGTTGGGGGTAGCCGAAAGTCCAGGCATCAAGACCAACGAGCGGCTCCACCTGCACAAAGACAAACAGAACGAGGATTAGGTTCCACCAACAAAAACCAGAGAACTGGAAATGAAAAGATTGAACAAAGGGAAAGTGTGTCATTACTTGACAGGCAAGCCATAGCTGCATTTCTCACCTCGGACGAACCTCCTGCTCACAAAGGAGCCAGGCCATTAGACTCAGGAAAAACAGCGAAGGGAAAGTCTAGCACGAAACAGGAACTTACCAGGCGAAGTTGACGGAGGAACTAACAGAGGACGCCACCATAACCCTGTCGAATTTGGGAGCCAACGAACCAGAGCCGAAGCGAATGTCACCATGAACCATGCAGCTCTCGACTATCTGTAAACCCTTGTGAATCACAGGCAGAAATTGATAAAAACGCACAGAGGCAGAGACCCACTAGGGCAGAATACATACACACAGTGACAGAGAATGTACATGCAAACAAACTCCATAACGCAAACCTTACCAGGGTTTCGCCGAGTGAACAATAGCATACAGGCCGAGTCCTAGAACGATTGAGACCACGAACACAACCAGGAGCACATCACTCAGTCGACCAGGCGGACAAAACTCAGAAACTCACAATGAGAAACACAGAAGTCGCAAAGAATCGCCAGGAGCTCGCAGAGTAAAAGACTGGAGGTAACAATGAAAAACAAATGAGCACTAAGGTGTAAAACCCCAAACCAAGGCGAGTTTCGCAAAATCCCGAGGAGGGATAGTTGTCCAATAGACAGATAATCAGGGTACACACACCGTAACCCAAATAAATACCGTGCAGATTAAAAATCAAACAACACTTATATCCAAAATCAAATTCATTATTATATATATTGTGAGTACATAACACATCAACATATAGACGGCGGGACCACGTGGGTTGGCCCCATCAAGTGGTATCAGAGCAGCATTTTGAGGAAGTAGAGGAAGATGGAAGTACAAAGATGAGGACATGGGAGAGGTGCACGTAGAGTAGCAGACGAGGGATTGAGAGAACAGTTGAGAATCCTTACTGCTCGCTTGGAAGCAATAGAGGTAGGTAGGTGAAGAGACCCAGAACTTGGGGATGATAGTGAAGACGAGGCAGCAACTGTTACAGATGGGTCAGAGGAAGAAGCCCCAGAGTTAAGACTGTTGCGATCAGTACTGTTAGCCAGCAACAAACCCAAACCTGAGATCCCTAACTATGATGGCAGTCTGTCCGCAGATGTCTTGCTGGATTGGGTAAGTGAATTAGACAAGTATTTTGAAAATGAGAAAATCGGTGAGGACAAAGAGTTAGATTTGTTGCGACTAAATTAAAAGTACATGCCGCCTTATGGTGGGATAGTGTCCAAGCGGACAGGAGACGAATGAACAAGTTGCCAATAAGAAAGTGGCCAAGGATGGTGGCAAAACTGAAGGGCAGATTTTTGCCTAAGGACTACCAGGTTGAGCTTTATCATCGAGTGCAAAATTTAAGGTAGAAAGGTATGACTGTAAAGTTGTACATAGAAGAGTTTTACCGTGTAAATTTACGTGCTGGTTATACGGATGATACTCCAGAAAAAACAGCGAGGTGCGTGAATGGCTTGAGGTTGGAAATATTGGATGAGATCAGTATTCTCTCTCCCCGAAATATAGAAGAGGCCTTTCAGAGTGCTGTAAAGGCTGAAGAGAAAATTAATAGGAAATAGAATAACAGGAGAGGGAGAGGAAATGGCAGAGGACGAGGACAGTCCTACGACAGAGGGAGAACTGCCACTAACAGTGAAGAAGGCAGTAGTTCCATAGCTTCAGGGACAGTAGAGAAGGGAGATAGCACTAGAGGAGGTCGGCCATATCAGCAGGGAAGAGGAAATGGTCGTGGAAGGGGGACTAATGTCCAGTGCTACAGGTGCCATAAGTGGGGGCACAGATCCTTCGAATGCCTGGAAGCTGAGCACGCTGGCCAGAGGGGAGCATTTGTTGCGCAGCCTGAGGAAACTGAAGCACAGCCCCGGGAGATAGAAAACGTGGTAGAAACCGGAGAGGCTCTAATTTTGAACAAAGTGTTGTTGAAGCCAGCCAAGGAGATGGCTGAACAGACCCAGCGAAAGGCGTTGTTTCGAACAGTTTTCAAATCACATGGAAAGTGCTGTAAATTGATTATAGACAGCGGGAGTACAGACAATTTAGTTGCCACCGAAATGGTGGAAAAGCTGGGATTGAAGCGGCTTAAACACCCCACACCTTACAAGGTGTCGTGGCTACAGAAAGGCCACCAGCTATTAGTTGATGAACAGTGCGAGGTTGAATTCCACATTGGCAAATACCAAGACACGGTGGTCTGCGATATTATGCCAATGGACGTGTGCCATATACTGCTAGGGAGACCGTGGCAGTATGATCGGAAGGTGACGCACGATGGGAAGACGAATTGTTATAAATTTGTGAAAGATGGGATCAAACATACGCTTGTACCCATCAAAGAGGAGGATGCAGCAGAACCGAGTGGAACAAAAGCATTGTTAATAGGAGGAAAACAGTTTGTGAAGCAGATTGAGGAAAATGAGGTCAATTATGCGATTGTAAGGAGGACAAAACCGATGTTGCTGAACACAGAAAAGTCAGAATTGCCTGCAGAGATTCAGGAGCTGTTAAAAGAATTTAAAGACATTGTGGTTGATGATCTACCAGATAAGTTGCCTCCCAAGAGGAGTATTAGCCATCATATAGATTTTATACCTGGAGCAAGTCTACCGAACAAGGCAGCGTATAGGATGAGTCTGAAAGACAATGAAGAAATTCGTAAACAAGTGCAGGAGTTGCTGGATAAGGGACTGATCAGAGAAAGTTTGAGCCCTTGTGCAGTACCAACAGTACTCGCACCTAAGAAGGGTGGAGAATGGCGAATGTGTACAGATTCGCGGGCTATTAATAAAATTACTATTCGATATAGATTCCCCTTACCCAGAATGGACGACATGATGGATTGTCTTAGCGGAGCAGATTATTTTACGAAGATTGATCTGAAGAGTGGTTATCATCATATCAGGATTAGGGAAGGAGATGAGTGTAAGACAGCGTTCAAGACCAATGAAGGGTTGTACGAATGGCTGGTCATGCCATTTGGATTGAGCAACGCTCCCAGTACTTTTATGAGATTGATGAATGAGATGTTAAAGGAATTTATTGGCAAGTTCGTGATAGTTTACCTTGATGATATTTTGATTTTCAGCAAAACGAAAGGAGAACATCTTCAACATGTTTGAAGGGTGTTAGAGAAGTTACAACAGAAGAAACTGTTGATAAACTTAAAGAAATGCACTTTCCTGTAGAAGGAGCTGGTCTATCTGGGGTTTGTAGTTGTAGAAAATGAATTGAAGATGGACCCCGAAAAGATTGCAGCAATTATAAATTGGCCGTCACCGAAGAGCTTATTTGAGGTACGTAGTTTTCACAAACTGGCAAGTTTTTATCAGAAATTTATTAGAAATTTCAGTGAAATCTGCGCACCAATGTTAGAGGCCATCAAAAAGGCCAGTCAGCCTTTTTGTTGGACTAAGGTGGCAGAAGACAATTTTCAGCTTTTGAAGCGGAAGATCACGGAGAGGCCAATCTTGAGGCTGCCCGATTTTAATAAACTCTTTCAGGTTCGGTGTGACGGAAGTGGAACAACTATTGGCGCTCTACTCAGTCAGGAAGACAAACCAGTGGCATTCTTTAGTGAAAAACTAAATGAGAGCCGGAAAAAATACTCCTCGTATGATAAGGAATTTTATGCCGTGGTCCAAGCTTTAAAACATTGGAGGCACTACCTGCTGGGCAATGAGTTCGTATTATTTTCTATAATTCGGCATTACAATATGTAATGCAACAGCACAAGTTAAATCATAAGCACGGCAAATGGGTAGAATACTTGCAGAGTTTCACTTTCGTGTTAAAACATATAAGTGGGCAAGCCAACAAAGTGGCGGATGCCTTGAGCAGAAGAGCTTTGCTCTTACAGGAGAGTAGCATACAGGTGATGGGGTTCGAACATCTGAAGGATTTGTACCAAACTGACACAGATTTCAAGGAAGCCTTTGAAGCCTGCCAAAATCCCGTGTTGAGGAATGCAAGCCCATGGTTAGACTATAATTTACAGGAAGGATTATTGTTCAGAGGTGGGCAGTTATGTATTCCGGATTGTTCAATGAGGGAGAATATAGTACGAGAGAAGCATAGTGGTGGATTAGCGGGACATTTTGGCATCAACAAAACTTTGGAGCAACTCGGACATTTTTATTATTGGCCTAAAATGAGCAGGGATGTACAAAGATATGTGAACAGGTGTAAAGTCTGCCAACTAGCGAAAGGACACAGTCAGAATACTGGACTTTACACACCACTACCTGTTCCAAGCAGGCCATGGGACTCGGTCAACATTGACTTTGTCCTCAGACTGCCTAGAACACAGCGGGGGTATGATTCAGTAATGGTGGTGGTAGATAGATTTTCAAAAATGGCTCATTTTATTCCTTGCCGGAAAACTAGTGACGCCACGTATGTGGCACACCTGTTTTTCACGGAGGTTGTTAGATTACATGGCCTACCCAGAACTATCATTTCAGACAGGGATGTAAAATTCACAGGACACTTTTGGTGCACCCTGTGGAAAAAGTTGGGCACGCAATTGAATTTCAGCTCTGCGTATCATCCGCAGACTGATGGACAAACGGAAGTGGTGAACAGGAGCTTGGGGAATTTATTACAGAGTTTAACTGGAGAAAATTCACGGTTATGGGATCGAGCTCTCGCTCAGGCAGAATTCGCTTATAACGATTCGCCCAATCGTAGCACCGGACACAGCCCATTTCAGATCTTGTATGGCATGCATCCTCGGGGAATACATGAATTGCGAGATTTGGGAAAGTTGGAACGGAGAAGCGCGGATGGGGAAGACTTTGCCGAAGCAATGAGCGAACTTCATGAGAAAGTCAAATTAAGGTTGCAGGACAGCGTACAGAAATACAAGCAGCAAGCAGATTCAAAGCGAAGAGAGGTGCATTTTAATGTTGGGGATGAGGTCCTTGCGCACCTGCGCCAGGAACGGTTTCCTAAGGGCACGTATAATAAACTAAAATATAAGAAAATTGGTCCATGCAAGATCTTACGTAAATTTTCAGCCAACGCTTATGAGATTCAGCTGCCACCTGACATAGGCATATCACCTATTTTCAATGTGGCGGATCTGTTCCCATATAATGCCCAAGCAGAGGATGATAGTGTGGTACAGCCAGAACGGGACACCCAACTTGGAGACAGTTCTTGGAAGAAACAATTGCCTTCGGCCTAGTCCCATGAGATTGAAGGGATCCTCAGTACCCAGGTAGCCAAGAAGACACGTAGGAAAGAATATCTACGTTACCTCGTCAAGTGGAGAGACCGTCCAATGGAGGACAGCTCATGGCTCGACGCGGCGCAGATACAGAAGGCTGGCTATTCGGTGGAGGAACTCATGGAACGGAGCCATGAATTTCTTTTACCCCGGGAGCCTGATGCAGGAGCATCTGGCTAACAGGGCAAAGACGGAAGCAAGGTTGACATGGTTTCTGAAAAGGACAGAGAACACAGCTCGCTGGATGGATAGTATATCTGTCTTTATTTTTATTTTACTTTTCTTTTTAAAATGCCTAAGAATAATGTAATGACTTTTAATTAGGAACAATAGTAATTAGTTAGAATCGTTTGTTTCCAAACAGTTATATTACTGTTGTAAATGCATGTAAAGAAAAATGTGCTAGCTAGTTATGAAGAAGTTCCATATATGAAATAACTGATATAACCAACAACACAAACTAACAGCAGTTATCAAACTGTTTGAGAACAGTGCTACAAAAGGAGAGAAACAAGCCCAATACGGGTTCGACTGTGTAAAAGAAATTAACAGAAAAAGAATATAATCATTGTTCAGTGCACGTATAATCCTACAACGTCCTCAATGCTGTGTAATTTTTATTTTTATTTTATGATGTGAACATTGTTAATATACCAGTACAGGGTTCTGAACCAGAATGAAAAGATATTCAAATCGGACGAAGAGTAACAACGACCAGTACAAGCCGCACAACCAAAACGTTCAGGCATATATAATCATAACAGGTATGTAAAAACTACGAGAGCGATTCAAATTTTATTTCAGCACAAATTCATAGGGTTACAAATACAGTCATCCAAAGTCCATATATATATTCACATTCTTTGCTCAAAAATTACAAGACCAAACCCAGTTCGCAGACGTGGGAACTGACCCAACTACAAACAGAAGCCAACCACATAGAGTCCTAACTCGTTTCCTAAATCAACCACCAAGCCTAATAACCAAAGAACCGGGAACAGACAACGGCACAAGGCCAACGAAGAACAAACAGACCCTACAAGTCAGAAAACCCAGACAAGCAAACTACAACAACAGAACGATTCTACCTGTATACGGTTCGGGGCAGCCGAAAGTCCAGGCATCAAGACCAACGAGCGGCTCCACCTGCACAAAGACAAATAGAACGAGGATTAGGTTCCACCAAAAAAACCAGAGAACTGGAAACGAAAAGATTGAACAAAGGGAAAGTGTGTCGTTACCTGACAGGCAAGCCATAGCTGCATTTCTCACCTCGGACGAACCTCCTACTCACAAAGGAGCCAGGCCATTAGACTCAGGAAAAAGAGCGAAGGGAAAGTCTAGCACGAAACAGGAACTTACCAGGCGAAGTTGACGGAGGAACTAATGGAGGATGCCACCATAACCCTGTCGAATTTGGGAGCCAACGAACCAGAGCCGAAGCAAATGTCACCATGAACCATGCAGCTCTCGACTATCTGTAAACCCTTGTGAATCACAGGCAGAAATTGATAAAAACGCACAGAGGCAGAGACCCACTAGGGCAGAATACATACACATAGTGATAGAGAATGTACATGCAAACAAACTCCATAACGCAAACCTTACCAGGGTTTCGCCGAGCGAACAATAGCATACAGGCCGAGTCCTAGAACGACCGAGACCACGAACACAACCAGGAGCACATCACTCAGTCGACCAGGCGGACAAAACTCAGAAACTCACAACGAAAAACACAGAAGTCGCAAGGAATCGCCAGGAGCTCGCAGAGCAAAAGACCGGAGGTAACAATGAAAAACAAATGAGCGCGAAGGTGTAAAACCCCAAACCAAGGCGGGTTTCGCAAAATCCCGAGGAGGGACAGTTGTCCAATAGACAGACAATCAGGGTACACACACCGTAACCCAAATAAATACCGCGCAGATTAAAAATCAAACAACACTTATATCCAAAATCAAATTCATTATTATATATATTGTGAGTACATAACACATCAGCATATAGACGGCGGGACCACGTGGGCTGGCCCCATCATATGTTCTGTAGCTTCTTTCATCCCCTAACATTAAAAGTTTCCAATGAAGTCAAACGTTCCAAGCCTGAAAGCGTTCGTATCTCACTGCATCCACTAACATCTAGTGTTTGGAGCTTTGTTAGCTGCCCCAACCCTGGTATACTCTAGAGTTTCTGGCACCCGCTAACATTAAAAGACTCTAAAGAAGTCAAATTTTCCAAACCTGGCAGTGTTTGTATCTCACTACATCCACTAACATCTAGTTTTGGGAACTTTGTGAGCTGCCCCAACTCTGGTATGCTCTGGAGCTTATGACATCCACTAACATTAAACTTTTCCAAAGAATTCAAATATTTCAAACCTGACAACGTAAAATCAAGCGTTTGGAGCTTTGTGAGCTGGCCCAACCGTGGTATGCTCTTGAGATTCTTGCATCGCCTAACATCCAACGTCTCCAAAGAAGTGAAATGTTCCACACTAGGCAGCTCTTGTATCTCACTGCACCCTCCCAGAGATAGATAATTGAGTAGAGTTAATTTCCTAAATGAATTTGGAAGCATTTGCAACCTAGAAGCGCCTTTCAAATCGATATATTGGAGGTTTGTTAGATCTCCGAAGGAATCGGGCAACGACATCATTCTTGAGCACTCTCTCAACTCTAAGTATTTCAACGAGCACAGACAACAAAAAATTTGTTGGCAAGTTTGGTCTGCAGGTTATTGGGTGGCATGTATTAGGTTATAGTGCCTAATGGAGTCTGTAATGATTGACATATTCTTTTTATATGTTAGCATAGCTGATGCCTCTGTTAATAAATGGTAATGAATGGTATGTTAGTTCCATAAGCGTTGACTCATCGTTGCTGGCTATAATATTGTTGTCAAGTATGTTGTGATTGTTTAATAGGATTATTTAGGTCTGGTTGTTGGAGGACGGTGAGATCAATTCCCATGGAGCCATCACATGTACAGATTACATTTAGGTCCTAATGGTAGTGGCTACCGTGTATGGGGTCATGTTTCCCTCAATATAAAAATAGAGAGTTTTACATTGTAGGAGAGAGCTATGGAGGTACATAAATTTATCCTGTATTCAGTATTCAGTCATGTATTGTCGAAGTAGCCCTGTCTCTCTGTTTGTCTGTCATTATGTGTATGCAGGCATGAAACCACAATAATATCCCAGGTAAGAGTATACCAGTGTTAAAAGTAGTCATATTCATTGCATCATATACATATATATGTATTTTTGAATTCACTAAGAAAACACATGTAGGGTTTAAAATTCTAAACAAACACTAAAAGAGGTAAAAACAAAATCCAAATCAGCATAATTCTTTTTTAACTCGAAATCTATCAAGCAGGTAGAGATATCAAATCTCTATAATATACTAATTTTTTCAATAGTGAAAAAGCTAAAATATTCAATAACTTTAATAGATTCTAAATTAAGATAGATACACCTTACTTTGGTAGATTCTAAGTTAAAATAGATATACCCTACTTTAGAGGGGATTTTTTTTGTTCCTTTTTCTTTTGATTGGATACTGCATTTCATTTTTAACCTACTAAAAGGTTATGGACCATACTGTGTCGTAGAAAGCATCTCTTGCCACAACAAACACAGTGTAAGAGCTCTCAATGATCAGTGATTCATTGATTGGTAGATTTCTCTCACTTTCTCTCTGCCTACCGTTATGAAAACAATGGAGTAACTGGAGTCTAGAGCTAACAGGTCCATATTGAGACCATACTGTGCCATAGAAAGCACCTCTTTTCACAGCTAACACGGTGTCAGAGCTCTCAATGATCGTGATTTATTGATTGGTAGCTTTCTCTCACGTTCTCTCTGCCTACCGTTGTGAAAACAATGGAGTAACTGGAGTCTAGAGCTAACAGACCTCTACTGAAGCTTGTGTGTATCACCATGATACTTCTTTTGTGTACTGAAACAGGGTGAGGTCATCCTTGTTATCAAGTCCAATTGTTGGGTTGATGTTTGACCAGACAATGCAAGGAAGATGCTCTTGACTTATTCACCAATTCTTTATCCCTGGCAATTTGATGATGAGCAATGTTGAATTGGAGATGAGTACCCAACATTTTCCACGACATTGCCAAAATTGGCTCGAGAATTTGGTATCTGTTTTTAGAGATGATATAGTTGGGGCAATCGATATAGTCAAATAACCTCATTGAAGAAGACATAGTCTAAGGGATTCATCTCTTCTTTTTGGAGCACAATATTGTTTGTAATGTGATGTCATTACAAAGATAACACAATTGCCAAAGTCTAGGTTCAATGAAACAGGAATCGAGAGTTTGACTCAAAGGGGCGGTCAAATTTTTTTCTCCTGCTAGGGCTTAATCAATTTCATGGTTAACAATTTTGACTCGCCCAACAGACTATATCTCCCATAAAAAGGCACCATTTTCTCATTTTTTCATGATTTTACTGCCAAGCTTTTTCTTGATTATTTTATCTTTCCAATTAGTTTTCCAAGCCGAGTCTGGTAATTATGACTAAGCTTGTCATTTGAAAATTGAAACTTTAGAACCTGTGCTTGGTAACTTTTGCATTGATACAATATGAGTGTCCATTTAAAAAAATTCATTAAACATTCAGGATTCAGATCAAATATTATTTCAGTAACCGCCTTTTAATTGTTACTTCTCTCAAGCCCAGTATTATCTCTCTCTGCAAAATTCATGTTTAAGTATCTTCATTTCAGATTGCACCGTTGATAGTAGTATATGCACACAGGGCATTTTCTTCCAATAAAGGCATTAGATGGGGATGGGATGGAGTGATCTGGCTTTACCGTGTGGTATTCTATGTTCCTTTAGATATAATTAACTTTGCAGTGCGTTACACTCTTAGTGGACAAGCTTTGGAATTTCTCTTTGAGAGGAAGGT
This sequence comes from Pinus tabuliformis, assembly GCA_031772625.1. Lineage (NCBI taxonomy): Eukaryota > Viridiplantae > Streptophyta > Pinopsida > Pinales > Pinaceae > Pinus > Pinus tabuliformis. Next base: position 589,128,140 of record CM062818.1, read on the forward strand.
CAGTTTCAGGCGTTCTCCACTCTTCATAGGTTTTCTGTTTTGTCATGTGTCGGAAAATTTTCTCTGAAGCATATATTCTTCTCTTGCAATCTATTCTTCTCTTGCAAAGACTCATTTTGGTAACAATGGCATCATGTAGACGACTTTCACAACAAAGGATTACAGAAGAGAGGAAAGAGAAGACAAATGTACACTTGCTCAGAGAACTTTACAAGGTCTGATTGCTCCTGATGCCTACACCTCTGCTGGGCATGGAGGAAGGAGAAGACAAATGTACACTTGCTCAGAGAACTTTACAAGGTCTGATTGCTCCTGATGCCTACACCTCTGCTGGGCATTCATCCATTATTGCAGAGCAAGCCAGAAGACATGAAAAAATTGCAAGGGAACAAATCATGGAAATGCATAATGCTTTCACAGTCTATGTTATCGCCCTAATCCTATTTCATGAGAAAAACCAAATTGGTTTGAATCTCTACATTTTGAAAATTATTTTAAGGTTCTAAAATACATGCCTCGAGAAAAAAGTGTGTTCTCTGTGTTTTTGCACAAGTTTTGTTATTTAGGCAAATCTACATGGCTTGCATTTCAATTCCATTTCACCATGATCTGAAGCAAGAAAAACATGTTTTTAATATTTGCAACAGTTTGATGACCAGTTAAAGCAAAAACTCAATCCTCATGCCTATTCAATTATAGGAGAATTTTTTTGTATTTCGGAAACAACGTTGGGAAAGAACCATTGTTTTAAAAGACTGCACAAGAGTAATCCCTTCCATTTGCTTCATGCAAGAAAGTATACTCAAGTTATTCATTTAGAATCTCTGTGTTTTGATTCGCTTGACCATTTTGCCAAGGGGATGGAAAAACATGTTGATGTTAATAGTATTTGTGCAGGTTGAGAGAACTACATATATTAAAGGGACACGTGGAATCCATTGTTCAATTAAAGGGATTAGACATCAATGCCATTCAACAAGCATATATTGTTTAAACCATAGTTACCAAGTTCGAATTCGAATTCGGATTCGAATTCGATACGATACGATAAAAATTCGGATGGAAAAATTTCAATTCGGAAAAAATTCGAGAGTATATATCTTAAGCATTTAAATATACATACTCTTTTTCTTATAACAATAATGTCTTGTCATTTTCTTCCCATTCATTTTGATATTTAAATAATTTTAATCAATATAAACAATTTTAAAATTAGTCTTTACCTACCAAAACTACAACCACACTTATCTTCAATCCAAAATCTATCTCTGTTTTAAAATTCAAAATTCCCTCCTAGTTTCAAATCCGATCTAAAATCTTTTTATAATTAATATTTATTTAAAAAAATAATATTTAAAACTCAAAGCTATCGTTCTTTAATTTCAAATTTCATCTAAAATCTTTTATAATTAATACATATTTAAAAATGAAATATTGAAAACTTATTTTTATAATATCTAAAAAACAATTAATTATTATAAAATTTACTCTTCAAGATTTTCTCAAATTATTTCTTTTTCTATTATCTCAGCGTTTTAAACTCTTTAAGATAACACTAAAATTTAAAATTCCATTTCCTACGTGCAATCGGGCTGCTATCTCTTCAAGATTTTGCTCCTAAATTTTTTTCATAATATTTAAAATATCAATTATTTTTTATAAAAATTACTGTTCAAAATTTTCTCAAATTATTTCTTACTTTTATGATCTCGGTTTTTTAACACAACACTGAAATTTAAAACTCGAAATTTTCTCAATCGGATAACCTTTCCATTTCCTACCTGCCCACAGCTATATTTTCAAGATTTTGCTCAAATTATTTTTTTCCTTATTTCGTTTTTTCAGCTTTTTAAACTCTTTAAAACCATACTGAAATTTACAACTCTTTTCTCAATCTTGCAAACTTTCCATTTCCTGCCTCCGATCCTGCAGCTATCTATTTTGTACTATTTTAAATTTTCAGACACCCAAATTAATAAATCCTTGAGATAAACTAAAAACCATAAAGCTACGCAAACTAACTCTAAACGAAGCTACACGAACCGAATCGAATTTTCATCGAATTATTCGATGTACGAATCGAATTCCCGAATTTCCGTATTTTTTTGTCCGATACGGACGAATTTGGTAGCTATGGTTTAAACCAGGCCAACTACATTCAAAGGATTATATAGTCAACCAGATTCACCTTGAAATTTGGGAAGACATCTGAGCCACACTGGTTTGTTTCATAAAACCATACGGGCAAGTCACTAGGAGAGAGAATTCATCAATCACAGAAACAGTGAGACGCTGAATTTGCCTGTCATTACCACAATGTTTGTTTCTACTTGTACTGGCTTTCAAACAATTTCAGAATTCAGATTTCTTAGGTTAGTTGTTAGATTGAAATGAATCAATTCTTAGGAAATGAGTTGCAGAGCTTTTTATAAGCTCATCAGTTTTCTTTTACTCATTCGTTGCGTGTATTTGTGCAGATGTATTGCGAAAGTTGTGGACCTTTAATTTTTTTACTGCAGCTTCAATTTCCTAGCATTTTTAATCATCATATCGTCCCTCAGTAATAAATATTTTCATGCAAAAAGTCCCACAAATTTTCAGTAGTCAGCTTCGGATTAGCTGCAGCAAAAGATTTTCTTGTTGAATATTTGAATATTGCTTATGTTAATTACTTCGTTTGAATCCAACATTGTGTGTTTATAAAACCTTACGGAACATTTCACTTGAGTGCATTGCTAACTTACATTAGATCGTGTCTAAGAGAATTATATATGGAAAGTATCTATAAGGCGTAAAAGTATAGCGACAAATCTACATAAATTTGGGAGTGCATTTTGAGAGGGTGGGGAAGCAGTCCAATATCAGTCCAATCTGAATTGCAACTGTGAAGTAAAAACTGCAATTCGATTCACATGAAATATATAGTTGAGAAAACACCTATAACAACTATATATTTAGATTTTTGAAAATTTTTCGCTTTTCCTCCAATTTCTTTTTCCTCTCTAAGCATGCATCTCAGAATCACAGTATATTATAAGACTTTGCTAGTGAAAACCCAGGAAATTCCTCATGATTTAGGTTGTCAGAGAGTTCTAATGATAAGTGAGAAACCCAAAAGCAACGATGTGTATAAATGCAAATAGAGGAGAATATGGTTATATATAAAATCCTAAAATTTATGATATAGAGATTGGTTGATTTGGGTTTAGTTTTTGTTAAGGTATATATTTAAATTTGATAATAATTAAAAAAAGAGTGAGAATGAAATAGAAATCATAAAAATTATATTTAAAAGTTTTGAAGTCGAATTTTGTAACAATTTTTAACACCGTAATATTTAAAATATAATTTTATTTGAATAATGAAAATGAATCAACATATTTATAAAAAGAAATCAAACAATTTAGTAAATAAATTATAATAAATTTATTATATAGATATTACAGATTCGAGCAAATAAATATTATTATGTTAAATGTCTCATATATATTACGGCATAGAAGATTTCAATTCCAAATGTATATGTCATTGGCAAAGCGCGTGGACTATATATTTATATTCGTTGTCTTTATATATTGGTAGGCGTGTTCGTGGGGTCTACATGATTTTCTCGATTGCTTTGAGACGAGTATTATTGGAATATATTATCTTATGTTATAAATCAGTAAGTATGAATAACTTAAACTGATGGAAGAGAAACCTAGCTGAAATGATAAATTATCAGTTTTCTCCCGTCTCAACGGGGGACAATCCCAATGGTTGGTTCCTTTGACATACATATCACTACACAAGACTGGCCCACGTTAATTTGAAAATGTATTTGATATTTATGGTTAAGTGAAGAGGCTTATTTTAGAGTTGAGTGTCCACCAGATGTGTAACTATGTTTTTTTCTTAAAATAAATATAGAATATTTTTAAAATAGTAAAATAATGTTAAATATAATTTGATATAAATTAATTAGAAATAATAAAAAAAAATTAATATATGATATCAATTTTATATATATTTATATATGAAAAAAATGTTAAAAATAAATATTTCAATATTGTGTAGAATAAAGTATTTAATGTGGGTTATGAATAAAATATTTTAATATGAATTAATATTCATTGATACTTAAAAGTATATTAATAACAAAAAAATTAATTTAATCTGGGATAAAATGCTTCAGTGCACATGTTATGTAATCTCTATAACATTCTAAAATACAATTTAAACGATACAAAATTACACATTTTGTTTTGCACTCTAGCACATGAAAAATTTTGATCTCTCTCGGTTCATGTTAAATCTATGGTTAAGATGGAGCTATGCAAGTGGTAGTGAATTGTGAAAAATTTTGATCTCTCTCGGCTCATGTTAAATATGTGATTAAGATAGATCGATACAAGTGGTAGTGAATTTTGCAGTTATGTTATTGTAAAGGTTGTTTAAGTTCCAATAAATTCTACTCAATTCTAGTAGTAACATCTTCTGTTACTATTTAATAGACAAATCGTTAAACCATATCCTATTATTAAAGAAAAGAACAAGACAGTGTGTAGTGTATGGTATAGTTATTATGTATTTTTATGTAAGTGAATATGGCCAACAATATAAATAAAGTTGTAAATTTTTCTCATATAAGTTTATGATGATGGTTGTAGTGTAGAGGGTGTGTCTGTGTGTATCTTTTACATTGTGATTTTCTCATTCTTTAATATGGTTTAGTTAATTTTGAAGAAGAGAGGGATGATGTGTGTAAGGATTTGAATATAAAATGTTGTGAAAGTGAATTGTTTATATGAAAAGATACTTTCTATAACAAAGTATAGTGGAGATATCTAAGTCTTTTGTGTTAAAAAGAGATGAAAATTAATATTAAAAAAATCCTTTACATTGTGATTTTCGCATTCTTTAATATGGTTTAGTCAATTTTGAAGAAGGGAGGGATTAGTCGATTTTGAAGAAGGGAGGGATGATATGTCTAAGGACATGAATATAAAATGTTGTGAAAGTGCATTGTTTATATAGAAAGAAACTTTCTATAACTAAGTATGGTGGATATATCTAAGTTTTTTTGTGTTAAACATAGAGATGAAAATTAGTATTAAAAGAAATATATTAATAAATAAAAATGTTTCAATGTTGATAATAAATAAAATATTGTGTATTAATTTCACAAAAAACACACATATGTATGTATGTATATTTCTAAGATACATGCCTTGGGAAAACCCCTAAGAATTTCTCTTCATTTGGAGGATGGTATCTAGGGTAAACCCTAGTATCCTTAGAAAACAAGGACGATGAACAACAAGACTTAAGGCCATTACAACAATATACCCTAGAATATTTAGGAAGCAAGGCTAATCAACAACAAGATTTAAAGCCCTTACAATGGCATACACATAAAAATATCAACATTTCACTTGTATAAATTGAACTTGGGTGAGGAGGGTAATAATGATTCCCATAAACCCCTATGCTAAGCCCAGTTGACTAAAATTTTCAGCATTAGGGTTTTACCAATAAAATCTCTAACCCATGACTGAGAATGAGTATGCTAATACCTTTCTAGACCCACACTAATACTCACAAATAACAATTTGCTCACATGATAATAATGTATATAGCTAGGTTGGAATTTAACATGTGACCTCTAAGGAGAAAACTCATATTCTTTACTATTAATAATTAAAAGTAAAAAAAAAATATTATTAAACTAATAAGGTCTTTTATGTGACAATGAATGTATAATTATTTTAAGGCTTAACATAGAGTTCACAAGTAACATATAATATTATACATGTGTGTTTTGAGCATAAAAAAGTAACCACTTAATTTGTGTGTGTTTGTATGTTTTAAGCATAAATAATTTGACTTTCCCTCATAAAACTTATTGATATTCAAAACACATATACATTCATAAAAAACATAAAATATTTTATTAATAAAAAAACTTATAATAAGTTTTGTAATACCTTCAATTCTCAAACTTCATTGATATAATGAAATATCATTATATTTTTTTATTTTGAGTTAAAACCTGTCACGACCCTTTTTTAAATACATTATATAAACAGTAAAAATTAAAATTTTTATATAGTTATGGCGGTCAACACCCTCAACTATTAAGGAATATAAGTATTTGCAATTAGAGTTAAACTTGTGTACGTGTAATAACCCTTTATTATGCACCTACCCACCGAGCTGCTATCGCACCTGCGCATAAGTCATAAACGATGACAATCTTGGTGTCATGTTAGCCTTAATGGTTGACCCAACACGCTTAACATGCTTGCCAGATGGAGGATGGAGATCCTTCCAGCTCATCCTATCCGTAACCAGGTGGCAAAGGATCACGTGAACTCATGTGATTGACTCACTGATTTCCGCGCCAGGCTTTCCCGCTTTGATGGACGGTGGAGATCATTCGAGCTCATCGTCTGGCTCAGATCATTTCGAGGGTTCTACAGGCATACAAAAGGTGCCCGAGTTCTCCGGTTCAACTCATTTGTTCATTCGTCTCGACCGAGAGCCTTCTCGGCTTGTCAAACCCTACTGCATCAACTACCTTCAGGTATCAAACCCTGGCATTGATTTACAGTTTACATTTCATCTTTGCTGTGATTAGTATTCGGCTATTCCGATTTCTCATGGGGTTACTCTATGTGCAGGTGGATGGACGGTTCGCAGTCTCCTCCAGTCGCAGGGATTTGCTCTCTTCATGCCACAGGTATGCTCATCACCTCTTGTGGTCTTTGCGTTGAGATTCGAAGTATTTAAACTCTGGTCTGGGGTATGCCTCCTGACCCTTATCCTTCGTGTCTCAGGTTGGTTGTTATATTCCAAATCTCTGGTTACTTTGCAATCGGCCTCTTTGCCGGGACCTGTACTGTAGTGACAGTCAGGGTTAGCTAGGGTAGTCGGGCTTTCATGCCGTCCATAAGATGTGTTTCTAGTACCAACTTTGGTCTATGTACATACTGTAACAGCATTGAAGTTATATTTATTTTGTTAAGCTTCGTCTGAGCTATGTATGGTCTCATACGGTAATGTTTTGGCACAGTGGTTAGCTCATTTTGGTTACGAGAGTGCCTTGATACTCTACTGGACCTTTAAGACTCTGTTATTTGTTTATCTCTGTTTAATGAAAGATTGATATGCATACACGGGTTTGTTATATGTGTAATAGCCGGATCTGGCTTGGAACCACCGATGTGTGCTATGAACATTCAGTTCACTGTTTAACGTTATTATTGTTAATCGTTTCCTTTGCTTTCTGTTCAATACTACCCAGAAGGGTTTATGAGGCGGCTACACTTTTTCTGTTTACAGTGTTATAATAATTTCCAGTTCGTCTCAATCACTGCATGCACTCGATTCATACGTTCCTCTTTCGTTTCTTATGGTTAATGCGGCCCTTAGGGTGTAGTCTTGCATTCGGTAAATGAATGCACAGACTTCCCTTCTCCGCGTACACTGTCATTGTACCGGGATTCGCCGGAGTTAAAAAAAAATACATGCATACCTTGTTTAGCTCGTTTGCCGGGGTCTGCTATGCACATATGCATTCAAATGTTACAGGGTTTGGGATTGCATCTTATCCTGTTGGTAACGCGAGGATAGCTTTCTATGCATTTTAAACGGTGTATTTGCTTACTGTTAACTAGCGCGGTCTTGTATATCTATGAGATATACCTTGATGGTATTCGGCTAACACTTACCGGCTTGCACCGTTCTCATTTCTTTACAAATCTTTCGTTGCAGCATTGTTTCATGCTTATACCTAGTTCACTCCGTTTTAGTTCCTGGTAACATTCCTTCAGTTCGCAAGCAATTTACTTAATAAGCTTGCTAGGGTTTACACAGATTTGGTTCTGATAATGTTTCTTCAGTTACACAGCAGTTTATTGGTAACCTTGCTAGGGTTTACACAGTACTGTATATTTGTGTATTGCTAAGTTCCCACAGCACTTATATCATGACTATTGTTTACACCGTGTTATAACTATATTATATTTCTGTGTTCTGTATATCAGCTTAGTTGCGCTATCTTTCCATGTCTGTTCAGCATTTAGCTTTATGTACAAGCGCAGGCTTGTGCGCTGGTTCTCAGTTATTCTTTCATTCAGATGGGATATTTATCTGACATTTTCAGAGTGCCTATTTCGACTCCATCCGTAGCCGAGTCTCTAACTAGTTATTTCCTGTTAATATTTAACATGTTACTGCGGTTTCTCTACCGCTAACCGCCCCCTTAGGGTCTGATTCTACCATAGAGGTTTACATTCAACTACCAGGTTATTCTATTGCAGGTCACAAAGATACTAATACAGCACTAATCTTTAATAATTACTACCATTAATCAATGGAAGAACACAGATTAGTTTGTTCACCTTCAGTCTCAGTTCTTCATGTTATAACTTGATTAGGAAGTACATACCTGGGTAACCCGCTACCGTTATTCCTGCTTCCAGAAGTCACCTGCAACTGGTTTGCTCTTATCCTCCCAACCTTGAGATCCACTTCGTTGGATTCTCCCCCCGAGCCGTCTTGCAGGCCTGCAGCCCTCAACAAGACTCTTGCACCTCTGTGCTAGGTTATCTGGTCATTACCAGACTTAACCTTTTTTTTTTCTTTCCAGGTTATCTGGTCATTACCAGACTTAACCTTTTTTTTCTTTCCAGGTTATCTGGTCATTACCAGACTTAACCTCTTTTCTTTCTCTGCTCTCTCATGGAATTCCTCTCTCTGCTTGTTCCTCAACAACCCCGAGACTTTTTCCTTGGGTGAGAAGCAGTTCCATCAGTTTAATAACTGATTTACTAAAAATAGAAATCCTCCTTCAGGAGGCTGCCAGCATTTTCAAGAACATACACATGTAACATAATTCAATAACCAACTTTTCATTAATAATGTCATTCAAACAATGAGTAACCACTTCACAGTTTTTACCACAGTAATTATCTAGATTTACAAGTTACCAGGGTCATTACAAAACCTATGAACAGTTTTGAAACCAACGTTTCAGACTAGCTTAGTGAGTCCATCATCAGGGCAATGAGATTTGTTTTTGAGAAGAGAGAGCATGAAAATTAGGGTGCTTATTAATAGTTATTTGAAAAATATTGCTGTTGTCTTCATTAGTAGTTGACTTATAACTTATAAATGGTAAATTAATTAATATTTATTTAATTTATTTATTTAGATAGGTATTTATTATATATATTATTGTTTATTTATATATATATATATAATTTATTATTTAAAATTTCAAATAAAATAACTCTATTATCTATTTATTATTACTTATATTATTATTATTATCATTATTATTTGAAATTTAAATAACAAATTATATTTATATATATAAACACACAATAATATAATAAAATTATAACCAAATAAATAAACAATAATAATATATAATAAATATAATAAAAAACTTATCTAAATCAATAGGTATTTATTAATTTATTTTTATTTATTTATAATAAATAAATAAAAATAATTAATAAATTAATAAATAATAATAATAATAATAATAATAAAAAATAAATAATAGATTTATTTTATTTGAAATTTAAATAATAAACTATATATATATAAACAATAATATAATAAAATTATAACTAAATAAATAAATAATAATAAATATCTATCTAAACAACTAGGTATTTATTAAAAATAATAATATATAAATAATAGATTTACTTTATTAAAAAATATAAATAATAAATTATATATATATATATATAAATAAACAATAATAATATATAATAAATATAATAAATACTTATCTAAATAAATAGGTATTTATTAAATTATTTTTTATTTATTTATAGTAAATAAATAAAAATAAATCAATAAATAAATAAATAATAATGATAGTAATAATAATATAAATAATAATAAATAGATAATAGAATTATTTTATTTGAAATTTTAAATAATAAATTATATATATATATATAAATAATAATATAATAAAATTATAACTAAATAAGTAAATAATAATAAATATTTATCTAAATAAATAAATTAAATAAGTATTAATTAATTTATCATTTATAAGCCGACTACTAATGAAGACAACAACAATATTTTCCAAATAATTATTAATAAGCTCCGTAGTTTTCATGCTCTCTCTTCTCAAAGCAAATCTCATTGCCCTGATCATGGACTCACTAAGCTAGTCCGAAATGTTGGTTTCAAAACTGTTTACAGATTTTTCCTCAAAATAAAAAAATTCTATCATCCTGTATAGACTCCCTCTTTAACATCATTATATTTATTGATACACTATCATTAACGGAATAAACAAACACCAATAGTAACCACAAAATTTATTTAAATAAAATTAGATTTTTACAATTTTTTTAACTAATTTCTATCACATTCTAATAAAGAAAACACCTAGATACCTTTCTTGTAATTATATTTAAAATGATAAAATCAAATCACAATATTAAAATCATAAAATTAAATTTTAAATTTAGGAAATTTATATTTATATAAAAACACAATATATTTAAATTAACATTGAAATCTATATTTTAAAGTATATAAAGGACAGGTGTAACTCTTTTCTACTCAATATGAATATAAAGTTTGATAAATATATTTAAATAAATAATAATACTAAATTATTTCAGTATTGTATTAAGTAAAATAGGTCTCTCTTTATATATATATATATATATATATATATATATAAAATGATTGAATTTGAAAATTTTGTTGTAATTAAAAAATCGGTTCCATATAACAAAGATATGTAATTCTTTTTGTGCTAAAAAAAAATGATTTTTTTAATTAATTAATTCATGTAATTTTATAATTTTAGGATTTCACAATATAACAAAAACATATTCTTTTGCTACCTTTATATTTTTATTAAGTTAATAAGAATTAGTGGAAGCCATATGAGCATTGCATTTTAGTAGAAAGGGTGGAGTCAACTTACTTATTTGTTTTGGTCCTTTGGGGTTATGTATATGTATTTCAAATAAAATTTTATTAGAACATCTAGATGGAGGGTGGATAAATGTCTAATGAAAATTGGGAATGAAGGATTTAATCAAATTATATTCTTTTGCTACGTTTTATATTTTTATTAAGTTAATAAGAATTAGTGGAAGCCATATGAGCATTGCATTTTAGTAGAAAGGGTGGAGTCAACTTACTTATTCGTTTTGGTCCTTTGGGGTTATGTATATGTATTTCAAATAAAATTTTACATTTAATATATTTAGAACATCTAGATGGAGGGTGGATAAATGTCTAATGAAAATTGGGAATGAAGGATTTAATCAAATTTGAATTTGAATAAAATTAGGTTTTAAAATTTTGAATAAAAATTATATATTTATATATCTATATATAATATTTTTTTTAAATATTTAATGATGATTTGTGAGGACCTAACTAATTTTTCTAGCTAAATTAAATTTGTCATTTAATTTAATCACAACCGAAAATACCATGTTTATATTTCAATATTTATTTGATAATAATATAAAAGTAAAATTTGTTTACAACGTATTAAACATGTAAGAAATTTCGTTCGCAACAATTTACATAAATAAAACAACAAATGGAAGAATTCTCATTCTACTGGCTTGGTTGGGATGCTCCTTCTTGGATACCTAACTGAATTTACATCCCAACCAATTAGGAGTGATTTACTAGCCCAAGGAATCTCCACAGGTTCCTTAGCCCTCTGGACCCAAGTCCAACCAAGTAGTATTTCCAATTTTAAATAAACACTCTACAATAGATCTAAGTTTTAGTTCTCTCATTTTTCTCTCCCTTCCCCTTCTCCACATTCCTCCTCCCGAAATAAAATCTTCTAATGCCAAAATAAAGAACACGGATCCCCCTTCAACTCTAATCCTCCTTCCCTTTTGTCCTTCTCTCATCTACTTCAACCACCTACCATTAATGCTATGACTAGCCCCCATCCTTTTAATTTAATGACCTTGACTTTCCTTTCTATATGTTATCCAAAAATAATTTTGTATAAGAGAAATCCAACGAAATACAAGCTCAAGAATATCAAATAGAAAAAAATTCAAATACTTGGACCCACCAAAAAATCAACAACTTTCCTGAAACCAAACCAAAGATTGCACGTCACATTGCGAAGGATAAAATCCTTAAAAAAATTCCTCTCAAAGTTGCAAATAATCAAATTTAAAATGCTATAAAATACCATTCGCAAACATTTCAAAAACATTCTCATTCTTGAAAAAAATAAATCTTTACTCTTTTAAAACATCACTTCAACCAACAATCCTCTGAAAACAACATAACCAAAAAAGAAAATTCAAAGATACAATATGTTTTTTCCAATATGCCCATTTCTCTTACTTTCATCTTCTCAAACATCCAAACAATCAAATTAATCCTGCTAAAAAATATCCAACATCCAAACTATCAAATTAATGCTGATAAAAACTATCCAACACACATTTGTTAGAAAACACAATTTTCTTAAAAATAACATCATATTAATACATTTAAAAAAATTTCCAATTCTTGAAAAAAAAATCTTATATACACAATTTCTTAAAAATAACACTATTTTAATACATTTATAAATATTTATCTAATCTTGAAAAGAAAACTTTCTCTCTTTTTAACGTCTTTCCAATTAAGAATTTTGCAAAATAATGTTAACTGAAAAAATAGAAATAGCATTTCCCTTGCACACTGAAAACAGCGAAAAATGGTGCACAACGAGGTTAGCTTCCCCACCAACTAACTTTTATGCTTAACCATTTTGACCTTCATCCACTTGACTATCTCCAAGTCCGAGACAACTATCAAAATGTTCAAACTTTCATGTTAGAACGTGCAAAAAAATAACCTTTACATAACATTTCTATAAACAAACAAAAAAAATCCTATCTATTTTTTTAATAAGTTAATTTCTTAAAAACACAATTTCTTAAAACTAACATTATTTTAATACATTTAGAAATATTTATCCAATATTGAAAAAAAAGACTCTTTCTTCCCTTTTGACATCTTTGCAACTAACTATCTTGAAGAATAACCAATTAAGTTTGTGAGTGCAGGATTTCTTGAACAACTTACCTCAGTAGGTTCTGAGAAAATTGCAAACAAATAGAGTTGCATGCTACCTGAAGTTCATGTCCAACCGAAATGCTCTCATTGTCAAAGAGCCGGTCATATGGAAGATCAATGTTTTGATCTCCATCCGTGTTGCCATTGTGGCAAGCCCAATCACTCCTCAGAAAAATGTAACAACCAACAAAAATCAGCCAGATTGAAGATACATTATGAATGGATCGATCCTTGGGAATGGTCATCCACAGTCAAAAGATTGTCTCAGTTCTACAACCGACTACAATCACACATAGTGCAGCCAGCAGTGAACAGATGATGGTACTCTCATGCAGTTGAATGAGGGAGTACAACAGTGAAACTCTCCTACACTTGAAGGGGGGGAGTTCAAATATATTTTGGAGAAGATTGTCTCTCCTTTCAGCTGACAAAGGGGGGAAAATGTCAATGAAATTGACAAGTGGTTGTCAGACTGAAAGTCTCGACAACATCAGCGAAGCAGCGAGTGGGCATCTTCATCAGCCAGTGGGCATTTGTCATCAGCAGTGAGCATCAGCAAATTCGCTAGTGGGCGATCGACAGCCAAAGCAGCAGTGAGCAGCTTTCATCATAGCAAAAGCAACATTGAGTTTCTTTTCGACATCTTCAGCCAGTGGGCGATCATCATCAGCAAATACGCCAGTGGGCGTTCATCAAATTGTGTCAGTGGACACCGGATGCTGTTTTCAAGCAAAGGACAGTTGGATCCTTTTGCGGCTTGGCACATGATGGAGTTGTCAAGCGTCCTTCAGAGATGAATCAAGCATGCAGTTGATTCATGTTCTCTTCAGATTTGAGTTTTTTCCAGCATCCAGTTTTGGCGATTTTTTCAGGCAATGTTTTTGAGGATCAAAATGAGAACTTGGAAGATGGTTCCTCATTCTTATTTTGGATTTATCATTGAAGGGGGGAATGTTAGGCTCTCTCATAAAACAATAATAAATCCAAAAATAAATAAATTAATTAAATATTCCAAGTTAGGAATTTGTGCCTAACTCTTGGGTTGTTCCTCTAAGATAGGAGTTAGTTTAGCTAACTCCTATATTGGTGTGTGTCTGGTGAGAAATTATCTCAACCAAAAGTGTCTAAGATAGCACGCACTATCTTGAGAACACTATCTCTCATCTATTTATTTGTAACACTATATTCAATTATTTTTGTATGAATGAAAGTAAGAGAGAAGTATGAGGCTGAAGTCTTTTTCCGTCAATATTTTGTCTCTGGTTTTTATATGTGTTTTTCTGTAATCTATTTGAGTTAGTTTCATTTTCAATATAAAAAAGACATTTTATAAATAATATTTCTACTGCACCCCAAAAGCATAACTACATTGAAAATAGTGCATGTCGGGGTCAACTTCCGCACCAAATAACTTATACGCTTTATCATCTCGACCTTTGTTGTCATGCCCCTACACTGGCGGTACTCTTCCAACCGCACTATAGGAGGTGCAGCACCACCGACCACTTTCTTTTCACCAATACTTGTGATCGTGGACTACGCCTACTTTCTATACTTAGTTTATTTTTCAACAGCTAAGCATATCTTTCATTATACCATTTATCATATTAACTTCATTACCATGAATCTACATTAACATGAAATACACAACAATATAACTGGGAGGGGCAACTCCCTGTAATGAGTCTGCCCGTAATAATAATGTTAATCTTCAGAATTACATATAAGTTTACATCCAAGGGAAACCCCAAATTTCACCTTTACACTTATACAAATTCACTTCCTGCACCTATCGTGCAACCTTGCCGAACCTTGGGCAAGGTCGCCTAAACTGTCGTTCAGCGTGTCTGCCTCGCACACAGCTTGCTCATTCACCAATTCCTTTAACCATCACACGATTCTTCGTTTTGCTCCACCCGGGTGCGTTTCACCAACTCGCCCTTTGTTCACCGTTCACTTGAATGCCCGTTGCACGTTCCGTTCCAGCCGTCGTTCGGTTGGATGCCCTACCGCGCCCTTGCCCAAATTCTCGAATGAACGCCCTTCCTTTTCCCTCGAATGAACCTTTGCACAAATGCCCTCGAATGATTTCCCGAATGACCGTTCGCCCAGACACCCTACCATGTCCTCGAACAACCCTGCACGAACGCCCTCAAATGACTTTCCTTGAATGAATGCCTTCGAACGACTTTCATGAACAGACGCCTTCGAATGACTTTCCTGAACAGACACCTTCAAATAGCTTTCCTGAACGAACACCTTCAAACGACTTTCGTGAACAAACGCCTTCGAACGACTTTCCTGAATGGACGCCTTCCAATGACATTCCTGAGTGAATGCCTTTGAATGATTTTCCTGAATGAACACCTTTGAACGACTTTCCTGAATGGGTGCCTTTGAACGACTTTGTTTTAGCTCAGGTGCTTCAGTCCTACACTCATCCGCCTGCACCTTCGCACGGATTTCAAAACCTCTTCATACTTCCTCACCTTTCCACCCTTGCACACTTAGAAAGCTTGTTTGTTCCATGCCTTAGCTCCATTGCCAAGCCATCAAATATATATGGTTCACCTTCCATATGAAACGTTGTGTCTCCATGCTGGCTAACCCATCATACCTTCGTTTCAATTCTTGAACGAGTCGGCTCACCCATCGGCCGACCCAACCGTCGTGTCTCCATTTGGCCTTACCCGCCTGTCAGCCTGCCAGGACCACCCACGGCATATATACCCAAAGACCCTCCATAACACTTCGCACATTTTTTCTATTCACTGATTGTTTCGTTTGGGTCACCCGCACTTCCTCATCGTGCGTCTTCGCCTAAACTCTCCTGCAACTCATGGGCATTGCATTCTCCCCCACTTGAAATCATTGTTGTCATTGACAATCTCTCATCATAGCAACCATCTGTCACCAAGATAACCATACCAATGCCATATAACCCATCGGTATGTCATACATCGAAAAGTCTCCTTAATCCATGATCATCAACCACATCCGTCGCAATCTCGACATGCTAGTCCCACTGTGGAAGGCTGGCCCCTCCAGCTCAAGCTACATACTTACTGCAACATATTCTGTCGACCTCATCATGTATTGTCATTGTGTGAATTGCTGCCATGATACTCCAACATAATGCTAACACATCTCTTGTACACTGCTAGCCCTCATGATTCGAACTAGTCGGGTGATTAATCCGACTGTCATGCTCAAGCCATGAGAATGCACATCCTTATCCCATCATCAGTCATTCCTCAGACTCTTGTCACAACATCAACTCGATCAAGAATCCGTCTCCATCTAAGCCATGTCCAGGTCCATGAAGTAGTCCTCATCTCGTCTGCAACATGCTATCCATGACGTTCGGTATCAATGTGCTGCATGAAATCAATCACATCTATCTAACATCACCATCCATGTGTAAAATCCATCTCCTCAATATGAAGAGATCCTCTCATCAAACCCGACTCTCAATGTGTCACATCCAAGTCCATGAAGTAACCTCTATCATATCTGTAAAGTGCCATCCCTCAAGTCCACCATAGAAACAAGTATACATCTGTCTCATCTTCCATGTGTCAAAAGTGGTTAAGTCTCAGCTCAACCCATGCTCAAGTGTTGCCACCAAGGCATCATCATCATTGTAACTCCATCGCTCCAAAGTGTCTCATATCGATCCTCCACATCAAGTCACTTTCTCAAGCACACCCATACATGTACTCAAAAGTATGCACCCCATCCTGCATCAAAGTCCCTGACCTCAGCTCCTTAATGCATTAGATCTTCCAAGTCCACCATAATATGAAGTCCCTAAAAGTCACAAGCTCATGTCATCATGAGCTCCATGAGTCATCTCCAATCAACATCCTAACAAGAATACATGTCTCACCCCAAAGTTTTTTGCAAGATGCCTCAGCTCTTCATGTAGTAGGAATGTTCCACAGTCTACTCACAAATCTAATCAAGTCCATGGTCTTGTTGTACAAAAGTGCACAACATCTCCACCGACTCAAAAGTAAAACATCTCCATGATGTCACATCAGCAAATCTACCTGCATAACATCTCTACTTCGGCACTCCTCATTGGATGCCCATAAGTGACACCTCTACAAGTGCTCCTGCATAATGTCCCTACATAAGACTGCCATGCTCCATGTCTTCAACTCGAGGTCCATGACACATGTTGCCCATGTTGTCTAACTAGGTAGACCCATCACAACAATTGATCATCCTCATCCCCTGTAAATCGGTCTAGTGAATTCGGTCAACCAACCATATCATCATCACATCATATGAGTCTCTTCCGTCATAGCTCCCCCACTAAAGTTTCCACCAAAACTTCCTCTTGGTCTTGGCCATGAGAAGTCCACCCAAGTATCACCATACTCAAGTGTGTGCCCTCCTCATTTTGTTCATGAGTCATGCCGGGCACTTAACCAATTCTCCATATGGCTAAAGCATGACCCATTCCTCCGTAATGATCATCACGTTCCGTCCTTGTCACGTGGCTTTGCACCTTCTACCATAAGGTCACAAACAACCCCAACAAGTCCTGCAACATTCAATGATTCTTGCGTTTCCATATAGAGTCTCTTTGTAGACATCCATGGTAAGATCCTCCCTTGCATCGACAAATTACTTTTTCTCTTCCCTGCATATGGTTCATCTTACAATAGTCCCACTGAAACATAAGTATAAGTACTTACTTCATCACGAGGCTCTTCCATGTGAGTTTTCTCATCCACTAATGTCTGTAAACTGCATGATCCTGGTTTGACTTGAACAATTTCAAGTTCACCCTCCATCGTTGTCATACCTGCAACATCCTCGAACGTCACGACTTCCTTTTCTTCGTCACTGCAATTTGCAGCTACATCCTGTTCCATTGCCCAACCAAGTTGAAGAAGTTCGTCTTCAACATTCCTTTCCAAGACTTCAAGTTTATCTTGAATCTGTGATTTCTGCTCTTTCATCCGCTTCAACCTGTATAAGGTCAGCAAGAGCTTCCCTTCACATTCTTTGAAACCTGCCATGTCTTGTCGTTTAGCTTAGCCCAAGCATAATGCTTTACCCCAGTTAAACCTAAATCACCTGTCACGAATGTCAAGTATTCAACTTTCTTCGTCACAATTCACTAGCTCTGATACCACCTGTCATGTTAGTGCAATGGGATCAGCTCCTTGACCCGATTAGCTCTAATACCACCTATCACGTTAGTGTAGTGGGATCAGCTCCCTGTCGTTCATCAGCTCTGATACCACCTGTCACGTTAATGTAG
This sequence comes from Pinus tabuliformis, assembly GCA_031772625.1. Taxonomy (NCBI): domain Eukaryota; kingdom Viridiplantae; phylum Streptophyta; class Pinopsida; order Pinales; family Pinaceae; genus Pinus; species Pinus tabuliformis. Next base: position 589,146,498 of record CM062818.1, read on the forward strand.
TGGATTGTTTATCAGCTCTGATACCACTTGTCATGCCCCTACAGTGGCAGTACTATTCTAATCGCACTATAGGAGGTGCAGCGCCACCGACCACTTTATTGTCACCGATACTTGCAATTGTGGACTATGCCTACTTTCTATACTTAATTTATTTTTCAACAGCTAAGCATATATTTTGTTATACCATTTATCATATTAACTTCATTACCATGAATCTGCATTAACATGAAATACACAACAGTATAACTCGGAGGGGCAACTCCCTGTAATGAGTCTGCCCATAATAATAAAGCTAATTTCAGAATTACATATAAGTTTACATCCAAGGGAAACCCCAAATTTCACCTTTACACTTATACAAATTCAATTTCTGTACCTGTCATGCAGCCTTGCCCAACCTTTGGCAAAGTCACCTTGGCTATCTTTCAGCTCGTCTTCCTCGTGCACAGCTCGCCCGTTCACCAACGCCTTCAACCATCGCACGATTCTTCATTTCATTCGACCTGGATGCGTTTCACCAACTCGCCCTTTGTTCACTGTTCACCATTCACTGTTCACCTGAACGCCCGTTGCACGTTCTGTTCGACCCGTCGTTCGGTCGGATGCCCTACCGCACCCTTGCCCGACTTCTCAAACGAACGCCCTCCCATGCCCTAAAACTAACCTTCGCACGAACGCCCTTGAACGATTTCCCGAACGACCGTTCAGCTGGATGCACTATCGTGCCCTCGAACGACCCTACACGAATGCCCTCAAATGACTTTCCTTGAATGAACGTCTTCGAACGACTTTCCTAAACAGACGCCTTCGAATGACTTTCGTGAACGGATGCCTTCGAATGACTTTCTTGAACGGACGCCTTCAAATGACTTTCTTGAATGGACTCCTTCAAACAAATTTCCTGAATCTGTGCCTTTGAACGACTTTCCTGAATGGACGCCTTCAAATGACTTTGTTTCGGTTCGGGTGCTTCGACCCTGCACTCGTCCGCCTGCACCTTCACTCGGATTTCAGAACCTCTTCGTACTTCCTCGCCTTTCCACCGTTGGATGCTTAAAAAACTTGTTCGTTCCAGGCCTTAGCTCCATTGCCAAGCCATCAAATATATATGGTTTTCCTGCCATATGAAACGTTGTGTCTCCATGCTGGTCGACCCATCATACCTTCGTTTCAATTCTTGAATGGGTCGGCTCGGCCATTGGCTGACCCAACCGTCGTGTCTCCATTTGGCCTTGTCTGCCTGTCAGCTCGCTGGGAGCACCCACGACCTATATACCCACATGCCCTCCACAACACTTCGCACATTTTTCTCTGTTTGCTGACTATTTTGTTTGGCTCTCCCGCACTTCCTCATCATGCGCCTTTGCCCAAACTCACCTGCAGCTTGTGGGCGTTACATTTGTCCAGTGGATTATCTCTAAGTATGAAACAACTATTAAAACCATTAAACCTAATGTTAAAACGTGAAAAAATATATCCTTCACAAAACATTTCTATAAAGAAAAAAAACCATGTTTTGTATTTTTTTTTTAAATAACATTTATCAAAATAATTAAAAAAAAACTCAAAAACAATTTCGTTTCTCTTTTAAAACATTTTTTCAAATAACTATTCTTCGAAAATAACATCATCATAAAAAGAACATTTTTCCTCCACCCCAAAAACATGAGAACGACAAAAACAATGCAGGGGGACAACCTCCCCACCAACTAACTTCTACACTTAACCATCCTGACCTCCATCCACCCAACCGTCTCCAGGTCTGAGACAACTATTAAAGAATTCAAACTTTCATGTTAAAACATGCAACAAAAATATCATTTGCAAACCATTTCTATAAACAAAAAAAACTATTTTTTCTATCTATTTTTTTAAGTAACATTTTATCAAGAAAATTAAAAAAAAAAAATTACTTTTCTGAAAATCAATTTAAAATCTCTACTAATTTTTTTCCAAAAAAACTATTTTTCGAAAGTAACACTGTTGTAAAAGAAACATTTTATAAGAAGCATTTCCCCTCCATGCCAAAAACACGAATGCAACAAAAATGGACGTTGGGGTCAACCTCCCCACCCACTAACTTTTACGCTTAACTATCCCAACCTTCGTCAACCCGACTATCTCGAAGTTCAAGAAAACTATTAAAATGTTCAAACTCATGTTCAAACCCGCAAAAGAAAAAAATATCCTTCACATAACATTTCAATAAACAAAAAAACTATTTTTTCTATGTACTTTTTTAAAAATAATTTAATCTCTTAAAAACAAAATTTCTTAAAAATAACAGTATTTTAATACATTTAAAAATATTTATCCTTGAAAACAAAACACTCTTTTTTCCTTTTTAACTTCTTTTCAACTAACAATATTGAAAATAAAATAAAAAAATCCCTTCACGCTGAAAACACGAGTACGACAAAAATGGTGTATGTCAAGGTCATCTTTCCCACCAATTAACTTCTACGCTTAACCATCCTAACTTCCATCCACTACATTTAAACTTTCGTGTTAAAACGTGAAAACAAAAATATCCTTCACAAAACATTTCTATAAAGAAAACACTATTTTCTCTATTTATATTTTTTTTAAAGTAAAGTGTTATTTAGACATTTTTTTTTTTTAAATTACTTTTCTGAAAAACGATTTCATTTTTCTGGTAAAACATTTTTTCAAATAACTATTTTTCGAATATAACATTTTCGTAAAAAACATTTTATAAATAACATTTCCCCTCTACGCCGAAAACATGACCACGACGAAGAGGATGCAGGTCGGGGACGATGTCTCCACCAATTAACTCTTACATTTAACCATCATGACCTTCGTCCACCCGCTTGTCTCTAGGTCCGAGATAGTTATTAAAACATTCAAAACTTTAATGTTAAAACATGCAAAAACACATCCTTTGCAAAACATTTCTATAAACCCAAAAAAAAACTACTTTTTCGATCTATTTTTTTAAATGACATCTTATCAAGGCAATTTAAAACAAAACTAATTTTTTGAAAATCAATTTGATTTCTCTTTTAAATTATTTTTTCAAATAACTATTTTTCAAAAATAACATTGCCATAATAAAAAAACATTTTATAAATAACTTTTCCCATCGACATCGAAAACTCGAGTAAGGGTAAAATGGTGCACGCTGCTACCAACTGGTGACTTAAGTAGATTGCAGATTCCCTGAATATTCGGGAATCCAACTAACATGACGCAGTAAATTTTTTTACTGACGGAAATGAACACTGTAATTTTTTTTTGCCAACAACACAAACGCGGTAATTTTTTTTATCGCAGCCATGTTCGTCGGATTCCCAAATATTCAAAAAAATCTACACTCGACTTAAAAATGCCCCATCCCCACCATCTAACTTGTAAGATTAACCATCCCTATCTCCATTCACCCGATTGTCTCTCGATCCAACCACCAAGAGAAAAATGTTTTAAGAGTTTTCATTTCACTTTAAACATTTTTTCTAATAATATTCCCAAAAAAAAATGCATTTCAAAATTATATAATATTTTCGCTACACGCTGAATATGTTTCATGTCTAGGTCGTTGTCCCCTCCAACTAACTTTTATAGGACACCATCCCACCTTCAGGCTCCCTGTGCTTCGACGACCAATACACGAAAACACCTTCTACGTTAGGGTGGGGCTGACAGCTTTAACCAACTCCTATGCATTTCCATTCCCCCTTTTGACTATCAATGAGTCCACCTCCAAGTCATTATAATATTATTTATTTGTTTTTTGCACAAGGACCATCACTTTCCTCTACATTATTCCACTCGACTTTCTTTCAATTAAACCGTCCCCACTATCCCTTCTTCCCACCTTACTTCCACGAGCATTTGTTGTTTCTCATCCGTAGGTTCAGTAACAAAATTCTTCGGCTTTCCTTTGCTCGTTATTTGAAACGGGATTATCTTTTTATTTTCACACAAAATTACATATCAAACAAAGTCGAATCTTCTAAACAACTCATAAAAAATTCTATTATCTAAACCAGCAAACAATGATGTCTCTTACCCTGTACCTGCGAGAGAACACCAATTTTCAATCAGAAGATTCACTGCAAATTTGACAATATCGCTGACGTGTTTCTTACATGTTTCTTACACCCACTGACTACAAGAAAAACACTCGATTCATTACCAATACAATTCACACCTTTACCAATCTCAAAATTGCTTCTATGCTATCAATATAATGAGCCGAGACAACCGAAAAATAAAATATATATTTTTTATAAAACCATAAACATAAGTTGCGTACAATTATGCAACCACTCACCTCTTTGTATTTCTGCAAGAAGTCTGCTCCTCTTTCCATGTCTGAACACAATCCCTTCGTTTCAATTAGAAATCTGAACAATCACAACCGAACAATAGTACTGCAATCCAGCAATACACAACAAAACTCTCCTAAGCAACAACATAAACTATTCCTCTCTTCCATCTTTAAAACGTTGATATTTTGTTTGGTACTGAAACGTTCCATTTCATAATGTGTCGTTTCCTCTTGACACGCCATGATCGCCACCACACCCACCTTTCGATCCTTTGTCGCAACGCCTCCACATCTCTTCGAGCTCCCTCTAATGGCAACCATCCTTCCAACTCTTGATGAAGAATATTATGCCAGCACTCAATCTTGGCCATTGGAAAATCAGAAAAAATAATTTCCATCGATGGACTTTCACCGTGAGTTGAAATATATACGCCTATCGGTTTACACATGCATTCTCGATAAAGAAACCGAAAAAAAACAAGGAATCCTTCGTATCTCAATAACACCAAAACGCTGAAGGAAGCCATTGTCAAACTCATTGAAATTGATCTTCCTTTGGTCCCTGAAGCATCCTTGCTTTGATAACCCATCTCCTACTTTATTTTGTTCTCTATAATATTAATGTGGGAGAGAGTATTCCACTTGAAAAGTAGGATCAGCAATTTCATCCTTCTGATCGAGTATATAAGATATGGTTGATGACTTTTGAATCTGCTAAAATTCAATCACGTCTAATTTAATCCATTTGGTACAAAAGATGACTCCCCTCACAGCCAAAAACTTCGTTCTATTATTTGATCCAACTCCGCGCGACCAACAGAAGTGTAAAAAATTTCGAGGCATGATAACTATAACTGCCCATAGCCACATGTCTCCATCAAATAGCCCACAGGAAAGTGATCTTCAGTTCGTTGATCGCCTTCTTATGATGAAATGCCATTGTAATTCAATAATATTATGTTACTCTTCAACATCGAAGATGTGTTTTTAAGATGGGTAATAAATGTGGAGGTTTTTATAGGTTTAAAATCTTTCCAATGATGTACGTCGTTTGCATTTCCCACCAGTTTTTTTTCGAACCATCCGTTTGAGGCCATTTAAGCTTACATCAATTTTTTTTAATTTCTATACGTTTCTAACAAAAGTTAATGTTTTACACAATCATTTTCCAAAAAAAAGAAGCCCAGGAAAAATGTTCATGGAGTATCAAAGGAAAATGAATCGCCCAAAATCGCGGAGAAAATGACTCCAGCACACGATTTTGAACGAGTCATGTGTTTACTTGTGCTGCCAATCACTGAGTATCATTTGCCAATCGCAAAGAGAACATGAAGAGTTGGTGTGGCACAAGAGGAGCCAACGATCAATGCAGGAAATATGGAAATAATGTTTGCAGCTGGGAAGAATGCAGACTCCATCTTCTACTCAATACACCCCAAACAAATACCACACGATAATGACGATGGATCTTTCCTGTTTCCACCATCATAATCTGACATTTTCCTTTGCCTTCCGTACCTCGCTTTTGGCAGCACTTTGATCATCTTAGAGCGGCGAAACAGCTTACGCATCTTGTATCATGAGATTCTGGAGCGGATGTGGTTAACATTGGTATTCTGCATACCCATCAGTGCGGAGAATCCAAAAAGTAGGCCAGCAACCCGTTGAGTTGTTGCAATGCCTTCCCATAACTGCTGTGGAGCATAGTTACCAAGTTCTTGGTACGGAAAAAATTTCGGTTACTTAAAATTCAATACTGAAAAAATTCAGTAGACGACCTTTTATTTTATTATTTTAAATAATTTAAATGTACAATTATAACATTAAAAATAACAAAAATTCTTTTAAAATTGTTTCAATTATAAATATTGCAAATAAAATTATATATTACATCAATTAATTTAGTTTTATATTTAAAATAGCAAATAGTATAATAAGTTTTAAGGATTTTTGTATTGATACATTTATCCACCTACACCATAAATTATATGATTTTTAATATAAAGTGAATTTCCAAAAAATTCTATATTACAATGAACCACATAAATTTCACATTATAGTGTTTTATGTTCATAATGAAATGGTATATTAAGTGTGTGCAAACATTCTTTAAAAATATACACTTATATTATCAATTACTAATTATTCATTTAGCAAACCAAATTCACTTCTAATTTATAATAATAACATTTATTGTTTTATATAATACAAAATGTTAATCTATATAATTTAATACTTACTTAAAATGGTATAAAATGTCAATATGTGTAGTTTAATACTTATTCAAAATCTCAATAAAAAAAATCCATTTTAAAAATAAAATTTCATTGAATAATATAATACACACAATATTTCTACTTATTAACATATGTTTGTTTAAATTTGATAAATCTACAAATTTATATTACTTTATTTTATGAACAAATAATTACCACATACATTACTAATCATAGAGTTTTAAATACTTCATTAAATAAATATTTTCCCATAAAATTTTTATTGCATAAATGACATCTCACGTTATCATTTATTAACCATAATCTTATGCCATTTCATAAATCTGAAAGGGTTTTGAACCGTATATCGAAATTTAAATCTCAAGCAGCTGAGGAATTTCCTGTAAAATTCTTATTACATAAAATGACATCTTAACCATATCTTTGCCATTTCATAGATCCGAAAAAGTTTTGAACCGTAAATGGAAAGCTAAATGTTTAATTATGACTAGAAATCTGCAATGGCAAATGGCCTTAATATATTAATCCATTAATCTGTGAACTTATAATTGTGAACCTACTAGCATTTGCACCAGATGTCGCAAAGGAAACACCGTAAGGCATAAATTGAAGAATGCAAATATTTTATTTTTTAAATAAATGAAAAATTTATATTTAAAAATATAAATTAAAATAACATTTTAATTCTAATAACATTTTAAGGCTTAATCCAATTTAAGCCATGAAATGAAAAAGCTAAAACATGGACTGTTGGCTAAAGAGAATCGAGTTTTACTAGCAACTTCATAATGGTTTTTCTATCCAACACATAGGAAAATCACAAAATCCTCTAGCTGACAACCTTTCAAAAAAAGGCTTGTTCAAAGATATAGGTAAATGGTACATGCAAATCTTCTGAGAAAACAATATCTATATCATGGGGGACCTTCTTCTTGTGATATAGTTTTGTTTTGGCAGTTTCTGATTTTTTGCTTTTTGTCTTATTTTCCTGTTGTTGATTTTGGGTTGGCTAGGCACTAGACATTAATTAGTGTCCTCTGCGAAATGGAACTTGTTTCTCCTTGGCAGATGGTGATAGTAGTTTCTCCTTCGCAGATGGTGATGTTATTCCATAATAGAATGAACGTGCTCCACAATTTTATTTTGTCCAAATTTTTGTTTTCACATTGTGTATATGCTATTACATAGCCTGAAGCTGCCTTATGAATTTGGCAATATACTGCTTGAAGGTTGTTCTATTTATGTATGTTTTCACTGTATTATGAATATAAATGTTGCTTTTTTATAGTAATTTATAATGCAATGATTTGTCATAAATAATGTCCTTTTATTGTATCATATAGTATTGTTAAGGCTGCTCTTTATTTGGTTGTTGCCGACAATGGATGAAGTTATATACACTAAAAGTCATTATATATGACAGGTTAGTTTAGTGAACTTGTTGCATTAATGTTGACATTACTTAGTCTATCTTAGATTATGGTCATGATTGTTATATTGCTATGCATCATATCTTAGCATCATGAGAAATCATTTATTGGATGCGCAAATAACCTTTTTTTATTTCAATGCTATACACAGTTCATTTGTTACGAATTATTTATTTTTTAAAAGAAAAAGATTATGGTTTTATTTTGAGGAAAAATGTGTTACTTTTGTTTGAGATGAAAATTGAGTTACATTTCGTGTATTTTGAGTACACTGATAACAAAAGACTGTTTGGAAACTCTTTTTGAAATACAGACTATAAAGGTTTCTTATTATCATGATCTCACCGTAAATTCTGATGCAATGGTTTGTCATAAATAATGTAAGGTCTTTTATTGTAGTATATAGTATTGTTAAGGTTGCTCTTTATTTGGTTGTTTCCTGTGACGGATGAATTTACATGCACCAGAAGTCATTATATATGGCAGGTTAGTGTAGTGAACGTCACCAGTTGCATTAATGTTGACACTAGTTAGTATATCTTACGTCATGGTCATGATTGTTATGTGGTTATGCATCATATCGTATCATTTTAGGCATTCATTTATTGTTTTCACGTCTTAAAGTAATACCTTGTTTTTATATTATAATGATATACGATCCATTTGTTATGGAATCGTTTATTTTTAAATTCAACCTAAACTCATCTTTTATTTTCAAGGATAAAACTACTGCTTTCTTTGAGATGAAAAAAATTGTTACTCTAGTATGAGATGAAACTTGCCCACTAAATGCATAGCAGATGAGAAATAAAATCTATTTGATAAATAATTATTGATCCACATTAACATGAAAAACAAATCTTAAGACATCCTGGGCACGGACCAGCCACAATCATGATAGCTATCTCATTCCCAGAAACAAAGGTGCACACATCCCCCATAGACAATAAGGGCTTGCCTACTACACTCAATGAATTGCAAGCACATTCAGGTCAAGATCCAGAGCAGATGAGGAGTACATTCTATCTGGTAATGAATTACTGCAGGTTAGTGTAGTGAACGTCACCAGTTGAATTAACGTTGACACTAGTTAGTATATCTTACATCATGGTCATGATTGTTATGTGGTTATGCATCATATCGTATCATTTTAGGCATTCATTTATTGTTTTCATGTCTTAAAGTAATAACTTGTTTTTATATTATAATGATATACGATCCATTTGTTATGGAATCGTTTATTTTTAAATTCAACCTAAACTCATCTTTTATTTTCAAAGATAAAACTGCTGCATTCTTTGAGATGAAAAAAATTGTTACTCTAGTATGAGATGAAAATTGAGTTACATTTCATGTGTCTTGAGCATATTGACAACAGAATACTGTTGATCTTTTTGAAATATAGGCTATATAGGATTTCCTATTTCATATTTTCTAGTGCCGACAACTTTGTTTCTATGATCACAATCATAAAAGGGGGAGATTGACAACCATTACCATAATTGTCCTTTAATGGGACAAAAATGAGTGTTGGATGACAACAGTCCTTCAACTATAGGCTGGAAGTATAAATAAACAACAAATTGTTGCTGACTAAACTTTAGTATCTATCTTGGGATTGATAATACAAAACTTTGAACTTGGATTTTGTGATTTTCCATGACACTTAAAACAAGATTCTTGTGATTTTCATTGCACCCGGAGTAGATTTCAGCATCTTACTAACTCACATCACGCAGCGATTATGGATTTTCTATAGCTCACATTGTTCATAGAGATTATGGTTCTTCTGTAGCACACATTTTTCAGAGATTATGGTTCTTTTGTAGCTCACATTTTTCACTGAAATTATGGTTTTTCTGTAGCTCACATTCTTCAGAGAAGTAGTCTTTTAGGAAGCTCATATATCACATAAATATACCTTGGACCTCTGAACTCTTTTTCTCTAGGTAAGCCTATACAAAGCTTAATTCACATCACACAGAGATTATGGCTTTTCTTTTTCTCGGTTTTTTTCATAGAGATTATGGGCCTTTTGTAGCTCACATTTTTCACTGAAATTATGGTTTTCCTGTAGCTCACATTCTTCAGAGAAGTAGTCTTTTAGGAAGCTCATATATCACATAAATATACCTTTGACCTCTGAACTCTTTTTCTCTAGATAAGCTTGTACAGAGCTTGGAACAGAGCCTCTGCCAAGTCAGGAGCAAATTTGTTACCTAGTGTGAGTTCAGTTTTTTTATAGTACGAAGAATAGTCCCACCATAGTTCGTTGGAACAAACTACTAGAACCTTGATTCAGTCTCCTTTTTGAGTAGATTACTTTTGACAGATGAATTGTGGGTTGGACAATTGATGTGATGATAGATTGTTGTTTTTTGGGGAGACACTTCATTGGGATGCTTTTCTATGCCTTGTTAGTTAATGCTTATAGTGATTGTGAATGCCTTATTTAGGGTTTGGAAAGTTTTTGTTGAAGTCCTTGCTTGGTATAAAGTGGAAGGATTTGTTGTACCAGCGTTGGCAAAATTGAGAAGTTTGGAACATGCCAAACTGAAGCAATCTTGGAAAACAATTTCAAGAACCAAAATTCTCATTGTTTTTTAAGTTTTTGATATGTGTTTGTACATTATAAACATTTTTATAATACAAAATAACCATGAAAAGAATCAGATGCTACTATACCTTGAACCTTATTTTTTCCAATAGTTTTCTTTGGCTTAGGAGTAGTTCCTTCCAGGGCAGCATCCACGGAATCATTTCTCAATAGTTCTTCCTCTAGTTGCAATAGTATTTGCTATAGTCTATACAAGTTGCAGACATTTCAATTTACATAATTACTTAATAATATGCAGAGTATTACCTTCATTGTGAAAGAATTTGCGTTTTCCGAACTACGTGACAATTAAAAGAAATCAACAAACACAATTTTGTTAATAACCTACATCCCTATAATAGAGAGGTTCAAATTGTGCTATGTGACTGAATATTTTTTCTTAATAGCCAGACATGGGCAAAGATGGTCTAAAACCTCTACAAAGTTACAGAAGATAAGTCACACCTTGTGTCATTTCATTTGATGTGTTGTTACGAAGTGATGTCGCCCCTGCTTTTATAAGGGTAGACACCTCTCGTATGTATTATGCACTAGCTTGCACACAAGCAAGACCATGCTGAGAATATGTGGCATGCAGAGGAGGATGGGGTCTAACATGAATTTTTCTCACTGCTTCCCATCCAGCCAAAACTGTGGACTATAAATTTGAAGATCAGGAGCGTAGGGACTCCATATTTAGAAAGGATGACCTACAAGACTGAAAAATTCATCTGGATGGCATATCTGGCATGATCTTGACTTTACGCACTGCATCAAAAACAATGTATTGAAAGCTCAGTTTAAACTTTCTGAATCATGAGGTGTTTTACATTCACTTGCTTTATTTCAAGTGCAATCAAACAACCATAGACTCCCAAACCTACCTAATGGAAAAAAATTTATGGAAATTATAATAGCACAACACATCTCTATTCTCTACATCTATTTGTTTCCTTTTCACTACCTTTCAAAAAGAATGAGATATGTGCCATTTAGAAAATAAGGAATAGAAACAAATCAATTGTACTTGTTATTGATGCATCCATATCAAGTCAATACAAAATAAACATGAAAAGAACCAGATGCTACTATACCTTGAACCTTAATTTTTCCAATAGTTTTCTTTGGCTTAGGAGCGGTTCCTTCCAGGGCAGCATCTGCAAGATCATTTCTCAATTGCTCCTCCTCTAGTTGCAACAATATTTTTTGTAGTCTATACAAGTTGCAGACATTTCAATTTACACAATTACTTAATAATATGCAGAGTATTACCTTCATTGTGAAAGAATTTACATTTTCCAAACTACATGACAATTAAAAGAAATCAACAAAGACAATTTTGTTAATAACCTACCCAAAGGCATTACACAAAATAATGTACTCATTATGAAGGAATTTAGGAGCTTCCATGTGACCACTGGCCCATGCCTAGAGACAAAGATGCACACAGGCCTCATAGGAAATGAGGGCTTTCCAGGCTCCCTGCCCACTACACTAAAGAATTGCAAGCACATTATTGTCAAAATGCATAGCAGATGAGAAATAAAATCTATCTAATCATGAAAAACATGAAAAACATTAACATGAAAAACAAATCTTAAGACATCCTGGGCACGGACCAGCCACAATCATGACAGTTGGCTCATGCCCAGAAACAAAGGTGCACACATCCCCCATAGACAATAAGGGCTTGCCCACTACACTCAATGAATTGCAAGCACATTCAGGTCAAGATCCAGAGAAGATGAGAAGTGCATTCTATCTGGTAATGAATTACTGATCCACATTAACATGAAAAATAAATATTAAGGCATCCTGATTGTTTCTTTTTATATATCAACACACACAAGACCTTAGGTGGGAAGAAACAGTCAAACCTGAGGTGAAAAGTGGGTGGCTGGCTTGCTGAAGTTGTTGATTGCCGGCAAGAACCTGCTGCCTCTCTAACATTCATAGAAGTGGGCCTGTAAAAGCAAAATCAGAGCCAATCTCTCCAATGGGACTTGTAAACTTGTAATGAATCCAATCCCTGCAAAAGATATAGATATTTTAATAAAACTGTCTATGCCAACAGCTAGATCACTTCTTTTGAATGGAAAATGAAAGCCTTCAATGACAAATGCACTCTTTCGGAGAATATCCTTCCTTTTCATGGGCTAGATTCGGCCTTTGAGATAAAACAAATCCCAAAAGATAAACCATCATTAGTTTGCACCTGATTTAATTTGCTTCATTTAAGCCCATCCATAAAAGATAAATAACCTTAGCATTAATCAATTCTCCTCCTTCAATGTTACTTTCTCAATGAACTCACAACTAATAACAACTGAACTACACAAAAATTAAAATTCGTAATCAGTGTAATGTCAACTGACGAAATACTGCAATTTATAACACAAAAATAAAAAATTGTAATCAACTAACAAAATACTGCAATTAATAACATGAAACATACAATAAATATTGACAGTTTAATAAGACTGTCTATGCTAGTAGTTAGATCATTGATTTTGGTATTACACATCTCCCTCATACAGGGCTGTAGAACACCCCTCACTTATCTTAGTGCAATGACAAAGAAGATGCAACATTACATAGGAAGAAGAAGCACATACTACTATAGCCTTAGGCTTACGATGCATCAACCAATAATGCAAAAGGTCAGAATTTTTCAATACCAATTGGGTGGTGTCTCCTTACAAAGAAAACATAGGTGTTGTACAAGCCCAACATTGTGGAAGATAAAAGGTAATGTGACCTATCTGATCATAATTTGATAATAGATAAAGGACAAGACTAGAGCACTTTTGAAGCATATAATATAAATGAAAATTTAAGTGCTGGAGGAACTTCAACAAAAATGAACTGCTAGCGAAGGAGACTAAAATTGCAATCAAGGGAAACATGAAGCATTGTGCATAGAACAGGAAAATTTGATGGAACTAAAACATATTGAACATTGTTGGACCTGCCAAAATATCCTAGATAGAAGAGGATATAGCATGTAATTGTGTACATGTTAAATGGTTAGAAAATATATCTCTGGATATATCAATGCCTCTCTTTTGGCCAATTGGGCCAATTTATTCCCTCGGGGGGGAATAATGTTACTAATCAAAGGAAATAACTATAAACTGATCAATGAAAATAAACGTCTATCTACAAAAAATTAATCATAAGCATCTACATTGGGTAGCATACCTCTTCCACTGATGGTCCTTCCTTGTGTCTCCTCTGCACATGATCTCCCATAGAAACCAAGATAAAAGAAATACAATTTAAAGGTTCAAGGTTCAAGCCAACCTTTATCACATTTATCAATTGTAAAATAGATAACCTATTTCAAATAGTAATCTTTTGTGTCAAACCTCCAACAAAAAAGTAAAATAATGGCTGAAACAAATTGAGACTCAAGCTTACCAACCTCTACCAATTTTCAAAAATGGTATGCTATAAGAATCCTAATCTCTTGGCATTGAAAGAAACCCTCTTATGAATGGCCATTTTGAACTGCCTGGAACATTGCAAAAACCAAATTGGCATCCACAATATACAATTAAAGAAATTTACCTCTTTCAAAAGATTCTCAGCTAAATTTTTTTATATTTTTTCATGAGGAAGTTGCATTATGCATTTCCTGTTATGGGCATGTATAATCCACGAAGCAACAGAACAATGTAGAAAAATGAATCATACTAATAAACAATGCAACCTTACTTCAACCTGGGATCAGTGATTAGACCAGAAGCGGATCGACATGCCATAGCGTAGAGCTCAAGTCATTCAAGAAATAGACAGAACTCGTAAACTCAGAATATGGTTAGAATGAAATGACATGCTAGGCTTGCGCCGAGGAACATGAGGAAATGGAGATTCTCCACTCAAAATATGCAGTACCTGCATCATTGTCGGTCTAGCTCTAGGATCGGGATGTGAACAGAGAAGTCCAACCAGCGACATTCTTCTCATTTCGTTCTCATCAAAATGAATTGACTGAACTCTAAAAGATTATCAATCACATTCAAGTATAGTCCTTGATGCTCATGGAGGAACTGGAAACCTGGCTCTGATCACAATTAGAGACAACCTCTTGAAGACTCAGAAGAAGGTTAGAATGAAATGACTTGTTAGGCTTGCCCTGAGGAACATGAGGAACTGGAGCTTCTCCACTCAAAATCTGCAATACCTACATCATTGTCGGTCTAATAACATTCTTCTCATTTCGTTCTCATCAAAGTTTCCTCTCAATCTTAAGTCTGAGGCCTCAAGAAGCTTCCCATCTCTATGCAAACCCCAAACCCAATCAACCAAATTGCTCTGTCCAGGTCGCGTATCCACCTCAATAGCTCTTCTTCTGTAAGAAACTTCCAAAATGACTACCCCAAAGCTGAAGACATTCATTTTGTTTGAGGCCTTTCCCATGAATAAATACTCAGGAGCAAGGTACCCCATTGTTCCTATTGTTAAAGTTGGATCAGGGCTCTTATTGTGCTCTATAAGCCGAGCAAGCCCAAAATCTCCTAGCCTTGCATTACATTCTTAGTAACAGATAGAACCGACTTCCCAATAATATTGTAAATTTCTGATCACATACAGGAACCTGGGAAATATTTTTGTGATTATTGTTCCTGCAATCTTTAAAATTCCTCTGAAGACCAGTGATCGCAAAACAAATGGGACAACATTTCCTCACCAGCATAATTTCCATTGTGTACAGGATTTATACCCACAAAATGGAATGTATACCATTATTTACATGTGAAATTGGAAGGGCAGTTAATCCTGAACAAAATTTACTTATAGGAAGAATATTTTGTTCCAGTCGAATCCTTTTCCTCCAAGCCGGAACAATCCTTTCACAGACCTCAGAAATTTTGCGCATCATGGAAATTTTTCAAGTAATAATTTGCTGCGAAAAAAATGCAAATATGGTCTTAGCTATGAATAATTTTCAGTTTCACTCAAGTATTAATGGAAAGAAGCACAATCCAGTAGGCAGGGCCTCTGTAGTTTTTGACATCATGTTCCGAAGCACATGTGAATAATATTTTCAGGATCAGACTTATTAAAATCTAATGTGCTTTGCTTGTAGATGTGCATGAAATTGCGTAGCTAATTACTGAGAAGTTAAAGCCATCCACTGCTATTGGTGTGGTACATACTCAAAATATACATGCATGCAGATAGGTTTTGTTTTTATTTTTGTTGTATTGTCCTATTAGAAATGCAACTGAATGTCATTACAAACCTTTTTTCAGAAATTCAACCATTTTTTTCATACAGAAAATCAAATTTTATTTGTCAAAAGGGGAAACAGATATGTTAAAAAAAATTGCATAGCACACATATTTGAGAGTCAGTGATTATGGAGACTTTACATCTCTCTTTGGAATCATCAAATGAAGGTGGAATTAGCTGCCCTTAATAAGTCAACAGGTGAGACTATATTGAATGGAGAATATCCATGCAATAATATCATCAATCTTTGAGAAATTGGCTTCTTAATGCAATTGGTGACCCAGTTTCTTGTAATACATGCACTTCTGTATGCCAAAGAAGGCAAGAAGAGATGACAAATTAGGGGAATGAAAAATGAACTAACTAAACTCTGAAAGATTATCAATCACATTCAAGAATAGTCCTTGATGCTCGTAGAGGCCTGGGAAATATTTTTGTGATTACTGTTCCTGCAATCTTTAAAATTCCTCTGAAGACCACTGATCACAAAACAAATGGGACAACATTTCCTCACCAGCATAATTTCCATTGTGTACAGGATTTATACCCACAAATGGAATGTATACCATTATTTACATGTGAAATTGGAAGGGCAGTTAATCCTGAACAAACTTTACTTATAGGAACAATATTTTGTTCCAGTCAAATCCTTTTCCTCCCAGCTGGAACAATCCTTTCACAGACCTCAGAAATTTTGTGCATCACAGAAATTTTTCAAGTAATAATTTGCTGTGAAAAAAAATGCAAATATGGTCTTAGCTATGAATAATTTTCAGTTTCACTAAGGTATTAATGGAAAGAAGCACAATCTAGTAGGCAGAGTCTCTATAGTTTTTGACATCATGTTCTGAAGCACATGTGAATAATATTTTTAGGATCAGACGTATTAAAATCTAATGTGCTTTGCTTGTAGGTGGCATTCAAATCCTCCAATAAAATTCTAAGTTCAATAATTTGTGCATGAAATTGCGTAGCTAATTCCTGAGAAGTTAAAGGCATCCACTGCTGTTGGTGTGGTACATACTCAAAATATACATGCATGCAGATAGGTTTTGTTTTTATTTTTGTTGTACTGTCCTATTAGAAATGCAACTGAATGTCATTACAAACCTTTTTTCAGAAATTCAACCATTTTTTTCATACATAAAATCAAATTTTATTTGTCAAAATGGGAAACGGATCTGTTAAAAAAATTTGCATAGCACACATATCTGAGAGTCATTGATTATGGAGACTTTACATCTCTCTTTGGAATCATCAAATGAAGGTGGAATTAGCTGCCCTTAATAACTCAACAGGTGAGACTGTATTGAATATCCATGCAGTAATATCATCAAGCTTTGAGAAACTAGCTTCTTAATGCAATTGGTGACCCAGTTTCTTGTAATACATGCACTTTTGTATTCCAAAGAAAGCAAGAAGAGATGACAAATTAGGGGAATGAAAAATGAACTAACTAAACTCTGAAAGATTATCAATCACATTCAAGAATAGTCCTTGATGCTCGTAGAGGAACTGGAAACCTAGCTCTGATCACAATCAAAGACAAACTCCTGAAGACTCAGAAGAAGGTTAGAATGAAATGGCATGCTAGGCTTGCGTCGAGGAACATGAGGAACTGGAGCTTCTCCAATCAAAATCTACAATACATGCATCATTGTCGGTCTAGCTCCAGGAACCGGATGTGAACATAGAATTCCAACAAACAACATTCTTCTCATTTTGTTCTCATCAAAATTTCCTTTCAATCTTAAGTCTGAGGCCTTAAGAAGCTTCCCATCTCTATGCAAACCCCAAACCCAAACAACCAAATTACTTTGTCCAGGTTGCGTGTCTGCTTCAATAGCTCTTCTTCCACAAGAAACTTCCAAAACAACTACCCCAAAGTTGAAGACGTCTGTTTTGTCTAAGTCCTTTCTCGAGAATAAATACTTAGGAGCAAGTTACCCCATTCTTCCTACTGTTAAAGTTGTATCAGGGCTCTTATTGTTCTCTAGAAGCCAAGCAAGCCCAAAATATCCTAGCATTGAAAGTTCCATCTAACATTATATTACTGGACTTAACATCTCTGTGAACCACCTGTTTCTCCCATATGCCATGTAAATATGTCAATGCAAATGCAACCTCCATCACTATCTTGCATCTATTTTCCCATGACAGCATCGGTCCTCCACCTTCTTGAAAAATGATCTTATCCAAGCTACTATTCGACATGTAATCATATACCAAAAGAATCTCTCCTTTCTCATGACACCATCCTTGCAGATGGAATAGGTTTCGATGACTAAAGTGTCCTGTAACTTAGAGCTATGCAAGAAATTCATATTTCCCTTTATTGTTGTAGGTAGATCTCTTCATTGCCACCAAAGATCCATCACTACGCAGAATCCATTTATAAATTGTCCCAAATGCACAATGACCCGCAACTCTAGCCATGTTGAATCCTTTGGTAGCATTGCTGAGCTCTTTGTTGTGGAAAGGGTTTACCTCGCCCCCTGCTGCTTGCAATCGACGAGGCAAAATCGAAACTGTTCCTGATGACGCGAAGTTGAAACTATTCGGGAGGAATGGAAGATCCCCTGTGAGCCTCGGTTGCCTGTGATCGAAGACGCGAAGTCAAAATCGTTCAGGAGTGATGGGTTAGGGTTTAACAACTCCTTTCCAAACTACCTTTGCATGATCCAACGGCTAAACGCCTTCCAATCGTCTAACATATAATCTAACGGGGCATGGTTATGACAGATGGACAAGAGGGGAGTTGATTTCAGAGGGGAACGCCTTATGGTGTAAATATCTAATACACCATACCGAACTCCAATTGACGTATTAATTTCCAAATCGAATCGAATCGATGAATTTTCAATTTTTTTTCAACAGTACGACCAAAATTGGTAACTATGCTTTCAAGTTATGTGTTTCTGCCACCAAATTGAAACCCATCACAATAGATCGCTATCAATGGCAATGCCAAATTCAATTCATAAAACATGGTCACACAATTTAACATACGCACGGCTAAACTCTCTAACCTACTTTTCACAAAATCCAAAATATGAAAAAGACCCCGCATCTTTCTTTTGTGGAACAAGCGCACAAGCTCTGACACCGTCATCTATAACAAGGCCCCATAGCTAAGGAAGGCCTCATAGCTAGGGTCCTATTGTCTAGTTTAAATATAATTAAATTAAAGTAAAGTAAATAAAAAATAGTAAAAAAAAAAATCAAATTTATTTGTTTTTTTTTTTCATGAAACTATTAAAAAAATAAAAATTAATAATGGTCAGAATCTTTTAGATGTGAATTGTGTAAAAATATTTTAATAATATAAATAACTATGTAAATCTTCAATCATAAATAAATAATGTTTTTAAACAAATCTTGATAACTAAAAATTAAATTGTTATTTTTATTGGATTATACATATATATACTGTAAATTTTAATGGTAGTTAATTTTTTTATTGTATTGAATTTGGAAAAAAAACATTTAAAAAAAGAGTTGAAAATATAATTTAAATTTAAATTTTGGGTTTTACCGCATACATTTTTAATTAATTTTATTTAAAATTTGGTTAAAAAATTATTAAAATTATAAATTTGTTGTTGAGTATTTATTTGTTGTGTTTTTTAGTCAACCCGATTTCAAGGAAAGCCTTGGTGTGCATCACTTATCAATTTAGAGGATTGAAAAAATATAGAATGATTATATGCAACATAGTATATTTAGAAAGCCAATTTAAATTTATTTTTAAATTGAAATAAACATTATGTCTCATCATTTTTTTAATATTTCTAAGTAACTCCTACCTTTAACAAAATATGTCATTTGTATCACCAAAGTTGTAAATTTTCTAAATTGAAAAAATACTTTTATACCTATTTAATTTAAATTTTTTTATTTATAACTATAATAAACATTTATATCAAAAGTATGTTAAAATAATAAATATTTTAAAAGAATTATACTGGATTTATTTTGCCTAACTAAGATAAACTACAAGCAGATATAAAAATATAAATCTATTCCTAATTCACATGTAAAATTGTATATTTCTATTATTATTTAACTTATCATTAAAATCAAATTTATTTTATATGAAATTGCATTATTTAAATTTGTATTACTAAATTATCAATACCTATCTCATCACGATGTACGTAGTATCATATACACCAAACAAATTAGCTTGAAGAAATTATGAAAAATTTAAGACACTACTAAAAATTGGTTATATTAAATTGACCAACAACATGTACACCAAAGAAATTAATTTGAAAAAATTATGAAAAAATTAAAATATAATTAGAACATAGTTATATTAAGTTTGACAATTTTTATGTGAAAATAATGAAAATATTATATCAAGTAAAAGATAAAAATTTATGTCCAAGTATTAGGTTCTTACTAAAAACCATTAAAAAAAAATTCTACCAAGATTTCCTTTTCCTTTGGTTTTTAGAGTAACGAAGGCCCATATTGCATATATACAATTCTGCATTATTTTTATTTATCTATCCAAGTTTTCTTAACCACTATTAATAATAGTAAACAATACAATTATGTTGGATAATATAAACTATAACTCTTATCGGTTAAGACTAAATTGTGTGTGAATTGATCGAGGGTATTTACAATATACCTTGCGCCTACTTATCTTACTTTACGCTAAGTAATAATAATTTACACCTGCTTCTCCTCACTTACGCCATAAGAAGAGTTATTGATTGAAGGAGAACCAGGAGCAGTTAGCACTAACCCTAAAGAAAGGAACCTTTAATAGATAGAGTAATTACACTGAAAGTGACTTACACTCCGTCAAGGATTGAGGTTGTGAGCTGTTACTGAGAAGTCCATTCGCTAGGATACGCAAGCAGGCCATAAGGGCTGGTAATAATAGCCTCAGCAGCCTCCCTCCGTGCAGGGTTCTTACCAAATTTTTTTCCGTGCAGGGTTCTTACCAAATTTTTTTTTTTAGTAATATTAAAATAATAATAAATAAAAAATAAGTGTATAAAAAATAATATTTTTTAAATAACAGAAGTTACACTATAATAATTATAGTACACATGTTATGTTATTAGAGTACATGATATAATGAGAGTTGTACAAATTGTACATGTCATTTTGACATTTTTTTCAAATTTATATTTTTAAAATTATTTTTTGTTTGACAATTAAAAATAAAACCCACCAAAACTGTCTATTCAATTTATTCAATTTATTACTATAGTAATGAGAAAATAGAATTTTTGAATTTAATTACAAACCATTTGTGTTTATGGTACATAGCAATAAATATATAATGTTAATTTTCAAATTATTTATATTTATTGTACATAGTAATTAATATAGAATATAGTAATTAATGATAGAGTACACAAAAGTCAATTCTTGTATCATTATATAATAAGAGATAATAAAAAAGGAGACATTTTAAGTAGTGAAATTTGAAATAAATAGAAATAAATTTTATTTAAAAATAATAAATTTAATTTCATAATGTTAAGCTTAAATTTTAATTTTTTTATTTATTAAATTAATAGCAAATTTATGTGAAATATGAGCCGATATATATATTCTTATTCTTGATTTGCGATCATAATAGAGAAGCTCATCGAGAGTGCTCCCTCCAACAGATGAAGTAAAAGCCCTCTGAACATTCAGCTATAGATATCTGTGAAAAGGTCCTCTCTTCTATGCATGATCCAGCCAAGACAGAAGTTGAGCGATTTCATATGAATCAGTGGAAAAGATAATAAAAATCCTACATATATTTATAACACTCACTTTAGCTCTATCAGGAATTCCTGTTTCTGTGGCTTTGGCTGGGCCGGGAGTAGGTGTACTACCATTGATGTTGATATGCTGAAATTTCTCGTGGAAAATCTAATTTCTAGAAGGCGTGTGTTCTAGAGTCATGGGGTGGGGTCGGCTATGAGAATGAAGTGACCGGTAGATCAATGTTCACCAAAAAAAAAACCACACAAATCTTAAATATCAGAAAACTAGCTGCGAAAATCAAATCAGTGCCCAGTGTTGCAGCGTGACACTTTGGTTACCTGCATAGTCGTTTATATTTTTTTCCTGGGGTGGGGTCGGCTATGAGAACGAAGTGACCGGTAGATCAATGTTCACCAAAAAAGACCACATAAATCTTAAATATCAGAAAACTAGCTGCGAAAATCAAATCAGTGCCCAGTGTTGCAGCGTGACACTTTGGTTACCTGCATAGTCGTTTATATTTTTTTCCTGGGGTGGGGTCGGCTATGAGAATGAAGTGAGCGGTAGATCAATGTTCACAAAAAAAACCACATAAATCTTAAATATCAGAAAACTAGCTGCGAAAATCATATCAGTGCCCAGTGTTGCAGCGTGACACTTTCGTTACCTGCATAGTCGTTTATATTTTTTTTCCTGGGGTGGGGTCGGCTATGAGAACGAAGTGACCGGTAGATCAATGTTCACCAAAAAAAACCACATAAATCTTAAATATCAGAAAACTAGCTGCGAAAATCAAATCAGTCGTTTATATTTTTTTCCTGGGGTGGGGTCAGCTATGAGAATGAAGTGACCGGTAGATCAATGTTCACCAAAAAAGACCACATAAATCTTAAATATCAGAAAACTAGCTGCGAAAATCAAATCAGTGCCCAGTGTTGCAGCGTGACACTTTGGTTACCTGCATAGTCGTTTATATTTTTTAGAAATTGAAAAGAAAAAACTTAACAAATATCATAATATTATTAAAAATAATTTATCATCCAATTCTATAAAAGGAAAAAAATTAAATCACATCATCTTAGATTGCAATTACACTGCCTATCATAGAGTTATTTGAGCAGTTAGGGGCTAATATGCCTGCTTTTACTTTACGTAGCATTCGAGGCTACTGCTAGTAATATAGAGTCTGTCAGATTTTAAACCAATTCATATTCAATAGTCTTTATATCACCTCCTACAAGATTAAATGTTGAATATCAATTTGGATTAGACTCACAATTAGTTATCTAGCTAGTTTTGGATTGACAATGTCCTTTTAAGGCTCCTCATGATAGATCATCAGGTTCAAATACACTATTAACTTTAGCTTAAAAGAAAAACGTTTCACTATCACTTGAACTATTAACTTATGATTGCCGGAGAGGGTAGTAAATGGAGATTGAATTTAGTATTATGACGAAGATAAAATTGCAGACACTCAAAAATATATTCTATTATTCTTGAATGAGGAAATTACACACATATTTGTACAATCAATAGTCTCAAGATAGGAATTCTATCTTGGACGTACAGTAGTGTGCTTGAGAGATTCTCTCAACCACACACTAAACTAGGAGAAACTAAATTCCTATTATGTAGGAACAAACTCCTCAAATGGAGAATTACAACCATAGACAAGTAGAAATTAATTATTTCTAACTCCCCCCCTTAATGACTACTTGTCATGATAGTCAAATCCACCACCATTAGGCGAATTGCATGTACAAAACCTCCCAAAACACAATCTGCCTCCCTCGGACGGATCCACAACTTCTCCGATCTGCCTCCTCTCGCAAATCGCCAAATGAAGATGAGGATTCCCGCGGATCCCCTTGAAGGTGAATTGGCACGATCTTTCCGTAAAATTCCGCACCAGTCTGGTATTTTGGCACGGTGGCGCTATTAATGGCCTAACAGACGCGCCAGTTGCGCACCTTGGTGCGACTGTCAGTGCGAAAAGCGTGCCAATCCCCTTCTACTGAGAAAATTGAAAAATCATATGAGTCCGAGCTAGGTGTTCTGCAGTCCACCTGCTCAATTGAGCACAAAGCTCTCGTGTACACCCGGCCACAAAGGCACCTCAAGCCACAAAGTCGATTTTGCCACAAAGGCAAGCTGGTCACAAAAGCACTTCAGCGACAAAAACTCTATAGATGGTTTCTGGCTCACCACCAACCCTCACTTTACAGTGACAAAAGATGGTTTCAGGGTGACCATAAACCATTACAAAGTGGTTTTAAGATCACCACGAACTTTTAGATGCCTTTAAAAAACTTACATTTCATTCCACATTTTGGAGTTTCTGGGTACATACAATGATTATTACAGCAACTGGACTTGCTTATAACATGCTAGGGAGTCTATTCCACAAGTCACACTAACTCAAACAAACATCTACTTTGTTGTCCACCATAAACATTGTCACTGCTCCTTTACCTCATCTGTGAGGGGTCCACTGATAAAGAAACCGGAACATATGCACTCACAGCCACACGAAGAGAACACAATTTTCCCTTCAAGAAGAGTAATTCAAGACTCCATGGTCCAATCCTCCACCGCATTTTAGTATCCAATTCTCCTGGCATCGCAACATAATGCCACTTCCCCTACTCACAGTATCAAGGCTAGTCACTGTTTTCAAGCATACTGCCTCATGCTCGCTAACAATCTGCAACACGATCTCAATCATCCTCCAATCTCTGATGTAGCTCCAATTGATGTCATTTTCACTGTCATGTGTTCACCATTCCCTGCAAATTTGCTTAGTGTTGGAATGACCAGTTCCAACACACTTAGCATTGTGACAATAGTTGGTCATACTAATGTCACTTAAATAATAACATAAAATACCATGACATGAAATACTTATTATGAAAATCAGTAGCATTTACTTCATGGCCAAATAGTAAGAGTAGAAACCAGGTCGCCCTTGCTGGAGGACAAACGGAGAGCAAAAAGATGGGCTGACATACCCCCAATAAGCCAAAACTACTCATTTCTCCACCAATCATCAAGATAAAATAGCATAGAAATCAAGTGTCATGAAATTGAACGCAAACACGAACTCGCGCCTCATCACAATTCTTCATTCACGCCATTTTTTCGCTCTTTAGAACTGGCTTTCCTACAACAAATTTAATGTAGCTGATGTTCTTCATGCAAATTGTGAACTTCCTCGATCAGGACTGGATAATGCTGAAGACTTTTTATGCAACCTTTCCTTCAAATTTCAGATCTTTGCATCTACTCTCGCTGAAAATCCTATTTTAGTTGTTTTTTTGCTTGGCTTTTGCCCGCTCTCTGAAGGACATCTTAACATCATTGAAATCTTTCCTTAAAGACTTAACTTCTTGAATAATATGGTGATCCATGGGTTTGAATGCTCTTGAATGATTTGTATGTGACTGAACTTGTTGTTGAGGATCCAGACATTACCAACAATGTCATTAGAAAATCCAATAAGAAAAGCACTTTAGGGCTGCAGCCTTAAAGCACAAACAGAAAGTCAAAGATATGAGACCGTATACAACAACAATAGCATTTACAATCACAAAAAACGTGAAGGCAAGAGTGTAATGGTATTTGGATTTCAAAGAAACATTGAAGATTGAAATGGTTTGCGTGTTCAATCCCATAACAATTGCAACACTCAACGTGGCTGCTACTCCAAGAAGCCTGACCACATAGTCCAGCGTCCCTCTAGACCGATATATGGGATTAGTATAACCCATGATAGCCCTCTTCTTCACCACTGATATTTCGCTGCAGACAACAAGGATTCAAGATCTTCTATTGTTCTCTGCAAGATCCTTCGCTATACTCAGCAAGGTCCCGCCTACAAAGCAACAGAGAAGATCCTTCGCTATTCAATTCAACGGCCAAAAATATATCACTGATTCTCCCAAACTCACACAACCGACAACAGTGATATCAACACGACCGATGAGGTAGATCTGTCGAGATCGACTTATCCCACGAAACTTGCAGTGAATTACACCCAGCGAGTCACCACGATCTTCATAAGCCAACGAGCTGTTCGCCTCTCAACCAGCAGGTTACGTAGGAGCAAGGCACTTTACTCTATCGGCCTCCTTCGATTAACAACACGCCAGTCCATGATACCAAGATAAAATTGCAGAAATCATAGATCCGCCTGAATCCAGCCTCTGATTAACAACACGCCAGTCCAAGATACCAAGATAAAATTGCAGAAATCATAGATCCGCTTGAATCAAAAACTAGAGTCTCTTAATGATGGACAAACTAAACACTAAAAAAAATACCAGGAGGGGCCAGGCCTTCACAGGCTCTGATACCAAGATAAAATTGCAGACACTCAAAAATATATTCTATTATTCTTGAATAAGGAAATTACACACATATTTATACAATCAATAGTCTCAAGATAGGAATTCTATCTTAGACGTACAGTGGTGTGGTTGAGAGATTCTCTCAACCACACACTAAACTAGGAGAAACTAAATTCCTATTATGTAGGAACAAACTCCTCAAATGTAGAATTACAACCATAGACAAGTAAGAATTAATTACTTCTAACTGACGAGTATTCCTATCTCCTGTCCAAAACAATGATGTCATGGATATTGAGTGAGAGCTTATCAGTAAGAAGCTATGTGATCTCGTAGAAACTTTTTTTAATAGCAATATCGTTATATATAAAGTTATAAAAATTATGAGATGGAGATTGGTAAATCTGGGTTTAGTTTAAGTTTTATGTTTAAATTTTATTAAAAAAACCAAACGAGTGAGACTAAGAGTCGATTAGAAGCCATACAAGTTTAAGTTTCACATGATCAAATACTCTATAATCCTGTATCAATTATAATCACTTTATCAATTATAATCACTGCATCCTTCAATTCCCCTCTAATCTTGTAATAAGTTTAATCGTTCTATCATTTAAAATTAAAGTTATTATATAAATATTGTACATTCAGAATTTTATATATATCTCTTTTAATTCCCCTTTAATCATCTAATAAATTTAATCATTGTATCTTTTAAAATAGAAGTTATTGTATAAATATTGTATATTGAAAATTATATATTTATATATATATATATATATATATATATATATTATTTTTAAAACTGCAAAGATACGTGGAAGGAATAAAAGATTTGGAAATATCCTCTTAAAAAATTAAATCACTAAATATAAAAACTAATCATCCTCAAGACAATTTTCTACTTAATAAATAGACTGAAAAACAACATGAAAATTTAACATGCCTCGGCCATTAAGAAAAACAAATCAAGTCATGTCATGACATGATTAACACATGTTTAACCCGAGGTTCTATATTTAGTGTTAAAATGTAACGCTGTGGAATTTCAAATAAATAATCTAATTTTGGTAACCCTTAACCACAATGACTTATGTGACATTCAAGGAAAATATCCCAATCAAATATTATCTTAAAAAGTTATTTTTATCACAATCACAATGGTAAACAAGAGGAGCTGCGACGCAGCGAGTCCCTGCGTGAAGTTGATCCAGACCTCGATGTAACCCCTTGCCCAGCATCATGATCGACCACTTGCGCTTGGTTCTGGAGCCTGTGCTTGAATAAAAGCTTGAAGAAAACACTGTACAATTGCACCGAAAACGCAAACCATGATGAGAGGACAGCCCTCCAAGAGCTCCTGCCAGCCGAAGCGAGTGGCCTGGCCCATGGCCATTCTGGTGTGGGTCAGAAATCCTCCGACCGAAGGATGTGAAAGCACTTTCATCTGAGGCGCCCACCTCACGAAGAAGCTTCTGTACTTCACCTTCTCCAAAAAATCACAAGGCAGCGCAGCGGTCTGACCATGAATCAGATCAGGACGAATAGCCCACAGGAAGGGCTGCCTGCTTGCCTCCAACCCCCACGCGAATTCTAAGACTTCCTCCTCCGACATAACAGAGACGCTTCCAAAGCAAACATAAATAACAGAGTAAGGCTCCTGACTGTCCAGCCATTTGACGCAGCCAGTTTCTTCAGTCCACATGCTTGCAGAGACATCAGATATTGTATCATCTCCACATTGTGCCTGTAGAACAAGAGGACCTATAGTATACAAGGCAGGAAGTCTGTTCCGTAGTGCATCGAGTATAGGACCATCAAGCTCATCAAATGTATTAAGTATTACCAAGTCGGCTTCTAGAGTGGCCTGTGCTTGAATTTTGTTAAATTCAAATATGTAATAATAATTAGAATTCTCTGTAAGTAGTAGAGAACTGGGCAGATCTTTGACACGCAACGGAGGCATTCCAGGAATGCAGCTGATTACTTCTTCCTTGTATCCATTTGTCAAACATTTCTCATCTGCAGCAGCAAGCAATGCCATAATTCAAAGTTAGTTCTGTGTTAATCTACTGACTCGGGTAGGGTTAATCAATATATAAATATATATACCTTTGAGAGGAATATAACCATTGTCGACGAGAAGAGGCATGAAGAAATAAGTGGAGAAACCACAAGCACTGTGCGTCCAGAAGGCCACTCTGGGAATTCCAAGCTTCCTGGCGGTCTTCTGCGGGAAAGAAAGCAATCCGTCGGAAACAATACAGGTGAGAGGAGGAACAACACCCTGTGTTTGCAAATGCTTCATTTCGTCAATCAGCTTGTCGAAATACAGAGGGACGTTATCAGTCAACGACTGACATAGCTCGGGTAATTTGGAGGTTCGGACATGCTCCGCAGGCAGGCCATCCGGAATAGTCTCGAATCTAAAGTCGGGCCGAGGTTTAACAGAATCGACTGATCCAGATCTGAGAAGGCGCTGTTGTATGTATTCAGTATTTACAAAAGTAATATAAAATCCTCGAGCATACAAGACTTTGGCAAGTTGCATCATGGCCTGAATATGACCCTGAGCGGGGAAAGGAAACATAAGAGCATGAGGACGTCCATTGACAAGCGCCATGCTAATGGCAGAGAAGCTGTGTAAAGCAACAACAAAAACAAAAACAGTGGTAAGCCCAACTTGATGAGGGTGATACTGATATATACACACACAAAATCTAAAATTGCGGATCACGTGAGATTTGCTCTGCTGGATCTGCCTGGTAATGATCGTATAACTTGCCGAACAAGAAAACTATGCCGACCATCTTTCTTTTAACGTTTTCCAATTTGAAAACTTCTAAAGTTTCGTTGACTATATAGATAGTGGTTTGTCTTTTAACGACATAAAAAGCCGACAGCCTGTCCGTAACAGACCACGAATCCAATGGGCAGGACGAAACTGATGATACTGTAGCTTAAGGTTAAAATTCATAGCTTAGTTTAAATAAGAAGAAGAAGATAGAGACACTTTGGACATGAGCCCTGAATACAAAATAAATAGACCCTGAGAAAGTGTTGCATGATTCACTGGAAAAGCCCATCAAACTGCCTTCAGAAACTGCCTTCAGAAGTCAGATATAGTAAGGACATGTTGAATAGACCTACCAGTACCGAGTCGATGTATTTTTCTTGTTGATTCTACATCAACTGCAATAAAGAACCATTGTGAGGGGCATTGAACACCTGTCAATCAGGGGAGAAGATAGAGAAGATATACTCAGTAAAAAGTAGTGCAAAGCTAAATTGAAAAAATAAATTAAAGAAATAGTTTCCAAAATTCTTTCCTGCAGGCAAAGGCAGATTATGATTCACTTCCTTAACATCTTTTAAGAAATGTTACACATAATTCGTTGATGGCGGTGTATAAATATCCTCTCACGTGGAGCATTATTTCATGTCTTAAACATCGTTTAAGTAGTCATTCTGCATGTTATTTTTTCATGCATTCCATCGTTGAATCAATCCTCCGTGCCCCCGCCTTCCGATCTTCCGATCCCAAATTCCTCGCTTAGAAATATGCGTTACACTTAAAAGCTTATAATTATTTTTTACGTTTTAAAGTGGTATCAAATGTATTTGATTAATTAAGTTAAGTAATGTTTAAAAATGAGAATAAAAAACAAATTAATAAGATAATCCAAAAACTTGTGGTCAGAGTGAAAAGCTATTTTATTCAAAGATTTCAATGAATTATTTCAAATAAAGACATAGGCGCTTGGGGATGACAAAATGTCATAAGTTGGCAATCTATCCCAGTGTGTGCGCATGCATTTTGACAGATGTCATTCATAACGTTACGAATTATATTTTCTATAGCCCATTTTGACAGACTTCCATTATATTTTCTATCTATAATTTCTAGTGGGTTTCGCACCGACCAAGCTTTTTGGACGAGCTCCAGATTTTTTCTATGGCAGACTGAGACCAGGTCTTAGGATTCAATGAGACCAGATATTCTAAGCTATCATCTCTCAAAGCATACTCGGGGTCTCCTGCACCAGCAAACCAATCAATCCAGGAGGGCGATCTTAGAAGCAGACAGTTTATTAGCAAAGCTCAGCAATGTCATTATTAGAAAGGTATATTCTCTTCGAACAGGACCCATTCGGATCATCCATCAGGCTGGCATTCAAGATTTCAGGGTTCAAGACCCATTCGGATCATCCATCAGGTTGGCATTCATGATTTCAGGGTTCAAGACCCATTCGGATCATAGAATTCGACCGCCGGTTGTCTTAGCACCAGGATATTCCAAATTTATACTTACAGATTCTCTTTAATGTAATACCAGTGCCGATGGCATGCTTTTTGGAGCCCTTGGAAAGTGCCCGTTGTGTGAGGGTCGATTGGAATATTCTAATGGTCAGTAAAAATGTCTAGGCTAGCAAAGGCACCAGCAATGGCAAAGCAAGCGTAGAACACCAGCAACAGTATTTCAATGGCCTTTCCTCTGCGAAGTAAAGGCAAGTTGCCCAAAATTTCTTGAGATGAAGAATAGGAAAATATCCGGTTGGAAATTGCGTTGTTCTTGTTCACAAGTTATGGAAAGGTCTGATGAAATATTACCCTCTGAGCTTTAAAATGTTCTTGTAGTCCTCTGTGTATATTCTATGTTCTGTTGGTATAATAGAAATACTTGAAATTAATGCAATAATTGTGGAAACCTGTACATTCCATTCAGTATGCAGATAAGAAAACTTAATCTATTAAGCGATACATATTTTCTCCACGGCAACCTGCAAATCATTAAACAGGAAGAGAGCCATGGTACCACAAATACTTCATGATTGTTTTGTCATTCTGATATTATTGTTTTAGTCACGACTCATTTTGTTTCTTTTTTTTTCAATTCAGCTAAAACGCCAGAGCCCGCGTAGGTCAGAGAGGTTGGCACAGAGAGTTCCATATAAATCGCACTCCAACCTCCAGCCTGTTTGCAAAAAAAGGAAAGATATAGTGAGTAATCCTGGGTTTATATGGAATAGTTTAGCAACAACAGTATTTTCAGACAATAGTTTAACAATCATAATTTTTAATTTTTTCGGCTTTTATTGCTGTGCACGCTAGTAAATTAGCTTGATAGGAAAATTTATATCAAAAAACAAGACTCACCTATACACCAGGTTCGCTTGCAAAGAGATACATATCGACACCTCGTATTTGCTGGACCAGTCAGAATTGCTTGGGTAAGAAAAGAAAGGCACTTGGTATTAGCTATAACAATCGAAATTGCTTAAGGTAAATTATCTTGACGAGAAAAATGATATAAATTTGTCTATTTCTATGCTAATTCTACATGCATCACCTATTAATTTTGATTTTGGTTATGTTTGTTCGTGCATTTGGTCAGTCTTTTTATAACATTTCATATTCCAAAACTTTATATAAATTTGTCTATTTCTATGTTAACTCTACATGCGTTATCTATCAATTCTGATGTTGTTTATATGTTTGTTCCTGCATTTGGTGAGTGTTTTTATAACATTTCATATTCAAGAACTTGCTTATAGTAAGCTAAGATTGCAACACTATTTCTATCTGAAAAAATTGTCACACAATAAAAATAAAGACGGACAAAGATTGCTTCTCGAATACCTGAGCTTTGATGTCGTTCTTTTTTCATTTCAGGTAAAACCCCAGAGCCTGCGTAGGTCAAAGAGGCTGGCACAGCTGAGACGCGAAGGAACTATTAATGATCTTCCCGACAGCCGCAACAGCCCCTGTGTGCTTTCTCTTTCAGTACGCAAGCGAGATGGCGGTGCTGATGAAGCCACTACTGGACTACGCCTGGAATTGGCTCTGCCTCTTATGCTTACTATAACACCTTTGCCGACAGCATCTGTTCTCCATGCAGAGTGACACGTTCAGCCTCCTCAGATAGCTCAAATGCAATAAGAACATGAAATGCCACAGATTTAATGCCAGCATTAGTTCAAACCCGTTAACGGTTAGCCAGAATGCAGGAGGCTTAAATTGGTTTTTAAGCTATGGTCGGGCCTCTTCCGCCTCGGGAAGAGGCCAAATAAGATGGCAAAAGTTAAGTTAGAAATGAAACTTTGGTTATCCGGCACAGCTCATTAATCCAGCGTTTGAAAACTTTGTAATAACCAGCATATAACACAGTGTTTATTTGGGGAAACTAATGCTATCTGCCCCCGATCGATTACAATAGTCCCTGCCGAATGCCAGATGGCATAAATCGCACTCCAACCTCCAGCCTGTTTGCAAAAAAAGGAAAGATATAGTGAGTAATCCTGGGTTTATATGGAATAGTTTAGCAACAACAGTATTTTCAGACAATAGTTTAACAATCATAATTTTTAATTTTTTCGGCTTTTATTGCTGTGCACGCTAGTAAATTAGCTTGATAGGAAAATTTATATCAAAAAACAAGACTCACCTATACACCAGGTTCGCTTGCAAAGAGATACATATCGACACCTCGTATTTGCTGGACCAGTCAGAATTGCTTGGGTAAGAAAAGAAAGGCACTTGGTATTAGCTATAACAATCGAAATTGCTTAAGGTAAATTATCTTGACGAGAAAAATGATATAAATTTGTCTATTTCTATGCTAATTCTACATGCATCACCTATTAATTTTGATTTTGGTTATGTTTGTTCGTGCATTTGGTCAGTCTTTTTATAACATTTCATATTCCAAAACTTTATATAAATTTGTCTATTTCTATGTTAACTCTACATGCGTTATCTATCAATTCTGATGTTGTTTATATGTTTGTTCCTGCATTTGGTGAGTGTTTTTATAACATTTCATATTCAAGAACTTGCTTATAGTAAGCTAAGATTGCAACACTATTTCTATCTGAAAAAATTGTCACACAATAAAAATAAAGACGGACAAAGATTGCTTCTCGAATACCTGAGCTTTGATGTCGTTCTTTTTTCATTTCAGGTAAAACCCCAGAGCCTGCGTAGGTCAAAGAGGCTGGCACAGCTGAGACGCGAAGGAACTATTAATGATCTTCCCGACAGCCGCAACAGCCCCTGTGTGCTTTCTCTTTCAGTACGCAAGCGAGATGGCGGTGCTGATGAAGCCACTACTGGACTACGCCTGGAATTGGCTCTGCCTCTTATGCTTACTATAACACCTTTGCCGACAGCATCTGTTCTCCATGCAGAGTGACACGTTCAGCCTCCTCAGATAGCTCAAATGCAATAAGAACATGAAATGCCACAGATTTAATGCCAGCATTAGTTCAAACCCGTTAACGGTTAGCCAGAATGCAGGAGGCTTAAATTGGTTTTTAAGCTATGGTCGGGCCTCTTCCGCCTCGGGAAGAGGCCAAATAAGATGGCAAAAGTTAAGTTAGAAATGAAACTTTGGTTATCCGGCACAGCTCATTAATCCAGCGTTTGAAAACTTTGTAATAACCAGCATATAAC
The DNA here is from genome assembly GCA_031772625.1 of Pinus tabuliformis. Lineage (NCBI taxonomy): Eukaryota > Viridiplantae > Streptophyta > Pinopsida > Pinales > Pinaceae > Pinus > Pinus tabuliformis. Next base: position 589,179,812 of record CM062818.1, read on the forward strand.
ACAGTGTTTATTTGGGGAAACTAATGCTATCTGCCCCCGATCGATTACAATAGTCCCTGCCGAATGCCAGATGGCAGGGACTAATAATATGAGTGGAACTCCCCGTTGTTATATGTGATACGTTTTACAAGTGGAAAGAAACAATGGCAACTAATTCGTCCCATGTAGTTGAACCACGAATTTGAATTGAAAAGGAATTCATCTGGAAGCTTTTGCATTCCATCATTTTCTAGGGGTTTGGAGGATTTCAAAATTTAATCTTTAAGGCATTTTGTTTCATTGTTTTCACTAGTAGATTTGTAACATTTCATTTTCGTTACAAAGTTGTTTCTCTTCATTATTTTTTTTTGAATAATTTGTATAAATGATTTGTCACATTTCATTTTCGTTATAAAGTTGCTTCTCTTCATTATTTCTTTTGAATAATATGCATAAAGTTTAGGTTGATAATGGAATATTAAGGATTTTCCAAAAGTTTGATACGGAAAACTCATTATAAATCTTTATCATTTCATCATATTTTTTTCCAAAATTTGTGTAAGGTTTTGTATGAAAAGTTTTTGTTCTAAAGATGTATTGTCTCATTTTCATTCTTGAATAATTTATCTAAACATATAATGGAAAATATAAAAATAAGTAAGCGACAATATCATTTATTATTTTTGTCTTACAGATTTATTGACAGTTTTACACAAGAAAATTCATTGTGTCTTTGCATTGCGATCATTTTCTACAGTAATTTTCCAATAGGTTTAGTGTGTCAAATTTCTATGTAAAGTTTTCTTTCAAGATTTATTTCTAGATAATTTTGCTATAACTTTCAACGGATAATATTTTAGCTTCAATAGATGTCTATCTTATATCTTATATTTCTTCGCCACTTTCATAAGGTTTTGTGTTGAAGCTTTTCATTCTAAAGCTTTCTTGTTTCATAAACCTAATGGAAAGGAAGATAAAGAAAACACAACTCCACACACATAAAGAATATAAAATACTACTCTTCTTCTATTGGTCACAAAAACTTGATTTCACATATCTATATAGTTGTAGCTCTTGTATTTCACACACAATTGATTCAACCTAACTTGATTACAATGAATCTGGTGAGGGGTATTTATTCTTTTCAAGAAGCGAATCACTCAAAATAACTTCAACATGCAAACACACACCATATTTGACTTTTCCTAAAATAAGACTAAAATCAAACTCACTCATACTTGACTCAGTTAACTCGCACTCTAAATCTAGACTACGCTTAACTCAACTTATCTTTATAAGCATCATTTGACTTGGTTCTTACTAGATCTTCACACAAGAGTAATTACTATTTCAAGCAATTCCCCTTAATTACTGTCATATGACTCAACTATGCCTACTAGGCTTAGAATAAAAATTGACTCAATCATAGCTCAAACATGCCTATTGGTCTAAGTCTTAGCTACGCTTACAATGACTCAAAACTTTGACAATTTTTCATTTTCTCTTTTGTTTCTTCCAAATTCTATACCTTCGAAATTGGTTCATTCTCTTTTGTGCTTTATTGTTGTACGCACCATATTTCCTCACTTGTTGCTGCTGGAATGTTTCTTTTACTTGTCTTGTATTTTTTTTGAAAAGTAATATGATCTTGTTTTATATAGCTTCTTCTTCAAATATTCTTTCACTCATAGACTGCTACCACAACTCTTTATCTTCAAATTGTCTTCTTTTCTCTTATTTTTGCATTTCATATTCATCATATTTCTGCCATATTTCTTGATAGCATAATTTTATTTATTCATGAATCAATTGTTGAAAAATGGTTTCAATGCTTTCTTCTTTGTTTCCAAAAATGCCCATCTCTTTCTCTTCACTTTCACATTGGGTACTACTGCTTTTTTCTTGTACTTTGCACACTCAAGATCAATGTTACAAATATCTTCTTTATGCTATGCATTGAGAGATTCCTTTTATTTATCTTCCTTAATTTCCACTCCTTTACAAACCTCTACTACTGCAAACAAGTTGTCTTCCACTTGGCTTCCAGACACAAGTGAGATTTTCTCACCAAATAACAACATAACAATCTGTTCTTTATGTTGCATCATGTGCAACCATTCATCACTAGTTAAATTATATTCATCAAAGTTAACATCAACATAATTTTCATCCATATTATGGTGAGATATCCAAGCATGCATGTGCTCATTAACAATTTCAACTTCAGCAAATCCATCAGCTATGGTTGGATTCACCAATTCACATCTCTCTTTGCAGTCATCATCCACACGTCTCTTGTCATAGCGGGATTCTCCATCATATTCACCATCCATGTTACAATGGATTCTTTGAGCATTTGTATGTTTTTGCTCTACTTCACACAAAGAGGCTTCAACTTCTCTCTCTACAATCTTTGTTGCATCTTCTTCATCGGATTCTCCAAGTTTTGTTGTCTTCCCAGAGTCTTGCTCATATACTCTCACATCTGCAACTGATTCAATAAAGTGTGACAAATCTTGTTGCTGCATGCCACTCCCCCTTGCACCAAATTCGACTTCTAGGATCTTCCATGCTTGCTTGGAAGTTGTACATTTTACTACCTTGCACAAAAAATTCTCATCCAATCCCTTTCTTACAAAATCCAATGCTAAAGCATTGTATAGTTCATCATATGGGTTATTAGAGTGATACTCAATTGAATCTTTACCTTGAAGAAAAGTTAACATTTTGATAACCAAATGATCAAAATATTTAGCGATAAACATAAGAGGTTGAATAGCAAATCTAGGATACACCAATCACCCCTGATCTCTTCTAAGTCTTCTTCTATACTTCTCAGATCCTCTATTGCGGCTTGAAGCTGTCTAAATATTGAAATGATCTATGCCTCTTCATTGCAACTCCTTTTCTTAACATTCTTCAGTCACACTTTGTGACCCATGACTATTGCCTTTCTTCTGTCTTATGGATTCTTTCCCTATTGCATGAGGCTTCCTTCCATATCACTCTCAAAAAACAAATATGGTTTTGGATATGCGCTCGCATAAGGCACAACCTTCACCCAAAAAACTGTCATACTTCACAAAACAAAAAACTTTAATGATAAACAAACCTTTTGCAAAACCCTAAACTGACTTTCCAATAAAAAAAACCCTTTTCAAATACCACGCAACTTATTTTTTATTCATATAAATAAACCTTTTAATTTTCTTTTTAATATTTTTTCAAACACACTTGGGAACGAATTTGACAAAGTCTTTTTCAAACTTTCCTATGCACTATAATAACTCTCAAAACTCCTTTTAAAAAACACCCCTTCCGAAATAAACCTTTTTGAAACCTTTCAATTATATCTTTTAATAACGTTTCAATTTAGAACAACCTTGGCAAATAAGATGTTTAAATATGCCCATTGTTCTTTGCCCTTTAAAAAATACATCACGAATAGGAATTAAAAACCAAATGTTAATATGTGCTTACCATCTTTATGATTAACATGTTCTCGTGACTTTTAAAATGAACTTTTTGAAACCTTTGTAGACTTGTCGCGTGACTATTGTAGATTTCTGTTATATCTTTAAAAATTTGCCTTTAGCTGTATCGAAAAGCAAACACATCTCAACTACTTTTCACGGTCAGGCTAAATTCTTCCATAATGCTGAAACGTGGTTCAAGGAAAACGCGATGGTTCATTGCAAACGCGATGGTTCATTGCAGCTACGACAGGCATTTTCTAATCGAATTGTCTTTATTGCGATATTTTGAAACTTTTTCCAGGTTTTTCCAGTTTAATTTTTTTGAAATCTGGAAGAAATTTATTGAAATCACAAGTTTGTTGAGTAACCCTGCATAATCCAAGTTCTCTAGGGTTTTTTCAGTGTGCTGAATTCATATATACAATTAAAAAACCAGTTTAAATAACACAAATCAAGATTTCACCTCAATTTTTTCGAATTCGAACACCAGAAAATCCGTCGAATTCGAACACCAGAAAATCCAAAAAAACGTATTAAAGACAACTCCCTTTCCAATTTGATAAATTTTCTTTTGTACTCTTTGCATGGTCTTGAATACTCTGACTCTTCCTTGGCTTTAGCTCTTTAAAACCTCCTCGGAACTTGTAATTTAATCTCAGCTGATACCAGGTTGCATAGTCTTGAATACTCTGACTCTTCCTTGGCTTTAGCTCTTTAAAATCTCCTCGGAACTTGTAATTTAATCTCAGCTCTGATATGAAAAAAAAAACACACAATTTCACAATAAAAAAAATGAGTTGTTGGTCTTCTTTTATTGATAACACAAACTTGATTTCACATGCAACCATCCATAGAGCTGTGACTATTGGCTATCACACACACTTGATTTGACTTAACTTGATTAATTTGACTTAACTTGATTACAATGATCAGATAAACTTTATTTTCTTTTTCAACAAGCCACTCAAAATAACATATTATATTTGACTTTTTCTAAAATAACACTAAACTCAAACTCACTCATACTTTACTCAGTTAACTTAGAGTACTTTACTCAGTTAACTTACACTTAAGGTTAACTCAACTTGTACTCAACTTGTCTCTTCAAGAATCAATCAACTTATATCTTGCTAGATCTTCACGCAGAAATAATTACTATTTCTAACCAAACTGAACATAATACCAAAGCATATCGGTTATTAGGTTTAAACGTATCAATCTGCAAGAGAAAGTCACAAATTCTAAGATTTTCCTTAATTTCAACATAATGTGAAAATATATTTCTAGGTTAAATAGATTATCTAATTCATTTTTCTTCTCGGCCTGGAGTATGCCGTAAAACTGCTTCTGCTTGGCTAAGAGCTCGTCTTCCTCGGACGTAAGGAAACAGGTTAACGGCCCAAGACCCAGAGGCATCTGGCAGGAGTGATGAGCCTGCTCCCTTACGGACCACCAGCGGGTTATTTCAGGTGGCGTGGTTTTCCTATCTAACTGTGATGAGTCAAACCGACATTCGCGAATAGCAGCCAGAGATGGCTGTCCTCACTGTTGGTTTTGACACCTGAGTTGATAGGTTTTTCCACCTAGGTGAAAAATTCATTTTTCTTCACTTGTGGATTTGCGTAAGAGTTTGCGTTGAACCTTTTCATGAAAAGATAGTGCTATCTTAAATAGATTATTTGTTTCAGATTTCTTCCCTTGTGGATTTCCGTAAGGGTTTGTATTGAAGCCCTTCATTCTAAATCTTTCTCGTTTCCATCATTTCTATTCAAAGGTTTCTTCAAAGATAATAGAAAATCATATTGGTTTCAGGTTTAAACGTATTAATCTACAAGTGAAGATGGCCAATTCGAGGATTTTCCTTCCTTTCAACGTAATCCATTTTTAATCGAGAGGGACTTTTCCATTTTTAACTTTCAGATAGAAGTTACCTGATTCATTCGCTTCTAGTCAAACAAATCAGTATATGTATCTATTCCGTTAGGATGCGAACGTCTCATTAGTTGTCATAAACAACATCGAAACCTGTAGGAAACCTCTGCCGAGCATTAAAATTCAAAGATTTTGGATAAATGATCGCTACTGAAACGCATTTTGAATAGCTGGGTCGCAGGACTTCAACCGTCAACGACCTATATTTAATCGCTACAAGGGGAGACATGAACCGTCCACTTATTGTATATGTCTTCAAAGGACTTGAATTTATAAATGGATTTAATGTTTTGAATTTTTTTACACTTAATAGTTTAACTCAAATTTTGTTTAGATTTCAGAGAAAATTGACCAAAGAAATTGAAAAATTGAAAATATTTTAGTCACAAAAATTACTTTTTTTTTTCACTTGAGAGAGTTTTTAGTTGACACTAAAACATAGTAAAATATTTTCCTGCTATTAATTTATTTTTTAAATACATATTAACATTATTTAATTCATATTGAAATTTTTAATTTATAACATATATTAAATTTTTTATTATATTAATATTTTAAATACATATTAACATTATTTAATTCATATGGAAATTTTTAATTTATAACATATATTAAATTTTTTATTATATTAATATTTTAAATGTAATATATTAATTTACATAAAAATTTGAATGAATTATCCATCACTTTTTTATTTTGGGAAAAATGAAGCTAACTTTTTATAAGGAGGTGATTAATTTCAATCTCCAAAACCATAATTATTTTTATGTCTTGACTCGTGCTAAAAAGAAAATGAACATTGCCAAGATAAAAATGAATTCTCATGAGTTTTAGAGTGAAACCGAGGTGACTTGAATCTATTCCCAAAACAACTTGGGATGATAGAGTTTGTCATCTTTAGCATATTAAGAGGGTAAAATATGAAAATTTCTTTCTCGTGGATTGTCCAACTCTTTCTCACACCTATTCTAATTTTCAAAATCTTTGCCACACTACCAACCTTCTTAAGTTGTGAAGTCAACAAAACTACAGAGATCTAGGAACATTTATATCCCTTCTTTTCGATCATAAAAATAAAATGTTAAAGAATATAAATCAATCTCTTACTTTACCGTCCAAGAGACTATATTAATTTTAGTGGATGTTAATCATCGTTATCATAATAAAAAGTAATTAGACTTTTTACTTCACTTTCAATTTCTTTTTCTCTTTCTACATTTAAATATTTTATTAGGCACCACGTATATATATACATATATATGCATTTTCTTTCTATATATGAAATTGATATTACAATAGATTTATTGACATTAATATTCCAATAATTTATTTAAATTTTGTATTGCAATAAATACATTTTAACACTCAAAAGAGAAAATATACCGTTTTTTTCTCAATTTTAATTAGTTTGTCTCTATTTAAATTTGATATAAAATTATATTACTTTATATAAATATTGAAATATTTTATTTATAACAGAAAATAAATGTAAAATATTTTTACAACACTTTAGTACTAAATTATAATTCAACTAAAAAATTAAAATTAACTGAACATATTATTCATTATTATTTTTTATTATAACCCGCTTATTTTTATTTATAAAATATTTTATTTAAATTAACATTGAGTGTACATAGCATCACACTTTACCCTCATATATTAAATACACCTCTCGAGATAATCAATAAATATAACTAACATAAAATGATTAAAGAAAAACCTATAACAATAAATTATCATTTTTCCATGTGTGAACCAGTGATAACCTCAATAAATATAGCTAACATAAAATGATTAAAGAAAAACCTAAAACGATAAATTATCACTTTTTCCCTGAGTCAACCAGTGATAACCCATGGTGGGTTCCGTTGACATACATACTAATTAGAAAGAAGAATCTATAATCTTTATATTCTTGAAAAGTAAGTTGTATATTTAATTATGAAATGTTTTTTTGTTTTTTGTTAATTTAAAGATGTTTATAAATGAAAATATTTTTGATATTAATAGTGGTAGTTAATTGTGGGGTCACATTATTTTAAAGGCTGTTTATATTTTATTAGCCTTCACACAATTTTAGTGACAGCAACTTTTTAATGAACAAATAACTTTTCCATCCTTCTTATAGATTGGTCTTTAGCTAGACGTAACTTAGAATTTAAAATAAAATGAGATAGTGTTTAGTGTCATGTATAACAATTATGTTTTTTTGTAAATGAAAATTGTGAACAATAAAAACAAGGTTGTAGATTTTTCTCATATATGTATAGGATGATTTTGATAGTAATGGAAGGTCTTTGTGTGTATCTTTCGACATTGTGATTTTATCATTCTTTAATATAGTTAATTTATAAGAAGAGAGGAGTGACATGTTTAGGAGGATGACATGTTTAAATATTTGAATATAAATGTTATGAAACTGTATTTTTTTATTTCTAAAGGAATTTTCTATATTTATATGTGGTATGGATGTGTAATTGTTTTTGTTGTAAGGTTGATATTTAGAGTTAAGTCTAAAATTTATGGGGAAAAGAGAATTTATAGAAATGTATGATATATATTTCTAATTATTTTTTGTTGTAATGCCTTTCTATAGTTGTGTATGGTGGATATGTGTAATTCTTTTTCTGGTAAGAATAGTATTTAGAGTAAACTATAAAATATTTAAGGGATAGGGAACAAGGCTATTCGACAACAAGATTGAATGTGCAGTTACTTTTGTAATAAGTATCTTACTCAAGATAAACCTTATAATCTTTAGGAAATAGACAACAAGTCCTTTTATGGTAAGGATGGCACCCATGGTAATAGGGAATAGAGAGACAGATCAATTATGGTAAGCATAGTACACTGTAAAATGTTTAGGGAACAAAGACCAAGGCATTCTATTGTAAGTATGGAACCCAAGGTAATAGGGAATAGAGAGAAAGGCCATTTGTGGTAAGGATGGTACATACTTGAATCTTTAGGGAATAGAGAACAAGGATAGTTAACAAAAATATTTAAGGAATAGAGAACAAGGCCTTTCAGAGATGCGTAATTCCTTTTGTGGTAATTCCTTTCCTTTCAAATATATGTAAATGCATAATTCATTTTGTGGTAAGAATGGTGTCCAGGGTAAACCATAGAATATTTAAGGGATAAGTAACAAGGCTAATCAACAACAATACTAAATGTGTAATTCCTTTTGTAATAAGGATGGTACCCAAGTTAAATCTTATAATATTTATGAATGGAGGAAAAGGCCTTTTGTGGTGAGGATGGTACCCAAGGTAATAGGGAATAGAGAGAAAGACCATTTATAGTAAGGATGGTACATCCTAGAATCTTTAAGTAATAGTGAACAAGGCTAATCAATAATAATTTTTAGGGAATAGAGAACAAAGAATTTCAAAGATGAATAAGTTTTTTTTGTGGTAATGTGTTTCTTTTCAAATCTATGTAATTCATTTTTTGGTAATGCCTCTTTTGTGGTAATGCCTTTCCTTTCAAATTTGTGGAATTCCTTTTGTGGTAATTCTTTTCCTTTCAATCCATTGCAATGATATATCCATTAGGAACTCAACATTTCAATTGTAGGGCTTAAACTAAGGTAGGGAGGGTAAGAATCATTCCCACAACTACAAGAAAAAAGGTCATTGTAGAGGGTCATGCTTGTGACGGACCTTTAAGGTTTGTCACCAATGTTGCATATGGTGACAGTCTTTAAAAAAGCGTTCTTGTAAGTGTATATAGTGATGGTCCTTAAAGGTTTATCTCCAAAGACATTTTCGATGACATTTTTGGTGAGGGTTGTTAAAGGCCCATCACTAATTGTCTCCCTGGTAACACTTTTGGTGAGGGTCGTTAAAGGCCCGTCACTAATTCTCTCTTTGGTGACACTTTTGGTTAGGGTTGTTAAAAGCCCATCACTAATTCTCTCTTTGGTGATACTTTTGGTGAGGGTCGTTAAAGGCCCATCACTAATTATCTCTTTGGTGACACTTCTAGTGACGATATTTTATTGACAGTCATCAATGATCTTTTTGGTTACTTTTGGTGATAGTCAATAAATGATTGTCATCATTGATCATTCCAATGAGTTTTTGATGATGCTTCATTTCTATGACGGACCTTTAAGGTCCGTCACCAATGTCGCATATGGTGATGGTCTTTAAAAAATCGTTGTTGTAAGTGTATATAGTGATGGTCCTTTAAGGTTTGTCACCAAAGCCATTTTCAATGACACTTTTGGTGAGGTTCGTTAAAGGCCCATCACTAATTCTCTCTTCGGTGACACTTTTGGTGAGGGTCGTTAAAGGCCCATCACTAATTCTCTATTTTGTGACACTTCAAGTGATGATCTTTTATTGATCCTCACCAATGCTCTTTTTGATTACTTTTGGTGACAGTACAAAAATTTTCATCATCATTAATCATTCCAATGAGTTTTTGATGACGCTATGTACCTGTTACGATATTTTTTGTCAAAAGTTAACGATTTAAGGCCATTGTTGTGGAGTATTTTTAATTATATGTCCAAGGTCATAGTGGCTATAATAGTCAGTCAATTTGTTAAGAAGTAATTAGTGTCTATCATTTCCCTCAAGTCATAAGAATATAGTTTTCCTATGAGTGAACACATGATTCATCTCTATTAGGTTTATTATCTAGCAAATTTCCTTTAAATAAAGTTCCACTAGTGTGTGTAGGAACTATATTATTCAATACATAATCAAGCTCTGTCAATTATATTAATGAGAGAGACCTAGCACTCCCCAACAATCATGGCACACCTTAACATGCTTTGGAACAGTACACTAACATTCTTTGGCACCTCGCATGTCTTGGAACATCTTTGTACCTCGAACATCTTTGTACCTAGAACATCTTTCCATGAGTAGGACGCCCAAGCACATGTTGGCATGCCCTAGCACAACATAGCACTCCCCTAGCATGTGTTGGAATTCCCTTAGTCACTAGCATGCCCTGGAACACCTTCGAATAATAGTGCATTGACAAATATTAACACTTGGACCACATTGGCACTTGGCATGTATTGGAACATATTATTAGTGTGCCGAGAATGCCCCTTTTGAAAAATATAAAGTACCAACTTATTAACTCTATTACGTGTTCATTTCCTTGCATTTTAGCTTGGCTATTCATTTTGTTGCCTTGGAACTCCTTGACACATATTAGCATACTTTGGCAGCTTGCACATCCTAGCATGTCTTAGCACCTGGCATGCCTTGGCACTATTTTGCACATGTTAACACACCCTGGAACTACCTAGCACACTCTAGCACTTATTGACATTCCCTGGCATGCCTTACCTGTGCTTAACATACCTTTTCACTCCATCCTTGGCATGACAGCTAACACTCATTGACACTCACCGACACACCCTCATATTCATTCACTTCCATGCATTTTGACCTAGTGCTCCCTTGTGTTGTCCTAGTACTCCTTAACACTCCTCAGCATGCATTGACACTCTCTAGCAGACCTTAGAACTCTTCGACATGCACTGCCACTTCATAGCATGCATCACACTCCTTGATGCACATTAGCACTTGTTACACATTGGCACTTGGCAAGTCTTAGCATGTTTGTCATGCTTTGAGATGACTTGGTATGTTTTGGCATGGTTTAATATTAAAGTTATTTTAGATCAATTATTGGAAACTAGATGAGAATAAACGACAGAAGATCTGGAACTTAGAATGCATTGACACTTGGCACTTGGAACCTATTGGCAGCTAGTGTTGGTGTGCCTAGCATGTCCCTTATGGAAAAGGTAAATTGATGACTTATTAACCCTATTATGTGCTCATTTCTTTATAGTTTAACTTGTTCCTCCATTTTGTTTCCTTGATAGTCCCTAGCATGCATTGTCACACCCTTGTACATCTTGGCATGCCTTAGCACTTGGCACATCTTAGCTTGTTTGACATGTCTTTGTAATATCTGGCACATGTTAGCATGCCCTAGCATTCCCTAACACACCTTGGCAGTCATGACCTCACAACTAGCATTACATTTTTCCATGACTTTGGAACCTTACATTCACTAGAACTCCTTGGCACTCCCTAGTTGTCATGCCCTCTATTATCCTCCACAATGTCCCAGGTTGATGAGGAGATTGACGAAAGTAACCATAGACCAAGCTTTTAGTTTCATAGTTGGCCCTAACAAACCAGAGAAGGCTCTCTCTATGAAATCACAGCCAAGAGATGACTAGAATGTAAAGGATTTTAGGCTAGATAGCTAAGCTCAGGTGGGTTTTGGAAAATTTACGATTTTGTTGCTGGATATGGGATAAAAACCATGCATCTAGGTCAAAGGATCAAAGGGGCCTTACTCAAATTTCAATTTGGGAACCCAACCAATTCCTTGCTTGACTACAAGAGCTTGACGAAGGTACGATTACTACAATTAGACTATGTTGTTGAATTGTGTAGCTTGGGAGGTACTCCACAATCCTACTGAGATGGGTTTGTGAGTTTGGTCACAAAAGGATTTGTGGGCAAAGGACCCAAGCGAAGGGGTTTTTGACCCAATCTCGGGTTTAAAATCTAAAAGAAAAATAAAAAGGAAAATTAATATTTCCTAATGTCTAAGTGGATAAACTTGTAAGTTCTAGAGGGTTCCTAAGCAGCCTTTATAGGAAACGATATTTAAGGATTCCTTAGTATGAAGACATGAACATCAAGTGAGAAGTACCTCATTTGATCAAGGAGGCAAGGAGAGATGTAGTCCTACGGTAGGTCGAGTTAGAGGGCTAAGTAAGGGTTGCTAAAGGGAGGCCATGATCATCCACCAAGAGCAAGATCATCATGTGAGGGTTCACAAGAATGTTGCATACCTTAATGGGTTTGAGCTAGGAAGTAGGATGGCATATTGTTGGTTCTCTTTTGGTAGATCGAGTTCAAGAGAGGCAGCTCATGAGAATTTGGGCATGTGATATCATTGGTGTTTCTATGTCAAGGTTGAATAAAATTATGAAATAGCAGAGACGGTTGAGACCCTATCTTGTGGAGGTTAGTAGGCCACAAGTTTTGGGATAAAGACCAACACAAATGGAGGAGGCATTACACTGGAATTTAGGGCCAAAACAAAAGTATCGAGAGGTGTAATATCGACTAAGGTAATCATAGTTTGAGGGTCATAGAGATCAAAAGTTCAGGTCAAGATTCGATTAGAGAAGTTCCGAGAATCTATGGATCCATATGAGCTAGGCCGAGTCTCTTATGGAGGCAAGAGTTGTTATTTTTTCTATAGGGGGTAGGGTTTGTTCTAAAGAAATTAGAACAAAAGTATAATGCCCTAGTTAGGGTGGTTTCCTAGCATGTTCAGTCCATAAGGTATGCCCTTAAGACTATGATAAATTTGTGTAGAAGAAGAGGGGTCGTGACCCTTAGAGTGAGGTTTATCTCTGCAATATAGACCACATAGCTAGAAGATGGTTTGTATAATTATGTGTGGAGATAGTAAACCCAAAGGAGGGTGGAATTTGAGTAAAATATTAAGTATAAGAAATGTACCATATGAGGAATGGATTGACATGAAGAAGAGTTGATTTTGGTGGATTGTGAATAGAGTTTTCGATAGATATATGAAGAAACCTATAAATATTTACTCATTGCAGTGTTAGTGGACAATTTGTGACCCTACTTAAGTCATATACACATTGTTAGAAGGATGATAAGAGGAGTAGTTCATATTTGTTCATAGGTTGGAAAACAAAGTAATTTAAACACAAGAATTATGATTTTGAGAGGACTCAAATCACTATTAGGTGGCATAACTGAAGAGCCCTAGTTGAGGGCAATGTTGTGGGCCCTAGATCAATAGAAGAATTGAATGTGGTTGGGAAAATTGATGACAGTCCAAGTACAGTTGAATGGTTGTTAGGTCATTGTCAAAGAAGAGCCCTAAGTCCTGTACTTGTGAAGGAGAACAAGACTGGAAGAAGGGTAGGTGTATTAGGCCTAAGGACATGCACACTTTGAGGGATTAAAGTAGCATTCAAGTGGGCTAGAAAACTTGTTGGCATTATGATACAAATTTGGCACTATGACATAGGCGTTGTCCTTGATGGAAACTCACACAGATTGTAGATCACAGTTTAGGCTCACAGAATGAAGAAAGAGAGATATACGCAGGTTCCCCATTGATTGAGCCATGTGTACATGCGGGTTCGCAGACCAAAAGGCGTGTATAGCGTACACACGCACTTTCACGGAAGGAAAGGCATGTACACGTTCAAAAACTTAGTTTTGGTTCGTGGTATTTGGTCCATGGTATTTTGATCCATGGTATTGGTCCAAGGTATCTTGTCCGAAGTGTTGACCCTAGGTATTTGGTGCAAGGTATTGGTTCTAAGTGCTTTTGGTCCATGGTATTGAGTAAGGTCTAAGAATATAAAAGGAGGAGAAGATCATTAGGTAAAGACACTCATGCATTGAATATCTAATGAAGAGTAAGATCTAGAATACAGGTTATTGGGTTATGGTGCACAGCTGGATCTGAATCAAGGATGAACCTTAGCGCTTGATGAAGGATAAGATCTAATGATGGGTCAAGATATCAAGGCTTTAAGTGAAGTATATTTTTGTGTTTTGATCTTTTATCTGAATAACTAGCACATGTTGTAGACTATAAATATGATGATTTGGGTATAACTGAAGTCCGGAATTGTTGTAAAGATTAAATCATCATTTATAGATCTGTATGCAGGTTCACTTTAGAAAAGGCACGTATACATGCTGGTTATGCATATCAAAACAACGTATACATCTTAAATTTGATTTGCAGATCTATACGTAGGTTCGCCTTGAGAAAACAGCGTATGTACGCAGGTTCGACACATTGAAGTAGCGTATACCTCATAAAATATGCTTTAGCTACTTCTGTTTGTTGTTGCAGTGTTCTGGGTTCTGGCTTGGGTTCTGGTTACTGTTACTGTATTCTGGTTACAACATTCTGAGAAGTGATTGATTGATTCAGTTTTGGTTGGTGCAAAGGAGATTGATTGATGCAGATATATTTGATGTTTGATTGATGTTATTGATGGATCCAGTCTGAAAATTTATGAAACATGGTCCTTGGAAGAAAAGAGAAGGTTGTAGCCTTTTGTAGGGCAGCACCTATGTACTAGTAAACATATCAGCTAGTACAAGAGATAGGGGGTTGTATCTCCCTTCTAGGAGAAGCTGGAGAACGAGAGAAGGTTGTAGCCTTCTGTAGGTAGAAGCCTGCGTACTGCTATATGACTACACCAGTACAAAAATTGTAAAAAGAAGATAGAGATGATTGCAGCAGGTGGTTTTCACCAACGTTGGGTTTCCACCTTATATCTTGTGTTCATGTGTGTGTGATTGTATGTTCTGTTACTGTTTATATGGTTCTGATGCACTGATTAAAGATCAACATATGATAAATTAACTGAATCATAAGTTTGCAGGATATACACTAGTTTCCTTAAATACAATTGCGTATACATGCAAGTTCCATTAACTTAAGTAGCGTATATGAATATGATTATGGAAATGAAATATTGTTGACTTAATAATACTGATTCACCGCCCCCCCAGTATTATTTCCAACAATTGGTATCAGAGCAGGTCCTTTAGAAGAAGCCTGATCGCTTGAAGGAAGATCTATCATCATGAGTAACTACGAAAGAGCGGGATCCATTAGACCACCAATCTTTGATGGGAGAAACTTGATTTATTGGAAGGTAAGAACCACAGCCTATCTTCAATCTCTTGGAACATATGTCTAGGAAATCATGGAAGGAGGATATACATTTCCATCAGCAATTCCTACAGATACGACAGGTAAAAAGCAATATGAAACCAATGCCAAGGCTATCAACACATTATTGGGGAGTCTGTCACAATCAAAATTTGTCAAAGTTATGCAGCTCAAAACTGCCAAAGAAATATGGGACAAGTTCGTTCTAAGATATGAAGGAGATAATCAGGTAAAACGTGCAAAACTGAAATCTCTCAAAATTCAATATGAAACTCTCAAAATGCACAATGATGAAAGTATAGCTAATTACTTCTTACGTATAGATGAGATTGTTAATTGCATGAAGAACTTGGGTGAAGAGATAAAAGAAGTTACTTTAGTTGAAAAGGTTTTAAGATCCTTGTCTACTAAGTTTGAATCAAAAGTTTATGCCATAGAAGAAAAGCAAGATCTTTAGCGTATCAGTATGACATAGCTGCATAGAATCTTAACTGCTTTAGAAATGAGAAAAGGAGGTTCATCAGACATGAGAGAAGCCACATTGAAAGCTTTAGGAAGAGAAGAACTCAATGAATCAGGACATATTTCAGAACAAGAGGAAGAAGCAAACTTTGCCAAGAACCTTCAACGGGGTTTTGGAAGATTCAGAGGTAAACTACCTTTCGAATGTTTTTCTTGTGGAAGAGTCAGTCACTATGCTACCAAATGTCCTCATAAAGATAAGCTTGATAAAGGTAAGGAATCAGCAAAATGGAATAGAAAAAAAAGTATAAGTAAGAAGAGCTACTATATGCATGAAGATAACGATGGTTTATCAAATAGTGATGAAGATAATAATGGCTATAGACTTTTGATGGCTTTTTTAGATGATGATTTCTTGGATGCTTTAGATGAAGATAATCTTTATGAATAAATCTCTAAACTCAAAATGTGTTTAGAAGAAAAGAATATGATTATAGATATTCTAACATTCCAACTTGCTGAAAGAGAAAAACACAATGAAAAACTAGAATGTGAAATTGTGGGTCTAAGGAAAGTTATTGAGAAAACAAAAGCTCTCAATCTTAGATTTGCTAAAGGATCAGAAACTTTAGATGAAGACATAGTTACCAGAGAATCCACAGTAAAACTTATTTTCCGTCAACGTGTCAAATCCCAACTAGGATCCATCATCAGGATTACTTGAATGCTTGATAGAAGAAGAGCTAAATTGAGGGAATTAAATAGTAATGAGGGGAGAAGATTAAAGGATGAGATGAATGTCAGTTGTTTTAATATTAATTGTTTCAAATTATAAATTATTATTATATTAATCATTATTATAAAAATCTTTTTAATTAATTTTAATATTATTAATAATTAATTGATTTTAATATAGTAGTTATTATTATAAATTTTAATTCATATAAGCATTAATATTAGTATAGTATTATTAATAGTATGAGTAATCTTAGTATTTTTTATTTAATATTTAATATATATATTATATGTTAGTATAGTGTTTATTATAAAATAGTATGTGATAAATTTATTATAAAATGATATTTAATGAATGATAATGTTAAAGAGTGTTGTATTAAAATTAAAATTAGTAATACATATATATTAATTATTAATAATTAGTAATAAATAATAAATAAATAATAAATAAATAATAAATAATAATTAATAAATAATAAATAATAATTAATAATTAATTAATAATAAATATTTAATATTAATAATTTATAATTAATATGAAGACCTAAGACCTAATAATAAATGTAAATAATTAATAATTAATGACTAATAATTAATAATTAGTAAATAATAATTAATTAATATTAATAATAATTAATATTAAATAATTTTAATTTTAATTTTAATTTTAATATTAATATTAATATTAATATTAATATTCATAATTAATTAATAATAAATAGTTAATATTAATATTAATAATTGATGATTGAATGTTTTAATTTTTTAATTTTTAATAATTAACTAATTAATATTTTTTATACCAATTTTTATAATAGTTACTGATAAATAGCTATTATTGTAAATGTCGTAATTAAGTACTATTATTATTATTATACTTAACTTATTAAAGCAATGCTATTTAACTACTAAACTATTAGAATGGGAGAGGGAAACCTACCACTGATTGCTATACCTGAGATGTAGTATTGGTGACCCTAATTTTTCTGATTAGGGGAAGCCAGCTTCTACTAATCTCCATACCATTGTCTCTGTTGAGATTATGCGGATGTTTGATAATTTCAAGAGCTTCTCTAATCTTTCGCCTATTATGTTGTTCTTCCCTTGCGACAATTGAGGCGTTTTCCAAACAGACATGGTGTTTAGTTTTTGAGGAGTGTTCTGCCAAGGCTGAAGTACGAGACCTTTCATTTCTAATATCAGCTCCATGTTCTTTGAGTCTTGTCTGCAGGGAGCGACCTGTTTCACCAATGTAGCTTTTTCCACACGAACATTCTATTTTATAGACACCCTTAAGTTGGTGTTTATCAAAGTGCAGCATTCTACTCTGATAAAGATAGGTCTTGGATATACTGAAGAAGCATCTCAAGCACAGAAGCCGTCAACCTCCACTAAAAGCTATCTTGATGCAGTGAAGAGCAGTGAACAGTTTGACAATCGTTAGCAAAGGCATAAAGCAGTTCACCAAGTAAATCAAGTTCAATCTACTTCAAGGATGAATAGAAGTTACAACCAACATCAGGTAAATCATACTCAATTTGCTTCAAGAATGAATTTCAATGGAAACTACAATCATCGGGTCAGTAGATTCGATAATCGCAGGAACTTCTTTAATGGCCAATGTTTTTCATGTCATAACTTTAGACACCAAGCTGCTCAATGTGTTGCCTACAAGACCATCATGACTAGAGAAGCATGAAATCAAAGGAATGTGACATGGATCATGAAAAGCACCCACAATAACTTTTCGCTTCTTAAAAATGAAATAGAATGCTCTATCTGTAACAACTTCAGTCATGAAGATTCTGAATGCAGGAGTAAATTCCGGGAAACATCTCAGAAGGAGCAAACTTCATTGAGTCCCAAAATATGGAGGAAGAAAGAACCACAAACAGAAATATGTGGTATAGCCTTGTATGCAGAAGGACAAGAAAATCAATGGTACATCGACAGTGGATGCTTGAAACACATGATAGGTGATAAAGAAAAATTTCAGCCATACAATGCCTTAGAAAAGGAAAAGAAGGTCTCATTTGGAAATGACACTCTTGCTGTCATAAAAGGTAAAGTTTCTGTTCTCTTAAAAGAAAAGGTTAAATTTGGGAATGTTATGTATATTGATGGTCTAAAGCATAACCTATTGAGTGTTAGTCAAATGTGTGATCAAGGAAATGAAGTAGTATTTCAATCAAATGGATGTGTTATTCGTGAGCTTGATACAGGAGAAACCATGATCAAAGGAATAAGAACTCCAAACAACTTATGCATACTTAAGGGAGGACAACAACAATGCTATCTAAGAAAAAATGATGAACACTGGCTATGGCACAGAAGATTGGGGCATCTAAGCTTCCCACAAATAAGGAAAGCATGCAAATTCCAGGCTGTTCGTGATCTTCTTGATATCAACATTCCAAAAAATACAATATGCAAATCATGTCAATTTGGTAAGCAAACCAGAGCACATTTCCCTGAGAAGGAAGGATCAGCTAGTAAGCCTCTTGAACTTGTTCATACTGATTTACGTGGTCCATCAAGGAAAAAGTCACCTTGTGGAGAAGAGTACTTTATATTGTTCATTGACGATTTTTCCAGAATGTGTTGGATAGGACTTCTAAAGCATAAAGATGAAGCATTTGAAAAGTTCAAAGCCTTCAAAGCTTTGGTTGAAAATGAATCATATCGCAAAATCAAATGCGTCTGATTTGATCGAGGAGGGGAATTTACCTCGGATGAATTATTCGACTTTTGTGAAGAACATGGAATAAAAAGAGAATTCTCCACCGCAAGGACTCCTCAGCAAAATGGAGTGGTAGAAAGGATGAATATAACTATTCAACAAATGGCTCGTGCCATGCTAGATGAGTCTAGAACTCCTGCAACCTTTTGGGGTGAAGCTGCATTTGCTGCCATCAATATCCTCAACAAAGCAAATGTTCAGGTAAACAACACTCAAACTCCACATGACTTTGGTATGGTAAGACTCCTACTGTAAAATACTTCAAAGCTTTTGGAAGCAAATGTTACATCAAAAGGACTGATGAAAAACTTGGCAAGTTTGAACCTAGAGAAAATGAAGGCATTCTCCTTGGTTACTCTTCCCAAAGTAAAGGATATAAGTGTTATAATAAATGACTTGGGAAAATTATTGAAAGTATTGATGTTGTGGTTGATGAAGCAGGCAAAAATCCAAAGCAGGTAAAAACCGAAGAGTGTGAAGAAGATGAGGATTATCCTTCCACATCAAATTAGACAAATTCTGAAGAAGAAGAAACCAATGAAGCACCAGAAGAAAAGATAACGGCAGAAGAAAAGACTCCATCCATGTATGTTTAGAAAAATCATCCAGAGACTCAAATTTTGGGATAGAAAGAGGCAGGTGTGCAAACAAGAAGAACTATTACAGAAGCTTCAAGCTATCTAGCATTACTTTCCAACATCAAACCTAAAAATGTAAGTGAAGCATGCAAAGATGAATGTTGGGTCGAGGCCATGAATCAAGAACTTGAGCAAATTGAAAAGAATAATACTTGGGAATTAGTTCCTAGACCTCAGGATAAGAATATCATAGGAACCAAATGGATATTTAAAAACAAGCTAAATGAAAATGGTGAAGTTATTAGAAACAAGGCCAGACTTGTTTGTAAAGGATATGCTCAACAAGAAGGTATAGATTTTGAAGAAACTTTTGCACCTGTTGCTAGAATTGAAGCCATAAGAATGTTCCTTGCTCTTTCTAGTTTTCAGAAATTCAAATTATACCAAATGGATGTAAAATCTGCCTTTCTTAATGGAGACTTAGAAGAAGAAGTATATATTGAGCAACCAGATGGATTCATCCTTGGAAATGATCCAAAACTTGTATGCCGACTCAGAAAGGCTCTCTATGGTCTAAAACAAGATCCAAGGCCTTGGTATTACCGTCTTGACAAATACCTCCATCAACAAGGCTTTTCAAAAGGATCAGCTGATAGCAATCTATATACAAAGATTGATAATGATAAATTGCTAATACTTGTAGTGTATGTTGATGATATCATTTTTGGTAGCAATGAAGAAGCCATGAGTCAAAACTTTGCTTTGGTAATGCAACAAGAATTTGAAATGTCCCTGCTTGGTGAGCTCACATATTTTCTCAGCCTACAAGTTCAACAAAATAAAGATGGTATTTTGCTATCACAAACCAAGTATCTCAAGTAGATATTGAAAAAATATGACATGGAAGAATCTAAACCAGTATGTACCCCCATGGTAACAGGATGCAGTCTCAGCTCAAATGATGAATCAACAGTAGTACATCAACCAACCTACAGATCCATGATTGGCAGTTTGCTTTATCTAAAAGGTACCCGACCAGAAATCATGCATGCAGTGGCAATAGTTGGAATATTCCAAGCAAATATAAAGGAATCACACCTTTAGGCAATCAAAAGGATCTTCAAATATCTTCAAGGAACTCAGAATTTTGGTTTATGGTATCCTAGGGATATAGATCTTACACTTCATGCATATACAGATGCAAATTGGGTAGGAAGCGTGGATGACAGAAAAAGCACTAGTGGCGGTGCATTCTATATGGGTTCTAGATTAATGTCTTGGTTCAACAAGAAACAAAGTTCAATTGCATTATCTACAGCTGGAGCAGAATATGTGGCTGCTACATCTTGCTGCACACAACTCCTTTGGATGATGCAAACATTACAAGACATTCAGATCACATGTACTCCACCCATCCCCATTCTATGTGATAATACAAGTGTAATCAGTATTTCAAAGAATCCAGTCATGCATTCCAAGATTAAGCACATACCCATCAAATATCATTTTTTACGTGAAAAAGTGCTTGAAAAAAAGGTCAAACTGGAGTATGTTCCCTCCAAAGAATAGGTTGCTGATATATTCACCAAACCACTACCCAGAGAGACATTTCAATATCTCAGACAGAAGCTGGGAGTAGTTGATGCATCATCTTGCTGTTAAAACTTATCTATTTCAGAGAAAAGTGGTTGTACACGAGTTTCCTGAAGCGTATCCATGTACATACGCTAGTTGCTATGGATACAATCGCATATATGTTGGTTTGAGGAAAAACAGTGGATGAAAGGTGTCTGATATGGGCTTGACAATGATCATCTGGCACAGGTTCAGGGGGATCATATACTTATAGTAATGCATTGTTGGCATTATCTTAGAAGATCTTGGTACAAATTCACAGTTGTTTTTGATTCACATGGAATAGGTTCAGGGGGAGATCATGGTTGCTGGTCTGGATGGTGATTGACAGATGCTGCTAATCATAGTTGTTGATAACTATCGTATTCTTGTTTTAGATATTTGGTCTCTATGTCATGTATATATTTTATTGTCAAGGTCATCAAACAACCTATTTTGTTTCCCCACTATGCATGGGATGGATGATGTAATGCTCTTGTTCTGACATGTATAAACATTTGGTATATACCCACTTGGTTGGGATATGGATGTATGTATGAGTCATTAGTGATAGGAAGGTCATTTATGATGTATGTATAGAGTCATCTTTTTGCAGACCTTGCTTATATTTAGGGGGAGCATGGATAGCGCACTTCAGCATACCAGAGAATTCAGCATGTACTCAGGGGGAGCATAACCCATTTCCCTCGATGACAAAGGGGGAGAGTGACTTGGGGTTGCCATCAAGTCCAAAGGGGAAGATTGTTGGCATTATGATACAGATTTGGCACTATGGAATAGGTGTTGTCCTTGATGGCAACTCACACAGATGAAAGATCATAGTTCAGGCTCACAAAATGAAGAAAGAGAGGTATACGCAAGTTCCCCATTGACCAAGCCAAGTGTACATGCGGGTTCGCAGACCAAAAGGCGTGTATAGCGTACACACACACTTTCATGGAAGGAAAGGCACGTACATGTTCGAAAACTTAGTTTTGGTCCGTGGTATTTGGTCCATGGTATTTTGATCCATGGTATTGGTCCAAGGTATTTTGTTCGAAGTGTTGACCCCAGGTATTTGGTCCAAGGTTTTGGTTCTAAGTGGTTTTGGTCCATCGTATTGAGTAAGGCCTAAGACTATAAAAGGAGGAGAAGATCGTTAGGCAACGACACTCATGCATTGAATATCTAATGAAGAGCAAGATCTAGAATACAGGTTATTGGGTTATGGTGCACAGTTGGATTTGAATCAAGGATGAACTTTAGTGCTTGATGAAGGATAAGATCTAATGATGGGTCAAGATCTTAAGGCTTGAAGTGAAGTATCTTTGTGTTTTTTGATATTTTATCTGAATAATTGGCGCACGTTGTAGACTATAAATATGATGATCTGGGTATAACTGAAGTCTGGAATTGTTGTAAAGATTAAATCATCATTTATAGATCTGTATGCAAGTTCACTTTAGCAAAGGTGCATATACATGCTGGCTATGCATATCAAAACAACGTATACATCTTAAATTTGATTTTGCAGATCTATACGCAGGTTCGCCTTGAGAAAAAAGTGTATGTACGCATGTTCAACACATTGAAGTAGCGTATACCTCATAAAATATGCTTTAGCTACTTCTGTTTGCTGTTGCAGTATTCTGGGATCTGGCTTGCATTCTGGTTACTATTACTGTATTCTAGTTACAGCATTCTGAGAAGTTATTGATTGATTTAGTTTTGGTTGGTGCAAAGGAGATTGGTTGATGCAGATATATTTGATGTTTGATTGATGTTATTGATGGATCCAGTCTGAAGATTTATGAAACATGGCCCCTAGAAGAAAAGAGAAGGTTGTAGCCTTCTGTAGGCCGGCACCTACGTACTAGTAAACATATTAGCCAGTACAAGAGCTAGGGTGTTGTAGCTCCCTTCTAGGAGAAGCTGGAGAATGAGAGAAGGTTGTAGCCTTTTGCAGGTAGAAGCCTGCATATTGGCATAAGACTGCACCAGTACAAAAATTGTAAAAAGAAGTTTCTTATTAAAAAGAAGATAGAGACGATTGCAGCAGGTGATTTTCACCCACATTGGGTTTCCACCTTATATCTTGTGTTCATGTGTGTGTGATTGTATGTTATATTACTGTTTATATGGTTCTGATGCACTGGTTAAAGATCAACATATGATAAATTAACTGAATCATAAGTTTGCAGGATATATGCTAGTTGCCTTAAATACAGTTGCGTATACACGCAAGTTCCATTAACTGAAGTAACGTATATGAATCTGATTATGGAAATTAAATATTGTTGACTTGCTAATACTAATTCAGCCCCCCTCAGTATTAGTTCCAACAAAACTAGCTCTTTTTCACTGTATTGTAGAGAATTGAGTCAGTGAGGAGAAGGGTAGCCTCCATAGCCCTGGAATTGTCATCTTGGAGTAGTATCTTGGAAGAAGTGGGAATACCAAAGGTTTTTTCACAAACAGAGTTGTGAACAGCTAATCGAAGACTTTGAGTGTTGCAGACCTTGAAGGAAAAAATAGGTTGCTATAGGCATAAGTTTGTTGAGTCGAATTCAGTAATCTAAAGGAGTTGAGTGCATTGATAGAGGAAAATTGATGAGTTGTATAATGGTAGGCAAGAGGACCTCCTAGATAAGTTTAGGAAATGTTGACTGAAAGGGTTGTGTGTTGCCACGATCAGCAAGTAGGTCAAGTGTTGTCTTGTTCAAGGTATATTGGTTGTTAAAGGACAAACACCAAGTCCTAGTTGTATTCCTTGTATCAGTGTGATTGTAAAGGGACATGATCACTGATACAAGAGCTCTATCCTATTCTAGTATAGTTTGTAATATAACGAAGAATGTTTTGAAAAAATTAAAAATTTCCATGTGCACTAGTTTATTCCTTGTGTCTGTAGATTTTATTCTACAAAGTAGATGTGTTGTGGCACTTCAGTGTGTTTGCATCGAAGATTCTAAGACCAAACCTTGATTTTCATGTGTCATAGAAATTCAACATATGTCTTGTTCACCTAAAAACTACCTATAACTCATTTTAGTCTATTGATGTCCAATCTCAACCCATCCCACTTAAAATGTTAATAAGATAAGGCTCATCACATCCAACCGTGTTCGTAAAATAACTAAGCAACAAAATTTACATCTTGACATGCCATAACACATGGCATGTATTATAATGTTTTGACACTACGTGGCATGCGTTAACATCCCCTACATTCCTTGGCATTCTTTGACACTTCCTACCACACCCTAGCGCTTCCTGACATGCCTTGGTAGTTTAACATACCCTGGCATTGCCTAGCATATAACCTTGTCACTCAGTCATTAACACACCTAGAACTCATTGAAACTCCCTGTCACACACTCTTATTCATTCATTTCCATGCATTTTGACAAATTTCTTCCTTATGTTTCCTTGACACTACCTAACACTCGCTAGCACACATAAGCACACCCTAGCACCTGACACATCTTTGTTTACTTCCCTAGCACTCTAGCATTCCTTCGCACTACCTAACATACCTTATCACTCTCTCCTTAGCACATCTAGAGCTTGTTGACACTCCCGATCACAAATTCTTATTCATTCATTTCCATGTATTTTTACCTATTCCTCCCTTGTGTTTCCCTCACACTCCTTGGTACTCCTTGGCATGTTTTGGTACACCCAAGCACCTATGACATCTTGGCATGTCACTCTGGCCTCTATCATGCCTTACTTCCTAGCATACCTTGTCACTCCCTCCTTAGCACACCTGGAAGTCACTGACACTTCTAATCACAAACTCTTATTTGTTCATTTCGATGCATTTTGACGTATTTCTCCCTTATGTTTCCCTGATACTCCCAGTTAACACTTGCACGCATTGGCACATCTTCGACACATGTTGCCCTCATTAGGGGAATTTTGAGGTCTAAAATGGCCCCCCTAAGAAAAATGTACAGCCAAAATAAATCTTATAAGAACCAATAGGATTCAAGATGATGATGTTAACCATGGGGGATGATTCACCATTTTTGGAGTAAAAAAGTAAAAAGATTAAAAAATAATAAAATAATAAAACTACGTTTTCAACTCATATTTTCAACTTACCTCTATAATGTTTTACTCAAATTTTGAGCGAGAGTACTCGTTAGATGCAAAATGTAATTCCATCCAAGGAGTACCCATGTTTCATACTTTTGATGGACCCTGCTACATCAAAAATGAGAAATACATGAAAAAACGTGATTGCAATCACATTTTTTAGGTATATCTCATTTTTCATGTAGTAGGGTCCATCGAAAGTATGGAACATGGGTACTCCTTCGATGAGGAATCAAATTATGCATCCAACGAGTGTTTTTGCTCAAAATTTGAGTAAACCCATAGGGAGATAAGTTGAAAATACGAGTTGAAAAGATAGTTTTTCTTTTTTCCCTAAAATTTTTTTATGTTGTAATCTAATATTAATCTATTATTTCCATTATTATTTTATAATTTCCTTAGGAGGTCCATTTTAGACCTCAAAATTCCCCTAATGAGCACTCTAACATTCCTTAGCATTTCTAGGCTTGCCTTTTTACTCCTCCTTAGCACACTTTGAACTCGAAGACACTCCCTTTCACACACTCTTATTCCTTCACTTACATGCATTGTGACCTAGTGAAACCTTGTGTTTCCCTAGCACTCCCTAACACTCCTTAGCACACATTGGCACACCCTCACACTTGGCACATTTTAGCATGATTTCATAGCACTCTATCATGCCTTGGCACTACCTAGCATACCTTTTCACTCCCTCTTTAACACACCGATAACTTGCTAACACTCCCTATCACACACTCTTATTCATTCATTTCCATGCAATTGATACTAGTGGGCCTTCTTTGTGTTTCCATGTCAATCCCTAGCATGTGCTGGCACCACATCCTAGAACCTAGCACATCTTAGCATGCCTTAGCACTTGGCATGTCTTGGCATGCCTAACATGCCTTGGAATTTTCTAGCATGTGCTATCACTTCCTAGCATTCCCTACACATTTTGGCACTCCCTAGTTGACATCATGCCCTCATAAATAACCTTAATGTTTTTGTGACTTGGGAACCCAACCAAAATCTCTTTGTTTGAAACTTGTTTGTCCATCCCCTTATCAAAATCATAGGATATCCTCCTACAAGTCCTTTTTTGAAATTCTTGTAACACACTTCGTCCATGGGGCACCTGGAATTCACTGATGCTCCCTTGTAGAATCTATTATTAGTTCATTTCCATGCACTTTGACCTAGTTCTCCCTCATGATGCCCTGATACTTCCAAACATTCGTTGGCATGCATTAACACTATATGGAATGTGTTATCATGCCTTTTCATTCCTTGGCATGCCTTGACACTCCTTAGCTATCATGCCCTCAAAACTCCACTTATTTTTTTTAGACTTGGGAGCCCAACGAAGTCCTGCCTCGACTACAACAACTTGATCAAGTTACATTTACTACAACTAGACTATGCCTTATGAATGGCCTACAAATAATCTTAGGCTTCTCATGTCCAGTCTTAACTCATCCCACTTAACAAGTTACCAAGTCAAGGCTCACATCCAACTGTTTGCATAAAAAAACTAAGCAACATAGTTTTCATCTTGATATGCCATAGCACCTGGCACATTTAACAATCCCTTGGCATTACGTGACATGTATTAACATCTCCTACATTTCTTGGCATGATTTGCCACTCCCTAGCATACCCTATGACTCCCTGACATGACCTGGCACTCTGGCATGCCTTGGCATGACCTAGCATATAACTTTGTCACTCCATCCTTAGCACAATTTGAACTCACTGACACTCCCTATCACACACTCTTATCCATTCATTTCCATGAATTTTGAACTATTTCTCGTTTTTGTTCCCATGTCACTCCCTAACCCTCCCTAACACACTTTGGCACACCCTAGGACTTGGAACATATTGGCATGTCACCCTAACACTCTAGCATTCCTTGGCACTACCTATAGTTCCTTGTCACTCCCTCCTTATCACCCTAGAACTCATTGACAATCCATGTCACATACTATTATTCATTCATTTCCATGCATTTGAAACTAGTGCATTTGAAACCCCTTAACTCCTAATTAACTCATAAACCCATTAACTCATAGAACCCCTAAGCCTTTCTCCCAAACTATAGGTTCTCCAACACTAATATTCTTGGTCATATTAGGTTTTTATTTGCTAACTCCTTAAATACAACCTCCAACCAATAAAAGGGTCCAAGTAAAAGAGCCACAAGGTCCCCAAATATGATCTACACTCTATCGAGAACCACATTTCCCCTATATATCCTCCACATATTTTCTTTCAAAGGGAAATAATATGGTATTCTAATGTCCAAAAATCCATCTAAGTTCATAGGAATAAATTAAGATTCGTCACCATGCATGGCCCAAACATAATTCATGTCTACTCAAAAGAAAAAACAGGACATAAGGATGGCCCTTTAGCTATCATGATCCTTTAACACTAGTCCATTCTCTTACAAAATTTATGTGTAATAGTCCCATACAAGTCTACAATCTTTCTCAAAGGTTTCTTCCATAACATGCTCAAAACAATATTCAAATTCCATTTGTTTTCTCCAAGTCTATTCAAAATTGATACAAGCAGTCCTCAACTACATAAATGGTGCAATCATCAAGCTATCCATATCTAGGTTGATCCCCTTTTGACCCCATTTTTTGTGTCTTCAATACAAAGCTGACCAAGGTCATTTATAATCCTAGCATTATAATGAAAGACAAATCTACTTGTTATCATCAAATGAGATTTGACTTTTAATCCTTGCATATAATCAACTTCAATCTAAGCATCCATTTTTTATTGAGTTGTAGTAGAAGGCAAAATTAAATAAGGAAAATAGGGCATGCGAAAAAGAGACCCACACTTTTGGTTGTCGAGGTTACTTTAGGATTGAACATGACCTTGTAAGTTGTAACCAAATCTATTTATTCCCTCACTCCTTTCTCTTCTTTGTACATTGGTCCCAATGATGAGTCTTGTTATAGACTTACAATGAAGACTAAAAAATGGAGACTGTGGACAATCTTAATCCAAAATATGAAAATCCTCTTCTCATCTGTTTTGTATTTCAAATAATAATTTTTATACAAAAAATATATATAAGTTCTCAAGCACCGAGATATTGCTTTATGACACCATTCCTTTTCTCATGAATCTATTCGGTAGGTACGCTATAATAGATGCCTATGATGAATATGACGAATCATGAATGTTGTGGTAATTATGCCCATTAGATGAGTTATCCATCAAAATCCCTTAAATAACATCCAAATAACCCTTCCAAATGTGAAAAACTTACAAGTGAAGTAGGGTGCTCAAGCTATTAACCTTCAAGGCAATAAAATGGATTAATTTAGTCATTAAATGGTTAAATAAACCTCAACATGTTTGCACAAAGGTTAATGCTTAAATAAAACTTTAGTCCAACCTCCAAACAGTTACCAACATACTGAATTAGCATGAACATGTGTGTTAATGTTTGGCGGGGGTAGGGGTAGGGGCGATGGGTCTGGTGTGATGCACTCCAATAAGTGTTGTACCATGGAAATAAGATGTATCTCCTAAAGAAACCACCATAATTATAACACAATAACAAAATAGAAGATCCACCTATGTTTGAACTTAGGGAGCACCACCAAAGGGTTATGCTGGTTAGAATAAGCTCTTGGATCGTCTCCCTCCTTTTCGATATTCCTTAGATGCTCCCGGTCACCTTTTACCTACTAGACAAGAGCTAAACAAGATCATTAGGGAGGAAATCTACAGGCAGTTCTTCCAGGTCACCTGTGTCAATCCTCTAGGAGGATTGTGCCCAACGATGGCCTTCTATGCTGAGCACTTCTTGGTGTTGAGAGACGGGCTCATTGTTCGACCCCAATATATGTTTCACCACTAGATGAATGCTCTTCACATTCCTCTAGTCTAGTTCAGAGTAGGTTCTCATAGACTTCGGGTAGATATAGACCACCAGGTGGATAGACTAGACATACTCTGCCAAGTATGTCATTTACAGGAAGTGGAGACTGAGGTGAACTTCATCCTTGGATGCCCTCTCTGCTACAAGATTAGAGGAAGGTTTCATTGCTTGTTCAGAGATTCTCAGACCCTCGCTAACTTTTTAGGTACCCTGATCAAAGATGTTTGGCCCTATATATGTAGGAGGCTCTTAGGTTCCGAGCGCATATTCTTCAGCCTCCCATCAGACCAGACCCCACATAGAGCATCATGACATTTTTTAGGGTACTACCTTCAAAAAGGGGCATCAAGATATCGATTGATACCAGTATGTATCCAGACTCCAGATCAGTGAGGATCTGTGGGACCTCACACTGCCACACGAGATCTCAGTACTAGTTTCATCTCAGATCTGTTCCTGGGAGACAGACTAGGTCCTCCAGCATTCAACAATGTGTGAACCCCCCAGGATATGATTTAGTGGACAGTCTGCACTTTCCATTGACACTTCATCGGGCCAAAAGACTTTGTTGTGTTTCTTGAGTGTTATTCATTTAGCCTCAGATGTTATGAGAGATGGGTTTGATCCTCCGACCTATTAGCTCTTGAATCTTCTACTAGGGCTAGATGTTGATTTACTTCATGCATTGTATCTTTGATTTACTTCATGCATTGTATCTTTTATAGGAGACCGTTTGGTTCTCCCACTTTTTATATACATCAGTGTACTCAATAGTCCCTTTGACATACTTTGTGGTCATTAGTTGGACATAAATATAATTATCTTATCTTATCTTGTCTTATCTTATGCTCTTTTGGTTTCATCGTTGGTAGTTGTTTCTTATGTTCTCTTTCTTTTCCCTTGCTTCTAGTATGTTATTTGCGACTAGTAGGCCATATTTTTTCTGTCAACATTTATGGTGTTTTGTAAGGTTGCAATACTACCTTAACCAACCACTAGGATAAGCCCGATCAACTAAAATTTGTTGGCATGAGGGGTTTCCTAGTAAAATTTCCATCCCATGAATTAGAATGAGATTATTAGTACCTTTCCCATCACACAATAATATTTACAAATAATATTTTTCTCACATGACCATAACCAACCCCTCATTTGGAATTTACCATGTGACCTCTTGGGAGAAAATTCATTTTTTAATCATTAGGTCCATATGTATATAAAGTAATTGAAAATAAGAAAAATAAATTATTCTAGTGATAGGCGCCTTTTACATGAAAATGGGTGGGAGATGTATAATTCCTTTAATGCTTAACATGGAGTTATTAGGTGACATTTAATATACATGCGTTGAGAAAAAATAAGTAGCCATTGTGTGTGTGTGTGTGTGTTGAGTACAAGGGGTGGTAGGAGGGGGAGGGATATTATTCAATCTCAATGGATTAATAGAAATCAACTATGTATGGGGCCTGGGAAGAAAAACCAACAATTAGGTTGAGATGTATGGTTTTCTTCAAGGGATTCACTTTCCCTAAAGACAAAGACATCCAAGACATTATTATACTTAGATAATTGCTTGTTATAATCCAATATCTCATTAAGGAAGGTATCCCTACAGACAATTCCCTAGCCGTGGTGCTTCATAGAATTAGAGATTTTAACACATCCTTCTCCTCTAAAGGGATATTTTACATTCTCAGAATCAACAACATGGATTTTTATTTTCAAGCAAATAGAGATTTCTCTATGGAAGAGACAAAACTTGAAATCAATGATTTGAGTTTTCCTGCCTAATCCACTAATAAGATATGCTCTTGAGCTTATGAATTCTCCATAAGAACCTCCATAGCGATTTTTGTACCATACATATAATCCTATCTCCCCATTCCTATCCCCCTTATCCTCCATTCCCACATCATATTCCCCTTCCCATCCATTGTGAAATTATTCATTTCCTTATTAAATATTTTGAAAACTTGCAGTTGATCTATGTAATCTAACATGCATATTTATTGACATGGAAAAACATGCGCTCTGTTGCCATCTATTTGTTACTATTACGAATTTCATCTTCGAAGGCCTTGGAATCGACCTCCACTTTGAACCATGATGAATATCTCTAGCAGCTATACAACTTAATTTAATGGCATAATTATTAGAATCATGTGGATGGTTAGGAAAATGGGTGATAAATTTTCCTCCAGCTAGGATCTTGCCCCATTCTCTCCTTATTTTGTTTTGCGCATAAACTCACCACTTTTGTGGCATACTTATTTGGCAATTTATGGTGAGCCCTGGTATTGCACCAAGAATGTTGCAACTCCCAAAGGCTCCTCAACTCAAATCATTAACTCGTGCTTCATACAAACTTTGAGGTGACAATGCTATATGCAAAACATATAGGATTCCAATCATGCCACCCTCAGTTATGACATTACATCAAAAAGTTCTCACAGACTCTTCCTCCTACTGAATTAGAATGAAAACTTTTTGATAATGGTACAATTGGAAATTTCTTCTAGCTATGAAAATTTATATTCCATTGAATAAACTTGTAAATTCTAACTCATCAATTAAAGAAAGGATAAGGATAATCTACTTGTAGAAATAGAGCTATGCTATCTTGCAGAATTGATCAAATTACCTCATCTGCAGAATGGAAGCTAATTTATCTTGCAATAATCATCAAACTACCAATCAGAATTGCATGTACCATTTACCTAGTTTATACTTGCTTATAAATCAGTAACCTACTTGCATGATAAAGAAATTAACTCTACTGTATTTTGGCTGTGAAGGAAAGCAAGGTTTGAGTGGCCTAGGAGCTTTCCCTGATCATATTATCACAGCTGGGGGTTATTATGAATCTATGCTAAGTCAAAGTTGCAGTGGGGATCAAAACTGATGAAGGAAAATGTAGCTACATGTTTTGTACGGGCGTTTTGTAATGTCTCCACCTTAATATACTTACAACACTTCAAAAAATAATAAAAAAATTAATTATATAGTACACAGCCCATTATTATTCCTTGATTGGGATCTGTTCTGGATGTTGATGCAAATGGTACACTGTACAAATGATCACATTATCCCAAGTGTTATGTCAAGATCCTACTTAATTAGTTGGCTTTGAATTAAGTGAGGTGGACTTGTTTTACTGACATGTGAGCCACACGGCTCGCAGCTCTTTTCTGAATACGATTCATGCTTGGTGCCAGCACATGGCATGCCATGCTGCTGCTGTTTGTCATTAATCTCATCTAGCCATTCTGTACTTGGCTCGGTTAGACCATCCAGCTACTGCTTCTCCTCTTGGAACTCCCATCCTAATCAACGGCACGGATTAACTCTTGCGATCCTACGGTGGAGTGGATCCGGGGGTTATTATCTTCTCTGTTTTGCTTGGGAAATGAACTAATTTTCTTGGAAACCATCCCTTAGATCCTGCTCTAATTCCGCTCTTCCTGTATCAGCTCCGTTTGGCTTGACATCTAGACTTCATGCAATGATGGGCTTCGCAGACTCAACATCTTAGTTTGGCAGTGGACAAACCACTAACAGGTATACTTGGTGTTTTCAACAAGGTCAATAATTTCCTTTTTTTAATCTTTCTATCACAGCTATTGTTTATTTATTATTCAGTCGCATTAATCATATCTCTTATGGCTATGATACCTTGTAGGATGCCAGTTTACAGCCTCGGATCTCTTGGCTACACCTGGTGGAAAAGCGCTCCTTCAACGTTGGGCTTTAAGGGTTATCGGGTAAGAGCTCATCCTGGTCTGGTGCCCCCGGGCAGGAGGGTTAGTAGTTAGGGTTTTGTCCGGGCCTTAGTACTCTGCATATTGTTTGGCTTCTCGGTTTTTTTGGCAGCATTTGGTAATCGAATGGTTAGGGTTTCAAGAGGTTCCTTCTTCTGATAAGTTTTATTTATGAAGGGCGTTGATCCCATTACGAGCTCTATGCTTTTTGATGCATAGGAATATGTAACTCTAGCTAGTTTATGATTTATGGAAATTAATCCGGAGTTTCAGGTTGAAGCACAATGTAGAATTTTCTCTGTTAAATGTGTATGTCCTGGTGCATAGAAGAGAACCTTGCCCTCATGCATTGAACTCTTTCTCTGTTATGTAAATATAACTTCCTTAATTGGTCCTTCTTTTAAGCTCACATGTTTACTCTGTTGGAGCTGCTCAGTTAAGAATGTACTGCATTGAACTTATGAGTTTTAAGTTTGAAAAGTGGCCTCGGCCCGCATAGAGTTTTGTTTATAAATTATAAATTTGTATGCCAACTATGTTGTCTTTCGATAACCGCATTTGGCTTTAATCGTACTATGCATGGTTCTGGTTTGTAAGATTTGAAGTCTGCTTGCAGGTATTGTAATTTTTTTTTTCCCTCAGGTACCAATTATTCTTTTATAAGCTTGCCCTCTGTTGCAAATTCTAGGCTTTAACCGTGAGGGTTTCATCCCTCACAACATTCGTTTGTGGCCAGATTGGGTTTTACTGTTATGCCCCCATCTCAGAGACCTATGGACTCTTCTGTGGTTCTTAACCCTGTCTTTGGGGCAAAACGACCCCATCTCTCGCAAACCCTGGCTTTTGCATACCCTGGGTGAGTTATCTGCTCCAGAACATGGTTACTATATTTTTTTGTATTTGTATTTAGGTTACTTGCAAACATGATATTTAATAAAAAATCTTTACTTGGTTAATTCTCAAGGAAGCCTTAATATTATTAGTTCTTTTTTTGGTTAAGCATAGAGAAGCTTTTCCGCTTCTGTTGTTTCTATTGTGACTGCCCAAATTCTTGAGTTCCTGTTTTATTATACAGTTCTGATACTTGCAATTATATTAGCCCAGGTGGCCTTTTCCGTGTTTTCTCATGATGATTCTATCTTTCATTTACGCATGGAATAGAATTGTAAAAGAAATGTACTCTTTCGGAATGAAACTGTAAAAGAAATAATTTTTTTTCCCTTCTTGCAATAGTTTATTCTACTAGCATATATAGACTACTGGGTCAGTATTTAAAAAAAAAAAAAAACAAAATAGGTTTCAAGTTTTCAATCTGGACAGAGTCTTTTAACAGTGAATTTATCAAAGCAATTTTCGAAAAAGACTCACTTTGACTATCACACTTCCTTCCAGAATCTTTCATAAGTAGGTAAACTCTGTATATAATGATAGTCTCTGAAACTAGCTACATTTATTTTAGTCAAACTCTAGGAATCTGTCGCCTACTGAATATAACACTACTAAATTAGTTCAAATTATCAACACAGTTTTCAGTTGGTACCTCATACCTGAGTTGCTATCAAGCAAGTAACTCCACAGGAAGAGGTCACCTCTGATTCTATAGGTAGTCAAACCAGCCAACCATGAGATTATCTTTCGAGACAAAATCTCCCCCCTAGCTTGTTCATAAGACCTTCAGTCTTCTTCAAGTTGCTTGCACTCCGCGCTCTTGCCATCTGATCATCACCAGACATAGCAAGTGGTTTTTCCCCTTTTTCTCTTCTACCTATCTCTACAATGCAGTTTTTACCTCCCCCCTACTTCCTTTTCCTGGAAGCTTTGCACAGTTAGGGGAGGTAGTTAGGGTTCCAACAAATGTTTCTTTTAACTTCCTTCCTTAGAAGTTACATGACCTCTTGCCACTAGGAATCATTTCTCCTTTTTCAATAAAAATAAAACAACAATATTAATTAATTCAATAGATGATAACATCAATCCTTCAATTTGTTTTTACTATGGTAAATAAAATATTTACAGCATTCTGGGGATATTACATCTCCCCCCTGAAATCAAACATCGTCCCAATTTTTTCTAGTTGCAAACAGTCCAGGATAAACTTCTCTCATGAGTTGTTCATCCTCCCAGGTGGCCTCATCTGGCCCAAAGTGCTGCCATTGCACTTTAAGTTGGGTGGTGACTCATTTCCACAACATTACCTCTCTCCGATCTAGTATATTCAGTGGCTCGACCGAGATTTCTCCTTCCGATTCGACCTAAATATCTTGCCAACTGATTACATGGTTAGGATCATAAACATATATTTTAAGCACCAACACATGAAAAACATTGTGGACCCGGATATGACTTGGTAGAGCAGGCTGGTATGCCACCAGGCCAACTCTTGCCAAGATCTAAAATGGTACGCGAAACCGGGGTGCCAATTTGGTGCTTCCACTCCACTGTAGTGTACTTCTTTTAGCTCAAATTCTTACATACACATGATCCCCTACTTGGTATTCTTTAAAATTCCTCTTTCGGTCGGCAAAATTCTTTTGCCCATCTTGGGAAGCCTTTAAGTTTGTTTGAACTTTCCTAACCATTTCCTCCATTTCTTTAAGGCTGCATTTCGGGGCCCAACATCAGTTGGTCCTCTAGTCCTCCCTAGCTTGAGGGGGTGCGCCATTTCCGTCCATACAACACTTCAAACAGGCTCATCTACAGGGATGTATGATAGCCGTTGTCGTATTCAAAATCGACCAAATGCAAGTAATCTTCCCACTTCTATGGTTGCTGCATTACATATGCCCTTAGCATGTCCTCTACCACCTGATTTACCCATTCTGTTTTTCCATAAGTTTGAGGATGATACGTGGTACTGAAGTTCAATTGCGTTCCCAACTCCTCACACAGGGTTCTCCAAAATACTAAAGTAAATTTTATGTCACGGTTAGAAATTATAGTCTTTGGTAACCCATGGAGTTTAAAAATATTTTGCATAAAGATATGAGCAATTTGCACTACTCTGTAGGTGGACTGTATCGGTATGAAATGAGTTGATTTACTTAGCTTGTCCACCACTACTATGATGGAATCGTTGTTTCTTTTTGACATAGGTAATCCTGTGATGTAGTCAATGGAAATGGTTTCCCATTTCCATTCTAGAATTGGTAGCGGATGTAATAACCCAGTAGGGTGTTGGTGTTCTGCTTTAACTTGTTGGCATTCCTAGCAATGAGTTAAATATCATGCTACTTCCTTTTTCATTCCTGGCCAATAGTACTCATTCTGAAGTGCAGTAATCATTTTCTGATATTCCGGGTGCCCAGCGTAATGACTTTTGTGAAATTCATCTAGAATCAAATTTTTAATGTTGTCTTGGTTGGGCACATATAGCCTTCCTTTATATTTTATCAAGCTAGCAGCATCCATTGTATATCCTTGCTGCTTTTCTTTGCTGGTAATATTCTGAGCTTTTTGTCCTATTCGTTGGTATCTTAAATCTTGTTCTGCTGCCTCTTTAGTCACTTCATCGAAGGTACTTTGTCCTTCGCTGTATGAAATCTCGTAGAGGCATTAATTTTTCCGACTCAAAGTGTCCGCCACCCTGTTTTCCTTCCCCTTTAGATTCTTAATCTTGAAATCAAAACCACTTAAGAAATCTACCCACCATGCCTGCCTAGCTTTTAAAGTAGGCTAACTAAAATCGCTAGTCAAATTATGATGGTCCATTAGTAGCAAAAACATTTTACCCATTAAATAATGGCGCCACATCTTCAATGCGTGGATCACAGATGTCAACTCCAAATCATAAGCAAAATATTTTTGCTCATGTTCTTTTAATTTCCTAGACTCATAGGCGATTACCTTTCCTTCTTGCATAAGTACTCCCCCTACCCCTTCCTTACTTGCATCTGTGCACACCACATAATCCTTACCCGGATCAGCTATGCTTAGAATAGGCGCATTGGTGAGCAGATGTTTGAGTTGCTCAAAACTATTTTGACATTCTACTGTCCATTTAAAAGCTTTTCCCTTTTTTTGCAAGGAAGTGATGGGGTAAGCCACCCTCGAGAATCCTTCCATGAACCGTCTGTAGTACCCTGCTAATCCCATGAAGAATCTTATGTCTACCACATCCTTTGGCACTAGCCATTCCATTATGGTTTTTATCTTTTTGGGGTCCAAAACAATCCCTTCTTTAGTAGTTATATGCCCCAAGTATTGAATTTGTTCCTTAAGGAAATCGTACTTGCTGTACTTAGCGTATAATTTATGTTCTCAGAGGGTTTGCAGTACTATTCTAAGGTGCTCCTTGTGTTCCTCCATATTCCGAGAATATATCAATATATCATCAGTAAATATTAGCACAAACTTGTCTAGATATTGATGAAATATGTTGTTCATTAAGCACATAAAGGTTGCGTTGGCATTGGTTAACCCAAATGGTAACACCACAAACTCATAGTGGCCATATCGTGTTCTAAAGGCAGTCTTGGCTATGTCTTCCTCTTTAATTCTAATTTGGTGGTACCTTGATCACAAGTCAATCTTTGAGAATACTATTGCCCCTTTTACCTGATCAAAAAGTTCATCAATACGGGGTAAAGGGTATTTATTTTTTACTTTCAATTTATTCAATTGATGATAGTCCATACACATTTGAAGGGTCCCATCCTTATTTTTAACGAACAGAAAAGGAAGTCCCCATGGTGACATGGTGGGGTAGATGTAATTTTTGTCCAGCAGCTCCTGCAATTGCGTTTTCAATTCAGCTAATTCTGGCGTGCTCATCTGGTAAGGAGTTCAGGATACTGAGGCTGCTCCTGGCACCAGTTCGATAGTGAAGTCTATGTCTCTTTTGGATGGTAGCCCTGATATTTCCTCTGGAAACACATCTGCAAATTCTTGTATTACTGGAATATTCTCCAATGTAACAGTCTTTTCTTTTGTGTTGGCATACCCCACTTGGACGGCATAAATCTGACATCCTTTTCTGAAATGTTTTGCCAACTAAGAGGCAGTTATTGGCCGAATCTGCATAGGTCTCTGAATGCCCTGAATTTCCTCCTCTTTCCCAAGTTCATCCTTGTAGTAGATTGTTTTTGTTTTACAGTTTATAATGGACCAGTGCTTCTCCAGCCAGTCCATGACTATTAACACATCATACAAACCAAGAGGAAGCACATTTAAATCTGCCATCACTAGCTGACTTGCTATCTTCAAGGGGCAGCAATTTACCTTAGCCAACACACGTCTTTTTGTACCTGTTGCTAGCTATACTAGCCAAGGGTCCTTAAAATTAACAGTTGACAGTTTACATTATTCCACAACTTTAGGATTAATATAGCTTAATGTAGCTCCATGATCAATTAAAACAGTTACAATATAATAAAAAATCTTACCTTGAAACTCCACAATAGTTGGTTGGTAGTTCGCCTGTTGATACTCTAGAGCAGCATTAATTCTTGGTAGACTCCGGCCCACATCACCAGCTGTAGATGCTTCGTGTATCTGCGAAACCTTTTCAGTTCCTTTCTAATGAGGAAAATTTTTAACATAATGAGGCCCTCCACAACCCCAACATTGTACTAGGGGTCTTGCTGTCCCTAAATTGTCAATTTTTCCAGATTTCTCGCTGCCTCTAGACTCAATGGGTGGCTTTAATCTGAGCAGATTCCTTTGCAGATTTTTGTTATTCTGCCCTTTGGAAAATCCTTTATTGACATTGCCATGGTTTCCTTTAGAGTTCCCAGTCACCTTATTACCACACTCATCAACCCACTTCTTTCCTACAATTTCTCATTTTTGCTTACTTTGCTGATAACAAATCCTGGCTTTTCGTATCACCTCATCCATTATTTTTGGGTTGTCAAACTCAATTCTCTCCCTCAATGCCAAGGGTAAAATACTAACGAACCATTGTACCTTAGCCTTATCCTCTCATATATAAGGCACATAGTGGAGCCACGAAGTGAACCAGGTGATAAACTCATCCATGCTTTGCTGTCCAAGTCGCAAATCATGGAATTCCCTTGCCTTCTCATCATAAAAATGCTCAGTCAAGTATCTTTCTTTGAAGTATTTTTGAAAATTTTCCCAAGTTATATTCTGTTCACTTATCCCCTGTACAATCTTGACTTCTTCCCACCACAGGGTGACCTTTCCTTGCAGTTGGAAAATGGCCAACCGCGCCTTAAGATTGTGATTGTATTCATATAACTGGAAATATTTGTTCATGTTAATCGGCCAAGCTTTGGCTGCGTCCTCCATCTCTCCATCAAAGTGTGGTGGTTTTATTTTCCTGAACTCCCCTTGCAACTCTATCCGCTGTCTTTTCAACATATGGTGCTCTGAAGCATTGTTTGACTTCTCCTCTCGATTCTCTTCCCTTTCTTCTGACTCTTCTTGATTTGTGTGGTAACCTTGTTCCTCTGACACTCGCGGTCATTCAAAACTGGGGTTTGGTAGACATTGATTCTACCTGTCAGACAAACTTTTCATGATCTTTTCCTGCTCCATAGTTAATCTCGCTTTGTCTTCTAGTAAGCGAGCCATCTCGTGCTTTAGTTCTTGGATTGTCTCTAGTATCACCAGATTCGTGTTTCGTGTCTCTTCTCCTAACTATACCCATATCTCAGGGTTGGTTTCAGGGCCTATCACAGGCCCCTGTCCAGTCACATTTCTGTGTGGGTTGCTATCCATTCTACTCATAACTGTGGTTGCCTATTTCCTGGGCTAAACACAGGTTAACAGAAATTACCACAATAACTATTTTTTTTAATTTGGTTGATGAAAACAACAAAAGGAAAATAAAAAGATGGACACACAATCTGTTTATCTCCATTGGATATACTTGCCAGAGGCTGTAGTTTTGTAAACCTGGGCTTTGATACCACTTGTAATGTCTCCACCTTAATATACTTACAACACTTCAGAAAATAAAAATAAAAACTTAATTATATATTACACGACTCATTATTATTCCCTGATTGGGATTTGTTCTCGATGTTAATGCAAATGGTACATTTTACAAATGATCACATTATCTCGAGTCTTATGCAAGATCCTACTTAATTAGTTGGCTTTGAATTAAGTGAGGTGGACTTGTTTTACTGACATGTGAGCCACGCGGCTCGCAGCTCTTTTCTGAATATGGTTCGTGCTTGGTGCTAGCACATGGAATTCCATGCTATTGCTGTTTGTCATTAATCTCATTTGACTGTTCTGTACTTAGCTCGGTTAGAAAGTCCAGCTACTACTTCTCCTCTTGGAACTCTTGTCCTAATCAACTGCATAGATTAACTCTTGCGATCCTATGGTGGAGTTGATCTAGGGGTTATTCTCTCCTCTATTTTTCTTGGGAAATGAACTCATTTACTCTGCAACCGTCCCTCGGAGCCTGCTCTAATGCTGCTCTTCTTGTATCAGCTCCATTTTGCTCGACATCTAGACTTTATGCAGCGATGGGCTACGCAAATTAGCTTCTCAGTCTGGCAGTGGACAAACCACTAACAAGTATACTTGGTGTTTTTAACAAGGTCAGGCATTTCCTTTTTTTTATCTTTCTGTCGCAGCTATTTTTTATTTATTATTTAGTCGAATTAATCATATCCCTTATGGCTATGATACCTTGTAGGATGGCGGTTTATAGCTTCGAATCTCTCGGCTACAACTGGTGGAAAAAAGCTCCTTCAGCATTGGGCTTTAAGGGTTACCAGGTAAGATCTCATCTTGGTCTAGTGCCCTCGAGCTAAAGGGTTAGGGGTTAGGGTGTTGTTTGGGCCTCGATACATTACATACTATTTGGCTTCTTGTTTTTCTTGGTAGCATTCGGTAATCGAATGGTTAGGGTTTTAAGAGGTTCCTTCCTTTGATAAGTTTTTTTTATGAAGGGCGTTGATCCCTTGACGAGATATGTGCTTTCTGACACACAAAAATATGTAACTCCAGCTAGTTTATGATTTATGGAAATTAATCCGGGGTTTCAGGTTGAAGCACAGTGTAGAATTTTCTCTGTTAAATGTGTATGTCCTGGTGCATAGAAGAGAACCTTGCCCTCATGCATTGAAATCTTTCTCTGTTATGTAAATATAACTTCCTTATTTGGTCCTTCTTTTAAGCTCGCACGTTTACTGTGTTGGAACTATTCAGTTAAGAATGTATTGCATTGAACTTATGAGTTTTAAGTTTGAAAAGTGGCCTCGGCTTGCACAGAGTT
The DNA here is from genome assembly GCA_031772625.1 of Pinus tabuliformis. Classification (NCBI taxonomy): domain Eukaryota; kingdom Viridiplantae; phylum Streptophyta; class Pinopsida; order Pinales; family Pinaceae; genus Pinus; species Pinus tabuliformis. The sequence goes on from CM062818.1 coordinate 589,221,020, forward strand.
CTGTTTATAAATTATAAATTTGTATGCCAATTGTGTTGTCTTTCGATAACCACATTTGGCTTTAATTGTACTGTGCATGGTTCTGGTTTGTAATATTTGAAGTCTGCTTGCAGGTATTGTAAATTTGTTTTTCCTCAGGTACCAATTATTCCTTTATAATCTTGCCCTCTATTGCAAATTCTAGGCCTTAACCATGAAGGTTTCATCCCTCGTAAGGTTCTTTTGTGGCCATATTGGGTTTTGCCGTTATGCCCCCATCTCAGGGACCCATGGACTCTTCTGCGGTTCTTAACCCTGTCTTTGGGGCAAAATGACCCCATCTCTCGCAAACCCTCGCTTTCGCATACCCTGGGCGAGTTATCTGCTCTAGAACATGGTTGCTTTATTTTGTTGTATTTGTATTTAGGTTACTTGCAAATAGGATATTTAATAACAGATCTTTACTTGGTTAATTCTCAAGGAAGCCTTAATATTATTAGTTCTTTTTTTGGTTAAGCATAGAGAAGCTTTTCTACTTCTGTTGTTTCTATTGTGACTGCCTAGATTCTTGGGTTCCTGTTTTATTATACAGTTCTGCTACTTGCAATTATATTAGCCCAGGTGGCCTTTTCTGTGTTTTCTCATGATGATTCTATCTTTCATTTATGCATGGAATAGAACTGTAAAAGAAATGTACTTTTTCAAAATGAAACTGTAAAAGAAATATATATTTTTGTGCTTCTTACAATAGTTTATTCTACTAGCATATATAGACTACCGGGTCAGTATTTAAAAAAAAAAAAAAATAGAATTCAACTTTTCAATCTGGATAGTCTTTTAACAGTGAATTTATCATCGCACTTTTTTAAAAAGACTCACTTCGACTATTGCACTTCCTTCCATAATCTTTTGTAAGTAGGTAAACTTTGTATATAAAGATAGTCTCTGAAACTAGCTACATTTATTTCAGTCAAACTCTAGGACTCTGTCACCTACTGAATATAACACTACTAAATTAGTTCAAATTATCAGCATAGTTTTCGGTTGGTACCTCATACTTGTGTTGCTATCAAGCATGTAACTCCATAGGAAGAGGTCACCTCTGATTCTGTAGCTAGTCAAACCACCCAACCATGAGATTGTCTTTCGAGACCAAATATCCCCCCAGCTTGTTCATAAGACCTTCAGTCTTCTGCAAGTTGCTTGCACTCCGCACTCTTGCCATCTGATCATCACCAGACATAGCAAGTGGTTTTTCCCCTTTTTCTCTTCTGTCTGTCTCTACAGCGCAATTTTTCCTCTCCCCTACTTCCTTTTCCTAGAATCTTTGCACAGTTAGGGGAGGTAGTTAGGGTTCCAACAACTGTTTCTTTTAACTTCCTTCCTCAAAAGTTACATGATCTCCTACCACTAGGAATCATTTCTCCCTTTTCAATAAAAATAAAAACAATAATATTAATTAATTCAACAGATAATAACATCAATCCTTCAATTTGTTTTTACTATGGTAAATAAAATACTTACAACATTCCGGGGATATTACACATTTTCTACAGGAGACTTGTAATGCTACAAGAAGGCTTGTAATGATTTTTGAAGGTGGAAACACTATCTTGAGGGTATGGAAAGGTGGATGGGAGTTGAATAAAATGGAGGGAGGTTGGTTTGAGCCCCTAGCCAAGCTCAGGACCTCTCGGAGGCCTGTCTTGCACTAGGGTGAGTACTCTCAGTGTCCTAGGAACAATGGCTTCTAAAAAAATGGTTTTGGGGCAGATTTTGGAAGTGGAAGGACAAGATGAAGGAGATTAGGATGGAAGTGGTGAAGGTGTCCTTCCCTGAAGATGAACCAACCTTGCAATCAATCACATCCATGCATCTATTTATCATTAAAAAAAAGAAATAACTTATGATGGAAAACATGAGTTGAATTTAAATAACATTTAATTCATTCAATACCACTCATCTAATCACTAAACCGAATTCTAAGCTACATGAAGAAAATGTAAAATAGGACAACTAACACTAATCTATTTCCAAGAAATGATAAACACAATATTTCTGGGTTGTGGTTGTCAATCCTTCAAATTATTCTCCCACAAGAGAGGTGATGTAGAGGCTGCAACCATGAGATTTTATAGATTAATCTCTACTGAAATGCAAGAAATTATGAACTGCTTGGAATCAAGAAGAAACATCAGTACAAGAAGAGGGACCAAAGCCTCTAGGTTGGGCACAAATGCAAGGGTCTGAAGCTTTTGAAACTAACTCGGATGCAACTTAGAATCCAACTTCTCATTATCCAAAAGAGTAGGTATAATACATCACATAAAAGTTGAAAATAATAATATCAAGCTTGAAGCTCAATAGTGATCTAGCTGAACAAAAACTTCTAATCTTAATGATCTATTCTTCTAGTTTATTTATACAAAAGGGCAGTTGAAGCAACTCCCTTGAAAGTAAGAGTGGTTCCCTCCATTATCTAAAAAATGATGGATCTTTTCCCTCTTGATGTTCACTTACACTATGATTCACTCGGTTTCCAATGAAATCAAAATAGTGAGATAGGATATGGTGATCCCAAGCCAATTTTAGGGAGTTAAGGAGGTGGAAAATCCCCCTATATTCTCTCTTCGTTGTCTCCATTAAGACCCTGCATAGTAATATCCTAAAAAATGCTTCAATTTCCTACAATTAAACCACATTAGGCCACATACTATGAAAAACACCTTTTACTCTTACTAAGCACAATATAAGAAAAAATGTGAATTAATTTAAGAGAAGGATAGTTTTAAAGCTGGAGGATGGCATATTGATCTTCAAAATGTACTTCTTGATGGGACTCACCATCACCCCCTTGATGAAGGAGTTTCTCATCCTATGAGCAACTTAGTCATCCATGTGTACATCTTTCATGGCCTTGATGGCCTCCCTGAAATCCTAAGGTTCCTTAGATGGTGTGCCTTCTTATGGGTAAAAACCTGCATTCCTTTCTATCTTTGTCCACTCCCTCTACTCTCCTAGTTCATATCTTCCTTCTTCTAAGCCTAGCAGCAAGGGTGGATTGAGCTCCAGTCCTATCCACCTGATTTTCATCCTCTATATGATTCTATGGTGTTCTCTCCATGGCATTCTTTAGCCTTTCAGGAGAGTGATATTCTCTCATCTGTAAATTGTGGGGTAAGGCGAGCCATCTCCTTTGGAAAGCATGCAGAATTTCTGTTCCCAACATCTTCGATGTGTTTTGAAAGTGTAGAATGTCTTGCTCCTAGGTAGAAATGTATTTGGGTTCTAAAGAAACATCATTGGAGATGAGGCCATGATTGATAATGATAGCGTTTGGTCTCACTAGCTCTGCCCTGATATATAATGGTTCATTTTCCTCCTTTGCCAATACCCTTTTCACTTCCCCAGCTCTTGTCTCCTAATGAGTCATCTAGGACGCTAAAGCTATCAACTGCATATCTTCCATTCTTGAATTGAGATCCCAAAAATTCATATTTTTCAAAGCTAGGTTGTGCATGTAAAATTCAACCAATTTCACTTTGTCTTCCATGTTAGTTTGGCTGCAAAATTCAATGAACTGCTTGTAGTCTTGAAAGGGAAGTTATCCATATTGTCCCAATTTTCTTATTTGAAACTACAACCATTGTTCTTTGAGAAAGAGGGCATAAGACTTTGATGGTTTTTTGCATTGTAGTTCTTCCATGGCGATACTTGCCATGGTGGGAAGTTGTGTTTCTTTCTCCTGCAACCTCTCTCTCAACCTCATGTTTTCTACATGTAGTTTCTCCTTAAGTATATACTCTCTCATTCTCAACTAACTTAAAACTTTGCTCATTTCATTGAACTTTTCTTCCTTGAGTAATACATCCTCTACCTTCCTAGATTTATAAATTTTCATCCACCTGTGGTTTCTACCTCTCTCTATCTCCAGCTCATAAAAGAGTGGGATTGAAAACGTTTCAAGGAAAATCCTTCCCCCTTCAATGAATTTGTAGTAGGAACTCAAGCTAGGTTGTGGGCTAGTTACATGGAGCTCTTGTAGGTATTTTCCAATAGTCTTTGAAGTGATGTCTTCCTCTTGTGAGTCTTTATTATGCTCCTATAATTTCTCTGATCCTGCTTGTAGAAGATTCTGCCCCTCTTGTAGCAAACCTTATCTCTCCTGTAGCAAACCCCGATCCTCTTGTAGCTTCTCTTTTTCCTATTCCTCAAAGGGAGATTGTATCCTTGAATTCTAATTGATGACAGACCTAGTGGTAGGCCTACTCATAGGTGGTATGGGTGACTTGGTTTTGGTTTTAGGAGGTGTGACCTCCTCAATTTTTCCTTCACTAGGTCCTATTTATTCCTTTTTGCTTGGTGACTCATCAATAATTATAGGTACCCTTGTTGGATTTTGTGGTTTACCTTATGTAATTCTAGTGCTCTTCCTAGTTCTTAAATACATTTGGCTTGGTCTTGATTTCTTCCTCTTATGCTTGACATGAGTGCCTAATGTAGTTAAGGTTGTAGCTACTTCCTGTTCAGTGTATTTTGTTCCTTGGGGTGGATAAGTCTTTTTAGGGCTTATTATTTCTTCTCCTTTCTTCTCCTTTCTCCTCCCCCTCTTCTCCTTTCATCTCTTCTTCTCCTTCCTTTGTCTCTGTTGAATATTTCTCCTCTATTATTTTTTTTTCTTCTTCTTCTCTTGTTGCCTCTTCCTCCTCCATCTTTGCTCCTTATTCTTCCTCTGTTTTTCTTTCTCTTCCTCTAATACTAGAGGCTGGAGTCTCTCCTAGTGTGGGGGATTGCGTTTCTATGAAAGTCTCCCTATCCAGGTCCAAAAATTTGTTCCATGTAAAAGGGACCCTCAAGTGGTTTAGAGCATCTACCATTATCAATTTGGTGAGGCCATGGTGAGATAAATGTTCGTGTTTTCCTTCCCTTACATTCTCACTCATCTCCATGATTGACTATAGAAGGAAATGAGGGACACTTAGTATTTCAGAAAGGGGTAATTATTCTTTGAATCTCAGCTCCTAGAGCAACCTAAAGTGGTAGGGATAAACCACACTTAACATCCCTTAACAAGATGTATATTTAAGGATATGGTAAGCTACATCATCCCAAGGATAAGGCAGACTTTCTCTTCGCACTCCATTCATGTCGTCTATAGGCTTCTCTTTTGAAAGGAAGAAGTTTTTCCTAGTTGTGACACTTACTTTCTTGTCTTCATTGCTCCATATAATTCCTAGAGGTAAGGTGGTGACTCTGCTGATGGTTTCAAGACTGAGAGAGATGGCCAACCCTCTGATAATTGTTGTGGCACCGTCTTCATCTTTAGAGTGTAATTCCATGGTAAATTTATGAAAAAGATAATCATCATACCCCTTTAGTAGCTCAAAGCAACCCAACCACTGGTGGTTTCTGAAGATGTCAACTACAAGAGGGTGTTGGTGAATTCTCCTAGCATTTGAGGGTTCCCTTATGTTAAATCCCTCCACCATCTCTTCTCTATTAATCCTTGATGCTATGTAGGCGTGGGATTCAAGAAAATTCAAAGAGTCTCAATGGTGAAACAATGAAACAAAATGTGGTGAAATACTGGCATAGTGATTGGTACTAGTGAGGAAGAAGGGTGTGCGAATCGATATCAACCAAACTATTTTATTTTCTCTTAATCGCAGTAAAGTTCCAAAATGATCTCCTATTTATCAATTGACTTCTATAGGCTCTTAATTTCAAGCAAATTGCTCATGAAATTGGGTGTAGAAACAAAGAAGGTGGGTATCACTTACTTCTTATAAGAGAAATTATGGGTGTGCATGAAGGTTTTGAGACAATATCGAGCCACTATGACTCATTTTTCTCCTTCAAACTTCTTTTGTAGCTCCTCTCAGCCTTGTATCAATTGTAGGTAGGGTTGAAAACTCCTTAGTGGCACTCTAGGCTGGTCGATTCACTAACTCGCCCTCCCTCTACATATTTATGGAATGATTTATAGTGTAAATGAAGTCGAGCCAACACATAATATCCCTTTTTGGTTTAAATATTCGAGTGCTATAGTAACTTGGCATTAACACGAGTTTCCTCTTTTGGACCATTGTCCCCATTAATTGTAATTATTTCTCCCTCCTCGTGATTATCACCCCACTCTTTGAGGACACCACTTCATTTTGAGTTGACATTTCCATGTTGCATGGGTGACTTACTCACACTTGAGTTTACTAGATGAGGGTGGCCAAATTCACTAGTCACCTCAAGTCTATTAAAACACCTTTTCTTGCTTAAAACACATTTTTGTCATTGTTATGTAGAGGGAGGAGGTTAGGGTTTCCATACATGAGCATACTGATGGATTGAATTGTTGTAGAGGTTTGCATGCTGGAGCTGGACCATATATCATTATGATCAAGGGAGTTGACCTCTTTGACTTATTTCTTGTGCATGTCTTCATTCTTGATGCTACCTTGACTATTGCTTTTGTTGTGTGTTTGCAAGTGCCTCTTCTAATATCCAAGCTACTACTACTGATGGAAAGCCTCCCTCAGAATCATGTATCTCTTCATAGCTGCAAATAAAGCTTCATCATCCTTTCTGGTGGTGGAAAAAAAATAATATCAGTGATTATTGTGTGGCTGCACATGCTATTATAGGAGTAGTTTCATCCTGTAATAGTAATTTTTTCTCCCCTTGAAGTCTTCAATTTTCATGAGTGAGATGAGGGAGATGATAATGAGCTATGAGGATAGGGTTAGAGTCATGGAGGAGTAGTGTAGACACTATAGAGACAAAAAATGATGGATTTTGTGTTTTTTTCTTAAGGTAGGACATAATGGATGCGTGATGGATGGATGATGAAAAAGTCATAGGAGGACCTTCTTTATCATCTCTCAGAGTGAGGATGGTCTTTTGAATTCTTTTCCTCCTCATATATCCCTCTTGTAGCTCCAAAGGCTCCTCCTGTAGCATTACAGGACCTTCCTGTAGCAATACATGTCCTTCTTTTAGCATCACAAAGAGGAGGTGGAATTTGGATTTCTTGATGATGGGATGGTGGAGAGAGGTAGTAATATGAATGGAGAGGATGTATATGAGGTGTATGGATAGAGGAATGGATGATATATCGTGGGACTAGTCTGCCATGAAATCTACGACTACGTACAATTTTGCAAAACAAAAGAAATGTTAGCAAATATGATATAACATTCTTCCTTGTTCTCTCTCTTTTTTTTTTTCTTGAGACACACAAGCTACCTCAGAGGAGGTTTTCAACCTGCATAATTTCCCTAAGTGCCTCAAGGGAGATTTTCACCTAGGTATCTTTACTATTTTTTCTCTTTTTTTTTTGCTCCTGGGCATCCTCGGAGAGGTTTTCAAACTCGGAGTTTGCCTCAAATGCCTAATAAATATTTTCATCCAGGAACTTTATTTTTTTTTATATTTTTTTAAATTTCTAGGAATTTTGTGGACTGGAAACTATGAAACTCCCAATCACATTCAATTCTTTGATGATTGAACTGATAAATTCCTCTTTAGACAGAGTTCTTCTATGTAACTTCAACTTGTAACCATTTATAAGAAAGGTAATTCCTTCCTCATCGATTGTTTTGATCTGGACAAATCCATTTTCATGACACTTTTCTGCTAGGCATAGGCCTAGCCATCTTGTCATTAGTGTCCCTTTAAAATATTTGAACCTAGAATCATATAATTGGGCCCAATCCCCTTCCTGAAAAGCCTTTTCCTTGATATGCTTGTCATGCCAAACCTTCCATTACAGCTGTATGACCTCAATGTGTAAGAGATCTTGCATTTTAAACTCATATAAGCCATTGTTTTGGAGAAAAATTTATTGATGTGCTGAGTGACATCTAAGTCCAATTGAGCTACTATTCTCAAAGTGTTATATTCAAACTCAATATAAAGTATATATTTCTTCCCATAAACCAAATCATATGGAGTGAATCCAATGGTGGTTTTCCAAGTGGTACTGTAGGCCCAAGTGGCCTCTATGTTGTAGCTCTGATCCAAAAATATAAGATAATAGCAATAACCCAATAATAACCAGATCAAAATATAGATAAATGCTTCTTTATTGATCAAAACCCTTAAGGTAGGGCAACACCATACATTCACTCCTTAAGGAAGGAGAACACTCCACAAGCCATATGCTTGTTCATACAAGAATACTTCTCTTCATCTTCCTATGTGGAGTCTCTAGCCTTTATATAGGCCTCATACATACAATACCATGTACCATTACCATGGTTTCCTTATACCATCAACTAATACCATAGGCCCCTTACATTATTATTAACTACTTGTGGTCCCTTACATGACATGTGTTAACCACCTTATTTATTACTATGGCCCATCCCATTATTACATTATTACCTTGGGTACCTCCCTTGGTATCCCATATTATCCCCCCTAGGTACATAACATTCCACCCCCCTTAAACATGTTTCGTCCCCGAAACATGGGAAGAACATAAATAATAAGATCTACTCAAGAGAGTAGTCCACTGATACCATGCACGTGCATCTAGCCATCCAAGAGAAAGGTGAACCCTCGATCTCGCTGGTGCCTCGCTCGCTTGAGATGGAAGTTGACCGTGGCAGCTATTCTGTGTTGATGTGCAGTGGGTGGATCTTCTCTCCTCACGATCCGTCATGTGACGACTTGGTTTCCATCTTGATGGTTGTCTCGCTGGGTGATGTGGGTGATGATATGTTGTAGTTTTAACCCACGATGGCTGTTTCTTTACTTCACCCTGTGGTGGTGCCTGTTGTGGTGTCTTCTTTTTCAATATGACTTCAACCACTGAGCCCTCCTCTGATGTATCATCACCTGTAACCTTTTCTTCTGTAGCCTCTGTTTGTGTTTGATTGTCGATCATCAAAGGCTCATCATCCGATATGTCAGTCCCTTGAACATCTTCTGCTTCAGCCTCCATGTGCTCTACCTGTTTATGGATGGAAATATCCTGTAATGTAATTTTCTTCTTTTTATACCATAACTTTAGGAATTTCTTCTGCACATTAATATTGATAGTACCCATGGATTCCATCCAAGGATATTCCAAAACAACATCGATATTATCCATCTCGGAAGTATAAAAATCACCATGAAACACATACTGATCCATAGAAAGCTTCAAATCCTTGTACACTTGAACATCCTCATTATCAACTTGTAAAGTTTCAATGTGTTTTGCTGGAACTTGCAATCTTTTTGCCAAATTAACATTGATAAAATTATGTTTGCAACTAGGATTTATAGAAACCTTGATCTTTTCCTTTTGAATCACTCCATGAACCTGTAATAAGGATATACCAGTAGGAAATAGCCCCACATGTTTCTCCTTATCTTGTTTTCTGGCATGAGACCATCTGTCTAAAAGTAATTTTTCAAATTCTTCATCGGGCAAGTTGGAACACTTCTTTTGGTTAAGTAATTCCCACCATGTGGCCGCCTCATCTCTAAATTTCTGCACTGCCCACCATTTCCAATTGTTGGTCGATAACCTCTTCTGTTTTTTTATGTATTCTTCAATAGTAGGACCATCATCTTTCCCTGTAAAATAGAGTTCCGCCATGAGAAAAATTCACTTACTTTGGTGAAAATTTGAAATTGTCACAGTTTCGTCAATATTGCTCAGAATCCCTATTATAACCTGTTTTTAGAAATGGAACAACCATTCTGCATCTGCCCATGTGATAGAAATCCTGATTCAGACACTGGAATTTCAGTTCTGCGCTGCTACTCTCTCGACGTCACCCAAAATTTCTGCAAAAAGAGCTGATTTTAAATCAGCGATATCTCCCTCATCCGGACTCCGATTCGACTGATTTTTTTTTTGAAATTATGTGTTTTTTCCCAAATATTCCAGATCTACAATTAGATCTTGCAGATCTGGCGCCAGGACTTCTAAATCTGCGCCGCAAAATCGCTGCCCTGAAAATTGTCTGCAACCCCACTGATTTTTAGATCAGCGATATCTCCTTCATCCGGACTTCGATTCGACCGATTTTTTTTTTGAAATCGGATGTTTTTTCCCAAAGAATACAGATCTGCAATTAGATTCTGTAGATTTGGCACCAAAACGTACAGATCTGATCTGAAAATTCGCCGCCCCAGAAACCCTGCAAAAATGAAAAAAAAAAAAAAAAAAAAAAAATTCTCCACGGTTTGCCCAAGAAAGAGCTCTGATACCACTTGTTGTAGCTCTGATCCAAAAATATAAGATAATAGCAATAATCCAATAATAACCAGATCAAAATATAGATAAATGCTTCTTTATTGATCAAAACCATTAAGGTAGGGCAACACCATACATTCACTCCTTAAGGAAGGAGAACACTCCACAAGCCATATGCCTGTTCATACAAGAATACTTCTCTTCATCTTCCTATGTGGAGTCTCTAGCCTTTATATAGGCCTCATACATACAATACCATGTACCATTACCATGGTTTCCTTATACCATCAACTAATACCATGGGCCCCTTACATTATTATTAATTACTTGTGGTCCCTTACATGACATGGGTTAACCACCTTATTTATTACTATGGCCCATCCCATTATTACATTATTACCTTGGGTACCTCCCTTGGTACCCCATATTATCCCCCCTAGGTACATAACACTCTACTAGTCTCTCTTCCCAATCTTTCCTACTGCTACTAATAACCTTGGTGAGGATGCTCTTGAGTGCTCTGTTTGTGACCTCTACTTGCCCATTTGCTTAAGGATGATAGGTAGTGGATGTCTTGTGCTTGATATGGTTTTAACTCATGAAATATTCAATCAAATTGGTTGTGAATTGTGCTCCTTGATCAGTGACTACATCGCTTGGATACCCAAACCTGTAGAATATGTTTTCTCTTAAAAATTTTGCCAATTTCTTCTTAGTTGCTACTTTGACTACCTTTGTCTCAACCCACTTTGTCAAGTAACCAATGCACACAATGATGTACTTTTTATGTCTTGATGGTTGATCAATTGGCCTAATGAAATCCATGCCCCAATTGTCAAATGGCTCTAAGGCCACTTGAGGTTGTATGGGCATTTCATCCCTGGGTGTGGGTTTGCCCATCCTTTGGCACTGATCACATCTAGTGGTATATCTCCTTGCATCTTGATGTAAAGTGGGCCAATAATAACTAACCTGTAAAACTTTAAAGGTTGTCCTTTTTGTAGAAAAATTAACTTCACAAGGACCATCATGACATGCTGAGAGGATTTCAAAGATCTCCTCTTCTCTTACAGATCTCCTCAAGATTTGATCTAGTCCTAATTTAAAATGATTATCCCCAATCTAATTGAAAGGAAATCTTTTCATTACAATCCTTCTTTTCTCCTTGGGTGATAGATTAGGAGGGAAACTCCCAACAACTAAGTAGTTTGCTATGTCAAAAAACTAAGGAGAAAGCACTGAGATGGAAAAGAGGTGTTCATATGGTAGTTGATCATGCACCATCTCTTCATTACCTGTAGGCAAGGTTAACCTTGACAAAAAATTTGCAACCATATTTTTTTTTATGATTTGTCAATAATAGTCAAATCAAACTATTGCAAAAATAACAACCACCTAATTATCCTAGCATTAACAATAGCCTTGTTCATCAAATATTTAATGGCTGCATGATCAGTATGAGGAAAAGTTTGGTACCCAGTGATATAGTTCCTAAATTTGCTTAAAGAATGTACTACAACTAAGAGATCTTTTTCAGTGACAGTGTAATTCAACTCAACTTTAGAAAAATTATTACTAATGAAGTAAATAACATAAGGAAACTTATCTTCTACTTGTCCCAAGATCCCCCTCCCTCCCCCCACATATTTATCTGATGCATCAGTATGGATATGGAAAGGAAATTCCCAGTTGGGACCTCTTAGGATGGGTGCAGTGGTCAACTTTTCTTTCAACACTTTAAGGGCCTCTTGACAACTCCTCATCCAACAAAAATATGAATCTTTGGCTCATAAAGCAAACAAAGGCAACGCCACTTTACTAAATTCTTGGATGAATCTCCTGAAATACCCTGCTAGTCCAAAAAATCTCCTAACATTGCTTTGCTTCGGCGTGTTAGGAACCCTTTTGATGATGGAAATTTTGTTTGGGTCTACCTATATCCCTTCCTTTGATATGGAATTACCAAGGACAGTCCCCTCATTCATCAAGAACTCAAATTTCTTAGGGATAAGAGAGAGATTCATTTCAATTCATTTCTTCAAAACCTTGCACAAACTAGAGAGAGCTTCATTGAAGTCACGTCCATAAGGAGTGCAACCATCCATGTATATTTCAATGGAGTCATGAACCATTTCAGCAAAAATACTCAAAAATTCACTTTGGAAAGTAGCAGGGGCATTGCACAAACCAAATGGAAGAAATTTATAAGAAAAGGTAACACAAGGACATGTGAATGTGGTCATATCTTGGTCTTCGAGTCTAATCTAGATTTGATTGTATCCACTAAATCCATTTAGGAAGGAGAATAATTTCTTTCCTGCAAGGCCATCTAGGACTTAGTCAATTAAGGGTAAGGGAGAATGGTCCTTCTTTGTAGCCTTTTTGAGTTCCCAGTAATCAACACAGATTCTCCACTTCCCATTCTTCTTAGGAACTAACAAAAAAGGTGACACCCACTCACTATTTGAAGTGGGGTGTATGAACCTTGCATCCAGTAGTTTTTGCAGTTCTTCTTTCACAATGTACATAACAATTGGGTTCATCCTCCTAGGGGGTTGGCACACAAGTTTGCATCCAATAATGTAAACTTTTTAATGGGAACTATGAAGTCAAAATGGGAACTCTAGCCAAAAAAACCCATAAAAACATCAAAAGTTGTGCTAAAAACAAAAAGTGTTGATGCTGGAATAACACATTTTTTTTCTAGGGTAAATTTTCAACATGGCAGTGAAAACCAATTTTTTGTGCAAAAATTGTCCAAAACACACCCTCAAAATGAAAAGTGTTGATGTTCGAATAACATTTTTTTTTTTCAATGGTAAATTTTGTGCAAAAAACACCCTGAAAACAAAAAGTATTGATGTTGGGATAACACTTTTTTTTTCAAGGGTAAAATTTCAACATTTCGAAATAATGGTGTAAAAGATTTTATCATGACCTCAAAAAACATTAAAATTTCAAAAGAATAATGAAAACATAAAATAAAATAAAAAATTAAAAAATTATAAAAATGAAAAAACACAAAACAAAAAAAAGTTAAAAAAATAACAAAACATAAATAATAATAATAATAATAATAATAATAATAATAATAATAAACCTATAAAAGATAAGCATTAAAAAACTAAAATAAAACTTAAAATTATAAACAAGTAAGTAGTAAGAAAAACATTTAAAAAAAAAAATGGAAAAAAAAATCTTGTAGACAATAAAAAAATTTCAAGTTGTTTTATTTTTCTTTTTTTAAATGTTGATTACTTAAAAAAACAAATATAAAAATATATATATTAAAAAAAAAAAAAAAAATTTTTTTCTCATAAACCATAAAATAATTGGAAAAAAAAAAACAAAATTAAAAAAAATATATATATAATTAAGTAAGTAAAGATAGAATTTTTTTTTAAAAATTAAAAAAAATAGAAAAGAAATAAAAATAGAAATAAAAAACAAACTAGATTAAAAAAATAGAAAATTAGCAAAAAAATATTTAAAAAAACTAGTAAAATTAATATTAAAAACATTTAAAAAAACTAAAAAAACAAAAATAAACACAAATTATAAAACAAAAAAAAAAAATGAAAAAATGAAAATTTTAAAAATATCTGTATCTTTTCAAATTAAAAAAAAATCAAAAATATTTAAAGCTTAAAAAAATACGTATTTTTGATTTAAAAAAAAAACAAAATAAAATTATTAAGCCTTATCTGTTTTATTTCAAAACAAAAAACATTTAAAATTTAAAAATTTTAAACAAACCTTTTTTTTTAAACCATTTTTTATTTTTATTTTTTTATTTAAAAAAAATTAACTTCTTCTTCTTTTTTTCTTTTTTTTTTTTTTTTTTTTCAATTTAAAAAAAAATTAAATTATCCTTTTAAACAATTTTTTTAATTTTTTTTTAAATTGTCTCCCCCCACCCCCCACCCCCAAATTGCCCGTGGTGTCGCGGCCCTGGGCGGAGGGGCTTGCACGCAAACCCTCCGCCCAGGGCCGAGCCACTGCGGGTGGTCGGGGGCGGACAATTTTTTTTTTTTTTTTATAAATAAAAAGAAAATTCTTTAAAAAAATTGTTAATGTTTTTTTTTTTTTTGAATAAGAAAAAATGGTTTAAAAAAAATAGTTTAAAATTTTAAAATTTCATTTTTTTTTTTGCTTTTAAATAAAAGAGACATGGCTTCACAATTTTTTTTATTTTTTTATTTTTTAAATCAAAATTACATTTAAGAAAAAAATCAAAATTACATATATATATATTTTTTTTTAACTTTAAATGTTTTTTTTTTTTTGATGTGAAAAGATGCATATATTATAAAAAATTTCATATTTTTTTGGTTTTTTTGTTTTATAATTTGTGTTTATTTTTGTTTTTTTAAGTTTTCTTTAAATGTTTTTAATATTAATTTTACTAGTTTTTTAGATTATTTTTTTGTTAATTTTCTATTTTTTTTAATTCAATTTGTTTTTTATTTTTATTTTTAGTTTTTGTTAATGTTTTTTTTAAATTTTTCTATTTTTACTTACTTATATATATATATATATATATATATATATATATATATATATATATATATATTTAATTTTGTTTTTTTTTTTTATCTCAAATTATTTTATGGTTTATGAGATAATTTTTTTTTAAACCTTTTTTTATTTTATTTTTTGTCTTTTATATATATATATATATTTATATTTGTTTTTTTAAGTAATCAACATTTAAAAAAAAAGAAAAATAAAACAACTTGAAAATTCGTTAAGTAATCATAATTTCAAAAAAATTGGACATAATAAATTTTAGAATGTGAAACCTAAGTCCTCTAAAAAAAAGGTATGCTGCATGAACACGTTGTATCAACACGTTTCAAAATCAGCATGAAAATCACTAACATTTAAAAACAAATATTTATACTTGAAACATAAGAAAATTTAAAGTGTAAAACATATGCTCCAAAAAAAAAGAATTGTATTTTGCATCACCAGTTTTGAAAATTGGGTCACGTTTTTACTACCCCTATGAAACGAGTTATCGTATCAGTTATTTAAAGTGCCAAAAACTATGCTCTAAAAAAAATATGTGTGTTCTCCATCACCCCTTTTCAAAATCGGGTCACTTTTTTGCTATCTCTACAAAACGGGTAACAATATCAGTTCCTGTTTCAAAGTTTACGTTGTTATCCCTTGTTCATGTAAATATGGTTACTTAAAACTGAGGAATGCACACCTTTTATTTCCTTATAGTCCCAAACAAAAACATCCATGTGTTGCCTCAACACTTTGCACAATTGTTCTTCCTATCTGGATAAGAGAGAAAGGTTGATATTTAAGATTCTAGAAGGGCCAAACTCTACAATATTGACATGGTCTAGACTTGTGTCAATAGGGCATAATTCAACCCAACGATTACTCCCAAATTCTTTCATCAACTCATCAATTGGTATGGGAGTGCGAGGTTGATTTTGAAGGATATGGTCAATGAGATCATCTTCATCACATTGTTCCCCTACTATAATAATGTATATAGTGCAGATTGGGTAGGGGTGGTGTGATACAATTATTATTCTTCCTCCTCTTCTAACCACAATGGTAAGTCATGCTCAATAGAAGGTTGAGCAGGAGGATACAATACCAACTAATGTAAGCATCAACAGTGGCTAACCATGGCCTTCAAAAGATGAGATGATAGCCATTAAACTTGGTATTGGGCTGTAGAAATAGGAAGTTAGTAGGATACTCCCAAGAGTTAATGGAGACCATAACATCTTCAAAAACTCCGTCAGGAGCTATTGTGGATCGGCTTGCAATCTGCAACACTGTGGTGGTCTTTCTCAAAGCTCCTTAGAGGTTTAGCTTTAGTATGGTTTCCTTATTCATCACATTGACTGCAGCCCCAAGATCAATGAGGGTGTTAGGGACTATAAGCTCATCAATGTGCACATCTATTACATGGCTTCTGGGGTCTAGATATTTAAGGAAGATCACCCTCCTAAGCATCAAATTAGATAATTTCCCAACAACATTTATGGTGGGGGTGTCTATTTTTCTTCTTCTAGGATTTTTGAAACATTACTCCTTGATGAGCTTATTATAGATAGGAACATATTTAATAACTTGGAGAAGGAGTATTTTAACGTAAATTCTTCAATTGTCTGAGAAGGTCAACCTCTTCTGGGGTGTGTTGGATAGGGTGGATCAACCTCTCAGGAAAAGAAGGTTGATTGACTTGAGGAACACTCTCTTCTTTCTCTTCTTCAAGCTCTTCAGGTGGAGAAGGTGGGTGCTTATCTAGAAGAACTCTCCTAGACCGAAGGTTGATCTACTGGATTTCCACAACATAAGCATGATAAGATGTCTCTCCATTGTAGACCTGATGTGCTTGCTTCTTATTCAGGTTCAGATTTGTTTGAGCAGGCATTTATGGTTTCCTAGTTGGAGTAGGATGAGTGAGTTGTGGCTGAGGTTGGAGTGGAGGTAGTAAAGTAAGAGGTTGTTTAACTTGAGGTCTCCACCCTTGTGATGGGTTGCCCCATTGAGAAGATTAGGGTGGATATGGCTGAAAATGATGGTTGATAGGTTGAGGAGGATATGGAGGAGCATAAGGACAAGAACGATATGTGGACTAGGACAGATGAGTGGAAGAGTACCAAGGTTTTAAGAGTGCATTCTAATTTGGATTATAATAAGAGTAGTGTGCACCTTGCATACCTTATTTATATGGTCGAGGTCCTTGAGGTCTTCTTCGATTGATGAAGAAAAGTTGCTCTGGCCCCCATTTTGCTCCTTGATATACAACTTTTAGTCTTGGCAAAGAAGGGCACTGATCCGTTGAATGATTTTATTCACATACTAGGCAACCCTCTATGACATTCAATAGGAACTCATTCCTAGGATGTATTTTGGTGCATCTAGGGTAGAAGATAACTAGTTTCCTTTCTGCTTCCTCCAACTTTATTTTGATTTCCATGGTATCCATTTGCATTGCAAATGTATGCAACATTTCACTCTTGAAATCATCCAACATGTTACCTATCTCATTCTTAATGGATGTTGTGGAGGGAGAGGAACTAACGAAGTCTTGACTAGCCTACCCTTATTCCTGTTAGCCCTAGAGTGATTCTTGAACATAGCTTTAATGTCATCATAGGAAAACTGATAGATATCTCCTCCAGATTGCATGTTGAGGTTTTCCAACGTATCTTCCCTGATCCCTCAGAGAAGAACTAGTTTGAGTGACTCAGGATCAAGGGTGTAGTTGGCCCTCCTATAACTGAGTTGAAATCTCTCCTCATTGTTGTATAACGATTCATCAAGCCCAAGAGTCATCCTAAAGATTTCTTCCTTGGATTTTTTTGTACCTACAGTAGTCCCTCTACTTGTTATTGAAAGCCTATTGTGTTTGGGCCCAAGTAGTGATGCTACGCCCATGCAAACCCATAAACCAACACAAGGCTGCATCTCTAAAGGTAGAGGGGAATCATTAGAGGCATAGTCATAGGTCCTATAGGAAACAAAAAATTCAAACATGAAGGTATCAAGATCCTCAAAGGTTAAGCCATGGAAGTGTGCAAGGGTTGTACTACTTGTGTTCTTCATTCTAGCATCTCCATTAGTCTCTCTGATAGGGAAAGCCTCATTACCCCTATTTTCAACCATAGTTTGGGCAGGTGAAGTGAGTTCTCCCACTTCCCTAGTAGGTTCTTCAGATATTTGAGGTTGCTCACCTAGAGGGTCTTCTAACTCCCATATAGTCAGAGAGGGAATCTCACAGTAACTGAAGAAGAGTGAAGGTTGACTATTTGAGGGTGTGGGGGTTTTTGGTAAATTTTTTCTAGGAGTTTCCCTACTCCTACGAGGCATGAAAGAAAATTTGTTTAATTTTTCAAAAGTTGTATGCAAAACATAGAACACTGCTTAAGCAAAAAAAAACATCTACATAGACACCTCCACGGAAATGATGCCAAAAACATGGTGAGCCCTGGTATTGCACCAAGAATGTTGCAACTCCCAAGGGCTCAACTCAAATTATCAACCCGGGGTTCGTACAAACTTCGAGGTGACAATGCTATATGCACAACAGATAGGATTCCAATCATGCCACCCTCATTTATGACATTTGATAAAAAAAAGTGCTCAGAGACCCTTCCTCCTATTGAAGTAGAATGAAAGATTGTTGATAAAGGTACAACTGGAAATTTATTCTAGCTATGAAAATAGAAATTCCATTGAATCAACTTGTAAATGCTAATTATTCAATTCATGAAAGGACAAAGGCTTATCTACTTGTAGAAAGAAAGTTATGCTATCTTACAACATTCTTCAAATTACCTCATCTACTTGCAGAAAGGAAGCTAATTTATCTTGAATAATTCATCAAACTACCGATTAGAATTGCATGTACCATATACCTAGTTCATACTTGCTTATAAATTAGTAACCTACTTGCACAACAAATAAACTAACTCTACTATGTTTTTGCAGTGAAGAAAAGGAAGGTTTGGAGTGGCCTAGGAGCTTTCCTTGATCACAATTTCATAGTTGGGGGTCATTATGCATCTATTCTAAGTCAAAATTGCAGTGGGGATCAAAACTGATGAAGGAAAATTAAGCAATTTCTATAGGAGGCATGTAATGCTACAAGAATGCCTGTAATGCTATAGGAGGGAATTTAAGTGGTTTTTGAAGGTGGAAACGATGTATTTAGGGTATGGAGAGGTAGATGGGAGTTGAATAAAATGGAGGGAGGTTGGTTTGAACCCCTAGCCAAGCTTAGGACCTCTTGGAGGTTTTCCTTGCACTGAGATGAGTGCTCTCTATGTCCTAGGTAGAATGGATTATAAAATTAGGTTTTGGGGTAGAGTTTGGAAGTGGAAGGAAAAAAATGAAGGAGCTTAGGATCGAAGTAGTGAAGGTTCCCTTCCCTGCAAATTAACTGGCCCTGCAATAAATCACATGCATGTATCCATTTATCATTAACAAAATGAAATAACCTATGATGGAAAATATGAGTTGAATTTAAATAACATCTAATTCATGCAATACCACTGATCGAATCACGAAACTGACTTCTAAGCTACAAAAAGAAAATGTAAAATGGGAAAAATAACACTAATATATTTCCAATAAATCATAAACACAATCATTTTGGGTTGTGGTTGTGAATCCTTCCACTTATTCTCCCACAAGAGAGGTGTTGTAAAGCTTCAACCACATGATGTCACTACAAGAAAAAAGGTCATTGGTGAGGGTCATGCTTGTGATGGACCTTTAAGGTCCATCACAAATGTGACATATGGTGACAGTCTTTAAAAAAGTGTTGTTGTAAGTGTATATAGTGATGGTCCTTTAAAGTTTGTCACCAAAGCCATTTTCAATGACACTTTTGGTGAGGGTCATTAAAGGCTCATCAGTAATTCTCTCTTTGGTGACACTTTTGGCGAGGGTCGTTAAATGCCCATCACTAATTCTCTCTTTGGTGACACTTCTAGTGACGATATTTTATTGACCGTCACCAATGATCTTTTTGGTTACTTTGGGTGATGGTCAAGAAATGTTCGTCATCATTGATCATTCCGATGAGCTTTTCATGATGCTTCATGCCTGTGACGGACCTTTAAGGTTTGTCACCAATGTCGCATATTGTGACGGTATTTAAAAAATCATTGTTGTAAGTGTATATAGTGATGGTCCTTTAAGGTTTGTCACCAAATCCATTTTCAATGACACTTTTGGTGAGGGTTGTTAAAGGCCCGTCACTAATTTTCTCTTTGGTGACACTTTTGGTGAGGGTTGTTAAACGCCCATCACTAATTCTCTTTTTGGTGACACATCTACTGACGATATTTTATTGACCCTAACCAACGCTCTATTTAGTTACTTTTGGTGATGGTAAAAAATGTTTGTCATCATTGATCATTCTAATGAGTTTTTGATGAAGCTATGTACTTATTACTATATTTTTTGTCAAAAGATAACTATTTAAGAGCATTATTGTGGAGTATCTTTTTTTATGTGTCCAAGGTCATAGTGGTTATAATAGTCAGTCAATTTGTTAAGAATTAATTAGTGTGTATCATTTCCCTCAAGTCATAAGAATATAGTTTTCCTATGAGTCAACACATGATTCATCTCTATTAGGTTTATTATCTAGCAAAATTCCTTTAAATAAAATTCCACTAGTGTGTGTAGGAACTATATTATTTAATACATAATCAAGCTCTATCAATTCTATTAATGAGAGAGACCTAGCACTCCTCAACACTCATGACACACCTTAACATGCTGTGGAACAGTACACTAACATTCCTTGGCACCTTGCATGTCTTGGAACATCTTTGTACCTATAACATCTTGCCATGAGTAGGATTCCCAAGCACATGTTGGCATGCCCTAGCATAGCATAGCACTACCCTATCATGTGTTGGCATGCCCTGGAACACCTTGAAAAAATATTGCATTGAGAAACATTAGAACTTGGCACACATTGGCATTTGGCATGTATTGGAACATATTATAAGTGTGCCTACCATGCCCCTTTTGAAAAATATAAAGTCCCAACTTATTAACCCTCTTATGTGTCCATTTCCTTGCATTTTAGCTTGTTTATTCCTTTTGTTGCCATGAAACTCCTTGACGCATATTGGCATACTATGGCACCATGAACATCCTGGCATGTCTTAGCACCTAGAATGCCTTGGCACTATTTGGCACATGCTAGCACACCCCCAAAATACCTAGCACACTCTAGCACTTCTTGACATTCCCTGATATTACCTGGTGTGCCTTACCCGTTCTTAGCATACCTTGTCACTCCCTCCTTGGCATGATAGCTAGCACTCATTAACACTCCTTGACACACCCTTATATTCATTCACTTCAATGTATTTTTACCTAGTGCTCCCTTGTGTTGTCCTAGTACTCCCTAACAATCCTCAGCATGCATTGGCACTCTCTAGCAGACCTTAGCACTCTTCAATATGCTCTTCCACTTCATAGCATGCGTCAAACTCCCTGATGCACATTGGAACTTGGCATGTGTTGGCACTTGGCAAGTATTAGCATGTTTGACATTCGTTGAGATGACTTGGTATGATTTTGCATGGTTTAATACTAAATTTATTTTAGATCAATTATTGGAAACTAGATGAGAAGAAACAGAGGAAGATTTGGCACTTAGAATGCATTGACACTTGGCACTTGGCACCTATTGGCACCTAGTGTTTTTTTCCTAGCATGACCCTCATGGAAAAGGAAAATTGATGACTTATTAACACTATTATTTGCTCATTTACTTTCAGTTCAACTTGTTCCTCCCTTTTGTTCCCTTGATAGTCCCATGCATGCATTGTCACACCTTTGTACATCTTTGCATGCCTTCACACTTGGCACGTCTTATCTTGTTTGACATGTCTTCATATATCTGACACATGTTAGCATGCCCTAGCATTCCCTAACACACCTTGGCAGTCATGACCTTACAACTAGCATTACATTTTTGCATGACTTGGGAACATTACATTCACTAGAACACCTTGGCACTCCCTAGTTTTCATGCTCTCTGTTATCCTCCACTATGTCCCAGGTTGATGAGGAGATCGACGAAGGTAATCATAGACCAAGCTTTTAGTCTGGTAGCTAGTCCTACCAAACCAGAGAGGGCTCTCTCTATGAAATCACAACAAAGAGATGACTCGAATGTAAAGGATTTTAGGCTAGATAGCTAGGTTCAAGTGGGTTTTGGAAAATTTAGGGTTTTGTTGCTAGATAAGGGAGAAAAAACAGGTATCTAGGTCAGAGGATCAAAGGGTTACAACAGAAAATACGAAAAGTAGAAAGATAGCATTACTTTTGTGATGGATCTTATGGTTTTTCAGTGTAGTGTGGTGTTTATAAGAAGTGAAAGGTATTAATGAGCATGAAACATGAATTCATTAAGCAAGAAATAAAGTAACACATAATGATTTTTCCATCAAATCAGAGCTTTATGCAAAGAATTTTGTTTATAAAATGTAAGGAAACCCATTGAATAATTGATGAATGGAAAGATAAGATTAATATCTTTCATATAAAGCTATAACAGAGAAAAAATAAGATCACAAACTTACTGCACATGAATTCCTAGATAATAGTTGCAAATTGTGTCCTTTGATTTCCAGAAAATGTCGAAGTACAAGCTACAATAGTTCTCTCCTATGAAATCCAACCCATTCTATCACTGAGAAACTGATACATAAAGACCAAAACAACATCTCCCCACTCCTAGGGGTTGAATCAATTACTCTAGGAATTGTTCCATGAGGTGTTATAACCAAACCCTAGTGTCTAGGGAAGTTAAAAACGACTTCTAATATTAACTTTGACTCCAACCTCTCTCATAAATGAGGTCAAATTTACATAAAAACAAATTATAAATACTAACCACCCATTATTTACATTTACTTTTACCCCTCACATTCATCTACTTCACCCTTTTGACTTTTACTAGAGTCAAATTAGGAATTACAAAAAATTACAAAATGAAAATTTTACAAACATCTCAGAAATTTCCAAGTGTACAGGAGCTGTTGAAGGCCATTTTTGAGTGCCTTTCTGAAGTCTAAATCTAGATCGAAAGCCTTTTCTGGAAATCTGGGAGAGTGTAGCTGTCTTTAGAGTATTGTTTCACTCAAAATGACCAATTTTTGGCTGAGATATGGCCATTCTCCCAAGGTGTCTCCAGATGCGCAACAAAATGGAAATAGAGGGGTAGAAATGTGATTTTTAACCTCGTTTTGCAAATTTATCAAAACCTGAGCCCTAGATCAGGAAAGTGGACAAATGGGGTTTGAGATGGGATCATAAGCTTTACAGAAATGTTGATTTTACATCATTTGGATCCCTGAGGAAGAAGCAAAGCGTGAGTTCACTGTGTTGCTAGACAAAAAATTGCCAAAAGATTATAAGTCTACACCAAAACAAAAATTTTTGTCCAAACCCTCCCAAAATTTTTCCAGAGATTCCTCCTTAGCACACCCAGAACTTTCTAACACTCCCTATCATACACTATTATTCATTCATTTCCATGCAATTGAAACTAGTCCTTCCTTGTGTTTCCCTGACACTACCTAACTAACCTTGTCAATTCCTCCTTAGCACACCAAGAACTTTCTAACACTCCCTATCACACACTCTTATTCATTCATTTACATGCAATTGAAACTAGTCCTCCCTTGTGTTTCCCTGGCACTCCCTAGCATGCATTGGCGGCACACCTTAGCACTTGACACCTCTTGGCATGTCTTGGAATGACTAACATGCCTTGAAACTTTCTTGCATGTGTTATCACTTCCTGGAATACCTTGCACACCTTGGCACTCCCTAGTTATCATGCCCTCATAGATGGCCTTACTTTTTTCGTGACTTTAGAACCCAACCAAGTCCTTGAAAAAATAGTGTTGTCCCTAGACAAAAGTATCCCTTTATCTAAAATTGCCTTATCCATCCCCTTATCGTAATCGTAGGCTTACCTATTGCAAGTCCTATTATGAAATTATCCTAATACACTTCATCCTTGGGACACCTGGAAGACACTCTTATTCGTTCGTTTCCATGCACTTTGACCTAGTTCTCCTTTGTGATGCCGTCAAACTCCCCAACACTCCTCAACATGCATTGACATTGTCTGGCATGTGGTATCACACCTTTTCATTCCTTGGCATGGCCTGCCACTCCTTAGCTATCACGCCCTCATAACTACCCTTATTGGTTTTAAGACTTGGGAACCAACCGAGTCCTACCTCGACTACAACATCTTGACCAAGTTACAGTTACTACAATTTTACTATCCCTTGTTCACCTAAGAATGGCCTATAACTCATCTTAGGCTACTCATGCCCAATCTTAGCTCATCTCACATAAGAAGCTACCAAGTCAAGGCTCACGTCTAACCATGGCGATAAAATTACTAAGCAACATAGTTTAGATCATGACACGACATAACACCTGGCATGTCTAACAATCCCTTGGCAGTATGTGGCACATGTTGGCATTTCCTGCATGGCATGGCATGCTTTAGCACTCCTTATCATACCGTACCACTCCTTGACATGTCATGGCACTCTTGTATGCCTTGGAACTACCTAGCATATAACTTTGTCACTCCCTCCTAAGCACACTTAGAATTCACTAACACTCCCTATCATACATTCTTACTCATTCATTTCCATGCATTTTGAACTCGTTTTTCTTTGTGTTTATGTCGCACTCCCTAACATTCCCTGACATGCATTGGCACACCCTAACACACATTGGCATACCCTGGCATGTCGCCCTAACACTCTAGCATTTCTTGGCATCACCTAACATAACTTGTCATCCCCTCCTTAGCACACCTAGAACTCGTTGACACTCCTTGTCACACACTCTTATTCATTCATTTCCATGCATTTTAAACTAGTGCTCCCTTATGTTTCCCTGGCACTCCATTGCACTCTGTGGCATGCATTGACACACCCTAGCACTTGATACATCTTGGCATGTTTCACTAGCTTCTAATATGCCTTAACATTTCCTAGCATACCTTATCACTCCCTCCTTAGCACACCGGGAACTCACTAACACTTCCTGTCACAAAATCTTAATCATTCATTTGCATGAATTATTTTCACCTATTTCTCCCTTGTGTTCCCCTAGCACTCCTTAACACTTCCTTCCATGTGTTTTTGATGGACAAAACACTATATATAGGGTAGCTCATCCTCCATTTGTGGACAAGCAAATTTGGTTAAGTAAGTCTGTAATAAGAAGTGCAAAGATAACCAACCAAGAGAAGGAAACAAAGAGAGAAGATTTTGGTGTTGTTTATGGGTCTGTTTTAGGGGTAATAGATCCACACGTGTGAAGGAAGGAAGAACTATCCACTACAGAAAAGGTCGAAGATCTTATTGTTGTCCAAGAAGTTGAATTAAGGAAGAAGATAAGAAAGGTTACATGCCAAATTATAATAAGAGTTCATACCATCCAAGCAAATAAGATCAAGGTTCAAAAGGTTGGTCAACCACACATTCTAGGGTTTATGCAAGAGGGCCAAGAACTACAGATCTGATCCATGGAACTAGAATTTGAAGGATAGTTGAGTTATTGAAGGAATAAGCCTGATCATCATTGCCTCAAGGAAAAATAAGGAAGTTGAATCAAGGAGGCTTGTGACTTGGTCTTGGAGAGGTTATTAAATCAAGGGTCTAGGCCATGGTCTTGGTATTCGTCAATTGAAGTCTATATAAGAAGAAGATCTCGTTTGGGTTTTCCTCTCATGTTGGAGAGGTTTTGGCCCTGGTTGATTGCATATTCTATGTGTCTCTTGTCTCGTCCTTGTTTATGCATTGGTAGATGTTTGATGAAGAATATTGTTTTGAGCATTGTTTGTTATTGTGGATTAGTCTTGAATGTGATTGCGTATGAAAAATTGGCTGGGTTTGTAAACTATTAGTAGAGCATTGTTTGATTGATGCATGCTTCCTACAATAGAATGTGTCTCTTGCTTAAACATTTAATTTAGTGGAAACATGGGTATTTGGACAATTATTTTGGAATTTATGCACCTTACAAGTACATCAACTCATATAATGCATAAATATAATGGAAAGTTGTAACGTGTTACATCATAGAAAGGATGTTGATAAAATATGATAGCTTAAATGTACATGATAGTTTGGAAAGGCGGGGAATAACTCTTATTTAGTCATAGGTAGCCTAATCAATTCCTTTTTTAATATTTAAATGTCCATGATGATTTTGAAAGTAGGTGGGTAGCAATTCTTACTCATGTCATAGATAGCCTAACAAGTACTTTTCTCTATCTAGAATGATACTAGATACAAAACTTTTTTGTATTGTGTGCTTCTTCAATTTTTTAATAATATATCATGTTATAAAAACTTTAAAATAAGCTTCTCACTTTGGTTCTTGCATTTGTGGTAAAATCTGAACCCAGCTTCTGAAAGTAGTGTTATTCTGGAGGATACTAATAATATTTTTCACTCCATAAGGGTTTTAACCTATCTTTAGTCTTTGTTGAGTTTTTTTGGATGCTTGTACTCTAAAAATAAAGATGCATCCGCAGTTTTCTCACTTGCTAATTTAGAATCAATGAAAAAAATCAAAATAATTACTTACATTTATTTGTAGAGTTTACCTGAAATTGATGGAACATGGTGATTACATCAAATGAGTGTGAAATTGAATTTTGAAATTTTATTAATGTCCTCAATGCTTGGAAAATGTAATGGGGTCAGATGATAAGTTAACATGTAAGATATTTAGTGAGACATTGGTTCTCTTCTGAGAAAAGTATATCTAAACCAAGTGCAATACCAAGGAGAGAGAGGATTCTCTAGTGCGCAAAGCTTAGTTGTGTGGGGTTGGGGCTAAGGCATAGTCGCTCCATTTAACTGAAGTAAAATGAGAGGAAATGAGGCAATGCATACTTTGTAAATCTTAGCTATGAGGATTTGGGGTTCAAGGCTTAGTCATTTCACAATTGAAATAAAATGAGATCAAATGAGACAAGGACTTACAGATTATTAGTTATATGTAATGACATTAAGGTGAGTAAACACAAAGTATCAAAATTCGAAGTAGAATCAACCCTTGTGTATGAAAATTCAGTCAAGCACTTTTTTATGGCTGAATTCCCCCTCAAATATACATTTGATTAATGCAAAATCTTAGAAAACCATATCTATGTAATCGAGGTATCCCTCTTAGATGCAAAAACCTTTCCCCTTGGCTTCCTATTGACTTTGAGGTTGTGTTCTCATACACTTCTATATACTTACTAGGGATACTACACTCCAACATGACAGATTCTAAGATATATTGTGATAGGGGGGATGAGAGTTTTGGAAATCTTGTTGCCACAGGAAAGTCTTGCCATGTTCATGTTTAGTTCAACAATACTGAAGCAAAATGCTCATGTAGAAGGATTTATGGTGCTTTTTCAATTGTGGGAAATAGAAATTCCATACATTATGGTGCTTCTTGCTATAATATTACCGATTCATGGAGAAAGATCAATGGTTCCTTGGTAGAACTATACCAATGTGTGGGTGGGACCAGGTTCATGAGATTCATTTTTTACTACCATCACAATGAAGTACAACCAAATTGACTCATGAGATTCATTTTTTATTGCCATAAAAATGAACTACATCCAAAATGGTTATAAAAGATTGCATTGTTAAAAGTTAATTTTTAGGTTTAAAGTTTGACATAATAATTATAAAACCAAATCTCATTTGTTTAAATAACATGGAAACCCATAATATTAGTATTAGATAATTAAACATTAATAAAAAATATTTATAGTTTTTTTGTTTAATTATATAAAATCCAAATCTGAATTTGTTTAAAATTACAACTTACAACATGGTTAATTATTTTGTAATTTTGAAAAATAAAAAATATAATTTTTTGAAATGAGTATACAATAAGATAAGAAAATATACATTCCATACATTTTGATATATTCATAAAATATAATGTTTTTAAAATTTATAAAAAAATAAATAATTATAATTAAAAAATTTAATGATCATCCAAATTAAAAATTTAATTTTTACCGCATTTTCTTTCCCACCTTAGTGTATTCAAATGAATGTTGAGTAGTTGAAAAAAAAGGAAAGACCACTTTGCCAAGTTTTCTTCCCTGCCTTAGTGTATTCGAATGAATGTTGAGTAGTTGAAAAAAGAGGAAAGACCATTATGTAGCCTTTTATTCCCCACCTTAGTGCATTCCAATGAATATTGAGTAGTTGAAAAAAAAAAGGAAAGACCAAAACAAGTTTTCTTCCCTACCTTAATGAATGTTGAGTAGTTGAAAAAAAAAGAAAGACCATGGGCACAATACAATTTGATCTGTGGCTATATGGAAACATTGAGTAGTTGAAAAAAAAAGGAAAGACCAAAACAAGTTTTCTTCCTTGCCTTAATGAATGTTGAGTAGTTGAAAAAAAAAGGAAAGACCATGGGCACAATACAATCTGATATGTGGCTATATGGAAATAGATATAGGTTCTTTAGGGTTTCTAGATCTATGGCCATTCTTAGAATTGATATGCAAATTTGTTTTATATTTTCACATGAAATGTATGTTGAATAGTTGAAAAAAAAGGAAAGACCATGGGCACAGTAAAATGGCTATATGGAAACAAGGTACAGGTGGTTGGAACAATTTTTAGGGTTTCGAGATGGATGGCCATTCTTAGAATTGATTTGCAAATTTGTTTTATATTTTCACATGAAATGTTGCAGTAATTTGTTGGCAGTTATTGTTTCATGGTTGAATTTGGATGCGTTGAGAAATAAGATTGAGGAGGATCTCTTCAATGGCTTGCTCACAAAACATGGACCTATTTTTGCTGGGCAAATTTGGACCACGATAGAAGGATTAGAAGCCTTGGTATTTTTTCAAGAGCCCAAGAAAATACTTGCACAGGTACCCTTTCTCTCCTTTAATTCCTTCCTCCATTTCAATTCGTTCAAACAATCTACCAAGTTTTTCACCTGAAATTAGGTTATTTGGGTTTTGTTTTTTAAGAATTTAGCTTCAAATGAACTAGCCGCATAATTACTATATTGGCAATGAAATTTATATTAAATATACGCTGAAATCTTATAGTAGTTTGTTACTATACCACACCAGCAATTACAAAAAGAGTAGTCTGGTAGTATACCACACCAGGAAAACAACAGAAAAAACAACAACTTAGACTTCTTAGGGTAACTCCCTCTCCGCCCTCATTTCAATGCAATACGCAAAGATTTTCTCTCTCTTTCCATTTCACAGCAGTTCTTAATCAGAAATCTCAATTTCAAGTATAGAAAACGGAAAACGTTGTTTTATACGGTAGTTTTAGTTTTTTAATGCAAGAAACTGAGTTTTCCAAAAATGGTTCGTTTCTTGAAACTTTTTTATGGAAAACGTTAGGTTCATTTGCAATATGGATCTCTTCCCAATTGGACGTCGACATGAATCATAAAAAGCATTGGTTTTCTGGATAGTTTTTGAAGGCATTCTCATAGTCTATGGTTAGAAGTCAACCATATATAGGTTAGGTGCTAATAGAACAAGTTTTTTGCAAATAGGTTGGGTGTTCTCCCTAGTGACAACACCTTGCAATAGTGCTTAATATATCTTTAACAACCTTGATTATTTAGAGATTTTATTAGTTAAAGTTATGTTATTTTCTTAATTGTAGCCATTGATGTGTAGCAATGTATGGTTAAGTTTTTACAATTTTTTTTTTGTTATTTTTGTGTTGCTTTTATTTAAACGTGGATTTACTGATTGTATCTAATATTTAAAATGTGCATTTTTATATAAAATTATAAATTTAAATGTATAAGGTCTTTTTATATATATTTTTATAAATTAGTAATGTATATATATATATATATAGATATATTTAAATAATTTAGTTAATTTTTCTAGTTAATTAATTATTTTATATAAACATTGGGACACAATATTTTTTTTTGTCATTGGTCTGGTTTATAACCTCTCAAATGATTGGAAAAGGATTTTGATAAAACCATGCTATAGAAACTTTTATCAACTATTAGACTATCTATAATATTAAATATCATCAACCAAAGACATTAATTTAATATATAAAAAATAATGATCCACAGTTAAAATGGATCTAGGTTGCTTTAGTTATTAGCCTTTGAATATGCTACATTGCAGAAAAATACCATGGACAAAAACCATGGGTTAGGAGTACCATGGGAAAAAACCATGGGCAATAAAAAACTATGCATTGGAGAATTTTATATTTTATATTTTTTTTATTTGATTTGATTTTGTTTTATTTTGATTGTGTTAAAATGCCAAATATTATAACATATTCCCCGAGTGGAAAGGGTCTCTTGGAACAAAAATCTAACAACCAAAAATATATTAAGAGGGGCCTAGAACAAAATACCTAGATTCTGACATTTATTTTCAAGACTTCAAGGTCTCTCTCGCTTGTTTTAATTTATGAAAGAAAATTGATGAGAAAAAACTAATAAATTAAATAAATATTAAATACAAAACCATGGAATCTAACAAAACCATGTGCAAAAACTAGCAAATTAAATGAATATAAAGTACAAAACCATGGAATATAACAAAAATATTGGCCATAACATTTTTTCAAAAGTTATTTTAACATAAACAAATCTAGGGACTAAAAAAGAATGGTTTGGTAAGTTCTAACCATGGGTGATAACATTTTTTTAAAGTTATTTTAACATAATCATATTTAACAACTAAAGAAGAATGGTTTGGTATGTTATAACCACAAGTGATATTTATATATAATGTTTAGCTAAGTAGAAATTAAAAAAAATCACAATTTAATAATTTATTTCACTTATTTATATTGATCAACCACACTTGTTAATTGGAAACATTGACTCAGATAACAAATTTTAATGGATCTAATAGAATAAAATGAAAATTAATAAAAAAATAACTAGTATCAAGAAAGAATATCTAAATTCAACTATTAAAATTTAACATAAAAATAATTTTACTATATAAAACAATATATGTGATGCATTAAAATAATTAATATAAAACATGACTACATATAATAATCATTTAATCAATGCAAATACAAATATGAGATAGTCGTTATACATTTTAACAATAATTATGGTAAATAATATATACTAGCCTAGATCCATCTTAATTTCGAATATACCAACACCCTAAAGGGATAAAATATCTTTTATGAATTAGTAATTTGTATAGATATTTTATATATATATTTATAAATTAGTAGTTAAATAATTTAGTTAATTTTTTTTTCTCACAAACTAGCAATTTAATATCTTGTTCAACTATAATTTTAAAATATATTATTTTTATTATTATAAAGATTAGTTTTCTATTATAATGGATTAAAGATAATTTTTTGAAAGTTTTCTCTTTAGATTTTGTCTTCAAACACATGTTGTAGTATTTATGGTTCTGCAAGTGGCAATAGTTCAAGACAACCCTCTATTTTTGGCTCTATATCCAATGCAGATCAACTCAATCTCCACCATCTTGTTACCCAACCATGAAAACAATAACCCAATCACTGTGTGGAAAATGATAAAATAGATCCCAAATTTGAGTTCCACTCATGTCACATCCAAGAATATATACAATGTATGTGGGATCATGTACTCATCAAGAAAATGCAAAGGCTAAATCAAACTTGAATTCGGTGCCAAGCGTTTCTTCACTATTGTATTTGCTAGCCTAGAGGATCAAACATGGGTATTCAAGAATGGCTTATGTGAGAAATGGAAGCTTTTTTTATCACTATAAATATTAAGGAATGACCAATGTGAGTAGCTAAAGCCTATGAGAAACTACCTATGAACCATAGTATTCGAGAATGTTAATGATGAATGCTTGGTTTTATGTTTCATATTTTTCTTGTTTTTTCTCTCTCCTCGTTTCTTGAATGTGAAACAAATGATTGGTTGTATGTTTCATATTTGTCTTGTTTTTCTCTCTCCTCATTTCTTGAATGTGAAATCTCCAAACTCCATTTCTCATTCCGTTTCCCCTTTCTGGTTTCTAGTAACATAGATTTCAAGCCCTTCCTTTAGCTTTTGTTGAATTCCTACATTGCTCTCAACTCCAAAAGAAGGTGATAGAAGGGATGGGTAGAAAGCTTGGTACTCAAGATAGAGTTAAAGAGGAAGAAACATTGAGTCAAACACTGCAATATTCCTCTCGTGGGGTAAAAGGATCACAACAAGGCCACAATAAGCCCCCGAGAGAGAATGAAGATGCTACCGCATGTAGTGGTAACAATCAGAGTTTGGTGCATTGTCGTATATTAAGGCCCACTAATGACATCATATTATCAAAAATCTAAGCATGAAAATAAATTGAAACAAAAACAAAAGGGAAACCCTCACTAACTCGTCAGGCCCTTGCTCAATGATCAGGCAACATTTGGGTATGAAAAATCAGGGATCCCTTCTTCAAAGTCCATGTTTGCTTTTATAGATATCTTCATATTGATGGATGGCTTCGACCCTCCTCGAATGGCCATTGGATGAGTGTTGGGTAGTTGTATTCATTAAACTTCCTGGCAACTATTTGAAATTTTTTTAATTTAAAACTTTTATACAAAACTTTGACTTTCGCATTTTGTAATTTGGTGCATATGTTTTCCGCTCATGCCACATTTGTTTAAATAAACTACATATTTATTTCTTTTGATTACATTTCTCAACTATGGCCATGGATTTATCCTGGACAAGTAATGAAAATAAGGTATGTTCTAGGGAATTGAACATATGTGTTTTCATCACTTGTATTGATATACTTTGACAGCAAAGGCACGGAAACCTGAACCCATCGCTTCATCGCACTATGACTGATAGAGACTTTCCTAGCTGTTGAGCACAACACATAGCCCATATCATTCGAAGATATACTGGTGTTATTATTTCACCTTGAGATGGATATATATTTGTTTTATTGCAGCTAGGAAACAACCACTACATTACGATACATCAACTATACTCAAAGGCAAAAACTATATTTCCTGTACAACCACATTGAGAGTAATAAGTATCTTCCCATGTGTCATCATAGCAATAGATTCCATTTTGGTAATTCATTGTGTTTGTCATTCTAGTGGCCGCCATTATTGTGCAAGTTTCTCCTGTCACTTTTTGCCTCCATGAAAGTTGATAAGAAAATGATAAGACAATGCTAAATGTCAAATTTTAGTAGACATTCTGAAAACCTTTTTGATCCATTTTCTAACATGGTCCACAATGTGCTTTGATAGTACTATGATGTATCTCTTCCAAAACTTGATTGTCTTTCATAGCTGGAAAACTAATTTGATAAATGATCTCTTTAAATATCTCTTGGACTCGAATGTTATTGGATGTTCTTGAAGATGGGACAAGTGTTCACCCAAAACGTCCAAACAGATCACTAACAACACATAGTGTAATAGAAATATTCATCCTCATCCAATTATTGAATGCGGAAATATTCCTCTAAAAGCTTGGATTTCCCATACACTGGGGCTATTACTTATATAACCGCTGGTTTTATTTTCTCTTGCATGTTTGGCAATTTATTTGGAATATGTCAAAATATAGAGTTCCTTGATGTCTTCACTGCAACTTCTTGGATTCCATCTCAAAGAAAGGATTAGAGGATATTCCAAATATTATCCTTAGAGGTGGCCATTTCGACCCAAAATGTTGAGTATCCATGCCATCAGTCACACTCTTCTATGCATGTGTACATTACTAAGAAATTTATCATCAATAAACATTGTTGCAAGACAATAATTGTTCAAATAAATTTCTGAGACGTTCTGGATATCTAAAGATATTTCCTTATAAAGCTCAAGTTCAGCAAAGCATCCAACATATGGATCATGAAACAGTGGATCCTCACACTAATATATTCACCATGGGACTGCGACAAAGATATACAAATTGTAAACTCCCTCATGTATATGAGAAAGTGGTGTTGGAAACTCTCCATGTTAGAAGTGACATTCTTACCATATTCAAATGGTGTCCTTCCTCAATTTAAACAACTCTTCAATAATATGGTCACTCTCTCACATGTGTCACTTCTCCCAACCCTCACGCTTAATTGGCACGCTATACCTACACATTTCATTCAACAATGCGTGTGTCTTGGGACTTTATATCCACTGTAGTGGGCCTTCATCCCTCTTCTATTACAAAGCAAACTTCTTAGGGTAGGGGAAATCACAACTCCCTGTCCTCCCTCATTTCAATGCAACACAAAAGTCTTTTCTTGCTCTGAATCAGAAATATCAATTTCAAGCCCTCCCTTCCAGCTTTGGTTGAATATTTTCATTTCTATCAACTCCAAAAGTAGGTGATAGAAAGGATGGATAGAAGGCTTTGTACCCAAGGTAGAGTTAAAGAGGAATAAACATTGAGTCAGACACTGGAAGATTCCTCTCATGCGGTAAAAGGATCACAACAAGGCCACAGTAACCCCCCGAGAGAGAAAGAAGATGCTACTACATGCAATGGTAACAATCAAAGTATGGTGCAAGATTGTATATTAAGGTACCATTATCATCCCCTCAAGACTTCGATTGATGAGGAGAGAGAAAATATTTTAAAAGCAGAATCTGGAAAATTTGAGGCTATAATTAGCAAAGTGGAAAGCTTGCACAATTTTGTTTAGAGACCTTATGAGCAAGTTACAGATGCTGATACACTCTTTGATCTCACATCCACACTCCTCGCTACTGTTAACAGATCACAAAACAATGATGGTGATACTCCAGTTGATTTTATTAGTAGTGATATTCTAAGAAACTATAGTGACCAGGCATATGGAAGTAGGTCTTTGGAGGGAAATGATGATCAAACCCAAATATCATGGAGAAATATTGGGCTTTTAGCTGCTTTTATTTTCCAGCATGTGGCAGGAATTTGCACTATGCTTGGACCAATGGATAATGAACCCAAGCAAAGGAAAGCTATAGTATAGAGAAAACAGACTAAGCTGACAGAAAGCACTCGACCTGAAGCAGTGAAAGAGTCCCCGAAAGATGAAAAATCAGAAACAGACAAGAATATGGCAAGCATATTTAACATTTTATGAAAACAAAAGAAAGTCGGATTAGAGAATTTGGTTCTAAATACAATATCATTTTCCCAGACAATAGAAAACATATTTATGTTATCATTTCTAGTAAAGGATGGTAGAGTTGAAATAAATGTTGATGAAAAGGGAAAACATTTTGTTGTCCCCAAAAATGCTCCCAGAGCTACAAAAATGGCATCTTGAGAAGATTCTTACAGCCAATTTGTTTTTTTCTTTGATTTTAAATATTGGAAGTTGATGATGGAAGCTGTTGAAATTGGTGAGGAGTTGATTCCTCACAGAACCAATCCACTTATGATTCCTTGTTCTGAGAAGGCTGCAAAGAATCCTATCAGAGAGATTTCAAGAAACAGGGGCAGAGTGGTACCTGCAACTCTTGAGGTGCAGGAGGATGAATGTGGAAGTGATGATGGTGGTGGCGGTCTTCGAAGAATAGCACCGAAGAAGCAAAATAAGTGTCTCCTATGACTTCTAATGCTTTTTTGGGTGCTTTTTGTTGGAAACTATCTCTGTTTATATCAGTTCATTGTAATTCATACAGGGAGCTAATCTTTAATTTAAGCAATCTGGTATATAAACAATGCAATATTGTTCTCATAACTAGTAATAATTAAGTTTACTGGCAGTGAAAACCCCCGGTCATGTAGTACACCCCTTTAGGCATGGTTCCAAGGCTTGAGTAGAAGACTGGCATCACATAAAAGGAAATTGTTAATGTAAGATGTCAAGTTTGATCTGTTAAACCGTGATTAGTCTCCTTGTGACAGTATGTTGTAATTTTATGTTTGAAAAGTATTTTGAGATACCACATAAGAACAAAGTTTCCAATTGTGTAGGTTTAATTTGAGAATACATAGAGATGAGAGTAGGGTAAGGGCAGGTGAAAATATATGTAAATACAAAGGTTCAAAAAACTAGCTAGCAGCCCTTACCATACCCAAACCATTTTACTGGCATTATAGGGATAGAGAGATCCACCCAGAGGCATGTGGAGAATAAGTAGGGATATGCATGCTCTGGATTAACTAATTTCTTGAGCCTAGCTCAAGCAGGCACAACTAGTAGATGGCAAGAGATTGGGAATATATATCTATTAAGTATGCGTATATGAAATTCATTATGTCCCCTTTTGATTTTCAAGGTGGGAGGAATGCAATGGAGAAAGGGAGATCGTATTTGTCCTCTATATCCCACCTATCAGGACACTAGTATAAGTCCCAATAATAAGTGTTGGGTTCACTCATAAGTATATGATTGTAAAATGCCATCATGAAATTATTAAGCTAAGCCATCCTTTAGTTGAAGCTTCAAGAAAGATACTCGACCTCTTTTCAACCCCTCAATCTTCCTGGAATAGCTACAGAACAACGCTATTTAACCCATGTTGAATGCCACTTCTTTCTGTGATCTTAAACTTCAAACATCGGCCCTTCTCCCTACAAGATCACCCAAGAACAATACTCAAAACAACCTCTATTTCACACATTGTACCTACAACAAAACATAAGACTTCCAAATTACTTCTAGGGCTTATTTCTTGCTATCTTACGGATCCTTCTTGCAGTGGCTAGGGCCTCCCTTTGACTGTGTCTAGGGCCTCTCTCAGTGCTGCTTTAGGCCTTCCTTGACTACGGCTATATGCTTCTTCTTGATGGCTGATAAGGGCCTGCCTCTTACTACAAATTAAGGCCTCCTTTGCTATGGATAAGAGCCTTCCTTTTGCTGTGTATTTGGCCTCTCTTGACTGTGTCTTTATGCCTCTCTTGACTGCATCTTAGGTCTCTATCTAGATTGCATCTTAGGCCTCTCTCTTGTTCTGGCTAAGCCTCCTTTTGACTGTGGTTAGGGCTTCCTTTTACTGCAGCTAGGGCTTCCTTTTTGACTGTGGCTAAAGA
The DNA here is from genome assembly GCA_031772625.1 of Pinus tabuliformis. NCBI lineage: Eukaryota > Viridiplantae > Streptophyta > Pinopsida > Pinales > Pinaceae > Pinus > Pinus tabuliformis. The sequence continues at coordinate 589,257,720 of CM062818.1, forward strand.
TCCTTCAAGACTGCATCTCTGTCTCCCCTCATGAATACAACTAGGACTCCTTTGTGACCACAACTAGGGCTCGCACTATTGCAACCTGCTAGTCTCGCGCTGCCTGGGGACTCCTGCACTGTAACACTCTTTATTGCTTCATCTGCATCCTTCTCTACCCACATCCACCAGTCCTGCTACTCTCTCTTTGGGGCTCCCGTAGCAAGGTATAATCCAAGAGGTTGGGTACCTCAAGTATCTTCCATTCATTGCTTGTATTCCTCCTGACTACAGCTCAATGTCTCCCCACATCTTCTCTAGATGTACATGAGCACTCCCTATAGTCCCTAGCATGCCCTGGGACACTAAGACATGAGCACTAGTGCATTAACTATGCTAAAAGGTCACTTTCTTGTTAATTTGACCATGAATCTCTTCTACAAAGCAATATTTCTTAGCTTTGTTTATGCTAGTGGTTTGATAAGAAAATTTCTGCATTCTCTTCACTGAATTTCTTAAAGTTTTTACATTTATGCTTTTTGACAAAGAAGGGCTAACATTTTACCCTAGCTAAGTGAGGATGCTTTAAATAACCTTCTAGCTTGGTTCCTTTTTGTTCCATCTAAGCTTGGAAAAGTGTCATGAATTTACATTGAACAATATAAGAATCTATTCTTCTCTAGAAACAATCAAGCCAACTCTTTCATTTTGTAAATTACCTACCATTTCTGGACATATTCTTTCAAATTTCTATGTTGAAGGTGTTGGATTTAGGTAAGTGATACAAAATGCACACCTACAATTCTATTATTCATCTATTAGACCAGTAAAAATTATAGGCAAAATTGGAAGGGTTGGACATGAATGTTCCAACCATACTCTTATTGGCCTACAATACATATATTCATAATAGATACCTACAATACTATTGTTCACCTATTTTGCTAGTGCATATTGTAGGCAAACTGTTAATGTTGGACTTTGTTGTCTCAAGTTCACACACCAGTGATAAAGATGCAACGTATTGTGTGCATCGTTAGATATGTTTGACATTGCAATCTAACTGTTTAAATAAATGCATGTATAAAACTTCTATATTAGCAAATAACCATCAATATTTTTTTCTAGCATTTTGGGCTGAATTCACAAAAGTATGCTAAAAAGTGTCATTTCAATGTCTAGAAATTAGGACATATAAATGTGAGATATATACTCTACATATTTGTTTTATCTCCTTTTCAAATCTAAGTTTTTTTAGGCTACATGTTAATTGTTTGAACTTTGAACTTTGAATAAATTCTTGAATGGATTTTGTAAATACTCGAATGAATGCACTTCATAAGGCAGTGGTACCATAAATTGTGTTCTTTCAAAGATTTGACTTCCATATTTTCACAAAATAAAATGTTCTCAATAAGTACTTATATGTATAGATACTTATGTTTAGGATTATATATGTTTTGGAGTGGTTCCTTTCTGTTTTACTATAATCCTGATGCTGACAAGCTTTAGTTGACTTTTTTCATCAATTGTTCATAGAATATGCAAAAGATTTCATTGTCAAAATGTGGCAAAAATTACATTTCTCCTAATTTATTTTTTTATTTTTCATGACAAGATAATCATGTTGCAGGAATGAGGTATCCTACAGTCTGTTTCAATTTGTGGATATTTTTTTCCTCCCATTTTTTTACAAGGATGTAGATTTGATTTTCATGTTGATGGTTTTTGCATGTATCTTATCTAGCCCCAAATGCTGGTAATGGAGTGGATCTTGAGAAGTAGTCATGGAAACAGACTATTAGAGGTTAATGTTACAATACCACTTCCACCTGGTATCAAAAAAAGTTTAATGGTAAGTGACATAAAGAAGAGTTATTTAACGACAGGGTTGAAAGGGCAACCTCATGTCTTAGTTCTAAGTCATTTATTTGCATTTCTTAGCTCTAAGTCATTTGTTTTTGAGCTTTACAAGATCAATTATTTCACTAATCCAATAAGCATGGATTGTATTTGTCACCCGGATAGTTACTTGACATGGTTGATATAACATTCAATTCTAGGCCACTTTTATTTTAAGTCAAAGATTTTATTGATTAAAAGGATGTTCAAATTTTGATTGGTTTACTTGGAGCTTGATTTAATTTTTTTTCTAAATTCCACGTCGATGTTATTTTTTTAGGGTGAGCTCTTTGCACCAGTAAGGTCAGATGAGTCCTAGAACATAGGTATACAACAAGAACATCTTTGGCCTTTGTTGTGTATTTGTTATTCTTTATATCATTGATTGATTGTTATTGATTATGTAAAACAGAGGATGGGAAGGTCTTGCCAATTCTCTTGAAAAAACAAAATAAAATGGAGTGCTAGAATTGTGTTTTAAAGGGTGAGCAATAAATCAGTACTTGAAAGGTAAAACTCGAAAATGGCAAGCTATCTGATCTGGATCTAGAGACACAACAGACTGTGGATAAAAAATGATGGTATTGATGAGTCTTCCCATAAAATAAGCTCTAATTGTTAGACCACTGCCCAAATTTTAGTTATCTGCAATGAAAATAGTGACTCTAGCTTTATTTGTATGAATAATGACTTTGGCCATTGTCCTATTCATTTCCTATGAATGATTTTGATTTTCAAACTCCAACTAGTTTGTTGCTAAATTAAGTAAAGCTTTGATGACAAACTTAAATTTTTCAAATCTCTTTTCTAAATCTATTTTCTTGAGCAAATTTGTCTTTTTACTTTAGGTACTGTAGATTGCTACTGTGTGACATATGTTATGATCTAATTTTCTGGATAAATAGACAGAAGTGTTGTACAACATAATCTTTTTTAAATCTAAAGAAATAGTGTTTTCAAATACAAAGTTTATTAATTAAGAACATCTTTAAGACTTCTTTGCTAAGTTATGTTTATATTTCGGTAGGGGATTTTGTGTACACTGATATTGTGTTGTCTCTTTGGTTTTTGTCAGGTAACAATGGTTAATAAGGAATGTGTTCTTGAGCACCAAGAACACATCTTGTTCTACTATCAATAGGAAACTCAATGGTTTTCAGCCATGGCAACAAAAACACAGATGTTAGTGGGATATCCAAAGTTCATGTTGGATGAATTTAATACTAGTGATGATTTTGTTTCCTTGTGAGATAAAGAATGTCATGAGTCAAATTCAAATAAACAGAAACAACTCAAGAATGAAGGTGAAGCTATTTCTTTATGTCCAAGTCAATTTCTTTTATTTGTTGGTTGCTCTCATGTTTTGAGTGTGGACATGTGAAATTCCAAATTTCATGTTGTGGTATGTAAAGGGGATATATATATATATACATAATTTGTTTTTATCATATGTCGTTCATGGTTTCTGGAGATCCTTGTTACATTTGCATAGAAGTTTAGATATGATTCAGATATCTAAACACCAAACAACAACAACATTGAGATTTTTCTTTCACTCAACCTATAACATATTGCATTTGTCTTCATCAATGTTCTTCTTCCATATGTTATCAACTTATGACATTTCCTTTGCAATATTTGGTGCATTTTCTAGTTATAGGTCATTTATAGATTATAAATGTCTTCAAACTTTCACTTCTAATTGAGTATTCAACTGAACATATTGATTCTCTTATACATAATTATTTTTCCCCCAACCCATTTTTCATAACTTCCATAACCATTAAGTAGGGACCTGCAACTTCGATGTTTCTTTGCTTGTTTAGTAAAATATTGTCGAGACTTTAATTTATTGAAAGTTGTATAATTTACAATTTATGAAGTTTCAAGGTCTAATTTTAAAAGTCTAATTCTTTAAAGGGTGCTAGCTCAATGGAAGAGCACTTGATTTACAAGCAGGAGGTTGGTGGTTTGATTCCATCGTGCCCTGACATGATCCATATGGAATGGGATTTTGACCATCACCAATGAGCTTTGGTGACATTTTTCAACCATCACAAAAATATGAAATGGTGACGGTCAACGAACACCACCATATATATGCATCAATAGTGACAAACCTCAAAGGTCTGTAACCATAAATCATTATTGTTGATATGAAACGGTGATAGTCAATGTCTGTCATTATAGTCATTATTCATGATGGACCTTGAATGTCATCACAAAACCTATACTTATGGCAATGTGACTTTTGGTGAGGGTCAATGAATGTCACCATATATGCGCACCAATAGTGACAACCATGAAAGATCCATCACAATAAATCATTGTTGTTCATATGAAATGGTGACAGTCACTATCCCTCATTATAATCAATATTCGTGACGGACCGTTAATGTCACCATAACACCTATACATTTGGTGACATTCATTTTTTTTGTGACGGAGGCTATGGTCTATCACCATTGCTCATATGAAATGGTGATGGTCGCTATCTATCATTATAAATCATTATTGGTGACGGACTTTGAATGTCACTACAACACCTATACCTTTGGTGACGCCACCTTTGGTGACGTTCAGTTTTTGGTGACGAAGGCTATGGTCCATCACCATTGCTCATATGAAATGGTGATAGTCACTATCTGTCATTTTAAATCATTATTGGTGACAGACTTTGAATGTCACTACAAGACCTATACTTTTGGCGACACCACTTTTGGTGACATTCAGTTTTTGATGACGAAGGCTCTTTTGACCGCCACAAATGAGCTTATGGTGACATTTTTTTCCCCTCACCAATGTCCCTTTTTCTTGTAGTGTGTTATAGATTAATCTCTACTGAAGTTCAAGGAACTATGAGTTTCTTGGAATCAAGAAGAAACATAAGTACAATATGAGGGACCAAAGCCTCTGGGTAGGACCCAAACCCAAGGGTCTTGTCCCTCTGAAGCTAAATCAAATGCAACTTACAATTTAGCTTCTCATTAACGAAAAGTGTAGGTCTAATACATCACATAAAAGTTGAAAATAACAATGTCAAGCCTAAAGCTTAATAGTTACACATAGCTGAACAAAAACTTCAAATATTAATGAGTTCTTCTTCTTGTTTATTTATACAAAAAGGTAGTTGAAGAAACTCCCTTGAAAGTAAGAGTGGTTCTCTCCTTGATCTTGAAAATGGTGGATCTTGTCCCTGCTGATCTTCACTTGGATTAGGAGTCACTCGGCTACTAATGAACTCGAACTGGTGAGAGGGGATAGGGTGATCCCAAGCCAAGTTTAAGGAGTTAAGTAGGTGGAAAAATCCCCTATATTCTCTCCTAGTTGTCTCCATTAAGTCCCTGCATAGTAGTAGCCTAAGAAATTTTTCATTTTCCTAAAATTAAACCACATTAGGCCACATACTATGGCAACCACCTTTTACTCCTCTTACTAAGCATAATATAAAAAAATGTGAATTAATGTAAGAGAAGAATAGTTTTAAGGCTGGAGGATGGCATATTGATCTTCAAAATGTACCTATTGAAGGGTCTCATCAATTGATATACCTTTGATTTTCACAATGGAATCTAGGAATGCATTTTGTGGGAAGCTTTGCAAAGAGATTCATTTCCAGTTTCATGTTGTCATCCATTGGAAATTGAAATTACGGGCTCAACACTCAATCTGTTGGGAATTTGAGCACAAATGGATTTCTCTCTCTTAGGAAACCTTAGTAGCATCTGACATTTCTTCCACAATCAATCACATATGGTTGAGGGCTCCTTTGTATGAATGTAATTCTTAGGTCCCGAGGTTTTATTTGGAAACTTGTAGAAGGCAAGGCCCAAATGGAAACTCCTCCAGAATAGGCTCCTCTCTTGACATTCAGAGCTTTAAATTAAGTTTTATAGAACTAGTAGAGACTCTGCATGTAACTGTTTATATACTTTTCTATTTCTAAATTTTAAGGATGTCTTTGGCTAGAAAAAAGTTTATTAATTTTGGCTCTGAAGGCTATGAAATAATTTTCTTCCATGTTGGCGAGCTGAGAAATTTTTTATTTGATTGACATGGTTCATTGCATAGATAGGGAATTTCTAGTTAGGTCTCTACAATTCATCTTCTTTTTTCTAGTAGTAGGAATTGTCTTCTTTCTATAATCTTCTCCTGGTGGTTAGGCTCCCTCTCTTATGAAGGTTGCTACATGGAGCCTCCCTACCATTATATCCGCATGACCACTAAATTTAATTTTGATTCTTCATCTATGTACACCCATTGTTCCCATTTCCTATCTATTCATGAAGATCTTTAAAAGGATGATTACGACATATAGGTTAAATCCTACCAAATTTATTACTCATAGATTATTTTTATTCTCTAGCACCATATTTCAAGATTGGAAGATGAGGTGGATGCTCTCAAGGTAATTGTAACATCCCCCATGCTCAATAGATATTCTCGATCAGGTCAAGATCGACCCTTGGAAGATCCTCACAAGTGAGACATTAACCTCAACATGCCAACAAATGAAAGTGATTAATTTGCATGTAAGAAAGGTCACTATTATTGTTTTTGATCCTTTTCCAATTACATAAACCCTTTGAATGAGTTCATTGTCCCTCTATTTATGTGTTAGTACCAAAAATGTAATGGTTCAATAGTTAGGTAATGGTGTATAGTCATTTAATAGGTGTTTTGTCAAAATTCCCATGACACATTTTTGGAAAATGGCATTGTAATATCCCATGTATTTTTTAGAGTGTTGGTTCTCATTTTTTTTTGTGTGGGTATATATATATATATGTTGGGAATAATTAATATGAATTTTCCTCATACCATTTGTTTGTATTAAGAGCAAAGATACATTGAAAGAGAAAGGTAACATATTTTATTAATCAAGAAAAAATTTAGACTTGCAATTCGCTCAAATCTCAAGTTTCATTGATATATTGAAATAGATATCATTACATTTTTTTTTATGAAAATATAATTAATTTTAGAAACTAACACTCTTAGTAATTACAAAATCTCTTTAAAAAAATTGACTTTTACATTTTCTTTTAACTATTTATTATCACATTCTAATAAAGATTAACAACCATACAGCTTTATTTTAATTACATTTCAAATGATACAATCAAATTACAATATTAATGAATTTTTATTAATATTATTTTAAAATCACAAAATTAATTTATAAGATTAAGAAAGTTATATTTATATCAAAATAAAATATATTTTTATGAGTATTGAAATCTGTAAATTATTATGTGGAAAGATCCTTTTAGCCATACAAAAGAGATGTATTATTCTTTTTGGGAAGTTATATATATATATGAATAAAGACACTTTGTATTTCATTCCAAATAAAAATATTTACATAAGTATTTTGGCATAATAGCCATGCACACTCTAGCTAGACATAATACCATTCACCAGAATAATCACAAAGAAGACATAAACCTAATTGATCCAAAACATTATCAAAAGTATAACATCTCCATAACTCATGAAATTACATCGAAGAGAAAACACCTCAATAACCAAGTGTGTTATGAGGATATGAAGGAAAGAAATCATAAAAAAAAAACACAAAATTTCAGTCATAAGCATGCCACCACTAAACCCAAAAGCTGTCACATACCCATGTAAATATGCCTAAGTAACAAATGAAATAATGGAAAATTAAAAAAAAAAGTGGTCAATATAATATTTACACTTCCCAATCGTGAAAACATTAAAAACATTATTATGTAATTTGATTTCTTTTATAAACATAACCATATGTTTTATCCCTTTCGATTTTCAAGCAATTGATATGACAGGTACTAACTGAGCTCATATTATTATTTTAAAATTCGAGGTTATTATAGTCCTTTAAATCGATGAGAATTTGACATTACATATTGACGGTCACTCGTATGACCTAACTATGGGCATTAATTACTATCTTCAATCCTAACTGTAAGGTATGGCTTCCCTATATTTGACAGTAACACGTTTCTAGAGTCTTTGGAGTGTGGCACAGCTAGTCATCTTGGTCTCGATATGAGCTCCACATCTACGGTAATCTCGAAAGCATTCACATCGGACGGTGGAAGGGAAATCTCGTTATTCTATGTTTTTTAGTTGCATTGTTTCCTTGGCATTTTCTCACTTCCGACAAGGCTTACCATATCCAGGCGAAAGCTCTGAGTCTTTCGCACAGGTAGGGTTTTACAATGCCACTTTCCTCTGATTTTCTTGTTTATCTGCTATATTTTATTTCAGGGTTTTCTCCTTTCAAGATTTTCTGGTTTCCCTATATGGCTCTCTTCTCCGAAGGTGGTGATTAAATGACTATTCATTCCTAGGTATAGAGTTATGCATTTAATCGTATAAGCTTGTTGCTTCCTCTATTAAGTTTCCAGTTCAAAATTTGTGTATTTCTCTTGCCTATGTGACTTCTGGAGGGTTTCATTGCCCTCCCTTTCTTGGAATGGACGCTGGCATTTGAGTCTGCTGAGCCTTGTGAACTACAACCATGCTTAGTTTCTGATTAAAGTGCATCACTCGAGCTGTGATTCCCACCTGGGGTTTAGTATTACAAGAGGGAATTTCTTATTCCATTTGAATATTCAATCAAAATTCATAGCTCCAGCTCGCATTATTATTAAGCTTTATTATTAAGCTTGTTTCTTTTTTATATTAAATGGTCTCTTGTTGTAATAAAATGTTCGTCAACATTGGATTCGGTCTAGACTTTCAGCAACTATTTATTTTGTTTAGAAGTTCTTAGATTGGATGTGTCTATCAACCAGGATTGATTCTTGGTTTATCCTGGGTGTTAGGCCAATATTCATTCAGGGAGATACCCAGAAAATATTAAGTTTTATGAGGGCAAGTCCACGCATTACTGTGGCGAAACCCTCGGTAATATGAACAGATTGTTGTTTCTTTACCAAATGACTTCAGTTCTCCAGATTGTATCATTATTTTGCTACTGCTATATATTAAGAGTGTTTAGAGTTTGAAGGTTTAATTCATGTTTTAGACTGACTATTATTCGGATGTGTTGCAATTTTGTATTTTCATAGAGTTACAATGGTTATCTTGTGTATGTCTAATACAATGATTAGTCGGTTATTGTCTCTTCTCAGTGTTAGAACTGTAATATAAGTCTATTCATAACACATGTTCATTCTTTGCAAATTTTGTTTACATTGTAACATTTAAGGTGTAAATTTTATAAGCTCTATATGTTTTTGATCTGTATTTTATAGTACTTATTCACACACTTTAGTTTCTTACTGTCTTTCCCTAATGCCTGAGGTCTTTTCCTTTTATGATTATAAGTTAAATGTTTTGTCAATTCCCTATTTAGAGGATTATATAATTGTTCTTTAATTCGTTCAATGAATTTGCAAATATTTTCTTTATGTAGAATACTAATAATAAATCTTTAATTTAGATCAAGATGCTCTTTCAATTCGGTACAATAAATATTTGAAACATATAGTAAACCTACTACCCATACATCACAAGGATATACTTATATGAGTACTCGTTAATTTCCTGTCTGATACTAGACCATAGATCACTTATCATTTTCCTCCCAACCATGAGACCAGCTATTCCAGCGCGAGTCTCCACCCGAGCTATTCCTCACACACATGATTTCTTCTTAATACTTACAGCCTTAACTTGCCACCACTATCTAGTCCCAACCAGACTTAGCTTCATGAACTCGTCTGACATTTCAGCACGATATTCTCATTCTCAGTTCAATCTTTTTTTTTTCTTGATCTCAGGTACGCATACCTTTTTGATCTATTCATCGAGAAAAAATCTCCAAGGAAGTAGTGAGGGATAGGTAACTACCTATCCTAACTACATGACATGTGAGAAATACATAATTGTCATTATTACGATATTTCACTTCCTGCATAGCTTAATAAAAATTAAATAATGTATAAACTTATAATAGTATTCAATGTTTTCAACTAAAATAATTAAATATTTACAATTACCAGGGACATCACATCTTCCCCCCCAAGATTAAACATCGTCCTGATGTTTCTCTACTGTATATAGATTTGGAAAAGTCTTCCTCATAACCTATTCATCTTCCCAATTGGCCTCCTCTAGCCCAAAGTGTTTCCATTGCACTTTAAATTGGTGATAACTCGTTTTTGCAACATTACTTCTCTCCAATCGAGTATATCCAAGGGTTCGACCTACACGTAGTAAAAAAAATTTAGTCAGCCCTTTCCAGTTAGCCTTGAAATTTATTTATAATATACTATGTTCCTTAGGAATTCATCTAAATTACTTGTATATCCTTCTAATTGATTATATGTTTAGGATCATATATGTATTTTTTTAACACAGAAACATGAAAAACATTATGCACACGTATATGGCTGGGCAAAGCAAGCTGATAAGCCACCGGTCCAATTCGAGCCAAGATTTGGAAAGGACCACAAAATCGGGGTGCTAATTTAGCACACCCTCCCCATTACAGGGTACTCTTCTTGGCTCGTAGACGATTGTAAGCATGATCTCCAACTTGAAATTCCTGAAAACTTCTCTTCTCGTCAGCAAAATTCTTTTGTCGGTCCTGAGTGGTCTTTAAATTGGAGCGTACTTTTTTAACCATATCTTCCATTTCTTTTAACATGTTAGGGCCTAGCATTAATCTATCTTTTGGGCTGCCCTAAATCTAGGGTGTCCCGCACTTGCGTCTATATGACACCTCAAATAGACTCATTTGCAAGGATGTATGGTAGTTCTTATTGTAAGCAAACTCCACTAAATGTATATAATCCTCCCATTTAGATGGCTGCTGCAAAACATAGGTTCGCAACATATCTTCCACTATTTAATTTACTCAATTAGTTTTCCCATCTGTATGAGGGTTGCAAGTAGTGCTAAAATGCATTTGGGTGCTGAAACCTCCAAATAAGGCTTTCCAAAAAGCTGATGTAAAATTTACTTGATGGTCGGAAATTATGACCTTTGGTATTCCGTGTAATCTAAAAATAGTTTGCATGAATATGTTAGCAATTTGAATGGCCTTGTAAGTAGATTGTACTGGTATGAAGTGATCATATTTTCTCAATTTTTCTACTACCACCATTATTGAGCCATTCTACTTTTTAGACTTAGGTAGTCCTGTAATAAAATTGATGGAAATATTTTCCCACTTCCATTCCGGAATAGGCAATGGGTGGAGTAGTCCAGCTGGGTGCCGGTGTTCCACTTTCACTTGTTGACACTCCAAACAACGAGCCAAATATTCAACTACTTCTTTCTTCATATCGGGCCAGAAATATTCCTTTCTGAGTGCAGTGATTAATTTCTGATATCTGGGATGGCTTGCATAAGGAATTTTATGATATTCATCTAAAATCAATTGTTTAATATTTTTCTGGTTAGGCACATACATTCTTCCTCTATAAATCAATATACCTTCTTGATTTACCTCATACCCCAACTGTTGTTCATTGTTGTTCGGAATTTTAGCTTGCTGCCATAAAAATTTATATTCAGGATCCTGTATTGCTACTTCTTTAATCTGCTCTTTAAAAGTGGTATGCACTTCACTGAAAGAGACTTCATAAATGCAATTTTCTTTCTGACTTAAGGCATCCACAACTCAGTTCTCCTTTCCTTTCAAGTGCTTGATTTCAAAGTCAAATTCCCTTAGGAAGGAAACCCAACAGGCTTCCCTAGCATTCAAAGTGGGTTTCTTAAAATAGTTAGTTAAACTATGATGATTAGTCATTAATAATATTTTCTTACCCATCAAGTAATGTCGCCACATCTTTAAAGTGTGAATCACTGCCGTTAGCTGTAAATCAGGCCGAATAATTTTGTTCGTGCTCCTTAAGTTTCTGAGACTCATATGAAATAACCCTACCCTCCTGCATTAGTACGTCGCCTACACCTTCCTTGCTGGCATCTGTGCAAACCACATAATCTTTATTCGAATCTGCAATGCTCAAAATGGGTGCGGTGGTAAGAAAATGTTTAATCTGGTCAAAAATTATTTGACAATCCATGGTCCAATTAAAAAAATTTCCTTTCTTTTGCAGAGAGGTAATGGGATATGCCACCCTAGAAAATCATTCAAAAAATCGCTTATAGTACTTAGACAGACCCATAAATGATCTTATATCAGCCACGTTCTTTGGCACTGGCCATTCCATTATAGTTTTTATTTTCTTTGCATCTACAACAATTCCATCTCTGGTAATAACATGTCCTAGATACTGGATTTTCTCTTTAAAGAAATCACATTTGTTGTACTTGGCGTACAACTGATGCTCCCTCAAGGTTTGCAGGACAATACATAGGTGCTCTTTATGTTCTTCTATATTTCGAGAGTAGATTAGTATATCATCAATAAAAATCAATACATACTTATCGAAATATTGATGAAAAACATTGTTCATGAGACACATGAAGGTCACTAGAGCATTATTTAGCCTGAAGGGTAATACAACGAACTCGTAATGCCCATAATGAGTTCTAAAGGTTGTTTTAGCTATATCTTCTTCCTTTATTCTAATATGATGGTAACTTGAATGAAGGTCAATCTTTGAAAACATGGTTGCTCCCTTCACTTGATCAAACAATTCATCAATACGAGACAAAGTGTATTTATTCTTGATTGTAAATTTATTTAGTCGTTGATAATCCATGCACATTCATAAGGTTCTGTCCTTCTTCTTAACGAAAAGCATCGAAGCTTCCCAAGGTGATACACTTGGGCGGATATATTTTTTATCAAGCAATTCCTGTAGCTCCATTTTTAATTCTGTTAATTCTGGTATGTTCATGCGATAAGGAGCTTGGGATACTGGGACAGCTCCTGGGATCAACTAAATGGTAAAATCTATATCCCTCTTTGGAGGTAATCCCAGAATTTCTTCAGGAAATACATCCAGAAAATTCTGTACCATAGGTATATTTTCTAAAGAAACAGATTCTTCCTTTGAATTAGTATATCCTACTTGTATTTCATAAATTTGACATCCTTTTCTGATACATTTTTCTAATTGAGAGGTTGTTACTAGTCTTAATTTTAGTGGTCTTAGTATACCCTAGATTTCCTGCCTTTTTCCTTCTTCATCCATGTAGTTGATAGTTTTGTCTTTACAGTTAATGAGGGACGAACACTTCTCCAACCAGTCCATACCTATTAAGACATCATATGATCTTAAAGGAAAAATATTCAAGTTGCCATAATAGACTGACTTGTTAGCTTTAGGGGGAAATCACTGACTTTAGCCAACACCCTTCTCTTTGCTGTCGTGGCTAGTTGTACTAGCCAAGGGTTCTTAAACTTAACAGCTTTTAAGCAACATTTTTCTACCACTTTGGGACTAATATAACTCAAATTAGATCCTGGATAAATCAAAATAGATATAGTTCAGTGGAAGATCTTACCTTCAAATTCTACCATTATTCATTGGTATTTCGCCTGATGATGTTTGAGGTCAGCTTTGATTTAAGGAATACTCCTTGCCACTTCTCCTATGGTTGATGCTTCTTGAATCTGTGCAACTTGATCAGTTCCCTTATGGTACAGACAGTTTTTGACATAGTGTGGTTCTCCACATCTCCAACATTGAGCTGGAGCTCTAGCCATTGTTTCCACTTCAGTTCTACCAGATTGCTCATTTGTCACGGCCTCAATTAGAAATTTGAATCTGGGCTGATTTCTATTCTTATTTATGTTTTCTTTACCTTTATGGTGTCCTTTGTTGACAATAGTCTTATTCCCTTTGTTGCTAGAGGTAAACTTAATCCCCTTTTTATCAGTCCATCTCTTTCCTCCATCTCCCTTTTGTCTGTTTTGTTGATAGCATAGATGAGCCTTTCTTATAACTTCATCCATGGTCTTCAGATTATCAAATTCGAGACGCTCTTTCATGAACAGTGGCAAACTACTGATAAATCTCTGCACTTTTTATTTTTCTTCTCATATGTAGGGAACATATCGTAGCAAGGATGTAAATTTCACTATGAATTCGTCCATAGTCAACTGACCCAGTCGAAGGTCATGAAACTCTTTTGACTTCTCATCATAAAATATTTAAGTTAAATATTTCTCAAAATATTTTTGAAAATTTTCCCAAGCTATGCTCTACTCATTTACTCCACATACCGTTTTTACCTCTTCCCACCATAAGGTGGCTTTTCCTTGCAGCTAAAACATGGCTAAGCAGGCTTTTAGATTATGATCATATTCATACAAATGGAAATACTTATTCATATTGATAAGCCAAGCTTCATCTGCCTCCTCCTATTCACCATCAAAGAGGGGAGGTTTTATTTTCCGAAATTCTCCTTGTAGCTCTATTTTATGTTGTTTCTGTGTTTTTTGATCTGATACATTGTCAGACTCTTCCTCTTGATTGTCTTCGCTGCCTTCTGTTTCTAAATTCTCAGTTCGTAATTCTTGATCGCTAGTCATGTTTCTATGCTCAGGACTGGGAATTGGTTTTCGTTGATTTTGTCTATCAGACAAACTCTTAATGATATTTTCATGTTCCTACATCAACCTTTCATTGTCTACCCGTAACCGGGCCATCTCATCCTTCAATTCTTGCACAATTTCCAAAATGATAGTGTTAGTATTGTGTGGCTCCTCCCCCAACTGTACCCACACCTCGGGATTGGCTTCTGGAAAAGATGTTGGTCCTATTCCTGTCACGGGTCTGTGTCGTGTAATTCCTGTCCTCCTCATGCTGGCTACTTTTCCTTCTTTCTCTCTCTCTCTGTGCACATCACAAATTTTGTTATTCATTCATTCTCCAGAGGTCTAAGCTTTGCAACCTGAGCGCTCTGATACCACATGTCACATACCCATGTGAATATGCCTAAGTAACAAATGAAATAATGGAAAATTAAAAGAAAAGTGTTGAATATAATCTTTACACGTCGAAATGGTGAAAACATTAAGAACATTATTACTAATTTGATTTATTTTATAAACATAACCATATGTTTTATCCCTTTTGATTTTCAAACAATTAATATGATAGGTACTAACTGAGCTCATATTATCATTTTACAATTCGAGGTTATTATAATCCTTTAAATCTCTGAGCATTTGACATTACATATTGATGGTCATTCATATGACTTAACTATGGGAATTAAATACTATCTTAAATCCTAACCATAAGGTATGGCTACCCTAGATTTGGTGGTAACACGTTTCTCGAGTCTTCAGAGTGTGGCACAGCTAGCCATCTTGTTGTCGATATGAGCTCCACATCTACGCCAATCCTAAAAGCGTTCACATTGGATGGCGGAAGGGAAATCTCGTTATTCTATGTTTCTTAGTTGCATTGTTTCTTTGGCATTTTCTCACTTCCGACAAGGTTTACCGTCTCCAAGCCAAAAGTCTAAGTCTTCTGCATAGGTAGGGTTTTACAATACCACTTTCCTCTGATTTTTGTGTTTATCTGTTGTATCTGATTTCAGGGTTTGCTCCTTTACAGGTTTTCTAGTTTCCCTGTCTAGCTCTCTTCTCCAGATGTGGCAATTAAACGACTGTTCATTCCCAGGTATAGAGTTATGCATTTAATTGTATAAGCTTGTTGCCTCCTCTATTATGTTTCTAGCTCTACATTTGTGCATTTGTTAGGTCCCTATACTACTAGTGTAACAACTTATTGTTATTAGTACAACCCCATTATAATATTGTTGTGTCCATGTAGTCCCCATATTGTTATTATTGTGCCCCATAGAAGCCCACTATTGTTATTATTGTGCTCTTACATTATTATTGTTATCTCAGCTCTGATTATATTATGACCCCTTAGACTCCTATATATAGAAAGGAGGTATTTTCATTTGTATCATCTAAGAATTATTCATTTGTGTAATGTAAAGAAGGATGCCCCCTCGAAGAGGCTGAATTATAAGGTGTTGATCTATCTTTTCTATCCTTTTGTGAGATGGTTTCATCACATTTGGTATCGGAGCGTTGGATTCCAGAGTTTCGCTGCTCCAAACAAATCATCGCAGCATTTTCCTTATAACTTTTTCGCTACAAAGTTTTAGAATCTAAAAAAAAACTATTTGAGATGAAATCACACTGAATCTCGAGTTTGAATTTCAGATCTTGTCTCGCTATATTTGCGGATATATGATTTGAGGAAGTTAGGGTTTTTGCAAGCTCCAAAATTTCATCTAAAAGACATCATCCTTGAATTTTCGCTATAATGTTTTCGCTACAAAGTTTCAGAAGATAAAAAAAAACCCATTTGAGAAGAAATTTGTTTGAACCTCGGGTCCAAATGTTAGTTATTGGCTCGCTATATTTTTGGATATATGATCTGAGGAAGTTAGGGTTTTTGCAGACTCCTGAATTAAATCCTAAACAAGTGACCTTGGGCAAATCATCATAACTTTCTCTTTGATAATCAGATTGAAATTTTGTAAGAAGTTGCAGAAAGAAGATGGACTGTAGTTTTCTGTGAATCGGTTTCTGGTCCTAAGGTTTAAACAAGGACACGTGTCACTTCGTACAAGTGCGCTCTATTGAAGCAGTCTATAATCAGGTGATCGTGGGAGATTTGACATAACTCTTCCTTGCAGAATCCAATTTCGATAAGATTGGTGGCATTGGAAAGAGGACGCAGAGGGATACTGCAGGTTGTGATTCCAGAACTTGGAGATATGAAATTACAGAGTTACAGTCGTTTCAAGATTGGGCTCCTAAAATAAAGAAAAGGCGATATGAGGAAGTTTTATGGCAAGGATTCGGTAAATTGGATACTACAGATGTAGTAATATTTTGATCTACATGAGGTGCAACTGTTACAAAAGGTACGTATTTCATTTTCATATTTAGAACTAGATCAATTTTTATGTATAAAGGCCTTTGTTCTCGTAAACCACTTGTTATGTGGTCAATTTTCATGAAGGAAATGATAGCACATTATGAGGATACAAAGAGAAACACCTTCTTTAGCCAATTGCTAAATCTCAAACAAAAGAGTTCAATGGAAGAGAACATTGAGGACTTCAAAATTTGAATATAAGGGAAAATGATATTCTAGAGAAGCAGAGGATTGATGTCTCCATAGGGACTTTAAAGGATAACATTCAACATGAGGTTCATCTTTGGGAACCTAATTCATTGGAGAAGGCATTAGCGTTGGAAAGAAAAATCGAAAGAAAAATTATGGAAACAAGGAAGTCTACACCTCACAACTATAAAGATGAATGTGTTATTTCTCCTAGGCTTCCACAACCTACAAGGGTGACACCACAACAATTGGAAGAAAAAGAGAAAAAGGGCTTTGTTACAATTGTGATAACAAATATGTTAAAGGTCATAAGTGTGCTAAGAAGAAATTATTTTACATAGATTGTGAATTGGAGGAAGAAAAGGAACAAGAAACATCAAAAGAAGAGGATATACACTAGGAGCCAACCCCAGAGAAAGAATAAATGAATTTGACCATACCTTGTAAAGAATTGAAAAGAATTACCACTCCTCAAACTCTCAAGATAGAAGGACATATCAAGAAGAAAAAGGTTCAAGAAGTAAAAGATCACCTCGAGAAAGAACAAATGAATTCGACCATATCTTGTAATGCATTGGTTGGAATTACCACTCCTCAAACTATCAATATAGAAGGACATATCAAGAAGAAAAATGTTCAAGAAGTTAAAGATCACATTGAGCATCAAGAAATGAAACCGACCATATCTTGTAATGCACCTGAAGAAAGTAACACTCCTCAAACTGAAGATAGAAGCACATATCAAGAAGAAAAAGGTAATAGTGTTGATTGATTCAGGCAATACCCATAATTTTATTCATTGTAAGAAAGCCAAGGAATTGAATTGCTTCCTATATCAAGCACCAGACTGTCAAGTGATGGTTGCAAGTGGAGGAACCATAAATTGCTCTCGAAAGTGCCATAATATCAAGCTATCCATGGGAGAATATGTATTTAATAGCCCAATATTTCCATTCCAATAGGTGGTGTTGATGTTTTACTAGGAGTCCAATGGCTACAATCTTTGGGTAGGATAGATTTAATTTTCAAGAACGTTTCTTGAATTTTTTTGGGGAAGGAAAGGAAGTTGAATTGAGAGGTATCGAAGGGAAACTAGGAAGGATAATCAACTCTAACAACATGAAAAAGCTTCTAAATAAACAACAATGGGGCGTAATTGCACAATTATGTTCACTAGAGGATCCCACATCGAAATCATGTATTTCTCTAGATCTCCAAAATGTTTTGGAGAATCATTCCAAGGAATTTGAGACTCCCAAAGGCCTCCCACCTATTCGTGATCATGATCATGCTATTCATTTGATTCCAGGAAGTGTTCCTCCAAACATTAGGCCTTACAGATATCCATATGCCCGAAGGAGTGGGAACTCATTCAAAAGTTGCAGAAGATCCCAGTTCAAACAATATTGTGAGAGCTTGACAAGGAAGGAAAAATCATATTGGAACCTGAAGTAGTCACAGAACCGATAAATTGACAACTACGAAATAGATAAATTTCAGAGTATGTCATCAAGTGGAAGGACTTACCCGCTGAAGATTCCACATGGGAGGACATGAATTTATACAGAAGCATCAAGAACTACTCAAGTGTTGAGGACAACACTTTTTGAAGGAGAGGGGCATGTTAGGTCCCTGTACTACTAGTGTAACCACTTATTTTTATTAGTACAACCCCCTTATTATATTGTTGTGTCCATGTAGTCCCCATATTGTTATTATTGTGCCCCATAGAAGCCCACTATTGTTATTATTGTGCCCATAGATAATTATTGTTACGTCGGCTCTGATTATATTATGACTCCTTAGACTCCTATATATAGAAAGGAGGTATTGTCATTTGTCTCATCTATGAATTGTTCATTTGTGTAATGTAAAGGAGATTGCCCCCTCGAAGAGGCTGAATTCTAAGGCGTTGATCTATCTTTTCTATCTTTTTGGAGCTAGTTTCATAACAGTATTTCTCTTTCCTAGGTGACTTTTGTAGGGTTTAATCACCCTTCGTTGCCTAGAATAGATGTTGGGGTTCAAGTCTGTTGTTTGGCTTTCTGAGCCTTGTGGATTACAACCATGCCTGGTTGCCAGGAAAAGTGCATCGCCCGAGCTGTGATTCCCACCTGGGGTTTAGTATTAGAAGAGGAAATTACTATTTCATTTGAATCTTTAGTTGAAACTGTAACCTCCAGCTCACATTATTCTTAAGCTTGTTTATTTTTTATATTAAATGGTCACTGGTTGTAACAAACTATTCACTAACATTGGGTTTAGTGTAGAATTTCAAGAGCTATTTATTTTGTTTATAAGTTATTGGGTTGGCTAGGTTTATCAACCCGGCTTGATTATTGGTTTAATTTGGGTGTTATGCCAAGATTCATTTGTGGAAGTACCCAGAAACTGTTAATTTTTATGAGGGGAAGTCCCTGCCTTACTATGGCAAAACCCTTGGTAATATGAATAGACTACTGTTTATTTACCAAATGACTTCAGTTCTCTTGATTGTATCATTATTTTGCTACTCCTGTATATTCACAGTGTCGAGAGCTTAAGGGTTTAATTCATGTTTTAGACTGACTATTATTCGGATGTGTTGCGATTTTGTATTTGCATAGAGTTACAATGGTTATCTCATGTATGTCTAATACAATGATTAGTTGGTTCTTGTCTCTTCTTAGTGTTAGAACTGTAATATAACTCTATGCAGAATGCATGTTGTTTCTTTGTAAATTCCATTTACATTGTAACATTTAAGCTCTAAATTTTATAAGCTCTGTATGTTATTTATCTGTCTTTAGTAGTACTTATTCGCACACTTTGGTTTCTTACTCTCTTTCCTCGAAGGGACTAATGCCTGAGTTGTTTTCCTTTTGATGATTACAAGTTAAATCTCATGTCAATTCCCTATTTAGAGGATTATATAGTTGTTGTTTAATTCGTTCAATGAATTTGTAAATCTTTTCTTTATGCAGAATAGTAATAACAAATCTTTCATTTAAGAGAGCAAGCTATTCTTTCAATTCAGTACAATAAATATTCCAACCATATAGTAGACCTACTACCTATTCAACAGAAGGATATACTTATTTGAGTATTCGCTAATTTCTTGTCATCTGTCTTATACCAGACCATAGATCACTTGCCTTTTCCCTCCCAACCGTGAGACCAGATAATCCAGCCCGAGTCTCCCCCTGAGCTGTTCCTCACACACAGGATTTCTTCTTAAGACTAACAATCTTAACTTGTCACAACTATCTCGTCCTAACCAAACTTAACTTCATGAACCTGTCTGAGATTTCAGCACGGTATTCTCATTCTCAGTTCAATATTTTTTCTTTTTCTTGATCTCAGGTACGCATACCCTCTTGATCTCTTCCTTGAGAATAAATCTCCAAGGAATTAGTTAGGGATAGGTAACCGCTTACCCTAACTACGTGACATGTGAGAAATACATAATTTTCATTATTACGACATTTCACTTCCTGCATAGCTTAATCAAAATAAATAAATGTATAAACTTATAATAGTATTCAGTTTGTTTAACTACAGTAATTAAATATTTACAATTACTGGGGACATCACATCTTGCCCCCTAATATTAAACATCGTTGCAATGTTTCTCTACTGTAAATAGATTTAGAAACTTCTTCCTCATTACCTATTCGTCTTCCCAGGTGCTCTCCTCTGGCCCAAAGTGTTTCCATTGCACTTTAGCTTGGGTGATAACTCATTTCCGCAACATTACTTCTTTCCGATCGAGTATACCGAGGGGTTTGACCAAGAACTCGCTTCCCGTTCGACCTACACTCAGTAAAAAAAATTTAGACAGTCCTTTCCTTTGGTAGTCAGCCTTGCAATTTGTTTATAATATACTATGCTCCTCAGGAATTCATTGGGGCATTTCTTGTTAGGTATTCCAATTCATCTTCCTTTTTCTAGTACTAGGATTTGTCTTCTTTTTATAGTCTTCTCCTGGTGGTCGAGTTCCCTCTTTTATGAAGCTTGTTAAATGAAGCCTCCCTGCCATTATGTCAACATGAACACTGACTTTAATTATGATTCTTCATCTGTGAACATCCCTTGTTCCCATTTCCTATCTATTCATGAAGCTTTGTAAAAGGTTGACTATGACATATAAGCCAATTCCTATCAAATTTATCACTAATAGATTGAGCACGCTGACAAAATTTTGGCTCTCTAGCACCAAATTTCAAGATTGAAAGAGGAGGTGGATGCTCTCAAGGTAATTGTAACATACCTCGCACTCAATAGATATTCTCCTTTAGGTCAAGATCAACTCCTGGAAGATCGTCGCAAGTGAGACATTAACGTCAACATGCCAACAAATGAAAGTGATTAATTTGCATGTAAAAAAGGTCACTATTGTTGTTTTTTGATCCTTTCCCAATTATGTAAACCCTATGAATGAGTTCATTATCCCTATATTTATGTGTTAGTACCAAAAATGTAATGGGTCAATAGTCATGTAATGTTTTATAGTCATTTAATAGGTGTTTCGTCAAAATTCACATGAGGCATTTATGAAAAATAGCATTGTAATCTCCTATGTATTTGTTAGAATAATGATTCTTATATATATATATATGTGTGTGTGTGTGTGTGGAGCATAAGTAATATGACTTTTCCTCATACCACTTGTTTGTATTAAGAGCAAAGATACACTCAAGGAGCAAGGTAAAGTATTTTATTAATCAAGAAAAAATTTAGACTTACACTTCACTCAAATCTCAAGTCCCAGCAAGATATTGAAACATATATCATTAATTTTTTATGAAAAATATCATTGATTTTGAAAACTACCACTCTTAGTAATTACAAAATTTCTTTAAATAAAGTTTCACTTTTACATTTTCTTTCAACTAATTATTATCACATTCTAATAAGTATTAACACCCATACTATATTTTAATTACACTTTGAAATGATACATTCAAATTACAATATTAAAACATTTTTATTAATATTATTTTAAAATCACAAAATTAATTTTTAAGATTAAGAAAGTTATATTTATATCAAAATAAAATATATTTTATAAATATTGAAATATGTAAATTATTAGGGGGAAAGATCCTTTTAACCATAGAAAAGAGATCTATTATTTTTAGATAAGTTTGATATATATATATATATATATATATATATATTTCCCAAAAAAAAATTACATAAATATTTGGGCATAATAGCCATACATGATCCAGCACCGAAATAATCACAAAAAAGAGATAAACCTAATTGATCCAAAACAGATTATTTATATATATATATATATATATATATATATAAAACATCTCCATAACTCATGAAATTACATCGAAAAGAAGACACCTCAACAACCAAGCGTTACCCGGATAAAAGAACGAAATCATATTTAAAAAAAAAATCCAACGATCTGTACCAAAGAAAACGTAGTACACAACCAACCATTCAATCCGTCCATCCAATAGTTGGTATCAAATATAACAAAGAAAACACAATCTACAACCATTCCATCTGTATGCAACATGAACACGTATCTCCAACGCAATAACAGTCCAACACTCCGCAATTATGGAGAAGCGTACCAGTGAGTACCCAAAACAAGAGAACCAGGAGTCGTGCATATGAATCCTTTTTACACTTTCAAAATTCGAAAAAACATCGAAACAAAGATCAGACCATTTCGTCAAAGTTACCATTACAGCCACACAAATAAATATTAGTAAAATTATTTATTTCCAAATTAGATTAAGTAAATTGTGTCTCTCTTTATATTTAAAATAATTAAAAGTAACAAATTTAAAAGTAAAAAATTCCTGAAACATTTCAATTATATATTACTTAGAATGATAAGGATATGTAAAATGGTGCCTTTCTCATTATCATAAATATAAGTAATTCCATTTATTGTCGATGGATTTGTTTCATTTTTAATTGACTTTGACCTTTAATTTTTAATATGATTTTTAATGTTTTATTGATTTTTTTTCTGGGGGCAATTTTTAGTTGATAAGCGTATATATATCAAGTTATGGGTGGATGTAGGTTTGTGGAAAAGAAAGTGTGAATAGTACATAGTGAACATAAAGAAAGTAGTAAGGAAAGAAATGGGTAAACCCTGTCCAAGATTTGGGTTAGGTCGCAAGCAAAGCTGACTCATCCAGGAGGCGCTAGCACTAGTCCCTACGTCTGCAGACCTTTCCGAGGAATTTCAACAAGAAATTATATCTGATGTTATAATAGAAGCGGGCCAGCCTATTCTGGTCTAACATAAATTGCTATAAACATGATATAACATTCTTTAACAAAGATCTATTTAGAACTATGGCAACATTTAAAATTCTTGATAAGAGTAAAAGCATAAGAATATTGCACAAGAAATATATATATAAGTATTAAATTATTGTTGGATATGCAATTTTAAAATTGGATTATAAAAAAAAAAGGTTCTGTTGAGGAATACTCGGCCATCTCCCCAAGAAGCTATAACCCAAGAAGTTATAATGAATTTACATGTCAAGGAAAAATTACATATTATAGAATATAGGAATTCGGAAAAAGAGAAACAACCCAAGCCTTAAACTACGCAAAAATACAACGAAGGGGTTCACCCTGGAATTCTCAACTTAATAAAGAAATAAGACAAAATGCTAGACTTACCATGGATCTAGATACCAGTCTTCGAAGATAGACTTGGAGGATAAAAAAGAGGAATCAAAAAAAAACTTGGCACTAGGAAGACTTAGATCCAAAACTTTAAGAAGGGAATAGAGAATATCGCTCAAAATACTTGTGTACCAGATCTCCAAGTGAAAGCGAAAGCCTGCGTATGACAGGAAATGCAACAGAAAGGAATTGGTTGATTCTGACTTAGAGTTTTCAGGGAGAATAAACCCTTGTGAAAAAAAACAAATTTGAGGATAAAAATTTAAATAATAATAATAATCCTAAATAGTTAAGGCATTGGTTGTGGAAGGCGAGGGACAAGTCTGTGCTAGTGCAGAAAGTATTTCCTATACTGTGCACCCTTTGTTTCCTTATACGAAGAGAAATAATGTACATATTGGTTAGCAGGGAAGTGGTGTACCCTAATTCTAGGCATTATAGAAAGATGAAAAATAGAAGACAAGCTTACCACGTGTACCTGGAAGGAGTCGAGCTGCTGTTGAGGGAAGAGCTCGGGATATTGACCATTCTTCATAACAAAAAAATTTAAAAACCGTCCTATGCCAAACCAGTTATAAAACTGTTTCTTGATAAGGTCGATAAATCCCATAAGGGAGTAAGCAATAATAATAAAAAAGTGTTCCTGTAAAAATCAGAGGGTCTGCAATAGTACTAAATGGCTAATGAGGATCACCTGGCAATCAAAACCCCTCGTCGAGCACCAGAAATGTTTGCACTTTGCTGATGCATGGCCTTGAGAAAGGAAGGACGCTCACCATTGCAGTAGGGATGAAGCTCCTCCCGTTATGCGAGCAACGAAGAATGAAAATATTTCAGAGCCTATTTCTCCAAAAACGATTGTCCGATGTAACTCCTTATTCTATTAGCAATTAGATTGGGGGTTCCACAGCTGTATGGTTGGGATGAGCCCGTACTCAAACCGCTAATAATAATAAAATTAATAAGAAATCTCTGATATTTGTGGTAGGTTCCAGAGGGTGTCAAATTACCAGGTGGCAAGAAACGAGACCTCTTCGCAAGAGTTCGAAGACCTCCTTGTGGAACTAAGGGTGTAGCTAAGTTAGCTATGAAATGTTAATCCATCCATGTTTATCATTAAAACCACTTAAAACTCATCGCATTAGCAAGCACACACCTTTAAAAAGAATATATACCATCATAGCCTTGGGCTTATCCGAATGATAATCAAATAACAATTAATGTTGAAATACATATGTATATAAGAAGTATAGATTATAACATTAAATTCGAGACGTCTAGTAATTAAAAAAAGTTAATATTATTAAAATAATTAAAATTCTATTAAAAGAATAATTTAAAACAAATAAGTATTTCTATAATAATTATTATTTTTATTATAAAATAAACTAAAATTATATATATATATATATATATATATATATATATATATATATATATATAAAATATATATTAAAGTTAATAATTATTTTTATTTTTATAATTATAAATATAATAATAATTATTACACTAATTATTAACTAAAATAAAAATTTTAAATTTTAAATATTGAAAAATGATTAATTTGAAAAAAATAAAAATATTTAAAAAATAATTAAAAAATAAATAATTAATTAATTATTGATAAATAGATATTAATTAATTATGATGGTCTCCACCTACAAGCGTTAGTGCTAGAGCTGTCTGGAAGACACCCAACTTTTAGGCACAATCCCTTAGCTTGGTCAGTAACGTAAAGTGATACATATATATAAAAGGAATGTAACGTCCAAGTAACTCTAACTCTATCTCTTACCAATCTAACTCTTATCAATGAGGGTTTATCTTTCTCCTTTATCTGTCTAGAAGAATATAATAAATCACTTTCATAGTGACAAAAATGATGAGAAAAAATACATGTAAAATTTTGTGGAATGTACACCATAAACCCATTATATAGTATGAGCATTTGAATATAGATATAATCATTGAAATAGTACCAGAGTTCGAAATACAGTGAAATAAAAGGGAAAAAGAAAAAATTGAATTGTATTTGTCTTGCCAAGAGCAAGGAGAAATAACCCCCGGTCGACGAAGTTATACTGAATTTATAACTCAAGTCAGAGGACAAAGTTTAATGAATAAAGTAAACTTTCATTTGTTTATGCCTAAGATAATATACGAAGCCAGAAGAGCGGGAACCCTAACCAAGACTTAAATTACGCAGAAAAATAACCAAAGGGCTCACCCTAGAGTAATCAACTTTATAAAACAAATAAGACAAAACCTTTGACCGACCATGTCTCCAACTATTAGTCTTTGACGAGAGACCTGGAGGGTTAAAAAAAGTGAATTAATAAAAAACCTAGCATGTGGAAGAGTTAGATCTGGAACCTTAAGAACAAAATAGAGAATATCGCTCAAAATCCTTGCACACTGGAACTGCAAGGGAAAACCCTGCATAGGATAAACAATGCAACGAAAAGGAATTGGTTAATTCTAAGTTAGGGTTTTCAGGGAGAGTAAACCCTTATGAAAAAAAACAAATTTTAGGGTAAAAATTTAAATAGTAATAATAATACTAAATACTGAAGGCATTGGTTGAGGTGAGGGACAAACTTGTGTTAGTGCAGGAAGTCTCCCCTAACCCATGCACCCTTTGTTGTGCAATAGGAAGAGAAATAAAGTAGTGCAGGAAGTCTCTCATGTCCCATGCACCCTTTGTTGTCCAATAGGAAGGGAAGTCTCTCATGTCCCATGCACCCTTTGTTGTCCAATAGGGAGAGAAATAAAGTACAGGGTTAGCAGGGAAGTTGTATACCTTAATTTGGGGCATTAGAGAAAGAAGAAAAACAAAAGAGAAACTTACTACTGTAGCTGGAAGGAGCGAAGCCACTATTAAGGGAAGAGCTCAGGATATTGATCAGAATCCCTTGTCGAGTAGTTGAAAGGTTTGTACTTTGTTGAGACCTACCCTTGATAAGGGAAGGAGGCTCACCATTGTAGTAAGGAAAACTCTACTCCCGTCATGCTAGTTGCGAAGACATAAAGTCGTTTGGAGTGTATTACCCCGAAAACAATTGTCCAACCCAACGCTAAGTTCTATTAGGTGTCGGATTGTGGGTTCCAAGGTGTATTCCTACGATGAGGTCATATCCAATCCACCAATAATAATAATAAATTAATAAAGATCTTTGACAATTGTAGTAGGCTCCACAGGTCCAGGTGGCAAGCAACGAGACCTCTTCGTGAGAGTTTGAAGACTTTCACGTGGTACAAAAGGTATAGCTAAGTTGGCTATCAAAATGTTACTCCATGTTTATAATTAGCATTTGCATCACATGTTGCAAAGGAAAGCTAAGTTAGCTATAAAATGTTATTCTGTCCATGTTTATAACTAGCATTTGCACCACATGTTGCAAAGGAAAGGCCGTAAGACAATGGCATAAGAAACAATAGTATAGAAGAAAGAACTCAAAATTTTATGTAATTTTGTTCAAAGTGAAGGTAAAGTTCAAAGTGAATGATTTAAGAAAATTCTCTTCATGAAGATTAAGTGATTTAAATGAAACATTTCATAATAAAGTAATCTCATATCACCTTAATTCATAATGCAGTGGATAATAGTTTTTTTTCATTAGAAATTGGCCTAATTTAATGAGGAAAGCTTAATAGAAAGACTTTAGCAGTAAGGGAAACATTAATAAACTCCCTCATCATTTGTTACGTGATGTTGTTAATTTAGTTACTTGTTTCTTTTTATCTTTATTTCACTTTGTAAAATGTCCAAACTATAAAATAATGGTATTATTTGTTGTCTACTTGTACCATTGTATTTTATCTAACTCAATCATTTCCATAGCCTCAACTAGGTGCCCATCATTCTCTTTCCAGAGTGACTCAATGTCTTCAAGTGCATTTCATAAATTTGGTATAATAAATGTTGGTGGAAAGGAGTGTACATTCCTTGGGGTAAAATTGTATTGCTCTTACCATGTGATGATGTCATCTAAATCTTGAATCTTTCTCATCACTTATGAAATCCCCCATTCTAAATGTTGTTTGGCCATGATGATGTTGACATCATAATCCTTGTTCGTGAGAATATCATTTAAAAAGACAATGATAAGTGGCACAATTGGTTCCTCACAATTCTAAAATTCCTCATTTTGATTGTTATTTAACCATGATAATATTGGCATCATACGTTCTAAAAAATTTGTTTTTGTGTGTATGTCTAATTTGATGGTTATTTTAATAAAACTCAAAATTTTAAAACTATTTTATAAACTAAAATTTATAAAATATTTTTATGTGTATGTTTAATTTGATGATAATTTTTTTGTTTGTTTATACAATCACTATATAATACTTTTAATATATTTTTGATAAAAAATAAGTGAAATTAATAATGTTATTAATATTGTTTAATGTAGTAATGATATTATCAATATAACAATTATATCATACATCAAATGACTAACAAACTAAAGATCAAAACGAAAACCTATTTTACAAAATAAACATTACAAAACTAAATTAATTTTTTTGGGTGTGTATGTGTAATTTGATAGTTATTTTAATAATGTTTTTTTTTTGAACATGGTGATTGGATAATTATGACGATCATTTTAATAGTTATTTTTTAAAACCAGAATGAATGGGTAATTATGTTAACAAAGATGGAATGAATATTTTTTAAAACTAGATTGAATGGGTAAGTATGTTAACAAAGATGGAATGAATATTTTTTAAAAATAGAATGAATGGGTAGTAATGTCAACAAATATGGGATGAATGGGTAACCATGTTAGCAAAGATATATATTTTAAAATAAGGTGTTGAGAATTTTAACTTAATTATCAATTATTATTAGGTGGATGGTAGAAAATATTTTTGTTGGTAGTAGTCAAACATAAAAGCTGAAATTTATTCTAGAATAGTTATGTCCTTTTTGTCCTTTTAATTAAATTAATTAATTAAAAAAATATGATAAGAGTATCTAAAGTGTGATATGAAATGAGTTATGGTTTTTTGGGTATGTGGTATTGATAAGCAATGGTATTGGCCCATGGTGTTATTAGGTGGATTGTAGAGAATATTTTTGTTGGTAGTAGTGACACATCAAAGTTGAAATTTATTCTAGAATAGTTATGTCATTTTTCACTTTTTAATTAAATTAATTAATTAAAAAAGTGTAATATGGAATGCATGTACAACTCCTAAATATGCAATCTAAAATGATAAACAGTTGTTTATTTTCTTTTAGAAATGAAAATCCTAGCTACTAAGGAAAGAAAAATATGATTCTTTCAACATAGAGCAGAGAGCACACACTAAATGCACTTTTCCTAAACAATTTCCACATGCAGTCTAAATCCAAATGCAGACTAAGACGACACTTTATCTTTCGAATGGAAAATTGTTTTCGATACTTCAAAGAATTGATAATTCAAATCAAATATATGGCAAAAGTGTAATCAATTATCTAAAAGAGGAAGACTTTACGACACTCTTTTTCTTAACTGAAAACAACAGTTGCGACACTTTCGAATCAAAAGATGACAGTTCGATTAAGCTATTGTTTGCAAAGGAGGACTATAAATGATGAAAAATACATAAGAAAACATTCACAATTCCTTATCAATGGAGGTTGAATAATGTGAAGGAAGAAGGTTTCAATAGTGATATACTGATCATAGATAGCAAAATTACTGAATATAGCTGAAAATAATGAAGAAAAAACCAAAAACTGGAGGCAAAAACAGTCTCATTTAATCATTACACCTATCCTTAAGAAAAACAGGGATGCATCTCACCTGCAGCACGCAGGAGGTGCGATGCATCCAGACTACCAATGAGAGACAGTGCGATGGTCTAGGGATGAGACGAGCTTGGTTTTCACCCACAATTTGTAGCTAAGTTCAAGGAT
Organism: Pinus tabuliformis; assembly: GCA_031772625.1. Classification (NCBI taxonomy): domain Eukaryota; kingdom Viridiplantae; phylum Streptophyta; class Pinopsida; order Pinales; family Pinaceae; genus Pinus; species Pinus tabuliformis. Next base: position 589,287,186 of record CM062818.1, read on the forward strand.
TTAGGCTGAGCTTATGATTGACAGTAAACACAAAGTATAGGGGATGATCTAGTGAGGTTATTGAGCTACCACTAGGGCACTTAGGATGTTCACAAGTCATATGTTCAGTTCATAAACCAACCCGGAGATTGACTGAAGCGGCGCAGATCTACTTTGCAGTTGCATAGAAAAAGCAGTTCGAAGGCTAGTTGGATTAACTTCAGGCTTTGTCTGTAGTTTATAAAGAAAACAACAGTAACAAACAAACAAACTATTTGCTCCCCAGTGGAGTCGCCATTTTGCTTCTAGGAAAACAAGTGTCCATTCAGAGCTGCTAGTCCCACTAAGACGGGTAGCTTTCTTAGAAACAAACAATTCGAAGTAACTTCTGTTTTTCCTTTATGAGAGATAGACGAGAGAGAAGTAGAGAGTACCAGCCTCTGTCTTTCACTTGGCTCCTTGCTTGTTTCTTCTCTCCTTTGATAGAGCTTCGCCACTCCTTTCTCAATTGTCCCGCTTCAAAGAACACCTGTAGAGTCAAAGCAACAAAATACCATCAAAGCATAGAGATCTATAACCATAAACAATGTAGAATCAGATGTACATTAACCATACAAATGCATACACAAATACAAGATTCAGAAATATACAAGTATATGGAGGAAAACTCAAATAGCTTTATTGATAGAAGTAGTAGAAGAGAGGATTACAACCTAGCTATCTGATCCAGCACCATCCTCCCAGCATGAAAGCCCTCTTCACCTCATGAAAAGCTAGATCACCCAACAATACAATGTCTCAAAGAGAAACCAACAACACTTCCTTACAAATTACAAAATTCCAGCCTCTGGATCTCTAGGATGAGGGATCCATATATAGATGTTTGCAGGGGAGTGAGTCAGCTTTTGGGATTTTGATTAGTGTCATTTCACTAATAGTTCTTGGATATGCTTGGATATTTCATGATCTCTTACTCATCCCTGGGCGAACTCAAAGAGGCAAGTGTCATATGAGCAGTTTCTAGAAGATTCTTTGAGTTTCCACCTAGCAAACTACTTCTGCCAGTTGTCTGCTCTCACTTATCGCACCCTACAAAAGGGCTTTTCAGTATGCATCGTACCCTCTATGTATAGCGGGTGAGATGCATTGCACCCTGAGCATGTAGCAATTTGTATGGTCTCGTTTTGACAAGTTCTGAGCAGTTTTTCAGGGACAACTTCTGGGAAATTATGTAATCAGTTGACCTTGATGCTTTAGGGTATGAAACAAACCTTTTAGGGGTTTGAGAGCCCTTGGTTTATTGACATATGTGATTGGGGTTGCAGTGCTCAAATATGTCTATAACAAAGATGAAGATAACAATCATCAGCACATGAAAGCAAAAGCCATTAATAACGGAGTTCATCCAAGAGGGACTACATCTTCGGGCCTTGGTGTCAAGATGGTGTAGGCTGCTGCATTATGTGTTGTCAATAAAGATGATGTACATAGAGATGATGTATCGATCATACAAGGAAGAATGCCCTAACGTAGGAGTAGCTCTAAGAGATGTTCCATAGCTAGAACTCTCAATCAAAAGACTCCTATCAGTATGACACAAAAACAATCATGGTGCGCATCTTGCCAACATGGCACAAAAGGGATGTCAAAACAAAACACATGCATGTCGACAACAAGAGTATCCCAGCAACATACAACAAGGGATGTCAAAACATAACATAAAGAGTTATGACCGAAAGTACATCACATAGAGAGATTCTGCATCAAATCAAGCATGGAATCATGACAACATGTAATAAACAAGATCCTGCATCAACATCAATCATGGATGTGTAGAATATAATGCAGAAAGAAGAAGTACATGAGCACATCATATACCTCACCACCAAGGGCAATCTAAAGCAAAGGCTGTCAAATTGCTGAAGCTTGCTGAAACATCGATCTCACAGCATTGCTCACAAGAAGAAGATTGTTTGCACATGAAGATGGACATCTGCACTGGCACATAGAAAAATGACTAAAAGAAGAAATGAGAGAAAGACAAATCTGAATACACCATCAGATTTGTGGCATTGAGTAGTGCTTAAGCAACTGTCCAAAATCTAAACTCCGAGAATTTGAAAATTCGGAGCTCAAGGAATCTTTTAGATTCCCTTGGGATTCCTCAAAGATTTTGTTTCAGGGATGAGTTGAAAATCCACTGCTTAGAGCTCAAATCTGATTTCACCATTAGTATCCCTATGGAAAACCATGAATAACAAGTATAAAGTCGACCGTATTCTGACAAAATGAAATTTTACCTCCTTGGGGAAATTCCATGGCTCATGGTTCCGCTCCCTATTTTTGCAGAAATCATGGTTCCATGTGCATTCTGGAAATGACTGGAAGATGCAGATCTCAGATTGAAAAACGGATAGCTCCATTGTGTTCGTGGTGACAAGAGGTGTAAAATCCATATAAAATTTGTCAATTTCTGAGAAGTTGAAAATTTTGCCCTCCTGCAAAATTCATGGTTCCTGCATTAAAAAATTATTAAACTGCCTCGATTTTCATGCCTGCTCCTGTCATGAAATTTGTGCATTCCTTTTCCTTCCAACTCTGGCAAAAACTGATTTCTTAAATAATATTCCTGGTGGAGTTACCAAGAAGTTGGTTTGGTGTAGTGGTAAAACTTAGGATTTGGTTGAGGGAGGTGAGTAGATCAAATCCCGTCCTTCTACTTTTATCTTGTTTTGGTTTCACAACCCAACTGTTATTTGATACTGGCACATTTTTCCAGAACTTGTTTGGTAAATAGTAATTATTTTAAAATTTTATAACCAAACTTGGGATTTTTTTGAACACACACACACACACACACACATATATATAGTTAATGGTTTATAAAAAAATGAATAAAAGAAGGCACATTTAATGGATAAACCAATGGCGGATTTGAGGCACAGTTTTAGGAGGCAATTGACAGACGGATCGGGAAGTGGATTTTAATGTAACGTTATATATATATATATATATATATATATATATATATATATATATATATATATATATATATATATATATATATATATATATATATATATATATATATATATATATATATATATATATATAATTGCAATATATGTGGTGGATATATATGTTATATATAGGGTATGGTTTTAATCAGTTTGGTAATATATTAATATGGTTAGGATTTGAATAACATATTAATATATGTTATAACCATATATTTTTCAACGGTTCGGTTTATGATATAGTTGGGATATATATATATATATATATTTGGTTATATATTTGTATTTATATAGTTAATTTAAATAACTATATAAAAATTTTAGTTATAACCAAAATATCATATGTTTTCTTGTGTAGGTTTAGGAGGCCATGGGAGGGATGCCAAGTGTCAAGATGCCATGTGGCACACTATGGGCCCCATTTTTTCCTTGCCATACCAAACTTTGAAGAGCTCTATCTTTTGTATACGAGCTTAGATTGACGAACCGTTCATGCCACCACAATCAGGAAGACGAGCCCTTTAAAATGATGTCAACAAATCCTCTTCTCTGCCATTTTGAATTTCAAGCCTTATCCATCCCCTTAGTGTCTCGAGATCCTCCTGGGTCAATCCTCCCCACTGAGTAGCTTTTGTTCCTCCAAAATCATGTAGAATAATTTGTAACTTTCTTTGTACCTTGTCTACATCTCGAGCATCCTGAAAAGGTCCTACTTCCATCTCCTTCACCTTTGTTCTTCTAAGCCTTAAGGGATGAGCCGACACTTGCCTTTTGCAACCTGTAGTACATTGTTTTGCAAAGTACATGCTTGAATGACATGACCAACTAATGACCCAATCGTCCCACACTTGCCATGAGTTTATAACACATACTCATTGGACAAGTTTACAACAAGATGGAAGCAATCCTTCAGTTATGACACAAGGCCAACCTATCACGGCTGCTTCAAAAAGTGATGGAAAACACATCGTCACTACAACACATGATTTACATTCATAAGGCTAGACACTATTGTTTTGACAAGTGATGGAAACATAACATCACTTTTAGAGTTTTAACATGCAACTCAAAATACGATTGAAAACATGACGAGACATCATTGTTGCTGACCAAGTGATGGAGACACATCATCAGTTTTACACTTTAAAATGTAACAAATGATTTACAAAAGAATGACCATGAAATGACAACATGTCTAACAACCATTTTTCACTGATCAAGGTGCATGGGTCACCTCCTTGAGGTGATTTTGCTTCTCGAACAACTGCTCTTCCCGCTTCATGCACTGATGCGTTGTCTTTAAGGCACTACTCTAGATGGAGCTTCCAAAAAGTGGCTCTCTGATGGTCATTTCTGTCGCAATGACTACAGTAGGCTTTCTTCCTCCATACCTTCTTAACCTATTTCCTTTCATGCTGTCAAGAGGGTTTTTCATGCCTCATGAGTGCTTCCATTTTTTCACAACACTTGGCAAAGGTATGGTTAGGTAAACCACAAAAAGTGCATGTTTTTTTATGCCTTTGTCTTCATTCATTATTAACAACATGATCATAATAAAAATGAACATTCGAAGATTGAAAGTGATTATACCTTCCTTTGCTGTTTTTGATGTTGGCATGGCAATCAGGGCTTGCCTCAGCTCTATCCCTACGATGGAAACTGCCATGGGATGATGGGGATGTTTTCCTATCATTCTCTTTCCTAGATGATGTCTCGGACGACTCTGACACCTTTGAGCACTCTCCTTTAGTGTACTTCGAGCCTGCAAATTAATGCTCATGCACAACCTCCAAAGGTTGAGTGATGCCTTGGTTGTTAGCACCAAGCTCTTTCTCCTCATGTCTTGTCTTTGTAAGGAGCCTCATATTTGTCCTTGTAATCGGGATCTCCATATCTCAAACAAACATCATACTATCAGAAGATGAAATTGAAAGGAAATCAACAAATCTTACCTTCTCTTTTGATTTGGAAAGAACCGATGCGGGCTGCTCATCATCCGTCGTTGGTGGTTCGCTAACTATCTCAGCACATTCCCCAAGTTCTTTCCTGACATACCCAAGTCCTTCTCGACACGGTAATTCCTCTATTTGGATGGGATTAATAATGCCTTGGCCATTAACGCCCAAGGCTTTTCCTTCATACCCCATTCTTTTCAATAGTTTGGAGCCAATTCCTATGGTGTGATTTTCAAACACAGTGAAATCATCATCAGGAAACATACATGAAGATGGAGAACTACTTTTTACCTCACATGAGTCATGCTCCAGCTTTTGAAAGGCCTTGTCCTTTGCTTGTAGTTGTCATAGCAAACTTTATTTTTCCTCTTTCTCTTCATGTAGACACATCTTCAATTCATCATTCTCTATTTGAAGATTATGTTTGTTTTCCTTCAATTCTTCCATGGCCTTCTATGTGGCTTGCAACTGAAGCTGCAATCGCTCCTTTTCCTCTGTCTCTTTCTGTAGAGTTTCATATACAATTTCCACTCTCCTGGAAATGTTGAACATGGTCTCGTACATTTCTTTTTCATTCTATGCCACTGCAGGTTCCATTGTTTACACTGCAATTGACATACACATAAAGGCCGCTCTGATACCACTTGATCCATGTCTGGGTGTGAAGAAGGACCTTTTCAAGACCTTTTACTTTCGTGATGTGTTAAAACTGCATTTTAAAAGAACATTAACAAATACTATTGCAGACTGTAAAGAAGAGGAACATAACAATCATCAGCACATGAAAACAAAATCCATTGATAACGGAGTCCGTTCAGGAGGGACTACGTCTCCGGGCCCTGGTGTCAAGATGGTGTAGGCCACTGCATTATGCGTTGTCAATAAAGATGATGTACACAGAGATGATGTCTCGATCATACAAGGAAGAATGCCCTCATGCAGGAGTGGCTCTAAGAGATGTTCCACAACTAGAACTCTCAATCAAAACACTCCTATTAGTATGACACAAAAACAAGCATGGTGTGCATCCCGCGAACATGGCACAAAAGGGATGTCAAAACAAAACGCATGCATGACGACAACAAGAGTATCCCAACAACATACAACAAGGGATCTCAAAACATAACATAAAGAATTATGATAGAAAGTACATCACATAGAAATATTCTACATCAAATCAAGAAAGGAATCATGACAAAATGTAATAAACAAGATCCTGCATCAACATCAATCATGGATCTGTACAACATAATGTAGAAAGAAGAAGTACATGAGAACATTATATACCTCACCACCAAGGGCCATCTAAAGCAAAGGCTGTCAAAGTGCTGAAGCTTGCTGAAACATCGATCTCACAACATCGATCGCAAGAAGAAGACTGTTCGCACATGAAGATGGACATCTGCAATGGCACTTAGAAAAATGACTGAAATAAGAAATGAGAGAAAGACAAATCTGAATACACCATTAGATTTTTGGCATCGAGTAGTGCTGAAACGACTATCCTAAATCCGACTTTTGAGAATTTGAAAATTCGAAGCTCAAGGAATCTTTTATATTCCCTCAGATTCCTCAATGATTTTGTTTCAGGGATGAGTTGAAAATCCATTGCTCAGATGTCAAATCTAATTTCACCATTAGGATCCCTACAGAAAACCATGAAAAACAATTATAAACTCGACCATATTTTGACAAAATGAAATTTTACCTCCTTTGGGAAATTTCATGGCTCATGGTTCTGCTCCCTATGTTAGCTGAAATCATGGTTCCACATGCATTCTGGAAATGACTGGAAGATGCAGACCTCAAATTGAAAAAACAGATAGCGCCATTGTGTTCATGGCGATGAGAGTTGTAAAATCCATATAAAATTTGTCAATTTATGAGAAGTTGAAAATTTTGCCCTCCTGCAAAATTCATGGTTCTTGCATTAAAAAATTATTAAACTGCCTCGATTTATGTGCCCACTCCTATCTCGAAATTCATGCAGTCCTTCGCCTTCCAGCTCTAGCAAAAACTGAGTTCTTAAATAATATTCCTGGTGGAGTTACCAAGATGTTGGTTTGGTGTAGTGATAAAACTTAGGATTTGGTTGAGGGAGGTGAGGAGATCAAATCCTGTCCTTCTAGTAAAAGATAAGTTTGTTAAAGTTATTTTATGAAAATAATGATGCGTATGTTACTATTATTAATACTTTTATCTCATTTTGGTTTCATAACTGTTATTTAATATTGGCACATTTTTCCAAAACTTGCTTGGTAAATAGTAACTATTTTAAAATTTTGTAACCAAACTTGGGAATTTTTTATGGTTTATAGTAAAAGATAAGTTTGTTAAAGTTATTTTATGAAAATAATGATGCGTATGTTACTATTATTAATCCATTTAATTATAATCTGATATAGTAAATATCATGTATGTGTTAAGTCATGATTATTACTAATGCAGTGTTGGCACAATTTAAAAGTCTATCACCTTTGCAACACTAGTTATATTATTGTTGAAGATTAAAATACTCTCAAAGACCATTGAGTTTATACTCGTATTGGAATTAAATTTCAAAATATTTATGACGCTACCAACCTTCTTGATTGTCTAACTAAACAAAACTATGATGATCTTGAAACACTTCTTTTAATGCTTTTTCAGCATAACAATAAAATTCGAAATAACTTTTAATAATATCTTTTTATCTTCTTATTTACCATAGTTAGTCTTAGTGGATGATAATCATCATTATCACCATCATAATTACATACTATTGTAGAGAGTTTGCACCATTTTAGAGTTGAGGAGAAAATAAATATAGGATCAAATTAAATGTTGAATGTTACTAGTAGCATAATTTATTTTTATTTATTAGTTGTACATTTATGTTAATAAAGAAGTTGATTGAGGCTCGCTTTATGAATAATATATTAATATGCAAGATATATATTAAGTATAAAGTTATTTAATGACAAATGAAATTTTTGGTAATGTGTCCAATATATACCATTATTTGGAACTTTCACTAGATTATATTTTTTCAAAATGAGGAATTAGAAAGTTACTTAGTTCACTAATTTTTATATAGATATTCACCATTTTTTGTGTAAAAATTATCATGATAAACTTTATAAAACAAATTTATATAAACTTGAAAAAGAAAATATTTCACATATTAACCTTGGATTCCTTACATTATCTATTTTAATATTTTTATGGTTTATATTAAAAACATAAGTTTGTTAAGGTTATCTTATGAAGATAATGATGTGTGTGTAACTATTATTAACCGATTTAATTATAATCCGATATAGTAAATATCATGTATATGTTAAGTTACGATTATTACTAAGACAATGTTGGCACATTTTAAAATAATGGAATTAAATTTCAAAATATTTCTGACGCTACCAAACTTCTTGATTGTTTACCTAAACAAAATTATGATGATCCTGAAACACTTCTTTTAATGATTTTTTAGCATAACAATAAAATTCAAAATAACTTTTAGTAATATCTTTTTACCTTCTTATATACCATATTTGGTCTTAGTGGATGATAATCATCATTATCACCATCATCATTATATACTATTGTAGGAAGTTTGCACCTTTTTAGAGTTAAGGAGAAAATATTTTTTTAGGATCAAATTAAATGTTGAATATAATTTATTTTTATTTATTATTTGTACTTTTATGTAAAAAACAAAGTTGGTTGAGGCTTACTTAATGAATAATAGATTAATATGCAAGCTATATATTAAGTATAAAGTTATTCAATGATAGATGATCATAGTAATGTGTCCAATATATACCATCATAGATCCATTTTAAGTGCACATGTAGGGATCAAATTTCTTCAAGTGCAAACATTTTGAGAGTGAAAGATACAATGTATTATTTTTAATTGTTGAAACTTTATTTGTGAATGCTAAATACAGTATATATACGAACAAATAATAATTTTGACCATAAAAAAAAAAAGAAAAAAACCTTTTTTTTTTTTATATATATAGATATATATGAAGTTGATATTGACATAAATTAGTTAACATAAATCTTCAAATAGTTGCTTTTGAAAAGTATAAGATTTAAACGTCTAATTCACACATTTTTTTTACTTCTAATTACTTTACAAAATATTCTTTCTTTATATTCCCCCCATATTGGGCTGTAAAATGAGCCTCTCGTCTCAATTACTAATCATTTTAATGATCAAAATCAATCATGAATTATAATAGTAACAAAGTAGTACAATTTGATTATTTCCAAATACAACAAGAAGGAGAGAAAAATGATTAAGATATTTATTACAAATGTTTAGTTTTTATCCCTGTAATGTTTAAGGATATTATATTGAAAAGAACATATTAACATTCATCTAAAACTTAGATTCCTTACATTATTTCTATTATCATTAACATTTATATTTATGTATTAAATTTGACTCGTGAATACTAGATTGTGTAAAAAAATCTTAACTATAAAGTTATTTAACAATATATTAATATTGTTTTTCTTACTATTCTTGACCAATTTAAATTGACACTAACTACTTTTCCTAAGTTGAGTACAAATTAGTTATATTAGTATAATGTTGGCACCACTTCAAAATCTATAAGAGGAAATATTTTATAATTCTAGTTGTGTTGTTCAATGATCAAAATATTTTTTTTATAAATTAGAGTGCAACAAAATAGGGAATTTGATTTATATCAATTATAATAAGGAAAATTAAGGAAAACTCACCTCAAACATTATATCAAGTGTCTAGCATTTATTCATTAAGTGTTTAAATGGTTTATATTAAATAGAATACTAATTAGGTACTCCACTATTACCAAGTTTAGAAGATGTTTTTAGGTGCATTATTGAATTTGATTATGCATATTTGATATGGTGAGAAGTCATGTTGGTCAAATAAAGCTTTGAAAACTTAAATATTTTATAGCATTGTCATGTAATTTTTATAACGCATGATTACATTGAAATATTGAATAATATAAAACTCCTTCAAACAAATATGAAGAGAATATTTATACAACAAATATGGAAAAATGTGTCTGAATGTATATTAATAGATCCTCCAAAAAAAATTTACATTCATGTATCATATAAACCTACTCTTCAGATATTCGCTCAAGTAGATCAATAATGGCTTCTACACCATATTTATTTATCTTGGTCTTCTTGCAATGTTCTTTCTTTGGCATCCATGCCCACACTATGGTATTAATTGGAATAGAGCCAAGTTCTTTGTCATCAGGGTTTGGTACCCAATATTGCTCTAAAAATTTTCCATTGTATTTCCCTGACATAGGCTTCCACCAGTCAACCTTTACATGAAAATTCTCACTTTCATTATCCCTAAAGATATCTGAGATGGATTTTGCCATCCAAATCATCTCACCTGCATCCTCATTTCCTGATCTAACTAGCAACATCTTTCCTTTCTCAACATCAATCATCGGATTGAATGTTGGCTTTGGCTTGTTGCATTTGGGTCCAACATATATTGGTTCATCTATCGCATTATCAAAATCTCCATCCATAATACTTGAGATTACTTGGAGTGCATTACAATCAACATCAACAATGTGCCTTGTCTTGGGCCAGAAATCCTCAGAAGATGAATCACTTCCAGCTATTATTATATGATCATTATAGATTCCATCTAATGTATCAAGAACTTTTTCCCAATACACTACTTTATTTTTCCATTCCTCTGTAACAATTGGTGAATCCTCATTCCCAATAGTGTCTTTCCACATTTTTATGTATGATGTTATCCCTTCCTTTAGTTCTTTTAAATAGACATCATTCTATTTGGAAGCTAAGAAAGATGGCTTCCCTATGGGAATTATAGATCGACCTTCATCATCTATATTCCATAACTCAACTAGTTCTGACCACTCAATATCTCTAATTGATTCTTTATACCTTAGTATTGGAACATCATTGAGTATAAGAAATTGGAAGTATTGGAAATTAAGATTTCCAACTAGTGCATTTTTTCCCTCCATAATGTATCCATTAAGGAAACTTTTGAAGTCATAGACCTTGTCAATAAGTGTAGGTGGAAACACTCTATTTTCTTCTATTATGTGATATGTATCCATCATTTCATGTAAAGAATAAATATATTTACTTTTTAGGTTGGAAGACATTCTTCCATAGGTTCCATCTATGTCTTCATGGGTGTGCCCCACAGGCAAGAACCCAACCTCAACAGTGATGAAGACACCAAGTGCAGTTAAAAGTGATAGAAACATGAAAAGATAGTGATTCTTATTGTCACTTACTGCATTGTCCAGCTGTAACAACAAATGTGGAGGAAGAGGTTTAAAATCAACATTTTGACTTTTTGAAATTCCAGGAGATATAAAATCATCCTTGTACCCTTGACATTTTGAGTAAGTAGAGGTGTCAAGTAATGCATTTGTAAGTGGGTTTCTTGAAATTCCACTTTCATAAAGTAGATCACCATACATATCCATTTGTGGGTGTTCAAGGTCCCTTAATCAATTTGCAAGGGATGTAATAGTAAATTGTGATCCCATATGGACAAATGGTAAGGAGAAATGACCAAAACCTCCCGCCTTATGCCCATGTGTAAGTGTACCTTTCAATGACAAACCCAAATTTGTTCCTACAATAGATTTTGATTTGACACGTAGCCTTGGGATTTAAGTCTTTCTTTTGTCCATTTTATCGTGGATGATGCTCAAATAATCCTTTGGAAACCACTCTGACATAATTCTATGGGCATAGTAGCAATATCTTCCACACATAACAAACTTGTTATGTTTCGTCAACCTACCTCGTGCCTTTTCTTCCAACTCTTCTGTAGTTGTTGACTTCATTTGTTCTTTCAACACAATAAATTCACTGCATTTACTAAAGTTGGTGTTCTTTGAAAATGCCACATCTTGAAAAATAGTATTCCAGATCTTGCTCATTGTTGGCTGTGATATTGATGGGTAATTGAGCTTTTGAAGAGCCTCATTGATCTCTTTTAACAAAGAATTTTGTGTGTAAGTCGAAGGAAGCAGTCTTAAAGGAGCAGATGTTCCATCTTCTTCAACTTGACGTGTTTGGTTTGGTGAAAAATTTGAATTATCCATTACAATTTTGTGCAATATTTCTATGGCTACCATTGTGTGAGCTCATGCTTTGCATGTGGTGGTGTTACCATGAATAGCTTTGATCTTTCCATGTTAGAAATAATGCTAGTAGTTATAGAATGTGCTTTGAGGAATTTTATGTATCTTATACCATGCTTTCTTACAAATAATTTTCCCATTAAATCTCATGTCCTTTACATTTCTAGCAATAGCTGGAAGGCCATGGCCACTTGACATGACTGTGTTCGACATGAGTGAATTCAAGACAAATTCTCTAATACCATTTGTATTTATTTGTCTCATACCCCTTCTAGCACCTGAAATGGTCTTCCTATCCACATGTTGAAGACAATCTTTTCTACAACATACATCTGCTGCCAAAAGTCAAATTTCTTTCTCTTCATCTATTTTTGTTTGACATTTTGCAATTTTTTTTGTAGCCATAACTCGTTTAATCCTTTTATATGGCCTTGTTACATTCATATCAATTGAGTTTATATCTTTTTCATTAAAAAGGTACCCATCCCATTTGTTTAAGGGATTTGTGTCCTCTATAACATCCCATATCACCATTTCTTTCGGTGGTTCCTCAAACTTTTCCTTGATCCTTAATATCAAACCTTTGTTGTCCACCAACTTATTTATTGGCCATCTAACCAAACAATGTATAGACTTATCACCAATTCTGCATATCCCACAATTTCCATCTATCTCTTCTAGAAAAACACCAAAATCCATTTCACCTAGTGTTTCACCCTCAACAATGTCATCATCAAGAACATTGCCTAGCATTCCTTTGGCAATGCACATGCTTGTTCCCATGCATTCATGTGGAAGAGAAACCGTTGCACATATGAATTTAACCCTATCCTGGGGAATATTTATGGCATGATCATGACAGTGAGGCTCCAAATCTGATTTTGGCCAAATTTCATAAGATTCTAGTGCACCCCCAAGCGTATGCTCAAATCCTGTTGGATGTGGTAGAGGAGCACTATGTTTTAACACCTTTTCAGTTTTAACCACTATGCATCCTTTCTTTACCATCTTTCCATGCACTTTATGCCCAAGTTATGTATTGAATATGGAGCCCTCGCCCACCTTCACTCCGTGTTGTAGAAGATTTACCTTGTCTCCAATAGAAAATGTAGAAGAAACATTTGTACCTATAAACAAATGTAAATAATGTTAGTATCTACTAAAAAAAAACATTTATTATAGTATCAATAATATATAAGACATGCTTCAATATTTTGATTTACCTATGTGGTGTCTCAAATCCACAATCTTCCATGGATGTATGTCCCATTCATTAACTTCATCATCAATCAAATGTAGTTGAATGCCATCAATTATCAAAATTGCAACATAACCAACATTAACCCTTTCTCCAACATAATAAGTTCCAGACTTTGCAGATTCAACCCTTGCTAGCCCAATGACTTGATCATTAATAAGGACATCAACATAGTCCCCTTTTGCCAAAAATATATTTTCCATTGTAGCTTGCATCAATTCTGTAACAACAATTACATCGTAACTTATAATTAAAAGAATGAACCGTGTAAAGTTTGACTTTATATTTTCCGAAAAACACACAACTTACGAAAAGGTAATATACATGCAAAAATAAAAATAGTATGGTAGTCATGTTGTATGTAATGAAACATTGTTTCCTCAAATGAAAGCTAACACTCAATATCATTCCTTCTACTACAAACATAAGCATATTGCTAGAAGCAACATTACATGGTCAAATAAATCTAGCACATGCTAGATTTCCTTCTAGCACAAACACAAACACATTGCCAATAACAATATTCTAAGGCGAAGGAAATCCACCACATGCTAAATTTTCTTCTAACGTAAATAGAAGGATATTACTCACAAAAACATTTCAAAGTAAAAGAAATCTTACACATTTTAGAGTTTATTGTAGCACAAACACAATCACATTGCAAAAAATAACATTGCAGTGTAGAAGATATCTAGCATACGATTGATTTACTTCTAGCACAAACAAAAGCACATTGCCAACAATAACATTGTAGGGCAAAAAAAAGCCAACAAAATCCAACAACTTCTATCACAAACACAATCACATTTCCAATAACAATGTCGCAAGGTAAAATAAATTTAACGCATGCTAGCTTTACATGTAGCATAATTACAAACATACTACCAATAACAACATTTCATGCCAGAAGAAATCTAGTGCATGCTATATTTCCTTCTAACACAAGCAAAAGCACATTACCAAGGTGAAGGAGATCTAACACGTGTTAGATTTCCTTCTATAATAAACAACCAAATTGAAAACAACAATATTGCATAGCAAAAGAAATCCAGAACAACTTCTAGCCCAAACACGAGTACAACATTTCCAATAACATTGCCAAAGTGATGGAAATCTAACACTTGCTAGATTTCCTTTTATCATAAACAACCAAATTGACAACAACACTATTGCAAAGAAAAAGAAATCTAGCATAGTTTCTAGTCTAAACACAAGCACATTTCCAATAAAAATATAGCAAGGTGAAAGAAATTTAACACCTATTAGCTTTACATGTGGCACAAATACAATCATACTACCAACAACAACATTGCATCCCAAAAGAAATCTATTGCGTGTTATGTTTATTTTTAAAACAAATCAACAAAAGTGTAATGGTGATTCTCTGTTGTGAAGACCCATATGAAAAGTAGCGTAATGCTAATAAGACCAATGCAGCTACTACAGGATACCTACTCACCTTTCCCTTTATCTTACAAAAAACTCCCAGCTGTGAAATCCCTTTTTTTCCCAAGTGTTTACTTGTAAGATGGGAAAGTAATGAATAATTCTTACTACTAGAATAAATTTCTTCAGGGAAAATAGGGTGGAAAACATGAAGCCTCATCTCCTTACCAGGAAAGTAAGGCTAACTAGGCTTGATTGATATCCATGCCCGATTGTTAAAATTGGCAACTAGGGCCAAACTCCATGTGGGTCATCTTTTTTTTTTTTAACTACATGGTGAATCAATAACTGCCAATCCTAATCTATGGGAGACCCAGGATCAATCCTCGTAGTTGCCTCTATAACACTAGGAGTACATCCAACTACCTGCAAGTTGATATACTAAGATCCTATGATTTTAGCAAGAACAAGACTCTCGTGCTACCAAGGCAGGGGTGGGGAATCTACTCCTCGAGCCGCCACCACAGCAGGTCAGTGTACTCAATGAGATTTGAACTGCGGTCTCCTGGGCTTCGCCCAAGTAGACTTACCGTCAAACCACACATCACAGTACCCATGTGGGTCACCTTATTAATGGAAGATGATATTTTTCTTGGATCCCTCTCATCGAGAGGTGTAGGATTGATCTAAAGATCATCCGATTCCGATAAGTATTCATGGAGATATGAATTTATTTGTGTTATGGGACAATTCATCAAGGTCAGTCAACAACCAAATAAACCCCACTTGTGCTTAACGTTTTAGTATAAATAGAGGTGGCCTTCAAGTCATTTTAACACACTTCGGATCTCTCCCTCTCCACTTGTCTTTGGGTTTCAGTAGGAGGAGAGATCCTAAGGGATAACGCTACCCTAATCCAGAGGATAGAAGCTGGAATTGCCGGGAACTACTAGAACTGCCAGGAATAGCCAGAAAAGCTAGAACTGTCAAGAATAGCTGGAATTGCCAAAACTGCCGGAAATAGTTAGAACAGTTGGGAAGCTGACGCACAGGGCAGAAGCCGGAACTGCTGAGAAAAGTCAGAACTGGCAGACTGCGGGAACTACCAGGAATAGCTAGAAAAGCTAAAAAAGTCATAACTGTCAGGAATAGTTGGAATTGTTGGAACTATCGGAACTGCCGGAATTGGTAGAATTGCTGGGAATTATCGAAATTGCCGAAAAAGCCGGAACTGTCGGGAATAGCCGGAACTGTCGGAAATCGTCGAAACTGTCGGGAACAACAGGAACCTGTGATCAAATTTGAAGGGCAGGTCTTAATTTTATTTATAAAGGCACACATTGAGGTTGCCCTTCTATAATGAAAAGCAAAAAAAATGAAATTCAATTGACAATAGTAAATTATTTTCAAATTTCTTTTTTTTTAACACATGGTGAATCAGTAACTGTTTGGTTGGAACTAATGCTATGAGTTCTAAGACAACATACTATTTGTTGTTGATGTCAGTACAATGTTGGAAGCTACAAGATATTCCTCAGTTTATCAAGAACAATAACCCCTTCCAACACAGCTACAAGTCTAGTATTTATCATACAATTCATACACATTGTAACTGACAAGTGACAAGCCAACTGTGTTCATAACATTTATGTTTGCCAAATGTTATGTTTTCTGTCTTTTTCCTTGAATTACTGTCATATTAAGCAGAGGTTGGTGTAAGAACATCCAAAAAAGAATTAGTTTGAGTTTCCACCAATATTATGAGTTTCCACCTTGTGTTAATTAGGTTCTGGCAATAATTTTGATGGGTAAACTAAGTTTCAAGGAAAATTTTTTCAGTTTCAAATCTGATGTTTAAGCATGTGGCAAAAAAAGCAAAGCTCTAAAAAATTCTTTGTTTCTGAAAATTTTGCAGACTTTGAACAATGGACTATTAGTCGAACCCCATGATCAGAAGGCCATAGAAAATGTATTGCTAGAGCTAAAAACCCATGGAATGAATGCCACTGTAATGGGTTGAGAAACATTCACCTTTTCTCATGGCCTGAACATTGCAGAAAATATTTGTCTCGGGTAACTGTATGCGAGATGAGGCATCCTCAATGGCAGACTATCACTGTAATGGATACTACTATGGGGGAGGAATCGATGGGTGATTCCCTAAAGGACATGTCTCTTCGGCTTTCTGTTGATGGCGAGAAATATTCCATCAATGGCTCTCCGGATAATTCTACCAAAGTTGACAAAAATCTGGCACCAAAGGGTCATCCAGAACTTATTTCGAATAAATTGAAAAGGGCGTCGCTATCTTTTAACATTGAAGAAACTGAACCTAAGCCAAGGCCTCCAGCGAATAACCTGATTGTCTCAAACATGTATCCTACATTGAGAAATAAGAAGAAGCCTTTTGTTATAACTGTGGACTACTATGATTACAGTGGCAATGTATATCCCCATATGTTGGAAATAATTCAAGAGATAATCAAAGTTGTGCGTTCTGATGCAACAACAACAAGATTTTTCGGTCTTGTACTATATCAACTACATTAACAGTTGATGGAACTCTGGGGATGTTGAACTCTGGCAATATATTGCCTCTTGAATTCAATGTTTTAATTTGTAGCAGTGGGAGTGAACTTTACTATTCAGCAATTCCTACTTATCTTGATAACTTGGGAGTACTTTGGCTTCTTTCCTTTTATAATTTAGGTTGTTGGGACATTATGAATTATGACTTATGCTACTCATATATTTCATTAATTTCTTATTCATTGGATATTAAATAGTTGGGACTTAATGACTTAGGCCTAACAAGGGATTAGTTGAAGGTGCTTTGGTTAGGATTTTGATTTGGATGGTGTTTCTAATGATGAGAGCTCAATTGAAGTGTAAACTGTATTGGTGAGACAATGGAATTTAATTTATTCTTATTACTATTTGATTCAATTGAATTGTAAACTGTATTGGTGAGACAGTGTAATTTATTCTTATTACTATTTGATTCAATTGAACTGTAAATTGTATTGGTGAGACAGTGGAATTTATTCTTATTACTATTTGATTCATTCATGCTATTAAGGCATTAAATTTAATTTTTTTCTTGATGTTTGAATTGCATATTCTTAGAGGTAAGTGAAAAATATAGATATCAAAGCAGAATGAGTAACTTACAGATCTATTTGTATTCAATCTTGCTCCTTCACATCACATAAACAACAGGACCCAGATGTATATATTGAAGCATAATGTGAAGTTTTGTGAAATCCAGTATGCTATGAACTTATGAAGTCTCTCGAATGTGCTCCTCTCCAAGCATAAATCATGCTTAACCTTGCTTGACAGGTGTCTGCTGAATGATGAATCTACGATCCTCTCTAATCATCGTCAAACCTTGCTTTACGAGAAAACTGTAGGCACAACTGCTAACTTGCATCATATGCACAAGTTACAATTAGAAAAAGCAATTCAAAAGGAAATTGTTGTTTTTGAAATGGGAGAAACTCCGAATTTGGAAACTATTGTTTCTGAAATGGGATTTAACATCAGTTGAGAAAGGAAATTCACAAGTTCAACTGTTGTAAATTGTGATAGACCCACGGTGCACTGACAGTTTGGAATTTGGAATTCCCAAAATCTGGATTTTAGAAAAAAATGAAATTTACAAAATTAAATTGGACAGGTTGACAACTTAACAACCCTTAAAAAAATTTATAATATTATTCAATTTTTTTTTTAAACAGAAAAATTCAGATTTAATTTTTTTTTTTGAATAGCAAAATTTTCTTCCTACTTCTGCGTCGTGCTAGAGGCCCTTTGAAGAGCTCTGACGTGTTCAAATTTGATCATTGGTGGGAACTACCAGAACAACCAAGAAGCTGACACAGATGGCAGAAGCCAGAACTATCGGAACTATCAAGAAAAGCCGGAATTGCTGGAACTGCTGAAACTGTCAAGAATAGCCAGAATTGCCGGAACTGCTGGGAATAGCCGAAATCGCTGAAACTACCAGGAACTACCGGAACATGCGGGAAAGTTAACGCAGAGGGTAGAGGTCGAAATTGCAGGAACTGCGGGAACAACCGAAATTATCGGAATTGTCGAGAACAATTGGAATTGCCGGAACTGCTGGAACTGCCGGGAACTACCGGAATTGCCAGGAGCTGATATTTTTCTTGGATCCCTCTCATCAAGAGGTGTAGGATTGATCTCAAGATCATCCGATTCCGATAAGTATTCATGGAAATATGAATTTATTTATGTTATGGGACAATTTGTCAAGGTCGGCTAGCAACCAAATAAACCCCACCTGTGCTCAATGTTTTAGTATAAATAGAGGTGGCCTTCAAGTCATTTCAACACACTTGGGATCTCTTCCTCTCTACTTGTCTTTGAGTTTTAGTAGGAGGAAAGATCCTAAGGGATAATGCTGCCATAATCCAGAGGGCCGAAACCAAAACTGTCGGGAATTTCTGGAACTGCTGGGAATAGCTGAAAAAGCAGCAATAGTCGGGAATAGCAGGAATTGCCGGAACTATTGAAACTACTGGGAATAGTTAGAACTGTCGATAACAGCCGGAACTACTGGAACAGCTGAGAAGCTGACGCAGAGGACAGAAGCCAGAACTGCCGAGAACTGCCGGAACTGTCGGAACTATCGGGAAAAGCCAAAAAAGCCAGAAAGGTCTGAACTGCTAGAACTGTCGGAAATAGCCAGAATTGTCGAAACTGCCAGAACTGCCAGAATTGATGGAATTGTAAGGAATTGCCAGAACTGCTAGGAATAGCCAGAAAGGTTGGAACTGTCGAAACTGACGAGAATAGCCTGAACTATCGGAACTGCCATGAATAGTCAGAACTATCGAAAACAATCAAAACTTCTGAAACAACCGAGAATAGCCAGAATTGTCGGAACTGTCAGAACTGTTGGGAATAGTCAGAATTCTCAAGAACAGCCGAAATTGCCGAGAATAGCTAGAATTGTCGGAATTGCCGAAATAGTCGAAACAGCCAGGAATAGCAGGAATTGTCACAACTGTCGAAACTGCTGGGAATAGTTGAAAGTGTCAAGAATAGCCGGAACTTCCAGAATAGTCGAGAAGCTGATGCAGATGACAGAAGCCAAAATTCTTGGGAAAAGCCATAACTGCCAGAACTGTCGGGAAAAGCCAAAAAAGCCAGAAAGGTCAGAACTACCAGAACTGCCAGAAATAGCCAGAATTGTCGGAACTATCGGAACTGCCAGAATTGCTAGAATTATCGAGAATTACCAAAACTGTCCGGAATAACCAGAAAAGTCGGAACTGTTGAAACTGACGAGAATAGTAGGAACTACTGAAATTGCCGTGAATAGTCAGAACTATCGGGAACAGCTGGAATTGCTGAAACAACCGGGAAGCTGACGCAGAGGGTAGAAGTCAAAACTACTAGGAAAAGCTAGAAATGTCAGAATTGTCAGGAATAGCTAGAATTGCCAGAACTGCCGAGAACAGCCAAAATTACCGAAACTACGGGAACTGCTGGGAACTGTCAAGAACAACCAAAATTTTCAGAATTGCTAGGACACTGGGAACAACCTTAATTGCCAGAACTATCAGGAATAGTTGGAACTACCGGGACTACTAGGAACTGCTGGAACTGTCATGAACTATCGGAACAGCTAGAGCATCTGTCTTCGAAGGAGAGTAGCATGCAAGGGACAACTAAGTAACATTGGGACAATTGTATGGTACTTAGCAACAAACACACCAAGCATACAATGTTACAACTAGCATGCAAGGGACAGCTAGCATGCAACAATAAGCATGCTAAGGACAACAAGCAAGCTAGAGATGACAAGCAAGCAAGATGCAGCCAACACATAGGTCAGTATGGCAACATGGTGCAGCAATGGTACATAATGCAGTACAGTGATGGGTACAGTCATGATTAATGAATCATGATGAGATGCAACATAGTGATGATGGGTGCAGCACGGTGAGGTGCAACATGATGACGAAATGCAGCACAACGATAGGTGAAGGAGTCACCTTGCAGAATTAGTTGAGGCAACATGTCTTCAACTGATCTCATGTATCATATTCGTAGAGATGATCTATGAACTTATCTAGATAAGTCAAAATGTTGAATTTTTTTAAACGTACTATCTCTCTCTCTCTACTGAACTATTGAAGAACATATAAGAAGAATTGATCAAGGGTTTCCCCACATTGGGGTTTGTCACTGGCTAGCACCACATCTTGTGTCCTCTTATCTTGGCTTGTCTTCTGCAATTTATGTTTATGTTCTATCTACAGTTTACTTAAATGCTGATGTGATTGCTAATCTGGAAAAGATATTGAGCTAACTGTGAAAATTGAAATAAATTCCTCTAAGCATAGAACATACCTAAATTAACATCGATGAACTATATTAGTGGTAAAATTTGTTGTTTTCACTATGATTGGTAACGTACCTTGAAAGACACACGTGTTATCATCTTCATAATGTTAATAGTTACACATCCATGACATCTCTGGTTCTTCCAACTTCTATGACATAATCAATGTAGTTGAAGCCTTCGAGATTTCTGGATCCAATGTTCTTAGAAGAATTTGGCAAGCTCAAAATTTAGTGTCCAAGCAGTTACTCACCTTTATCACAAGTTGACCAACTAGTTTTCCTATTCTAGATTACCCTCAAGATATCCTTACATGCCACAAACAAAACAAGGTATTGTAAAGACAATCTCTTTCTGTTTCTAAAGGAAAACAATCTCTGTTTAATGACAAAAGATATTTTTTTGTTATTTTTGGAACAATTGCCTTGAGAACATTGCCAGATAAATCACAATACATGAAGAGTTTGTATACTCTGAAAATATTCCAAGATCACGTAATCACAATTGAGCCTCAGCAACTATATAGTTATGAGGTAGCCTAACCCATATTCATGTAATTAGTTTTCCTTTAGATGATTATGTAATAAACAACTATATAGACAAATATGCATTCTATTGACAAGAATCTATAAACCCCTATGAAGGTATTACAAGGAAAGGAACATTTGTACCAAGAAGATCCACCTAAAGAAATAAATTCCTGCTCGCTCAACCAACAAAGTTTGTTGTGTAATCTACAGGTACCAAGAAATAATCCCACACAGCAATGTCCAGGTTTTGCTAGCATCTTATTAAAAAAAGTTTCATTTCTCCCCATGTAGGTTGACCATACCAATGTAAAGTTTCATTGTTCAAAAGTTTAGGGCCTCCTTGGTAAAACCATGCATGTCATATTCAGTGACTATGGAATACTCTGAGGTAGATTCAGTAATAAATTTTGTTCATCAATAGAGTTTTGGCATTTTCTGGCTAAGTTAAGGCACCAACACCACAACTGTTATGAATAACCTAGTCAAGTCTCAAGAGAGAGCCTCTTTTCTCTCATCTCTATATCAATCCATGAAATGGTGGAGAGCCTAACAACCTTCTCTTTTAATCACTTAAGCTAGACGAAATTGACAAGTTGTATTCCTACCTAACCAAACATTTTCCATGTTTTTTCTTCCTCATAAAAAGATATCAGTCTAGGGGATATCCTTATGCAAAATGTACATCTCACCAGACTATTTTAACACCTTATTTTAGGAGATTAACCCACTGGCCTCTGTTCTATGGTGACTTTCCAAACCCAATAGCTCCTCCATAAGATTACTCTCGTATTGAATCTAAAACCATTTAACTATGATTAATTGGTAGCACATACAATTTGCAAGGAAGGGTCACAGTTTCAGGTTTGAAACATTTAGTCAGGTTTATAGCTTAAATGGCAGTTTCATTCTTTGAGTTAAACTATCTTTGACATATATGATATAACTGCCCTAGTCTATTTTTATGTCACTACTAAAACAATCCATGAAATGTGCATGCAAGGTCTAAAATCAATGCTTAACTTGGATTCCATAGTTATGTTCCACATTTGAATGGACTTCCCAAAACATTGCATTGTGTTTATATAATGCTTCATGCATCTCTAGTGAAAACTAAAGGTTAGATGCCAAATGTGTTTGTTATATGTTGCTTATGAATGCATAGATAAGATTGGTTTATTTCATATTTTCTCAAGAGAGAGCCTCTTTTGTCTCATCTCTATATCAATCCATGAAATGGTGGAGAGCCTAACAACTTTCTCTTTTAATCACTGAAGCTAGACCAAATTGACAAGATGTATTCCTACCTAACCAAAAATTTTCCATATTTTTTTCTTCCTCATAAAAAGATATTAGTCTAGGGGATATCCTAATGCAAAATGTACATCTCAGCAGACTATTTTAACACCTTGTTTTAGGATATTAACCCATTGGCCTTTGTCCTATGGTGACTTTCCAAACCCAATAGCTCCTCCATAAGATCACTCTCATATTGAATCTAAAACCATTTAACTATGATTAATTGGTAGCACATACAATTTTCAAGGAAGGGTCACAGTTTCAGGTTTGGACCATTTAGTAAGGTTTATAGCTTAAATGGAAGTTTCATTCTTTGAGTTAAACTATCTTTGACATATATGATATAACTGACCTAGTCTATTTTTATGTCACTACTACAACAATCCATGAAATGTGAATGCAAGGTCTAAAATCAATGATTAACTTCGCTTCCATAGTAATGTTCCACATTTGAATGGACTTCCCAAAACATTGCATTGTGTTTATATAATGCTTCATGCATCTCCAGTGAAAACTAAAGGTTAGATGCCAAATGTGTTTGTCAGATGTTGCTTATGAATGCATAGATAAGATTGGTGTATTTCATATATTCTCGAGAGAGAGCCTCCTTTGTCTCATCTCTATATCAATCCATGAAATGGTGGAGAGCCTAACAACCTTCTCTTTTAATCACTCAAACTAGACCAAATTGATAAGTTGTATTCCTACCTAGCCAAACATTTCCATGTTTTTGCTTCCTCATAAAAAGATATCAGTCTAGGGGATATCTTGATGCAAAATGTACATCTCAGCAGACTATTTCAACACCTTGTTTTAGGAGATTAACCCATTGGCCTTTGTTCTGTGGTGACTTTCCAAACCCAATAGCTCCTCCATAAGATTACTCTCGTAATGAATCTAAAACTATTTAACTATGATTAATTGGTAGAACATACAATTTGCAATGAAGGGTCACAGTTTTAGGTTTGGACCATTTAGTCAGCTTTATAGCTTAAATGGAAGTTTCATTCTTTGAGTTAAACTATCTTTGACATATATGATATAACTGACCTAGTCTATTTTTATGTCAGTACTACAAAAATCCATGAAATGTGCATGCAAGATCTAAAATCAGTGCTTAACTTGGCTTCCATAGCAATGTTCCACATTTGAATGGACTTCCCAAAACATTGCATTGTGTTTATATAATGATTCATGCATCTCTAGTAAAACCTAAAGGCTAGATATGGGAAAACTTGCTTTAAACTTTAAAAAATACATTAAGGCAGTTTCTGTTCGAACTATCTATCTATCTACTTATATGTGTATGTCTCTTTATGAGAAGCAAGAAAACCTTTTGGCCAGGAGGTAGAGGGGAGACAGGAGAATGTCTATGATAACTTACAGTCTAAAAAATACATATCACATGTTGTTAATGATGTCAAGAAGAGTCTACCTCTTCTACATTCGGTAGTCTCAATAAAGGAACCATGTCATCTCTCAAAGGCCTCCAAGAAAAAAATGAGAATGGAAAGGAAGTAATTCCACTACCTGGGTTTGGTATTTTGTTTCTTCCACCTTGCAGCAATTAAATGATCAGCATCGTTGTTTCATGGACTGTCAATAGGGAGCAGATCAAAGAGGAAGAGAAATTATTTAACTATTCATGCAACTACTGCATGGGAACCTAGAATTAGCTATGATAGGAATCCATAGACTGTGCCCTTAAAAGCTTGGGTGAAGATGGCTCAACTTAGTTGTTAGAAGAACAATTATTTTCTCTGCCAATGAGGTAAATTGGATTCACCTTTATGATAGCATGAATACTAGTATTATTTTAGTGATTTCTGAGGCATTTCCATTCACATCTTATGATAAATAAATGTCTTTCAACTATTTGAATCATGGTACAATCACTACCTTGACTTCTTTAAAGGAAATTCACTACTCAAATGGATTTGGTTAGCCCTCCCTAAATACGATTGTGGGAATATTTTCTTGGCATGAAATAGGGTTAATTAATAATTCTTACATCTAGCCTTAATCATCACAGAACATGCCAAATTTCTATTGGCATAGCATATCCAATCAAGGAAGTCCAAGTCATCAATTCTCCAAACTAGTAATGAATTACACACAGTAGTAGTCCCATGCTAAAAACTAAATTATAACTGAAAACTGCCACAAACATATTAGACAGGTCCTATTTTTCTGTCTTTCTATATATGATGTTCATATAATAGAGATAAATATCAAAATACATAGATTGCTAATTGCTTTCGAGGACAACAAAAATAATTCAGAGACCCCAATTCACCAGCCTAATTAGTTCAGAGATCCAAATTCAAGGTTTTACGAAGTTGCAGACTATCATTCTGCGAATATAAATGATAAATTATAATTAAGCAAATGCTGGCACACATTTGACCATACTACATCAATCCTGTTTTCTGTTCCTCCATAAATAATGCTGATATACTAGAGATAAAAATGAATATCAATAGGGTATTTATTACTTCCAAAGGCGGTGAAAAAACCTTTTAATGGTTTATTGATTCCAAATGGAAATGGATACAATAAATCTGTATACGGATATTAAACTCTTTTTAAAGCAAAATAGCCTCCGAGCATGACCTGTACAAATATGATAGCCATCAATTCTCCAAACTAGTACTGAATTGCACAAGGATTATAAAAATATAAACTCTGTTCAAGGAACATTGAGCAGCATTGTTCATAAAATGCCACTTCTCACCTCAGCATAAGCACAAAACCGAATCATCTCTGTGTTGTACTCTTGTGCTGATGAATCCACAATTGCACATAATGCACCGTAAATTTGCAAGATGGGATTTAGATGGGATTTTGTTTCTTCCTAAATTGCTATGGATTTTGTTTCTTCCTAAATCACTATGGGATTTTGTTTCTTCCATAGCAATTTTCCACATTTGAATGGACTTCCCAAAACATTCCATTGTGTTTATATAATGCTTCATACATCTCTAGTAAAACTAAAGGCTAGATATGGGAAAACCCGCTTTAAACTTTACAAAATACATTAAGGAAGTTTCTGTTCGAACTATTAGTCTATCTAGTTATAAGTGTATGTCTCTTTATGAGAAGCAAGAAAACCTTTTGGCTAGGAGGTAGAGGGGAGACATGATAATGTCTATGATAACTTACAATCTAGAAAATAGATAGCACATGTTTTTAATGATGTCAAGAAGAGTCTACCACTTCTGCATTCGATAGTCTCAGTAAAGGAACCATGTCATCTCTCAAAGGCCACTAAGAAAAAAATTAGAATGGCAAGGAAGTAATTCCACTACCTGGGTTTGGTATTTTGTTTTTTCCACCTTGCAACAGTTAAATGATCAGCATTGTTATTTCATGGACTGCCAATAGGGAGCAGATCAAAGAGGAAGAGGAATTCTTTAACTATTCATGCAACTACTGCATGGGCACCTAGAATTAGCTATGACAACCTTCAAAGAGATTCCTACAAGACAAACATGTTCAATAGAAAATAACATTCTATTTCCTGATCAGTCAGACCATATGAGTATTCCAAACAAAAACTGTGGAGATTTTTGTTCTATATCAATAAGATCGTCTAGTCCAATTGCCGAAAATACTAGTTAGTTTTGTCCTAAGCTATGTGGCCTCAACTAAACAGGTCATCAAGAACAAAATGTTGGACTTATGGTTGAATCAACCTTCACAACAAATACACAGTGAATTCTTTCATTCCAGTCTTATGTCTCGATTTGTAGATGGAAATGCAGTTTGTGTGGAGAACTAGGGTAGTAAGGGTATCTCAGATGCCGAGCTTTGTCTATCTCATGATAGCTATAATGGTCATAGAGAAAAACTATGAAAAGTGGAACTGACAAAGACACTGTTTGAAAGAAACCAGGGGACGGGGCCTGAAATTTCTTGACAAAAGCCTTCATAATTCAAAGTCAATACATTCACATGATCAAGATGACTTTTGCAAGTCAGAATGCAACAATAATTTCGCAGTGAGCCCTACCCCAATTTCAACATGATGTCGATAAAAATGCTATTATGATGGCCCTCCCAAGAATGATTGGACTAAATTTCAACTTACAGTTCAGTCTTTCCACTACTTGTAAACATGGATATTTTCAATTTTGAGGGTTGGAAAATGTGTTTTTTAATGCTACATATGTTATTAACAAATGGGGTTTATGTTTTGCAGGTCAGGCATTGTGTTATTGAACAAAATCTCTGACCATTTTGATGACTTATGATGGGACTTACAGTTTTATCTTTCCACTACTTGTAAGCATGGATATTTTTCAATCTTGTACATTTATTTTATTCCTATCATATAACTATTCATTCAACTACTGCATGGGCACCTAGAATTAGCTATGATAGCCTTCAAAGAGAGTCCTACAAGACAAACATGTTCAACAAAAAATAACATTCTATTTCCTGATTAGTCAGACCATACGAGTATTCCAAACAAAAACTGTGGGGATTTTTGTTCTATATCAATAACATCATCTAGTGCAATTGCCGAAAATACTAGCTATTTTTTTCCTAAGCTATGTGGCCTCAACTAAACATGTCACCAAGAACAAAATGTTGGACTTATGGTTGAATCAACCTTCACAACAAAGACACAGTGAATTCTTTCATTCCAATCTTATGTCTCGATTTGTAGATGGAAATGCAGTTTGTGTGGAGAACTAGGGTAGTAAGGGTATCTCAGATGTCGAGCTTTGTCTATCTCATGATAGATACAATGGCCATAGAGACAAACAATGAATAGTGGAACTGACAAAGACATTGCTTGAAAGAATCCAAGGGACGGGGCCTGAAATTTCTTGACAAAAGCCTTCATAATTCAAATTCAATACATTCACATGATCAAGATGACTTTTGTAAGTCAGAATGCAACAATAATTTCGCAGTGAGCCCTACCCCAATTTCAACATGATGTCGATATAAATGCTATTATGATGGCCCTCCGAAGAATGATTGTACTGAATTTCAACTTACAGTTTAGTCTTTCCACTACTTGTAAACATGGATATTTTCAATTTTGAGGGTTGGAAAATGTGTTTTTTATTGCTCCAGATATTATTAACAAACAGGGTTTATGTTTTGCAGGTCAGGCATTGTGCTATTAAACAAAATCTATGACCATTTTGATGACTTATGATGGGACGTATAGTTCAGTCTTTCCACTACTTGTAAGCATGGATATGTTTCTTCCTAAATTGCTATGGATTTTGTTTCTTCCTAAATTGCTATGGGATTTTGTTTCTTCCCTAGCAATGTTCCACATTTGAATGGACTTCCCAAAACATTGCATTGTGTTTATATAATGCTTCATGCATCTCTAGTTAAAAGTAAAGGCTAGATATGGGAAAACTAGCTTTAAACTTTACAAAATACATTAAGGTAGTTTCTGTTCGAACTATCTGTCTATCTAGTTATATGTGTATGTCTCTTTATGAGAAGAAAGAAAACCTTTTGGCCAGGAGGTAGAGGGGGGACAAGAGAATGTCTATGATAACTTACAGTCTAGAAAATAGATAGCACATGTGGTTAATGATGTCAAGAAGAGTCTACCTCTTCTGCATTCGGTAGTCTCAATAAAGGAACCATGTCATCTCTCAAAGGCCTCCAAGAAAAGAATAGAATGGCAAGGAAGTAATTCCACTACTTGGGTTTGGTATTTTGTTTCTTCCACCTTGCAGCAATTAAATGATCAACATCATTTTTCATGGACTGTCAATAGGGAGCAGATCAAAGAGGAAGAGGAATTCTTTAACTATTCATGCAACTACTACATGGGCACCTAGAATTAGCTATGATAGCCTTCAAAGAGAGTCCTACAAGACAAACATGTTCAATAGAAAATAACATTCTATTTCCTGATCAGTCAGACCATATGAGTATTCCAAACAAAAACTGTGGGGATTTTTGTTCTATATCAATAACATTGTCTAGTCCAATTGCCAAAAATACTAGTTAGTTTTGTCCTAAGCTATGTGGCCTCAACTAAACAGGTCATCAAGAACAAAATGTTGGACTTATGGTTGAATCAACCTTCACAACAAAGACACAGTGAATTCTTTCATTCCAATCTTATGTCTCGATTTGTAGATGGAAATGCAGTTTGTGTGGAGAACTAGGGTAGTAAGGGTATCTCAGATGCCGGGCTTTGTCTATCTCATGATAGCTACAATGGTCATAGAGACAAAATATGAACAACAGAACTGACAAAGACACTGTTTGAAAGAAACTAGGGGTCGGGGCCTGAAATTTCTTGACAAAAGCCTTCATAATTCAAAGTCAATACATTCACATGATCAAGATGACTTTTGCAAGTCAGAATGCAACAATAATTTCATAGTGAGCCCTACCACAATTTCAACATGATGTCGATAAAAATGCTATTATGATGGCCCTCCCAAGAATGATTGGACTGAATTTCAACTTACAGTTCAGTCTTTCCACTACTTGTAAACATGGATATTTTCAATTTTTAGGGTTGGAAAATGTGTTTTTTAATGCTCCAGATGTTATTAACAAATGGGGTTTATGTTTTGTAGGTCAGGCATTGTGCTATTGAACAAAATCTATGACCATTTTGATGACTTATGATGGGACTTATAGTTCAGTGTTTCCACTACATGTAAGCATGGATATTTTCAATTTTGAGGGTTTATATGTTGCTTCATTGTGAAGGAAAATGTATTTTTTAATGCTCCAAATGTTATTAACAAATGGGGTTTATGTTTTACAGGTCAGGCATTGTGCTATTGAACAAAATCTATGACCATTTTGATGACTTATGATGGGACTTACAGTTCAGTCTTTCCACTACTTGTAAGCATGGATATTTTCAATTTTGAGGGTTTATATGTTGCTTCATTGTGAAGGAAAATGTGTTTTTTAGTGCTCCAGATGTTATTAACAAACGGGGTTTAAGTTTTGCAGGTCAGGAATTGTGCTATTGAACAAAATATATGACCATTTTGACGACTTATGTTGGGACTTGTTACAACAGATAGTCCATGTCCAATGATATCAAAATCTTCTATTCATGAAAAAGAAAGAGGAGTGTTTCGTATAAAGATGGAAGCCTCTCAGATCAGTCTTCCTGATAAAAAGGTGAAAGTTATTATTGAGAAATTGGCTAGGGATAGGTCACTGAAAGAACCACCAATTTGTATCTTTTCTGGATGTAATTTGGTTATCTCTCATCTCAAGTGTTCTTGTGATAATATGCCATTGAAAATAATAAGACTTGTGGTAATATGTCATTGAAAATACACCAATTTGTATCTTTTCTGGATGTAATCTGGGTATCACTCATCTCAAGCGTTCTCGTGGTAATATGCCATTGAAAATAATAAGACGTCCTAACATTTCTACCCAGAAAGTGTATGGTGAAGATGTTTCGGAAGCAATAAAGGTTTTTCTAATTATCAATGTACTTCAAAGAACTTCAAGGCAAGACAAAATGATGTCAGGTAGCTAGAACAATCTTAAAGAGGACAAGGATATGGAAACAACAAAATGTAAATTTATTTTATTCCTATCAGAATGATATGTCAAGTAGCTTGTATTTCTCAATCTTGTACATTTATTTTATTCCTATCATATAACTTGGATTGCAAAAAAGTGCTCTTAAGACTTTGTGTTCTCATTGTGCGGATTCATTCAAAGATCATGTCATGGTCATAAATTTCTGTGCTCTGAATGGTTGGCTCTCCTGCTTCTCATTGTGCAGATTCATGCAAAGCTCATGTCATGGTTGTAACTTGTAACTGGCTGTGCTCTGATTGGTTGGCTCTCTTGCTTCTCATTGTGTAGATTCATGCAAATCTCATGTCATGGTTATAAGTATAGGAATCCATAGACTGTGCCCTTACAATCTTGGGTGAAAATGGCTCAACTTAGTTGTCAGAAGAACAATTATTTTCTCTGACAATGAGGTAAATTGGATTCACCTTTATGATAGCATGAATAGTAGTATTATTTCAGTGATTTCTGAGGCATTTCCATTCACATCTTATGATAAATAAATGTCTTTCAACTCTTTGAATTATGGTACAATCACTACCTTGACTGCTTTAAAGGAAATTCACTACTCAAATGGATTTTGTTAGCAATCCCTAAATAGGATTGTTGGAAGATTTGCTAGTTCAATCCTAAAAGATTTTATAGTTCAATCCTAAAAGATCCTATATCATGGAAGCTGATAGTCCTGCTATTTTTTATGCCTACGATCTGAATTTATTCCTCAAGCCAGATGGGATAAGGAAGTCTCATCCTTTTACTATCAATACTCATTTGGAAGACAAAGTTATTTAAATATGTGATGGATATTCCTTGGTAGACAAACAAGGAGTATGTTATAAACACACAATTATTGAAGCTTTAAGTCATACAAATCCATTTCCACCTATAGATAGCTCTGTTGTTGACAATAACAAAGTTGGACAGCCCCAGAAGATTGATTAAACCTGTAATGAAACCCTCAATGACATATACAACTACAGTGCCGAGAATGAAAACGATATCAAGAAAATCATTGATGAGGAATACAGACTTAAAGAAATAAAAAATTTCTCTATGGACCACATCAAATGCAAATATGTTCTCTTCTCCATGAAAATGTGGACAATCATTCATGCACTAGATTTTTAAAAGGAAATGTAGACAACAAACCTCTAATAAATCCACATGAATTCAATGCTGAGGGACAATTTTGGGGTTTGGAAAAGGTGAAATCACAGGGATTAAATCACAGTGAAGAGAGACTCCTTTGATATCCC
The DNA here is from genome assembly GCA_031772625.1 of Pinus tabuliformis. Classification (NCBI taxonomy): domain Eukaryota; kingdom Viridiplantae; phylum Streptophyta; class Pinopsida; order Pinales; family Pinaceae; genus Pinus; species Pinus tabuliformis. The sequence continues at coordinate 589,318,937 of CM062818.1, forward strand.
AAAAGAAGGTTCTTCATCACAGCAAGGAGGCTTCCATATGCTGTCAAAGGAAGCTCCAAAAGAGCCCTAGTTGCAGTCTTCTATTCACATCTAAGACGCAATCAAAGGGAGCCTAAATGAACCCCTAATCCACAATAAGAAAGAGACTCAACACACAGTCCTAAAGGATGTGTTTTAGGTGTTTTTCAAGTAAGGAGACCTAGCACGTCTTAGTATTTCAGTGGCAACATGATGATGACAGCATTGTGATTGAAACTATTCTTGAGGACTGTTTATAAGGTTGGTAACCTATAGTCATATTATATTAATGAAATCTGTCCTAGACCAAAGTTCAAATCAGTACACTTAGATTGAGTCAAGTCCTTGTACAAATTATACTACTGCATTGATATTATTTGTTGACTGAAGATAAGAGGCCAGACTTGCTACTAGGCTAGACCACAGGCCATAGCTAGCAGCAAAGGTATTGACTTGAAAGCGTGACAATGGTGGGGCTACACCTGTAATTCATGGATTGGCAACTGTGTGAAGGAAGAGGATTGAATGTTGACGCCATATCTAATAAAGCAGTTACAGTTAGTGCAACAAGCAGTTATTAGTGTTTTTGGGAGCTGTATCGGGTCAAGGGTTGACCATGTTCAACTCAGTTTGATGAGCATCCTATTGGTACCATATGGATGAACTTACATTGATGTTAGAGTGTCAGGAAGGAAATTTGCAAATATATTAACACAAAGAAACTAGCAATCAAATTCCATTAAAATGCACTTAACTTTACATATTCCCAAAAGCAGAGGAAATAACTAAGCTGGAACCCGATCCAAGAAAATGCAACGTATTATCGTCCTATGCTTAGTAGATCTTACAAGGAAATGGGTTGGATATGTGTTTAAAGTCTGTACAATCAAAAAGATATAATCGAAAGGTAGCCCCAACAATCTAAACAGGAAATAGGATATGATAATAATTTATTCAAAGAGTTATTTTTTAATAAAACAAATAGAAAGCCTAAAGACATACCTGTTTTAGGAAAAAACTATGGAAGATCGGCCTCATAGAAAAAAAATGGTATTAAATGCAAAGCTTATAAAACTGTCTTGGCCGTTTGAAAGGGTTGCTGACAGATGCGCCTCACCTGTTAATGCTACAGGATTCTCCCCGACCATATTGGAGATAATGTGTGCATCCACTCCTCAAAGCACAGGGATCATAGATTATCAAAGCACACAGATCATTGATTATCTATCTGTTCAAAAGTTTCCCAAATCGTTGAATCACGGATTATCATGTGTTTCGTGTGAATTTGGGCAAGCTTAGAAGTTGGGTTGTAAACTACTATAGGTGTCCTTATTTTTCTATAAGAAACAGTCTAATGTGAAGGTGAATATGCTAAATGTGATATTGGATGGTAATGATGCTAATGAGAAGTTGGAAAATTGGAAAGTGAACACATCCAGTGCATTAAAAGAACTTGTGGTAGGGTTAATCTACCAAAATGCAAGGTTGTAGTGTTTCTTGTAGTTGCAAAATAGAGTAGAGTGTAATTGTAAAATAGAGTAGAGTGTAAGTAACAATGAATAACACATAATGAACAAAAAATTAAAAATAGTAATGGAAATGAACTAAATTCAAAGTAAAAATTCTATATAACTAATGTAAGAGTGCTACAACTATCATCAACAAATGTTAAGATAAGTTGTAAGAAAAAATTGCTCATAAACAAATGTGTGAACATAAATGATACAAGAGGGATATTGACCACCTAGGTCAATGGGCCAAGTTAACACAAGGAAACTTAAAAACCTTAGAAGAAAGCTAAACTAAGAGCTGAAATCAAATATCACTTTGATTAACAAACATGTTGTTTGTAACTTTGTACATGACAAAGTTACAAAAAATGCTTAGAATCTAAACCTCTCGTATTATTCACATGTTTTCCTATGATTTTCTTCTAATCCTATTATCCTACTCAAGCCTATTGTTTGTACAAGTGGATAGGAGGAAAAATCCTTGAGTGGAGGAATGCTTTCCCTCCAAAAAGCAATAAAAACCCAGATCTTGTTTCCTGGATCACCACGCAGCAGTAGTAAGGAAGATTTACTATTCTTAGGAAGTCATGTTGGGTTTATTACTGAACCAACCAAAACCACTCGTACACCTTGGGATGATAATGGTGTTTCTCCTTAGATGATGTCCAAGGCCCCAAACAAAGCCATCCTTGTCCAGGGGCAAAATTATCCTCACATTAACACCCATACAACATCTATATACCTATGGTTTATAATGATGGCAAATAGTGCTCCCCATCACCTAATTGTGCAAAAATCCCCAACTAACCTACATGCCATGTCAAACTTGTCCTCGATATTAGCATATCATCCTACATTATCCATTAGCTCATTGAGATAGAGGGATCAAGGACTCTCACTCCATGGTTGGGGACTATAGTCCATCAAGTCTAGGTCAAATTTTGGGCTAATTGTATCAAGGACACCTCAAGGTCAACCAACACTAATGCAATGTATTAGTTTTTGGTACATCAACCTATCAAAATGTCACAATATTGGGTAGTAGACATTAGTAAGTAGGATACTAGCCACCAACAAGAAACCTTGATGTTGGCAATGAGCACCACTAGGCAAACCATTCATCTTACAGGCATTGGGAGTTGGTTTTGTACCCTTTGCATAGTCTGTGTTATTACTAAACCAACCAAAACCACTCGTAGGCCTGGGGATGATAATGGTGCTTCTCCTTAGATGATGTCTAGGGCCCCAAACAAAGCCATCCTTGTGGGGCAAAATTATCCTCACATTAACACCCATACAACATCTATATACCTATCATTTATAATGATGGAAAATAAATCTCCCCATCACCTAATTGTGCAAAAAGCCCCAACTAACCTAGATGCCATGTCAAACTTGTCCTCGATATTAGCATATCATCCTACATTTATCCATTAGCTCCTCGAGATAGAGGGATCAAGGACTCTCACTCCATGGTTGGGGACTATAGTCCATCAAGTCTAGGTCAAATTTCGAGCTAACTGTATCAAGGACACCTCAAGGTCAACCAACACTAATGCAATGTATTAGTTGTTGTGTTGTGCTCTACAACGACCCCCCATTTCATATCATTTTTATTCTCAAAACTATAATATGAAATGGGTCCCTTTTTATTTTAATTGGTATCAACTTTGTATTATTCAAAAAGGTCTGAAAACAAAATGAAAACATTACAAAACCTTTTTGATAAACTAATTATTTGGTCTTATAATACTTAAATGATTAATCTTTTAGCATTGCGATAAAGCGATCGCAAGATCACATATCGCAATGACAAAGGAGGCATAACTTAAAGACCCATTGGGTTTCTCCAACGCGACAACACGCAATAGGCTATCGGATGTCGGAAATAATAAATTATCATAACAAAAGTGCCTTTCGTTCCAATGCGATGCGATAAAGTGCCTTTCGCTTCGATGCGATGTGATAATGTGTCTTTTGCTCCGATGTTGATGCGATAAAGTCCCTTTCGCTTCGATGCGATGCGATATCGCTATCGGTGATCGGGGATGTACCATGTATGTTGTTCAAAGTGCTCAGTTAATACTCCCAATGTGATGCGATTTCACTATCGGAAATCAGGGATTCCAAAAGGAACCAATATGATTTAAGCTTTCCCGGACGGCCGATTGTGATAAAGCCAAAAGCACGAATTTCAGAGAAATATTAAAGCAGGGATATTATGATTAATTCGTATTAAAGGCCTTATCTTCCCAACAACAATTCACCTGCGCTCAACTGCCAAAACCTTCAAGGCACGCTTAAACAAATCATTTGGCCAATAAATGATATGATGGGCATTTAAAGGATTGGCAGGTTTTAACGGCCATTTAATGAAATAGTAAGCCTACAAATATTTTCACAGATTGTATCCGCAGCCACTTTAAGTTAATCCTTCATCGTGCATTGATCAATATATCTCACTCATATTTGGCTTGCACTATCAATTCTCTGTATTACGTTCATTTTCACCTCTGTGCAGAACTCTTCCGAAGCAATAGATTCAAGCAGAATGCGGAAGAAATCTAAGAAAGCTGCAATCGCTTCCGCTTCGCCAGCCACAGGACAACCCACCGCTGATCCAGGAGCTAAAAGAAAAGGATTGATATCCGATACCACATGTCTAGGACTCAGCAGAACTACTTGGCAAAGTACCTATAATTTGATTGAGGCCGAAGAACCCGAGGTGACAGGAGTACAAGCCACAGTAGATACCAATCGAAAATCTGATGCTACTTTAAAGGACTTAGCCGACTCTTTCCTTCATCGGATAGCAGCTCAGGAACAAATTCTCCCATATACGGATGTAGTGAGGTGGGCAATTGAGGAAATCTCAATCACAGACAGAACCTTCTGCACCAGAAATGGGAGAATCTTCGGTTCATTTCAGTCTAATGATTTGAGGCAAATGTATCATTTGCATGTGCCAGAGAAGAAGTACAACAAGGCATTTCTGGAGAAATTCCGAAAAGAGAACGAAATTGAATCCGAACCCATTCGGGATTGGAGACAAAATCCGGAAAAACACAAGCATGAATCTTCGGGTAAGTACTCTTTTGATTCTCTATGTTCTCCTTATCGTTATGCTGGGATAATGATGTGTAGATTGTGGGGGTTGCACGATTCTGCTAATTTCACTATAGAAATGGTTCCCTTGATGGAAGCAGCGTGTAATAGTGAAATAATGGATTGGGCAACTATACTGTCAGATAAGCTAGCAACAACAGTTCTTGATTTTAGAAGGAAAACCCGCGTCACTGAAAGGCTTATTCCCCCATTCTACTATAGTGCTTATATACTAGACACCCTGTGTTTTAATTCTGAATTTCCCGTGCTCAGCTGGAGGTGGAATTCACAAGACCCCATGCCCATTCACATATACCATCAGAAATTGTGGAAAACTTCCTATAAGCACCATTTATACCAAGTCTGCAATGGCTATATGTTACCCATTCATTACTCTTTTTTTGATAAACCTGCTCCCAAGATTTCCTACCAAGCAGGGATTGATTTGACATCAATAGGAAGATGGTTCGGAGAGGAAAAATTTACTTATATAAGAATTTTCGGCAGCCAAGCCGAACCTCATGTCCTTCCTTTGTACATACTTGATAAACTGCTGGCTAGGGAGATAGCCTATCAGATTATCTCCGAAGGAGTTACACAAACTCTAAAGAAAAATAAGAAGCAGGTCTGGTCCTCTTTTCCCCTGAGATGTGGTGTCTACACTTTGCATGATTTCAAACATGCAGAAAAAGAATCTACAAAGATGAAGTCATTAACTCTAGCAACTCTCCCTAATAGGCGATTTGATCCAAACAAAGTCACCTATAATGCACTTGAACAGGCCAAATTGACAAAGTTTGATCATAAAGAAGATAAGTTTGATGACCTGTTCTCCTCAGCCGAGTCGATGTCCAAAGTTAAATCGCTGGCCAGAATGGAATACAAAGATGAAGGGTTAGTTGAATTCAACAGACTTAGAGAACAGAGGTTGCAAACTCTGCCTCTAGATCTGTTAGCAACAACCCCAACAACAGAATCAAGCGAGCCTGAACAGTGACATACTAAGGAACCTCCTGTTACATCGAAAAAACAGGAGGAAGTGCATATGAAAAGACAAGAGGAAACCCAGACGAAAGAGTAGGAACAGAGCAGCATAGAGGTGAATGTAGATACTCAAATTGACCCGAAATTGCTCCAGGAATGGCAGCAATTCGATTCAATTATCAGTAATCTTGAATGCTCTAAAGATGCCGAGACATCAAAAGCAGCAGACACACAGGAGACCACTTCAAAACAGGTTCCAAGTGGAACCAGCGGCCTACCTAGTTCGAAAGAAGTAGAGATAATCCCAAAGGATCCCTCCAATCATATTATCTTGCAAATAGAAGAAATTCCTCCCTTAAATGTCTTCTATAGCCCAAGACACAAAGCTGTGGTAAAACGACAGAGGAAGAGGAGAAGGATTGATCAACCTTCCCTATTCCCAGAACAAACAATGACGGGAAACGTGGTTTGGAAGGAGGAATTTGACCCCTCTGACGACCTAACAAAACTATCACAATATGCTGGAGCCTATTCGGCAGCAACAATAGATAAGGAATCAGAGGTTAGTATTATATTAAAAACAAAAGAGCAGGAGATCTTTTCACTGCAGGCACAACTATCAGAAGCACGGCAGAAGGCGGAGTAGGCAGAACGACAATTGTTAACACAACAGCAAATAAATAATCAATTAACTAAACAATTACAGGAAGAGAAATTGAGGATTGATCACAGTGCAGTCCAAAAGCAGAAAGAGCTGTCTGAGGCATTGGCACAACTGAAAGCAGCGAATGAACAAATGCTGAAGTCAAAAGATGAGCAGATTGCTCAACTAGTAGCCCAGCTAGAGAAAACAAAGAATCATACACAGATAGCCGAATTGAAAGTAGAGGCATGACAGATAAACAAGGCATTGATAACATAGATAAAGCTTTTATGTCAACAAATCACCCAGGCGGAACCATTATGCGATTTGATGACATCAATAAGTAAAAATTGGAAAAAGCTTGAACAGACTTGGATCAAGCCGATGAAACATTAACTAATTTTCTTGAGTGGCAAGATACCGATAAGGGACAGGCAGTTAATTTACCAAAGATTTTAGAATCACATAAGGAGATATTATTTACAGAATGGCAGTCCCAGTTAATGAAAGCAGAGAGAGCAATTTCAAGATGCAAATCAACTACAAGTAATTTGGTTGAATTGGTTAATAATACTCTCTACTTGTCTAACATGATTTCCCAATGTACTCGAGGTAAATTGACAGCGGCGAAAACATTGGAGCAGTCATGTTATCCGGAACTAGAGAAAAATGGGAGATTAATTGCAGGAATTAACAGTTTGACATGGGACACCTATTGGTTCTTCTTAGCCAAACCATACAGCCAGAGAGCCGCCCTCAAATGCCTTACAGATGCAATCGGGTATATTATTCCCGATATTCAGGATGCCACCTATGCTGCCCAACTCAATTATCACCTCAACAGACCGCCCGAAGTGGAGCCAATGCTTGCGATATGCCAGCTCAGGTTTAAAGGCAAACAACCTAAATGATGATTCATGCTGCCGACTGCCAGATTGCTGAGAAAGAGATATTCAAAATCAATTGATACCAATTAAGTAGGATTTCAGTTTCATAGGTAGTTAGCTTAATTAAGTATTTATAGACCCTTTCATTGTATTTGGAAAGGGTCGTAAGTTTTGTATAGGACTTAAAGCCTAAATTTGCACTATTGTACTTCAGGCATATTCTTTTATAAAACTGGACCAATTATTCTGATTTTGACACAGAAGCTTTTATACAAATGTGCACTACTGTCTTTGTTTGAGAGTATTTCTGCGTCGGAAGAAGAATCTCAAATAGCGATTGATATTGGGAGTGATAAGCAGCTCATATGGTACTATTATCTATGTCTGAATTCATTCTTTTTATATGAATTGTCATTTGATCACTTTTGCTATTATCGGATATATGTATGTGTTTTAACAACATTCTTTATTCTTTCCACTATTGGATGTTTATAGTATGTTTTTCTTTTGATCATATATGTATCGATGATATAAATGATAAGAGTAGCAATATTGTGTTAATCACTTTGTTTAACTATTTAAACAAAGTAATCATTGAATGAATAAATGTCTATGTTTATTAGATAGAGTCATCTATATGCCTGTCAATAGACAAAGATCATCAAGTGCTACATTTCAAAGAGTAATAGTTCCTGTGATTAGTAGTAGTTATTTTATTTCACTGATAGATTAAATTATTCACCTATCGTTAGATTAGATAATCAATCATTCATCCACCCCTTTTATTCATTACTGGGAAACTGGTCCCATTATCCCCAGTCCGAGCCACCATTCCAAACGGAAAAGGAGCTCTATTAAGGTCCGGACTGGATGGTTATCCCCCAATGCTGTTGCAGCGATTTTCGAGGCATCAACATTTTTGGCGCTAGAAGGAGGGCCATCAACTGTGAATGGCAAGCAAACCAAAATCTATAGACCATTCTAAGAGTAATTCTCCCTCCACATCACCTCGTACTTCCCAATTGCATGCTGGTTCTCCAATATCCAACCAAGAAGAAGAGGAATCAACTACCACTGCTCAAACCCACAATACTCCAGAACAATTAAGTCTTGAATCTCCTGAAGTTCAGTCTCTCATCCATAAACTTCAGAGCTTTTCGATATCACCACAAAAATCTGAGGTATCTCAAAGTAGTGCGACTTCGCAGTTCAATTTACCTCACCCTCTCTCCAGACTTCAAAGTGGAAAGCTCAGTATTGAACCTACTGAGTTCCCTTTACCCAAAAGGAAAAAGGCGAAGAAAAACACTGAAGGATCTGACAATGAAGAACTTTCATCCACATCCTCCATCTCACCTTCCCCAGTGCGAAGTCAACCATCCACTCCCTCATCACACATTGTTGTTCATCAGGGATTAGCAACTTCAACATCCCAACCTGCACAATCCTCAATATCAACTCCTTCCCAGACATCTGGAATTTCAACAGTAGTATCATCCACTACTGTGGTTACAATGGCAGATCCATGGACCAGGCCTGGTGCAGTCAATATGCCTGCTCCATTGCATGCATTACCTGATGCACCTGAGAAATGGCTACCCAAGTTTAATCTAGATGATGGAACACAAGCTGAGGAACATATTAATAACTTCACTTTGGCAGTTAATTTGAAGGGAGTAACGGAGCAAGATGTTGTCGTTAGGATTTTCCCTTATACTTTGCAAGGATCAGCAGGATCCTGGTATTTTTCCTTACCTTCTGGTTCCATTACCAATTGGACAACTTGACAAGAACAATTTATTACTAAGTATGGTGATGATAGGTCTTTGGCTACACTAATAAATGATCTCTCCAATCTTAGGATAGAACATAGGGAACCAATTAAAGAATTTAATGCACGATTCAATAAACTCTTGAATAAAATCCCAACGGCCTCCAAACCAAGTGAGCAAATCCAAAGCGAGTGGTATATAACTGCCCTACCTGCCAATATAACTATTTTTGTAGATAGGGCTGGAAAACCAACTTTAGTTGAAAACATGAAAGAAGCACTTGCTGTGGAGAAACGTATAAATGCTCTAGAGAAGAAAGCTACTCTTGAAGATAGAAAAACCAAAAAAGTTTCTTTTAAAGATGATTCAAAGAAGAAAACCCCTAAAGATCCATATGACATGGAGGGTCTACAAAAGGTCCTCAAGACTATGTCAAATGAAATGGTTGAAATCAAAAAACAAGTAGCTGAAACCTCAACTAAAAGGCCTTTTAAGAATTACAAGAAAACTGAATCAAAACCATCGAATGTTATATCTAATGCAGATTCAGATCTTAAAGAAGGAGAAGAAGAAACAGCTTCACCAACTGATGAAGAAGGGGAAGTTGTTGAATGTCATGGAATGTGGGATTTTATGTTGCCTAACTCCGATATAGAAAATGAAGAAGAAGCGTTTCCTGTCACTACTAGGAGTAAAGGTATCTCCGAACCTGTTCAGACAACTTCAAAGAAAAGGAGTGCAGGTGCTACTACAACAAAGGAAAAGGTACCCCTGAAGAAGCCACCTGTAACAGTTCCACAAAACTAACCTTCAACCTCAAATATTCCGTCAACATCTAAGACATTGGTAGTGTCCGATTCAATGGATTACAATATTGTTGATGACATGAAAAAGACTAAGGCAAACATTACCATGTTTGAACTTAGTAAATTGAAACATCAGCAAAAATTGCTTCTCAAAGAATTGAATGTTGTTCCTACTTCACCCCTTCCCAGTGCTAAAGCTTCAAATGATGCAGGTCAACCACCTTCTGGTATGGTCGAAGCTACCGATGCAGTTCTGATAGGAGATAGATCAAATTCTCATATTCCACATTTCCTTCTAACCTATGAGATCTACAATAGAAACCTGCACAACTGTTTGATTGACTCAGGGGAATCCTCTAATATAATGCCAGCTTCAGTTTGTTCTAAACTGAACATTGAACCCCAAAAGTCCGTTATTCATATTGTACAGTTGGACAGGACTAAAGTACAGGTTTTAGGGGAAATCAACTCAGTAACTATCAGGCTATCAGCTGATCCTAGAGTAGTACAAAGAATTGATATCTTGGTCGTCGATATACCTGAATTTTATGGTTTGATCTTGAGTAGGGATTGGTCTGAAAAACTACATGGGTATATTTCTACCGATTGGTCCCATATGTGGCTTCCCTACAAGGGAAAGCCAAATCAAATAAAAATCGATCGGGAGAAACACATGACCCATACAGTTACAGAATTTGAACAAGAAAACCAACCAATAGCATTTAATAACAACATTTTGGGGAATTATTCATCTGAGTCATTCTTTGGCAACTTCACTGCCCAACCATCTCCTTTCTCAGTAAACAATTCTACATCTCAGATCGAAAATTATTCACAAACAGATAGGTCAAGATGTTTTAATGATACTGAGGAAACTATAAATAAAATTGTTAATACTTCTTTATTTTGGTCATTATATTTTGATGGGTCTAAGTCTAACGAGGGCTCAGGAGCAGGATGTATTTTGGTTAGCCCTCAGGGAGAAAAAACAATGCTGTCCTGTAGGCTAGAATTTGAATGCACGAATAATACAGCTGAGTATGAAGCCTTAGTCCAAGGACTATATAAAGCAATTGGCCTCAAGGTCCAATATTTGAAAGTGTTTGGAGATTCTGAAATTATTATTAAACAGGTAAGAAATACAATTCATTGTCTTTCTAGCCATCTCAAACATTATCAGTCGCTGGTACAGGAATTCACCTCCCACTTTTCGGCATTCAATATTTCTTCCATTCCCAGGTCTAAAAATTCAGCAGCCGACCTACTAGCCAATGTTGCTTCCAAGCTCCTACCTTCCGAAGATTATAGCCCAGATAGATTTTCAGTAGAATTACTTTTTAGGCCATCGATTCCCGACAATGTCACTAATTGGAGAGTATTCAACCACGATGCAGACATTTTACACTTTTTAACTTCCGAAAAGTCCTATGATGATCAAATCATTGAGGAAAACGAGCATGACCTTCAAATGTAAGGTAAACACGAGGAAAATTCAATCCCAAAGCCTGTGGTGAAGCTTGAGGATCTTTATGATATTAAAGACAGGTTTAAACATGTGACCAATACAAAGCTTCAAAGTTCTACCTTAAGGTTTGAATTGATAAACCTTGGCACTGAGCAAAATCCTCAAAAGATTAATTTAGGATAGGGACTTTCCGTGGAAGAAAAGGAAGCATTCATTAGACTGTTACGGAAAAATAAATAGGTTTTTGCTTGGAGATATGACGATTTAAAGACATATGATACATCCATCATCCAACATACCATTCCAATGCTTCCCGAATAGAAACCAATTCAACAGAAGTTGAGAAAAATACATCCGAACTTAGAGAGTCAAATAAAATCGGAACTCAATAAACTCTTGAAAGCTAAGATTATTTTTCCCGTTCGGCACTCAAACTAGGTCTCCAATATGGTGCCAGTCAGAAAGAGAAATGGCGACATCAGGATTTGTATAGATTTCAGAAATTTGAATAAGGCAAGCTTAAAAGATAATTTCCCATTACCTACTATGGAGCAGATACTCCAATCAGTGGCAGGCTCTGAGTTAATGTCCTTTTTAGACGGTTTTTCAGGATATAACCAAGTTTTGGTCCATCCTGATGACCGACTTAAAACCACATTCAGAACAAAATGGGGAACTTATGCTTATCAGAAAATGCCTTTCGGACTTATTAATGCAGGAGCCATGTTCCAAAGAGCAATGGATATAGCTTTTAGAGGATTGATTAGCAAAACAGTAGTCGTCTACTTAGACGATATTACTGTATTTTCTAAAGAGAAATCCAATCATTTGCATGATTTAAATCAAATCTTTCAACGCTGCAAAAGGTACGGTATTTCACTTAACCCTAAAAAATCCTTCTTTTCTCTTGACCAAGGAAAGCTCTTAGGCTTTATTGTTTCTAAAGATGGCATTTATATTGATCCAGACAAGATCAAAGAAATCTCTGAAATCCCTTTCCCTCATAATAAAAAATCCATGCAGTCATTTTTAGGCCAAATCAATTTTGTCAAAAGATTCGTTCCAGACTTTTCTCAAATCATTTTGCCACTTCAAATTATGATTAAGAAAAATTCAATCTTTAGATGGGGATCAGCAGAAAAGGAAGCGTTTGATTTAATCAAACAATCAATAATCAATTCCCCCGCTTTAAATACTCCTAATTTTTCTAATCATTTCACATTGTATACTATCACATCCGATTTGTCTTATGCAGCAGTACTCACACATATTAACAATCACAATTTGGAAGCACCCATTTCATTTTATAGTTCAAATCTTCAGGGTGCTGAATTGAATTACTCCGAAGTAGAAAAACAAGCCTTTGCTGTATATAAAGTTGTCAAACATTACAGACCCTTCCTTTTAAAAGCCCATACAAAAGTTATAGTTCCTTTCCCTGCAGTAAGGCAACTATTAATCCAAAGGGAATTAGGTGAAAAAAGGGCAAATTGGGTTACAGCATTTCAAGAATATGACTTAGAAATTAAACCAGCAAAGATTGTTAGAGGCGAAGGTTTTTGCAGGATATTGGCAGGAGCATCCAACATTCAGGAATCAGGTGATATAGATCAAACCGAAGAGATCAACTAGATAAGTATTACTGATTCTGAATCACAATATGCTAACTTAATCTTTTATTTGAAAAATGGATATGCACCTCCTAACCTATCTTACAAAAACGAAAGGGCCATTAGATTAAAAGCAAAAAATTTCACAATTATTGATGATGTGCTTTTTAGGCAAAATTATGATTCAATCTTATTAAGATGCCTAGAAAAACCTGAAGCACAAAAGGTTTTGCAGGAATTACATGATGGACCAGCAGGAGGACATTTTGGAGCCGACACAACAGGCCACAAAATCATTCATGCTGGATATTATTGGCCCACTCTGTTTAGAGATGCTCATGAGTATGTAAGGAAATGTCGAGATTGTCAAACTTCTAGTGGAAGACAAAGAAAACCAGCTTTCCCTTTGCAACCAGTCAACATTGAACAACCATTTGAGCAATGGGGATTGGAAATCATTGGAGAAATTACTCCACATTCTTCCAAACAGCATAAGTATATCCTTACCGCTACTGATTATTTTACTAAGTGGGTTGAAGCAATTCCTTTAAAGACAACAAATTCTGAGGTAATTATAGAATTCATAGATCAATTCATCATTACCAGGTTTGGTGTCCCAAATGCTCTTGTTTTTAATAATGCATCTTATTTCTCAGGCAATGCTATGTTTGATTTTGCTATTAAAAGAGGATTTAAATTGAAATATTCTGCTAATTACAATCCCCAGGGTAATGGTTTAGCAGAGTCTACAAATAAAAATCTGATTAAAATTATTAAGCGAACTATCGAACAGAATCATAAAAAATGGCACAAATCCTTAATATTTGCACTATGGGCTGATAGGATAACGCAGAAGGCTTCCATAGGTTCTTCTCCGTTCAACCTCGTGTATGGAAAAGAAGCAGTGCTACCAACAAATCTTGTCCTTCCTTCTCTAGCCCTAGTTCAGTTTATTGAGGAAAGTCCATCTTCTTCTATTCAACTTAGACATGACCAAATTCTAAAATTAGAAGAGGAAAGAGAAGAAGCCAAGGTTATTCATGCAAAACATCAGCAAATCATCAAGTCATCCTTTGATTCAGTCTCATCCGGTTCAAAACAATTTCAAGTCGGTGATTTAGTTCTGAAATGGGACAAAGCACATGAAGATAAGGGAAAACACACCAAGTTCCAGAAGATGTGGCTTGGGCCATTTCAGATCTGTGAGAAGATAGGCCATTCGATCTTCATATTACAAGATTTATCAGGTTTGAGAGATTCTCTCCCTGTTAATGGCCTTATCTTAAAAAAATTCTTCAATTGAGGAGGTAACCCCTTCTCCTTTTTTTAGTTCAATAGAATTTTGTAGTTTGTAGGATCATTAAAAAATAAAGTTGTAAGGTATATTCCATTGACCTTTGCTGTATTTAAAAGTTGTTCAAAAGAAGTAGTGTTGATATTTGCTTTTAAAATAATAGAAGTCTGAAACAAAAAGGGATAATTTCTAGGAAACTAGGTATAATTACATTCTGAAACCACACTTCAATTTTTGTGAACGCTTCTCAAAGTTTAGAAATATTGTAAATCATTTTATGTTTTCAAATTGGTCACAAAAAGGTTATCAATACCAAAATAGGAACTAATCCAACTTTAGCATCTTTAACTCTTACCTTGTCATCCATTTACTCTTAAGGAGAAAATTGTCCATCCCACTCACCAAAGCTTATGATTACTCAGAGTGTAATTCTAAAATATTTGATATAAAAGATAAGAGGTCTTATTACAAGCCTGCTTACCATGATCATAGGGAAATAGTTTAACCGACATTACCAATACTGCATACCAAAACAGGGTAATGGCTTAGAATTATAAGACAAGGGTCTCATCACGAGCCAGCTTGTTCGGTTAAATTACTACCAGTGAATGGCATTGTCACTCAGCTGGTCACCAAACCAGGACAATGGCTTTTTATCTTACAAAATAACAGAAAAGTAGAAAAGAAATGTAAAATATGAAAAGCATGTTTTGAATTCATTCTGTTAATCATACTCTGGAATGAATGGGACAATGGAAAATAACATGGTTAAAAGGTATGCCTCTCGAAACTATGAACGTTTGCTGGTAGCAGAGGCTCTACCTATGATAAAGGAGTCAATTCTAAAAGCTGATTTGGAAAGGTTTTCTTTTTTATCATTATCAACCAATAGAGACCAATTTAAAACTTAGAATGTATCTAATTTTAAACAAGAGAGGAAATTAGCAAAGATAGTTTCATTTTATTTGGAATGCATATATAGTTAGTTATATTAGAATTTTCCCCTTTGATGAGATCTCTATTTTGAAAAAGTTTAAGTATTTCCATACTTTTCAGAGATAACTGTTTCTCCCAGCGAATCGCCAATTGTTGTGCTCTACAACAACCCCCCATTTCATATCATTTTTATTCTCAAAACTATAATATGAAATGGGTCCCTTTTTATTTTAATTGGTATCAACTTTGTATTATTCAAAAAGGTCCGAAAACAAAATGAAAACATTACAAAACCTTTTTGATAAACTAATTATTTGGTCTTATAATACTTAAATGTTTAATCTTATAGCATTGCGATAAAGCGATTGCAAGATCGCATGTCGCAATGACAAAGGAGGCATAACTTAAAGACCCATTGGGTTTCTCCAACGCGACAACATGCAATAGGCTATCGGATATCGGCAACAATAAATTAGCATAACAAAAGTGCCTTTCGCTCCGATGCGGATGCGATAAAGTGCCTTTCGCTCCGATGCGATGCGATAAAGTGCATTTCGCTCCGATGCTGATGCGATAAAGTCCCTTTCGCTCCGATGCGATGCGATATCGCTATCGACGATCGGGGATGTACCATGTATGCTGTTCAAAGTGCTCAGTTAATACTCCCGATGTGATGCGATTTCGATATCGGTAATTGGGGATTCCAAAAGGAACCAATATGACGATTTAAGCTTTCCCGGACGGCCGATTGCGATAAAGCCAAAAGCGCGAATTTCAAAGAAATATTGAAGCAGGGATATTACGATTAATTCGTATTAAAGGCCTTATCTTCCCAACAACGATTCACCTACGCTCAACTGCCAAAACCTTCAAGGCACGCTTAAACAAATCATTCTGCCAATAAACGATATGATGGGCATTTAAAGGATTGGCAGGTTTTAACGGCCATTTAATGAAATAGTAAGCCTAAAAATCTTTTCACATATTGTATCCGCGGTCACTTTAAGTTAATCCTTCATCATGCATTGATCAATATATCTCACTCATATTTGGCTTGTGCTATCAATTCTCTGTATTACGTTCATTTTCACCTCTGTGCAGAACTCTTCCGAAGCAATAGATTCAAGCAGAATGGGGAAGAAATCTAAGAAAGCTGCAATTGCTTCCGCTTTTCTAGCCACAGGACAACCCACCGCTGATCCAGGAGCTAAAAGAAAAGGATTGATATCCAATACTACATGTCTAGGACTCGGCAGAACTACTTGGCAAAGTACCTATAATTTGATTGAGACCGAAGAACCCAAGGTGACAGGAGTACAAGCCATAGTAGATACCAATCGAAAATCTGATGCTACTTTAAAGGACTTAGCCGACTCTTTCCTTCATCGGATAGCAGCTCGGGAACAAATTCTCCCATATACAGATGTAGTGAGGTGGGCAATTGAGGAAATCCCAATCACAGACAGAACCTACTACACCAGAGATGGGAGAATCTTTGGTTCATTTCAGTCTAATGATTTGAGGCAAATGTATCATTTGCCTGTGCCAGAGAAGAAGTACAACAAGGCATTTCTGGAGAAATTCTGAAAAGAGAACGAAATTGAATCCGAACCCATTCGGGATTGGAGACAAAATCCGGCAAAATACAAGCATGAATCTTCGGGTAAGTACTCTTTTGATTCTCTATGTTCTCCTTATTGTTATGCTGGGATAATGATGTGTAGATTGTGGGGGTTGCACGATTCCACTAATTTCACTATAGAAATGGTTCCCTTGATGGAAGCGGCATGTAATAGTGAAATAATGGATTGGGCAACTATACTGTCAGATAAGCTAGCAACAACAGTTCTTGATTTTAGAAGCAAAACCCGCGTCACTGAAAGGCTTATTACCCCATTCTACTACAGTGCTTATATACTAGACACCTTGTGTTTTAATTCTGAATTTCCCATGCTCGGCTGGAGGTGGACTTCACAAGACCCCATGCCCATTCACATATACCATCAGAAATTGTGGAAAACTTCCTATAAGTACCATTTATACCAAGTCTGCAATGGCTTTATGTTACCCATTCATTACTCTATTTTTGATAAACCTGCTCCCAAGATTTCCTACCAAGCAGGGATTGATTTGACATCAATAGGAAGATGGTTCGGAGAGGAAAAATTTACTTATATAAGAATTTTCGGCAGCCAAGCCGAACCTCATGTCCTTCCTTTGTACATACCTGATAAACTGCTGGCTAGGGAGATAGCCTATCAGATTATCTCCGAAGGAGTTACACAAACTCTAAAGAAAAATAAGAAGCAGGTCTAGCCCTCTTTTCCCCTGAGATGTGGTGTCTACCCTTTGTATGATTTCAAACATGCAGAAAAAGAATCTACAAAGATGAAGTCATTAACTCTAGAAACTCTCCCTAATAGGCGATTTGATCCAAACAAAGTCGCCTATAATGCACTTGAACAGGCCAAATTGACAAAGTTTGATCATAAAGAAGATAAGTTTGATGACCTATTCTCCTCAGCCGAGTCGATGTCCCAAGTTAAATCGCTGGCCAGAATGGAATACAAAGATGAAGGGTTAGTTGAATTCAATAGACTTAGAGAACAGAGGTTGCAAACTCTGCCTCTAGATCTATTAGCAACAACCCTAACAACAGAATCAAGCGAGCCTGAACAGCGACATACTAAGGAACCTCCTGTTACATCTTAAAAACAGGAGGAAGTGCATATGAAAAGACAAGAGGAAACTCAAACGAAAGAGTAGGAATAGAGCAGCATAGAGGTGAATGTAGATACTCAAATTGACCCGAAATTGCTCCAGGAATGGCAGCAATTCGATTCAATTATCAGTAATCTTGAATTCTCTAAAGATGCCGAGACATCAAAAGCGGCAGACACACAGGAGACCACTTCAAAACAGGTTCCAAGTGGAACCAGTGGCCTACCTAGTTCGAAAGAAGTAGAGATAATCCCAAAGGATCCCTCCGATCAGATTATCTTGCAAATAGAAGAAATTCCTCCCTTAGATGTCTTCTATAGCCCAAGACACAAAGCTGTGGTAAAACGACAGAGGAAGAGGAGAAGGACTGATCAACCTTCCCTATTCCCAGAAAAAACAGTGACGGGCAACGTGGTTTGGAAGGAGGAATTTGACCCCTCTGATGACCTAACAAAACTATCACAATATGCTGGAGCCTATTCGGCAGCAACAATAGATAAGGCATCAGAGGTTAGTATTTTATTAAAAACAAAATACCAGGAGATCTTTCCACTACAGGCACAACTATCAGAAGAACGACAGAAGGCAGAGCAGGCAGAACGGCAATTGTTAACACAACAGCAAATAAATAATCAATTAACTAAACAATTGCAGGAAGAGAAACAGAGGATTGATCACAGTGCAGTCCAAAAGCAGAAAGAGCTGTCTGAGGCATTGACACAACTGAAAGCAGCGAATGAACAAATGCTGAAGTCAAAAGATGATCAGATTGCTCAACTATCAGCCCAGCTAGAGAAAATAAAGAATCTTCCATAGATAGCCGAATTCAAAGTATAGGCATTACAGATAAACAAGGCATTGATAACACAGATAAAGATTTTATGTCAACAAATCGCCTAGTCACAACCATTATGCGATTTGACGACATCAATAAGTAAAAAATCGGAAAAAGCTAGAACAGACTTGGATCAAGCCGATGAAACATTAACTAATTTTCCTGAGTGGCAAGATACCAATCAGGGACAGGCGGCTAATTTACCAAAGATTTTAGAATCACATAAGGAGATATTATTTACAGAATGGCAGTCCCAGTTAATGAAAGCAGAGAGAGCAATTTCAAGATGCAAATCAACCATAAGTAATTTGGTTGAATTGGTTAATAATACTCTCTACTTGTCTAACATGATTTCCCAATGTACTCCAGGTAAATTGACAACGGCGAAAACATTGGAGCAGTCATGTTATCCGGAACTAGAGAAAAATGGGAGTTTAATCGCAGGAATTAATAGTTTGACATGGGACACCTATTGGTTCTTCTTAGTCAAACCATACAGCCAGAGAGCTGCCCTCAAATTCCTTACAGATGCAATCGGGTATATTATTCCCGATATTCGCCTCAACAGACCGCCCGAAGTGGAGCCAATGCTTGCGATATGCCAACTCAGGTTTAAAGGCAAACAACCTAAATGATGATTCATGCTGTCGACTGCCAGATTGCTGAGAAATAGATATTCAAAATCAATTGATACCAATTAAGTAGGATTTCAGTTTCATAGGTAGTTAGCTTAATTAAGTATTTATAGACCCTTTCATTGTATTTGGAAAGGGTCGTAAGTTTTGTATATGACTTAAAGCCTGAAGTTTCACTACTGTCTTTGTTTGAGAGTATTTCTGCGTCGGAAGAAGAATCTCAAATAGCGATTGATATTGGGAGTGATAAGCAGCTCATATGGTACTATTATCTATGTCTGAATTCATTCTTTTTATATGAATTTTCATTTGATCACTTTTGCTATTATCGAATATATGTATGTGTTTTAACAACTCATTCTTTATTCTTTCCACTATTGGATGTTTATAGTATGCTTTTCTTTTGATCATATATGTATCGATGATATAAATGATAAGTGTAGCAATATTGTGTTAATCAATTTGTTTAACTATTTAAACAAAGTAATCATTGAATGAATAAATGTCTATGTCTATTATACAGAGTCATCTATATGCCTATCAATAGACAAAGATCATCAAGCGCTACATTTCAAAGAGTAATAGTTCCCGGGATTAGTAGTAGTTCTTTTATTTCACTGATAGATTAAATTATTCACCTATCGTTAGATTAGATAATCAATCATTCATCCACCCCTTTTATTCATTACTGGGAAACTCGTCCCATTATCCCCAGTCGGAGCCACCATTCCAAACGGAAAAGGAGTTGTATTAAGGTCCGAACCAGGTGGTTATCCCCCAATGTTGTTGCAGCGATTTTCAAGGCATCAACATGTTGGTACATCGACCTATCAAAATGTCACAATATTGGGTAGTAGACATTTGTAAGTAGGACAATAGCCACCAAAAAGAAACTTTGATGTTGGCAATGAGCACCACTAGGCCAACCATTCACCTTAGAGGCACTCGGAGGTGGTTTTGTACCATGTGCATAGTTTGTATTATTACTAAACCACCCAAAACCACTCGTAGGCCTTGGGATGATAATGGTTCTTCTCCTTAGATGATTTCCAAGGCCCCAAACAAAGCCATCCTTGTCCAAGGGAAAAATTATCCTCACATTAACACCCATACAACATCTATATACCTATGGTTTATAATGATGGCAAATAGTGCTCCCCATCACCTAATTATGCAAAAGGCCCCAACTAACCTACATTCCATGTCAAACTTGTCCTCGATATTAGCATATCATCCTACATTATCCATTAGCTCATCAACATAGAGGGATCAAGGACTCTCACTCGATGGTTGGGGACTATAGTCCATCAACTCTAGGTCAAATTTCAGGCTAATTGTATCAAGGACACCTCAAGGTCAACCAACACTAATGTAATGTATTAGTTGTTGGTACATTGACCTATCAAAATGTCACAATATTGGGTAGTATACATTAGTAAGTAGGACACTAGCCACCAACAAGAAACCTTGATGTTGGCGATGAGAACCACTAGGCCAACCATTCACGTTAGAAGCACTGGGAGTTGGTTTTGTACCATGTGCACAGTAAGTATTATTACTAAACAAACCAAAACAACTTGTACACCCTGGGATGATAATGGTGTTTCTCCTTATATGATGTCCAAGGCCCCAAAGAAAGCCATTCTTGTCCAGGGGCAAAATTATCCTCACATTAACACCCATACAACATCTATATTCCTTTGGTTTATAATGATGGCAAATAGTGCTCCCCATCACCTAATTGTGCAAAAAGCCCCAACTAACCTACATGCCATGTCAAACTTGTCCTCGATATTAACATATCATCCTACATTATCCATTAGCTCATCTAGATAGGGGGTTCAAGGACTCTCACTCCATGATTGGGGACTATAGTCCCTCAAGTCTATGTCAAATTTTGGGCTCACTATATCAAGGACACCTCAAGGTCAACCAAGACTAATGCAATGTATTAGTTCTTGGTACATCAACCTATCAAAATGTCACAAATTGGGTAGTAGACATTAGTAAGTAGGACACTAGCCACCAACAAGAAACTTTGATGTTGGTAATGAGCACCACTAGGCCAACCATTCACCTTAGAGGCACTCGAAGGTGGTTTTGTACCATGTGTAGAGTCTGTATTATTACTAATCCAACCGAAACCATTAGTAGGCCTTGGGATGATAATGGTGTTTCTCCTTAGATGATGTCCAAGGCCCCAAAAAAGGCCTTCCTTGTCCAGGGGCAAAATTATCCTCACATTAACACCCATACAACATCTATATACCTATGGTTTATAATGATGGCGAATAGTGCTCCCCATCACCTAATTGTGAAAAAGGCCCCAACTAACCTACATGCCATGTCAAACTTGTCATCGATATTTGCATATCATCCTACATTATCCATTAGCTCATCGACATAGAGCGATCAAGGACTCTCACTCCATGGTTGGGGACTATAGTCCATCAAGTCTAGGTCAAATTTCGGGCTAACTGTATCAAGGTCACCTCAAGGTCAACCAACACTAATGTAATGTATTAGATGTTTGTACATTGACCTATCAAGATGTCACAATATTGAGTAGTAGGCATTAGTAAGTAGGACACTAGCCACCAATAAGAAACTTTGTTGTTGGCGATGAGAACCACTAGGCCAACCATTCACCTTATAGAAGCTCAGAGGTGGTTTTATACCATGTGCATAGTCTGTATTATTACTAAACCAACGAAAACCAATCATACGCCTTGGGATGATAATGGTGCTTCTCCTTAGCTGATGTCCAAGGCCACAAACAAAGCCATCCTTGTCCAGGGGAAAAATTATCCTCACATTAACACCCATACAACATCTATATACCTATGGTTTATAATGATGGCAAATAGTGCTCCCCATCACCTAATTGTGGAAAAGGCCCCAACTAACCTACAGGCCATGTCAAAGTTGTCCTTGATATTAGCATATCATCCTACATTATCCATTAGCTCATCGACATAGAGGTATCAAGGACTCTCACTCCATGGTTGCGGACTATAGTCCATCAAGTCTAGGTCAAATTTAGGGCTAATTGTATCAAGGACACCTCAAGGTCAACCAACACTAATGTAATGTATTAGTTGTTGGCACATTGACCTATCAAAATGTCACAAGATTGGGTAGTATACATTAGTAAGTAGGACACTAGCCACCAACAAGAAACCTTGATGTTGGTGATGAGCACCACTAGGCCAACCATTCACTTTAGAGGCACTAGCAGTTGGTTTTGTACCATGGGCATAGTCTGTATTATTACTAAACCAACCAAAACCACTCGTACGCCCTGGTATGACAATGGTGTTTCTCGTTAGATGATGTCCAAGGCCCCAAACAAAGCCATCCTTGTCCAGGGGCAAAATTATCCTCACATTAACACGCATACAACATCTATATTCCTTTGGTTTATAATGATGGAAAATAGTGCTCCCTGTCACCTAATTGTGAAAAAAGCCCCAACTAACCTACATGCCATGTCAAACTTATCCTCAATATTGGCATATCATCCTACATTATCCATTAGCTCATCTAGATAGGGGGTTCAAGGACTCTCACTCCATGGCTGGGGAATATAATCCATCAAGTCTAGGTCAACTTTCAGGCTAACTGTATCAAAGACACCTGAAGGTCAACCAACACTAATGCAATGTATTAGTTGTTGGTACATCGACCTATCAAAATGTCACAAATTTGGTATTAGACATTAGTAAGTAGGACACTAGCCACCAACAAGAAACTTTGATGTTGGCAATGAGCACCACTAGGCCAACCATTCACCTTAGAGGCACTCGGAGGTGGTTTTGTACCATGTGCATAGTCTGTGTTATTACTAAAGCAACCAAAAACACTTGTAGGCCTTGGGATGGTAATGGTGTTTGTCCTTAGATGATGTCCAAGGCCCCAACAAAGCCATCCTTGTCCAGGGGCAAAATTATCCTCACATTAACACCCATACAACATCTATATACCTATGGTTTATAATGATGGCAAATAATGCTCCCCATCACCTAATTGTGAAAAAAGCCCCAACTAACCCACATGCCATGTCAAACTTGTCCTTGATATTAGCATATCATCCTAAATTATCCATTAGCACATCGACATAGAGGGACCAAGGAGTCTCACTCCATGGTTGGGGACTATAGTCCATCAAGTCTAGGTCAAATTTCAAGCTAATTGTATCAAGGACACCTCAAGGTCAACCAACACTAATGCAATGTATTAGTTGTTGGTACATCAACCTATCAAAATGTCATAATATTGGGTAGTAGATATTAGTAAGTAGGACACTAGCCACCAACAAGAAACCTTGATGTTGGCGATGAGCACCACTAGGCTAACCATTCACCTTAGAGTTACTGGGAGTTGGTTTTCTATCATGTGCATAGTCTGTATTATTACTAAACCAACCAAAACCACTCATACACCATAGGGTGATAATGATGTTTCTCCTAAGATGATGTCCAAGTCCCCAAACAAAGCCATCCTTGTCTAGGGGCAAAATTATCCTCACATTATCACCCATACAAGATCTATATTCCTTTGGATTATAACGATGGCAAATAGTGCTCCCCATCTCCTAATTGTGCAAAAGGCCCCAACTAACCTACATGCCATGCCAAACTTGTCCTCAATGTTAGCATAGCATCCTACATTATCCATTAGCTCATCTAGATAGGGGGTTTAAGGACTCTCACTCCATGGTTGGGGACTATAGTCCATCAAGTCTAGGTCAAATTTTGGGCTAACTGTATCAAGGGCACCGCAAGGTCAACCAAAACTAATGCAATGTATTAGTTGTTGGTACATCGACCTATCAAAATGTCAAACATGTCCTCGATATTAGCATATCATCCTACATTATCCATAATTTAGCTCACGGAGATAGAGGGTTCAAGAACTCCCACTCCATGGATGGGGACTATAGTCCATTGAGAGGTCAAATTTTAGGCTAACTGTATGAAGGACACCTTGACAAGTTCAACCTACACTAAAGCAATTGATTAGTTGTTGGTACATCGACCTATCAAAATGTCACAATATTGGGTAGTAGACATTAGTAAGTAGGACACTAGCCAACAACAAGAAACCTTGATGTTGGCGATGAGCACCACTAGGCCAACCATTCACCTTAGAGGCACTCGGAGGTGTTTTTGTACCATGTGCATAGTCTGTATTATTACTAAATGAACCAAAACTAGTCGTAGGCCCTAGGATGATAATGGAATTTCTCCTTAGATGATGTCCAGGCCCCAAACTAAGCCATACTTGTGGGGCAAAATTATCCTCACATTAACACCCATATAATGTCTATATATCTATGGTTTATAATGATGGCAAATAGTGCTCCCCATTACCTAAATGTGCAAAAAGCCCCAACTAACCTAGATGCCATGTCAAACTTGTCCTTGATATTAGCATATCATCCTACATTATGCAATAGCTCATGGAGATAGAGGGTTCAAGGACTCTCACTCCATGGTTGGGGACTATAGTCCATCAAGAGGTAAAATTTCGGGCTAGATGTATAAAGGACACCTCAAGGTCAACCAACACTAATGCAATGTACTAGTTGGTACGTCGACTTATCAAAATGTCACAATATTGGGTAGTAGACATTAGTAAGTAGGACACTAGCCACCAACAAGAAACCTTGATGTTGGCAGTGAGCACCACTGGGCCAACCATTCACCTTAGAGGCACTGGGAGGTGGTTTTGTACCATGTGCATAGTTTGTATTACTACTGAACTAACCAAAACCACTCATACGCCTTGGGATGATAATGGTGTTTCTTCTTAGATGATGTCCAAGGCCCCAAACAAAGCCATCCTTGTGGGGCAAAATTATCCTCACATTAACACCCATACAACATATATATACCTATGGTTATTAATAATGGCAAATAGTTCTCCTCATCACCTAGTTGTGAAAAAAGTCCCAACTAACCTAGATGCCATGTCAAACTTGTCCTCGATATTAGCATATTAACTAGATTTATTATTTCTTTGTGACTCAAGTTGAAAAGTGGAAATACAAAATATTTAATAAATGAGAGAAAATATTATTTCAGGGGTGTCACCAAGCCTATTGCTTGAGGTTTTATGTAAGACAAGAATATATTGCTAGAAAAATAGAGATAGGGAATAATTAATAAATTCTTAAATTCCTTATTTGAAATAAAGAAAAAACTTTACTTTTAGCTTTTTTAATAACTACTAAATTCTTTATTTGAACTAGTTCCTTATTTGAAATAAGGAAAAATCTCTAATTTTTTTTCTTTTAGTAATTTCTAAATTCCTTATTTGATATTAATAAAAAAAATAAAAAAATAAGATTTTTTATGCATTCAAATGGAAATTTTACTTACAATTCCATTCCAAATACCAACCTGCATCTACTGCACTATTTTGTCAGCAAATACATGCACGATTTTGTGAGTAAATGTAGGTTGTTGATGTAATTGAAAATAGTTAGTAAGAATAAAGTTGCTCATAATAAACTAAGTGTTGACCCCTCCCCATCATCTGATCTGATCTCATCACTCAGTATAAATAGAGCAGTTTTGATCCCAGGATTGATCCCACCACAACTGAGCTGTTAAACTTACTTCCATGCATGATTTTGTCTGATTTTCAGAAGAACAACTCTTCAAATTTACAAGCAGGGTTTAGATTTTCCTCTTTTGGAAGCTAGAGTTCATGAAAAATACAGGTACTTCTCATTGTATTCACTTTTTTAAACAGAGAACAATTGTACAATGACTGGCATTTTACAGACGTGATGTCTTAATTTTGGTTGATAAATGCTCTATTTTTGGTATATATATCATCAATTTGTGTAGTACATTTGATAATTTCATTGAAAATTCATTTCACATTGGTTGGTTAGTTGCAAATTTGTTTGCCTACAATAAGTTTTTTTTAGGATTGGACTGAAGCGGTCTGAATTTATTTTTTTTTTGACATATACTGATATAGATCATCAGTTCGAGGTGTCCTTCAGGAACCTGACTCCTTGATGCATTGTTAGTGCTTCCGCTTGTTATTAGTTGCTTGTCCCTATCTCCAGGAAAATTTTAATTTCTAGGGACCTCTTCCACTTAGAAAAGCACAACGTAAGGTCTTGATCTCCATTGAATTCATTCCCTCTAGTTCCATAGTGTTGGCATAAATAGTTTTAGCTATTGCTTGCTCTTTGGGTATCCCTACAATTCGTATACCATGGCTCAATGCAGTGATGATTCAGACAAGTGTATAATGTGATTTGAAGGACACCTTATCTCATTTGTAGTGAACATTGATTTAAACTAGTGCGTAATGAGATTTCATGTTTCTTACTATACTCTGTCTTCAAATTTAACAGTCCATCCATGCTGCATAACAATACTAGTTCTTGGTGATCCAACCATACTCTGTCTTCAAATTTAATAGTCCATCCATGCTACATAACAATACTAGTTTCATGGTGATCCAACCACCATGGATATCGTGATGTATGGTAATTCCATTTTTAAGTGTTCGTTAGTAGTACTTTCCAATTAGGGAATTCCTAAACCTTAATATATGTTGTGTTAAATTCAAAGATACTTTCCTATCAGGGGATTCCTAAACCTTAATATGCCATGTTACATTCAAAAAGGGAAAAAATGAACTTACTCTGAAGGAAATTGTCCTTTCAATTACCACACTTTGAGACTATCATTTATTTGGAATTAATCAATTAGAAATAGAGAGATTTTTGCTGTCCTACATCTCCATTGTCTTCTTCATCATTTCCTAGTTCTTTTCTCATGGTTGTGCATGTTGAAGCTGATTCTCCTTTGAAGGTATGAAAGAACCATGGCAATAGGTATTAGAGACAAAAATGGTCCTACTGAGACTTAAATGGTGAAGATCAATAGATATCAATGATGAGTTTATGTGAAATTCATAGAGAAAACCTTTAATCGAAACATTTTGAAGGAGAATGGATGAGGACATAAAGAGATAAAGAAATGGGCCGGTTTCAAAGAGAAAGAAGTCAACAACAGTGGAAAATGGGACAACAAATAGACAAGGAAGAAGAATGAAAATGAGTAAGCTTTTTTTCAAATCAGCAAAATATATAAACAAGAGGAGACATTTCTATTTATCCCCTCGATCTTTCTTTTCCTTTGTTTTGCCTACCACCACCTTTGCACATTAAGCCTTGCTCTTAGTATCCTTCTCTACATACGTGAAAAAGTTGTCTCCCATAGGTTTTTCTCTCATGGCTATTTACTCTCACATTTCTGACTTGATCTAAAGTAATTCTCCATCTACTGTACCCACTCCCCATGAGAGAACTATCTTACAAAGACATATCAAATTTAGCCAATTCTCAAACCACAGGTCAATTGGGTGTAGCTCCAGTTGTTGAGAGGAAAGTAGTTATCCTCCTACATCTAGGTTCATATTCCACTTTGTGACATGCTTGCTCTCTTCATGAGCTAATTGCTGACAGTTGAGCTGGCCTTGAGCCCTGAAGAATCCAATTTACCCTGGCTACCATTCTCAAAATGAGGGGAAATACCCAGTGGGTTTCCTCTGGAAATTCATTATGCAGAGCAAAAAAAAGGAATATCAAATTACAAATGGGACATCTAAATTCGCTATGTCCAAGTGCCTACTTTGTTGCAATCAATAGCCTTTTCTAAATATGTTTATTTTCTTTCTTAATTGTGCCAAGCACTATGTTACAATGTCAACTATGGCATTCTAGTATCTTCTATTTTTCATTTTCAAATACTATATCTAGCTACTACATTATTGTATTCTTTGTGTGCCAAATGCTTCATCTTTGCTGCACTAATAGCCGTGCCTTTTGTTGATATTAACCATGCCATTTGTGTGATGGTATTTGATAAATGTTTATAAGTCTGTTAACTGTGTTTTAATCACTATCCTATTATCCTATTCAAGCTTATGTGTCTCTTGTGTAAAATTCCAGTGTAGTAAGTTTTAATGCTTCTCTTTATTTCATTTCAGGGAAAAAATGATCGTCTAAGTTTTATTAACCATTGCACTCAAATGAAAATACCCTCTCCTATCACACTCTAATATTTTCTTTTGCTGCTTTTGGAGGTAGCCAACATAAATATGGTTCTCTCTTTTATTGAAATCCTTTTTTACAGTTAATATGATTGGGTTCACTTGAACATGTGCAGTAGCTTGTGTTGAGCACCCCCTACAAGGATCTAATGCAGTCTACTTGATTCATTTGCTTTCTCCTTGGCCTTTGACTTCTATCTTTTTTACATATATTCTTATCCCCTCTATGTCAGCCATGTTGGGGGCATAGGGCTACCTCCCTTCTTCCTTGTACAAAGATTGGTTTAACAGCCCCTCCAAGGTTCCCTATCTGCACCAGGAACTTGGTCACAAATTTTGATTTCATCCATCTTCCTCCCTCCAGTTAAATGCCACCTCAAACATGTAACCCTCCAACAAACCCATACCTACCCACTAGATCCATCATCCACCACCCATTGTGTGAATATGTGGCTTGAATAGATGGACCACCACCATAATGTCAACATAGGAGCAACATTAAAAATCCCCTATGCACTAAATGCCTAGATCCAACTGAAATATGAAGTTATGAACAAAATAGACCCTTGGCCCAAAGTCCAGTACAACCATCAACATAATTAAAACCTTGAAGGGTGAGTTGCATCAAAAAAACAATGAACAATAAATGATATGGCACCTGAACACCTGCACCAGAGTAGAACAAGGAGGGTCATCATTGATTAGCTTTGAAGGCCATCCCAAATCATTGGGAAACATAACTATCACTGGAAGTTCCATCCTTCATCACCATCATCCTGAGCTCACAACATATTAGATAACCCCAAGAGGATGCAGGGTACCTTTTCATCCAAAGTATGCTCTACTAGATGTAGTTGTGGTAGTGGCATAGCCAAACTTAGCACATCTCCCTTATTTCTTACACTCATTGACTTGTACTTTGTCACTATTCAAAGCCTTGTCTTGAGCATTGAGATGGCACAAGTAGCAAAGTTGATGATCATCAGCTGGGAACCTACTCATTATGCAAAAGGCACCTCTTCAGTGCTCAAGTGGCTAACAAAATGCTCAAGATACATTACAACTTTGTCCACCTGGGCATCTATTTGTAGGGAATAATTATTCACGACTGTGGATTTGTTAGACCTACACAAATCTCATTGATCAGACATAGTTCCTAGTTCCTAGTGGACTTGACAGTAATGCACCTTAACAGTAGTACAACATGTGCTTCGTTGAATTATGACATTTGCACTTCCCAGTGATAAGGGATATACATGACTGTATATATCTTCTAATGTATAACCTATGCACATCTATGATGTAATGATTAATCCTAGGAGTAGCCAAATATGAGAACTTAACTACTAGTTCTGTTCCCAGGTAGGAATATCAAAGAATCTTTTTCTTTAAATCATTCTACTTCAGAGTGGGAAGAGGTGAAATTTTATCCTACCAAGACGTTAAGTGAGAAGATAATAATAATAAACACCAATAATTAAAAAAAAAAAATCAAATGTTGGAAGATCATAACCCAGAAGCTAGTACTCCAGAAGAATTTCCGGAGGACCCCAAGCCTATGGAAATCTGCAAGTAAAAAGAATGCTAACTTATTGTCAAGGAAATCTGTAATTAAAAAGAATGTCAAGCTATGATTCAGCCTCAGGCCTCTCCAAGAAAACGTATATGTTATGTCTCCAATCCATGAGGATCACCTGTCTTCCATTAGTATTTTGAGTTTGTACTTGGAACATATGATCAAACTGTCCCGGTTATCAAACTCTCTGTTAGAAAACTGTCCCTGTGCCTTCTTATTTGGTGAGCCAAACTCATTTTGTTTCCACGTATCATAATTTGGGTAGAGAGTGCCACCTTTCATGCTTCCTCTCCTTGGGACTTTTTATTGATAATGTTATTGAGGTGTAGAGGGATTTTCCTCCCCCTTGATACATACTCAGAGGGTTCCTTTGTCTTATGAAACTACTTACTTAGCCATTTGATTGAATTGGGAGTTGAATATTTTTCTAACCTGAAAATAGTGGACTTATTTAAATACATTGAGTAGAAGGACCATTTTATGATAGATGCATGCCAGGGCTTAGAAGGAGGGAGCTCTTTCCTGCTTCAGTGATCTTGTGATTATGTTGGAGTCCTCAACCGAAACTGCTTGCTTAGCCATTTGATTAACTTGGGAGTTGAATATTTTTCTAACTTGAAAATAGTGGATTTATTTAAATGCATTGAGTAGCAGGACCATGTTATGATAGATGCATGCCAAGGCTTAGGAGGAGAGAGCTGCTTTAGTGATCTTGTGATTATGCTGGAGTCCTCAACAATAACTACATCCCTTTGCACAATGTCCTTCAGGAACCTAATTCCTTGATACATTGTTAGTGCTTCCACTTGTTATTAGTTTCTTGTCCCTATCTCCAGGAAAATTTTAATTTCTAGGGACCTCTTCCACTTAGAAAAACACAAGGCAAGGTCTTCATCTCCATTGAATCCATTCCCTCTAGTTCCATAGTGTTGGCATAAAGAATTTTAGCTACTGCTGCTCTTTGGGTATCCTTATAATTCATATACTGTGGCTCAATTTAGTGATGATTCAGACTAGTTTATAATGTGATTTGAAGGACACCTTATCTCATTTCCAGTGAACATTGATTTAAACTAGTGCGTAATGATATTTTATGTTTCTTACCATACTCTGTCTTCAAATTAAAAAAATTCCTTCCTTCCACTTATGCCACAACACCTCTATCTTGGCACAAAATCACACATATTTCAAGATAATTGGCTTCTTAGGTTGGTTTTATTAAATTCCAGTTATGGACGAATGTGTTCTTTCAGAATGAGGAAGAATGTAAGAATGGGATACGTTCTTTCAGCATGAGGAAGACTGTAAGAATGACAGGGAAAGAAACTCTCCAAGAAAATGTATATGTTATGTCTCCCATGCATGAGGATCATGTGTCTTCCATATAGTATTTTGAGTTTGTACTTGGAGCATATGATCAACAGGGTAGGTGAAAGCAGTGTTGAAAATATCAGAATTGGAAAAATATTGGCGAGGGTCCGAAAAACATCTTATCGGCAATATCGGCGAAAATATCAGCAAAATATCGACAAATATCGGCAAGCATAAATTTTTTTTTTTTCAAAATTTTAAACATAGCCGATATTTTGCTGATATTTTTCAAAATATCGTGATATTTTGCCGATATTTGCCGATATTTTGGAAATATCACAATATTTTCAAACTAGAGAATATCGCAATATTTTCTCGGCAATATATTGTTTTGCCAAAAATATCGCGATTTTTCCGAATATCGCTGATATATTGCTGATATTATCAACAGTGGGTGAAAGAGCCTTTAATACAATAGGGTCAAAAGATAGAGCCTTTGTAAGGGATACAGGGCAGTAATGAATTATTGGGTTATGAGAGGAAGCCCATCCTTTGATAAGAAAACACTTGTGATGTTTTCGTATGGGGTTTCTAGATAACTCGTGATAGATTTTTAGGTAACTCCCTTCTGCCAGCTCCATGTAGAGGACCTCTTTTCCTTATAGAGAGACTTATCCCAGACCAATTCCATCTCTTTTACCAAAATTTCTATCCAAATCCTAAGATGGTAGGATAGATTATGTTTCCACTTTAGAGGAATACCCTCTGTTTGACAGTGGGATTTCAATGCATTAAGGCATGCAAGGAGGTCTTTTTCTTTAAAAAAAATTAGTTAGTTAGTGAAGAGATGTAACCTGTTCATGAGCATGGAATGTGAAAACTCTGACGTATGGATAAGAAGTATTAGGATGTCTAAATGACTTGTGAGAATAGAAATTTTCTTAACTGGATAGCTTTCATTTCTGCTTTAGAGGAATACCCTTTGTTTAACAGTGGGAATTCGATGCATTGAGGCATTCAACGAGGTATTTTTCATTAAAAAATTTTGGTCAGTTAGTGAAGAGATGTAACTTGTTCATGAGCATGGAATATGA
The DNA here is from genome assembly GCA_031772625.1 of Pinus tabuliformis. Classification (NCBI taxonomy): domain Eukaryota; kingdom Viridiplantae; phylum Streptophyta; class Pinopsida; order Pinales; family Pinaceae; genus Pinus; species Pinus tabuliformis. The sequence continues at coordinate 589,351,224 of CM062818.1, forward strand.
AAACTTTGACATATGGATAAGAAGTCTTAGGATGTCTAAATTACTTGTGAGAATGGAAATCTTCTTAACTAACTTGTTCATGAGCATGGAATGTGAAAACTCTGAAGTATGGATATGAAGTCTTGGACATCGAAAATTACTTGTGAGAATGGAAATCTTCTTAACTAAAACATGATACGAAGTGTTTAAGAAAAGTTATTTTTCTGAAATTGATGCATTGAGGATTTAAGTTTCTGAAATTGATGATGCAAAGGAAATGATGGCATATTTAGTCTTTGTTTTTCTGTTGAACATTCATTCTCTTTATAGTTATTCTTGGGTTATTGTCTCCTCTAAGGTTGCACCCCTTTCAATCCTCTTTCTTTTGTGAATATCACCAGTATAAACATCATTTGTCTTTGCATTTCCTTAGCTCATTTGATTTCCATGACCTTACGTCGTTAAAGCATTTTTTCCCCAAAAATAGTAACATGGGTCAAATTCAATAATATCTGAAAATGAGAAATTTCTTATATTTCCTAAAATGTTAAGGAAAATTTAATTATTCTTTAAATTTATTTTAAGTTTTTATATACTAATTGATCTTGATTTGCGTTCACACTAGGTTATTCATTTTGTGAAGAGTTAGGAGAAAATATACAACTGTAACCATTTTCCCCAATTGTAGAATTATCAAACTAATCAATTTTATATTGCTTATTATATTTGAGAATAAGATTACATATTATTTAAAAAAATATGTTTTCAATTAATTCTATGTTTTGAATTTATTTTAATTAGAAATGTAAAATCATAAATTTAATTAATTATATGTTTTAATTTTATTTTTATTTTTAAATTAAAAATATAAAATCATAAATTTAAATGGTTCAAATTACATTATAATGCACTTAATATTTATAATATGGTAGCCATTTCCAAATTTATACTTGTCATTATATATTGAATATTATCCATTAAAATGAAAATAAATATCTACAAAAATTAATAATAATAAAGAGTTTGGTATGTTAATATTTTTGTATTAGTAATTTTAAAATTATTAATTACGATTTTCGAAATTATATTACATTTTTCATGTATTATTGAATGTAATATTTATAAAATTAATGAAGATAACCATATATTTAATAAATCTTTTTATTTAATTTTTCTATAATAAAAATATAAAATTATAATTTTAAATGGTTTAAATTTCATTGTAATTCACTTGATATTTATAATATTTATGGGCTTTTCAAGTTTATGTTTTCTACTTTATATTAAATATTATTGATTAAAATAGAAATATATATTTACAAATTTAAATAATTGCATGGAGAGACTTTAGTCCAACATGAATGATTACATGGGAGACTTTAGCCCAAAGTGAATGAGATGTTCTAAGGTTATGTAATGCTATTTAAACTTGTTAATTTAGTCAAATTACATAAATATAAAATAAAATAAAATAAGAATTATAATTATTAATAATTAAACCATTTTAGATTCATCTTAACTCTAGATTTAGATAGCCTACAAAGGGATCAAATTTCTCAAGGTGCAAGATTTCCCTTTAGATCCATCTTAACTCTAGATTTAGTTAGCATAGAGAGGGAATTGTTTTCTTGATGATAATGTTAGAGTCTGTTCTATTTGCATAGTTTGGGAAATCTTACAAAGACCTAGGATTTCACATGAGTGAGAGAGACAATTTACTTAATGAGGTTTATAAACATATATATGCATCTCCTAGATGGGGAGGAGCAAGTGGAGGGATATGGAGATGAGTATGAGATTTTTTTGTGTGAGAAATCCATCACAACTTCTTAGATTTCTCAATCTACAATGTTTCTATGTGCCTGAGTTTGTGCTAAAAGGAAATCTAACACATGTTAGATTATCTTTTACATTGTAATGTTGTTAATCTAGCACACATTAGACTTATTTAGTCCTCAAATGTTGTTATGTCCTTGTGTTTGTGCTAGAAGGAAATATAGCATGTGTTAGATTTCTTTCAAATTTAAATATGCTTCTGTTCGTGTTGGAAGAAAATTTAACACAAGCTAGATTTCTTATACTCTACAATGTTGTTGTTGGCAACGTGTGTGTATTTGTGGTAGACATAAATGTAGCACTTGCTAGATTTCTCACTCTACAATGTTTCTATGTGCTCGAGTTTGCGCTAAAAGGAAATCTAACCCATGTTAGATTTTATTTTACATTGAAATGTTGTTAATCTAGCACACATTAGACTTATTTAGTCCTACAATGTTGTTATGTTCTTGTGTTTGTACTTGAAGGAAATATAACATGTGTTAGATTTCTTTCAAATTAAAATGTGCCTGTGTTTGTGTTGGAATAAAATTTAACACAATCTAGAATTCTTATACTCTACAATGTTGTTGTTGGCAACGTGCTTGAATTTTTGCTAGACATAAATCTAGCAATTGTTAGATTTCTCACTCTACAATGATTCTATGTGCTTGAGTTTGTACTAAAAGGAAATCTAACACATGTTAGATTTTCTCTTACATTGCAATGTTGTTAATCTATCACACATTAGACTTATTTAGTCCTAAAATGTCATTATGTTCTTGTGTTTGTGCTAGAAGGAGATATAGCATGTGTTAGATTTCTTTCAAATTTAAATGTGCTTGTGTTTGTGTTAGATGAAAATTTAACACAAGCTAGATTTCTTATACTCTACAATGTTGTTGTTGGCAATGTGCAGTATTTACGGTAGACATAAATCTAGCGCTTGCTAGATTTCTCACTCTACAATGTTTCTATTTGCTCGAGTTTGTGCTAAAAGGAAATCTAACACATGTTAGATTTTATTTTACATTGCAATGTTGTTAATCTAGCACACAGTAGACCTATTTAGCCCTACAATGTTGTTATGTTCTTGTGTTTGTGCTCGAAGGAAATATAACATGTGTTAAATTTCTTTCAAATTAAAATGTGCTTCTGTTTGTGATGGAAGAAAATTTAACAAAATCTAGAATTCTTATACTCTACAATGTTGTTGTTGGCATCATGCTTGTATTTGTGGTATACATAAATCTAGCACTTGCTAGATTTCTCACTCTACAATGTTTCTATGTGCTCGAATTTGCACTAAAAGGAAATCTAACACATGTTAGATTTGCTTTTACATTGCAACGTTGATAATATAGCACACATTAGACTTATTTAGTCATACAATGTTGTTATGTTCTTGTGTTTGTGCTTGAACGAAATATAACATGTGTTAGATTTCTTTCAAATTAATTGAGCTTGGGTTTGCGTTGGAAGAAAATTTAACACAATCTAGAATTCTTATACTCTACAACGTTGTTGTTGGTAATGTGCTTGTATTTGTGGTAGACATAAATGTATCACATGTTAGATTTCTTGCTCTACAATGTTGTTGTTGGCAACGTGCTTGCATTTGTGTTAGACATAAATCTAGCAGTTGCTAGATTTCTCACTGTAGAATGTTTCTATGTGCTTGAGTTTGTGCTAAAAGGAAATCTAACACATGTTAGATTTTCTTATCCATTGCAATGTTGTTAATCTAGCACACATTAGACTTATTTAGTCCTAAAATGTTGTTGTGTTCTTGTGTTTGTGCTAGAAGGAAATATAACATGTCTTATATTTCTTTCAAATTTAAATTTTCTTGTGTTTGTGTTGGAAGAAAATTCAACACAAGCGAAATTTCTTATACTCTACAAGGTTGTTGTTGGCAGCGTGCTTTTATTTGTGGTAGACATAAATCTAGCACTTGCTATATTTATCACTCTACAATGTTTCTATGTGCTTGAGTTTGTGCTAAAAGGAAATCTAACACATGTTATATTTTATTTTACATTGCAATGTTGTTAATCTAGCACACATTAGACTTATTTAGTCCTAATATGTTGGTATGTTCTTGTGTTTGTGCTAGAAGGAAATATAGCATGTGTTAGAATTCTTTCAAATTTAAATGTGCTTGTATTTGTGTTGGAAATTTTTTTAACACAAACTAGATTTCTTATACTCTACAATGTTGTTGTTGGCAATGTTCTTGTATTTGTGCTAGACATAAATCTAGCACTTTCTAGATTTCTCACTCTACAATGTTTCTATGTGCTGTAGTTTGTGCTAAAAGGAAATCTAACACATGTTAGATTTTATTTTACATTCCAATGTTGTTAATATAGCACACATTATAGACTTATTTAGTCCTGCATTGATGTTATGTTCTTGTATTTGTCCTAGACGGAAATTTAGCATTTGTTGGCAACGTGGTTTTATTAGTGGTAGACATAAATCTAGCACTTGCTAGATTTCTCACTCTACAATGTTTCTATGTTCTTGAGTTTGCGCTAAAAGTAAATCTAACACATGTTAGATTTTCTTTTACATTGCAATGTTGTTAATCTAGCACACATTAGACTTATTTAGTTCTAAAATGTTGTTATGTTCTTGTGTTTGTGCTAGAAGGAAATATAGAATGTGTTAGATTTCTTTCAAATTTAAATGTGCTTGTGTTTGTGTTGGAAGAAAATTTAACACAAGCTAGATTTCTTATACTCGACAATGTTTTTGTCGGCAACGTGTTTTTATTTGTGGTAGACAAAAATCTAGCACTTGCTAGATTTCTCACTCTACATTGTTTCTATGTGCTCAAGTTTGCGCTAAAAGAAAATCTAACACATGTTAGATTTTATTTTAAATTGCAATGTTGTTATTCTAGCACACAATAAACTTGTTTAGTCTTACAATGTTGTTATGTTCTTGTGTTTGCGTTTAAAGGAAATATAACATGTGTTAAATTTCTTTCAAATTAATATGTGTTTGTGTTTGTGTTGGAAGAAAATTTAACACTATCGAGAATTCTTATACTCTACAACATTGTTGTTGGCAACGTGCTTGTATTTGTGGTAGACATAAATCTAGCACTTGATAGACTTCTCACTCTACAATGTTTCTATGTGCTCGATTTTTCACTAAAATGAAGTCTAACACATGTTAGATTTTATTTTACATTGCAATGTTGTTAATGCTAACATGTTTCTGTTTAGGCTAAAGGAAAATCTAGCTTGTGCTAGATTTTTTTTGTTGTGTAGTGTTGTCATTGGAAATATTTATATGTTTGTTATAAATAAATGTATTTTTGAGTAAATTTTTCTCACCCTACAATGTTGTTATGTGATTAATTTCGTACTAGAAGGAAATACAGTATGAATTATATTTATTTCACCTTGTAATGTTGTTATTTGTAATGTTCTTGTGTTTTTTATAGGAGGAAATCTTTGTACACTATCCCATTCTTTGACCACATATTCCATATGCAGGGCCTTCTAATCATTCCAGGGTTTAACATTTTTTATATTGTAATAATAGTCTATGTAGGCATGGACTAAAACCTCATAGTCTCTAAAAGGCAAGGTCAAATGTCCCAGGAAATATTATTATTGCAATGATTTTATTGACATTGTGTTTATGTTTTTTCTTTACAACACAATGTTGTTGTTGGCAATCTTCTTGTATGCGATAGAATATAGTCTAGCATGGGTTACATTTCCTTTGCCTTGCAATATTTTAATGACAATATGTTTGTGTTTGTGGTAGAAGGAAATCTAGCTTGTGCTATATTTATTTTGTTTTGCAATGTTTTTCTTGGAAACATGAATGTGTTCGTGCTAAAAATAATTCTAGCACATGCTAGATTTCTTTCACCTTACATTGTTTTTCTTGACAATATCCATGCGTTTGTAATAGAAATAAATCTAGGATGTGAATATTTCTTTTGCTTTGCAAGATTCTTGTTGGCAGTATGCTTTTGTTCATGTTAGAAGTAATTCTATCACATTCTATATTTATTTCACCTTGCAAAGTTGCTATGTGTTTGTCTTTGTGCTAGACGAAGATCTAGAAGAAAATCTAATGATCGCCATAGTTAATGTTATTTCATTGTGTTTTGCTATTATTTTATCTAATGCAAACTAAGAATATACATGACTATAAGAGATAAATTTTGTGTATATATGTTGTTACTTTGGTCTATACAATTGTTTTTGTTTATTCACAATGTAATGTCTTTTGGAAATGTTCTTATGCTTGTGCTAGAAGGAAACCTAGTAGATATTTGATTTCCTATATTCACAATTAAAAGAACATAAAAAATTATTTGGGGGTGCCCTTTTTCTAGCCTTGATTAGCTATTATTGTGAGTTATACACTTGTTATTGTTCTTGTTCATTTTGTTACACATATAATTATGTGAATAGTTATAGTATTTATAAATTCATATTTTCTTCAATAATTCGAAATTGTGATAACAATTTTTTACTTTATTTTCAGATACCATGGACTATGAAACTAGTGAGAATTCAAAGGAAGCATCCAAGGAAAAAGGAAGTTCAAGAAACACGACACCAAATTCTTTAAATGGTATGACAATTTTAGTTTATACTTTGTTAAAATTGTTAGACATTATGTTAATAAATGGTTGTTGATTAATAAAACCGATGGAAATAGCCTTAGGATTGGGGTTTTAATGAGGACAACCCATACTAACATGGGTATTTTTTTCCAAGAAATTTTAAATATGTGATAACTTTTGGTGTCATATACTAAACTTGCTTTACATATGTACTCATTTATTATTGTGCGTGTAAATGGAAATCGTGTATTATAAGGTTGTTCAATACTATTTGTTAATTCATGTCTTCCATTAAATTTTTCTTTCTAGAAACCGTGGAAACTGGTGGGCGTGAAATTCGAAGTGAAGTAGAGAAGACAAAAATAAAAAAAAGTGATACACAAATGATGCCCCCTTCAACTGGTATGGTGGTTTTATATTCTATGTACTCTTTTAGAAATGGTTGGAATAGGTGGTTTCTTTTCTTATCAGTTTTTCCCAGGTGATAACTTTTGGTGTCATATAGTAAACTTGCATAGCATATGTACTCATTTATTATTGTGCATGTAAATGGAAATCGTGTATTATAAGGTTGTTTAGTAATATTTAGTATTTCATGTATTCCATAATTTTTTTCTAGAAACTGCGGAATCTGGTGTGCCTGAAATTCAAAGTAAAGTAGTGAAGAAAAGACAAAAAAAAATTGCCTCCTTCAACTAGTATGGTGGTTTTATATTTTATGTACACTATCTTGGAAATGGTTAGATTAGGTGGATTTTTAGTATTTATAAGAACATTATGTGACAATATTTGAAATTATATTTTCATTTTGATTAATGCAAATATTTTTTTGCTATTATTTGCAAAATTGGTTGGCCCAAAAGAAAATGAAATGTTACAACCATCACTTAAGAAAAAGAAAAGTCATTCAACTCAAAAGGCAGTATCAATAACACCTTCTACTTCTACTTTTGAAATGATTAAAAAATACAATACAAATAATAAATATGAGTTTGTGCAAGATTGGTACATACAAATAGAAACACCCATGAATATGTTTCCAGATATGTACCTATTTGGATCAATAGACAGAAATGAACCAGACATATTAGGAATAATAATTAATTGCTATGCCTTCAATGAAAATGAAATTGACTTTCAAGTGGAAATGATTAAAGAAAATGAGGTAAAATTAATTTCATGTCAAGTGGAGTATACAAATTTTAGACCAAATTTGATTGAAGCTTCAAGTACTGATTCAACAAATACGATAAAAAATTCAATGTTCGAGTTGGATAACTTTGAGAGCTTTTCTAAATCTAGACTAAATAGTCGTGCAGATCTTTTAAAATGCAACACCACCGTTCTAAGATATCGCTATGTAAGAAGTAAAAAAACATCATTTGTACTTCTTCATTTACAACAAAATGGTAAATTTTTTGATAAAATACCAGATGATAAAATTTATTCTCAATTACATGCCTTGAGAAGAGTATATTTATTTGATTTGGAGGAGAACATAAAAGAAAGTGATTTCAATCCCACTACAGAATCTCAAGAAACTAGGAAAGTTGCATTTGAGACAACTAACCTTGCGAGTCAATGTGATGATATTCATGAAGCTTTCAAGCATTGCTATCTATTTTCAAACTCCTTTAATAGAAAAGTCATTGTTCAAAGATGTAAAGAAGCCCCTAAAGTGTTCAAATTAAGATCACGAGATGATTTAAATGTTATATTATTAGTGAAATCATTCCTAGAAAAATTTCAAACCTCATTACCTAATGCTCCTCTGATTCCATTTGACATCAATGAGCCTGATCCATTAGTCAACTCTATCAAAATTATAAATGAGATAGATCTAAATTCTAAGAATATAGATTTTTGGATAGTTGATGGTCAACATACCATTCAAGTAGCGAACAAAATTTTAACAAATCCTAAATATAATGTATCGACAGAAGTTAAAAAAAATATAAAAAACATAATGCTCGATTCTTGCATCCATCAGTTGAACCCAGTGAGGTGATCCAAATTTGTTGTCAATTAAATTCTACAAATAAGGCATTCTACAAAACTCCATTTATTGATTGTGTGTGCTCGGCAAGACATTTCTTAATTCCCAATGACAAATTAAAGAAAAGGAGGATTGGATGCTCTAAGACGGCTGAAGACAAGGTATGTAATTTTAATTATTTTTACATTTAACATTTTGTTATTGTATCTAATTTTATTGTAGATAAATGACTAAAGCCGATAATATAAGTCATATTTTCTGATATTTATGAAGATTTCTCATTAGATTATAACACCTTATTTAGTTTCATTTTTACATTGGATTCTTATTAATTTATATTTATTATTTTATCAGGTTGATGATGAAATGTTGTGCTCATTCTTCGATTGTCCAATTACAATTTTTTCTGATAAAAAAATTCTCTTATATCTTGATGAACCCATTTGGGATAAATGGGACACTGTTTTTAACTGTTACCAACTAGGCACATTAAAGCGTTCTCCAAGCCAACCAGATTTTGAGAACTACAAGAAAAATAGTCTACACAATTTAACAGCAGCTACTCTTCGGCCCCTTCAGGGATTCACCATGGAAGAAATTACTTCAGTAGCAGATAAGCTATTGGATGGAAGCATTTGGTTTTCTATTCCAATTAATCATCCAACAAATGCCATAAAATTAAAAGATTATTGTTCTAAATTGAAAACCAACAGAACAATATTGGATGCAATGGTTACACATTGTCAAAGTCATGATCAAAACTTGAATGAGATGACTCTTACCACATTCAACATTCTTGAGCATTATGAAATTAATGATATCATATTTACCAATTTTTGCAACACAGTGGAGGGGTCTATTTATGTCAAAGGAACATGTAATATAAAGATAGAGTCCCTTTCTCAGCAAGCATGTGGAGTCCTTGACAGAATGATAAATGGATCAACAAGTGTTCAATAGGTTGATAACAATTTTGAATTTGGTTGTCATTTTGGGGGCCCTGATCTTTTGTCAACACTTTTGCACTCTTTTCCATGTCAGTTGCAACCAGTTTTACATATTGACCTTGTTGTTTTGGATACAATGGCTTTGAAAAAAGAACAATTCAACAAGGGATATTACATTGAATTTTTTCGATTTCTTATCGAAAAAAATGAGTTGAATGACTTTACTATAGTTCTTTTAGTAGAACTTTGGTTTTTTAATGATTTACGCCAGTCTTTGGAAATTTCCATAAAGAACTCCAAGTTCAACTATAAAATTACTAGCGGCATTTATGAATATAAGTCCCAAAACAATTATAGTTATGATATAGTTCTTACTATACATTTCTATACTTCAGAATTAAAAATTTTGGAGGCTATAAAATACTCTCACACATTTGAAGACACATATGATGAAAATGAGAGAGATTATGATTTTTGGATGGATTTAGTGTAAAAACATCAACAATGTAGTGACGCAAAAGTGGTTATTTCTCTTTATGTGGGGAAATTTTTTATCAAGGGCTGTTGTACATATGGAAGAAAAATTTCATGTGTTGTGCAAATAGAAACACAAAGGACAATCATGTTAAATAATTACAAATCTTTTCAACTATCAAATCCGGTATCCCTTAGCTTCTTGGAAAATTCAGGTACTACAATTCATTTATTTATTTTCTTATAATACATTGGATACTCTTTTTTCATATTTCTTAATTGTCAAAGTGTTTACTAAAATGACTAATGATGGAGATTCTAAAACAGAGAATGATGAAGGTGGGAAGAAACAAATTAATCAACATAGTGCTTATGTCGTTGAAAAAAGTATGGAGATGGAAACAGGAGGAGGAGGAGGAGAGGAAGAAGTTATCATAATAGGTACATAATTTGTTTGGTTTTTTCTCTTAATAATTTTTCAATTTATTTATTTTTCATATTCATAACATTTTTGGATGACTATTATAGGGAATTATGAGATGAATGAAATTAATCAAGACAATGACCATGGAACGATGGAGATAGAAATGGGTATTAATCATTGTATCTCTATCTTTTTTTATTTTATTATTATTCTAAATTATTATCATTTTTATTTTGATTCATATCCATTTCATATGTTCATTATATTTGGAAATAAAGAGAATGAATATAATGACCAAGGTACTGTCTCACAAAACTACAATCAACAACAAAATATAACATCAGGTACTTATAATTTGTCCACTTGTTTTCCTTGTTATTTAATGATTCTATTCATTTTCATAATTCAAAATATTTTATATGTTTAATTTGGAAACAAATAAAGGTAACCAAGATGATGACGAGGTGCAACGTTACAAATATGAAGATAATGTCATATCACATACTTATAACTTGTCTTCTTGTTTATCTTATTATTCTTCAAACTCAAATACTTGTAACTACCATAATGTTGTATATTTTTATTATAGGAACAAATAAAAAGGATAAAATTAGCAATCAAAATAATGTTTAAGGTTTGTGTGTGTGTGTTCCTTTTCAAAGGTTCCATTACTAATGTTTTTCTTCGTATTGGTATTTGATTAAAGGTTTAATATGTGTACTCCAGGTGTTGTCCAGATGATGAAAGAACTTATTTTTTCATCTATAATCATTGAAAAAAGCACTCAAGGTAAGTGTATCGTTTCAACAATTTTTTTAGTAATTTTTGTAACATGAATAAAATGGTTTTACTATATTATTTTCCATTGTGTTGCAGCCAAAACAACTGAAAAGAAACTAGTTATTTTTGAACTAGAGGACATTTTTTATCATAGCATTGATGATGAAGCAACAAACAAAGGGCATATTGAGAAAATGGGAGTTGATGTTGATTACACAATAGAGAAAAAAATATTTTGGATCCATCCACATGCAAAATCATTTTTTGAAATGTTTTTCAAAAATGAATCTCTTAACATTGCAATTTGGACGACGTCTTTGAAACAAAGCACAACAAGATTTCTAAAAAAGTTGGTTTCAGAAACATTACAAGAAAAATTTGTGTTTAAGTGGACTGCTACAGACTGTAAGCCACAAAAGGGACACAAGGTCATTGACAATTCAACGAAAGTTATACACACTAAATCATTGAAAAAAGTGTGGGAAATGCATACCCGATATGATGCAACCAATACTATTATAGTTGATTGTTTAATTGAGAGAGTGAAAGAGAATCCAAAAGAAATTGTGATACTTGCCCCTCCATTCATTGGAGCAAATGAAGGGGATAATTGGTTGATCAATGAGCTATGGAGAATATTGCATAAACTCAACAAGGCTACGGATGCGCGAGCTATTTTGAAGGATGTTCAAATTTAGAAGTACCTTAAGATTACATATGTCTATATCATGTTGTTATATGTATGACATCATGATTTATTACTTTTATTTCACAACAATAATAAAAGAATTGTTGATTTGGTTTGTCATTACTAAAATAAAATATTTTTATTTTCTTTGTTTTTGGTGAGATGAATGGTCATTTAATGTTTTCATATCAAAATTTCCCATGCTATATTTTTTGTTTTACAATCGAGTACATTGTATGTAAAATTAATAGGTAACTGGTCTATTTGTTTTAATTAGATTATTACAATTATTTGCTTTAAATGTGGTTTAAGTTATTGTTATATCTCTTAGAGATTATTAATGTGAAGGATGACCCATTGCATTCTTATAACCCTTTTTATTCCATATAAGTTGAAAAATTATATTAAGTTGTAAGTAGCACCAACAATAAACATACAATTTGCACTAAAAGAAGCACAAAAAAAAACTAAGGTAGAAACTCTGTAAATTAACATATAATTAATTAGGTTTGAAATTTTAAAATTGTGTTATATTGTATGTGAAATTTAATAAAAAAATAGTTTGTTTAGTTGAGCTAGACCATTGTAATTATATTTTTCAATTGCAATTACATAAATCATTATAAGTCTTAAAATCAATGATTTAAATGGTGGGTCAATGCATTCTTATAATACTTTTATTCCATACAAATTAAATAAAGGTATTAGGTTGTATGTATAAAGTAAACATATTATTTGTTTGTTCATTTTAATGGGGCAATTGTATTTGTATTTTGTGATACTTTGAACTCATTGTAAAATTACCTTTGCATACAAACAGAAATTGTTCATAATAAATATTAACATCATTTTTAAAATGATAGGTTTTTATGACCTTAATCAATGAATTGTTGAAGTGGTGATATGTTAATATCATACATGTGGTTGCAGTGCAAATGCAGATGGGAATTACTACAAGTCAAAAGATGTTGTTGATATTCGAAATGGAAGGAGTATTCTTCCAATCATACACCAAAGATGAACAAGATTTTCATATTCAAAGAGAACCAGACTCGTAGTTTAGTGATAGGTCCTATTTTTTAAGGCCTTTTCATTCATAAGTATTAAAATATTGCTTAAGAAATTCTGATGTCACAATATGGATATTAAATTTCACTAACAAGTACATCCGAAAAGTACTTGAAAAATCAAATATTGATATAGAGGACTTTAAATTTGCATGGGACAGATCTCATTGTCATTTGCAAACAAAATTTGAAGCAGGGAGAACAAGACAGTTTTATGAGAAAAAGTTGATTGATGTGTGGTCCCAATATGGAGATAATTATGAAGAATCAAATGTATTTCTAATAGATACAAAAAATCATACTTCTCAATTCATGGGATATCGATCAAACCACATCTTGATAAAATCGTATAGAGGAAAAGAGCAAGTTATGTGGCTTATGCAAGTTTTATTCCCCTTTCTTAAGACACTTCATCATATCAAACAAAAACATGAGTACATTCGAATGTTTAATAGAACATGTACTTCATTGTAGTTCATGGAGATAATTTCTTTTATAAATTTGTTGAAAAGTACATTCCAAATTTTCAATACATTTTGGACATAGTTTTTGTTGAATCAATTTGTATGATTTTATATTTTTTGAAATATAGGGGAATTGCCAATTATATTAATATGTATATTTATTATTATTTATAAATGTTTTTGCAATGACTGCTGTATCAATTTTTTTATAAGATGTGTGTGCGCGCACGTGTGTTCTTAAATGAATTGTTTGCCATTCAAATTATCTTATATGAACCATCGAAGCATGTTATTTTTAATGACTTATGTTTAATTATATGTATCAATAATCATATATAAATGTGAAATATAAGTTTTGAAATAGAACTCCTTGCAAACAAAGGTGCTATTCTTACTAAAGAAATTATAATAATTTACTTGATAAATGTTATGTGCATTATTCACTATTCACAATGCATTATTCACTATTAAGGCTAATGAGAAATGTGTCATAGGTAAATGATTTGATCTTTTTGAAGCATAAGATATGTGATTTCTCAATTGATAGTTTTCATAAATTTATATGCTTAAATCAATTAATGGTTGTAACTGCAATCATATCATATTGAAAATCAACAAGGCACAAAGTTAGTTATTCATTGTTTACATATAAAATGCACTAATATGAGTGCATAAATGTGATATGTAATTTTTTAGATAAAAATATATTGTAAATAATTTTGCATTTCTTAAAAAAACATATATATGAGGATAATGATTGATAAGTGGATTATCAAGGCTTGATTAGATACTATCATGGATGAATTATGTCATTGAACTTTTTGAACCGTAAGGCATCTAATTTCATTATTTAAAGTCTTTTTTTTTGTAAATTTTTCTTTTAAATAAAATGAAATTATATCACTTGAGCTATAATTATATTATTGACTTGTACTTAGTTATGTCCATTAATATGAGTGTATAAATGTGATTTATAATAGCCATATTCTATGATGCATTTTTTAGAAAAATAAGTCTTTTAATTTCTTGATAATAAGTATTAGGTCGACTATTTAGGCTAACGGGTTATGACTCATAAGTGAATACTACTCGTTAAATTGTAGGGCATTCAACTTTTAAGCCATATTTTTTTTTCATATATTCTTGAATCAACTATTTGTATATGCAATCATCTCATCTCATTTAATTTAATAAGGAATCCATTTATTGACTTTTATTTTTCTATCACATAATCTATTAAGACTGTATTAATCTCATCTTGTATTGTTTTGAAACAAAACTCTATGAAAAGCAAAATTCTCTTCTTAATAAAACATGGAATAATTAATTAACAATGTGTTAAGTGGACCATCTAGACTCATTAAAGAGATGGGTAAAAAATGGTTGTATTTAAAGTTTTTGCACCATAAGACATTGATTTTCGAATCCATATTAGCATTTTGTCATTTTCAATTCTTAAATAGTTTATTTATGGTTCAAATAATTTCATAGAATCCAATATGAATTGAAGAATTCTATTTGGCTATATGTATTGATAGAAGTTCATAAATGTGATGCAATTTTTAAATGTAACTCTTAATGTAAGTATATATATATATCTATATCTATATATATATATATATATATATATACAAAACAATATATAATTATTTGATAGTGAGTTTTAAGTGCTCTATATAAAGCCATTTATTGACTTTTATTTTCATACCATGAGGTTTAATCTAAGTGTGTAAATGTGACACTTTTTTTTTAAAATAAAACTCCATGTAATATGAAATGCTTTTCCTGACAACACATGGAATAATTAATTGGTAATGAATGTTAAGTATATTGTTAAATTTATTTCAAGGTACAGGTCATAAATAAATGCATTTAAACTTTATGCAACATATGGCATTTTATTTTCCCACCTTTATTAACATTTGGTAAATTTCAATTCTTAAATAAATTATTTGTAATTGAAATAATCTCATAGAAACCAGCAAGACAAGCATATATTAAATTATATTTAGAATGTATGTATGTATAAATGGAATTTAATTTTGAAATAACGATCTCAATGTAAGTAAAAAATATATATTTTTAGAAAATTAATAGTTTAAAACCAATTATTTATGAGTTCTAACTGGTTTATTCTATTTTGAGTTGAAAGCTTTTTTTAACTATGCATTATTAAATCAATTATTCCTATATGTAATCATGTCATATAAGTCAATAAGCGAAGAAAGCATTAATTGATTTTTACTTAACTATCATGTGGTTTAATATGAATGTGTAAATGTGAAATTGTTATTTCTAGAATAAAAAACCATGTAAAGAAAATGAATTTTCTAATAAAACATGGATTAATGAAATCACCATGAGCATTAAGTAGATAATTTAAGCTCATTCAAGAGATGGGCCATAAATGGATGCCTTTAAACTTTTTACACCATATGACATGCTTTTACCATCAATATTAACATTTTGTAAATTTCAAATCTTAAATAAACTATTTGTACTTAAAATAATCTCATAGAATCCAACAAGACTCAGAAGTTATTTATTGAATTTTATTTAGTTATATGTATTCATATAAGTTTATAAATGTAATTTATTTTTGAAATAAAGCTATTAATGCAAGTAAAGATATATCTTATACAAAACTATTTAGGATTAATTGATAATTAGCTTTAAGTGGTTTATTCAGGCTACATGAAAAATCAAGTGTCATAGATGAATGCCTTTTAATACACATTTAATCTTCAAAATCAATATCTTAATGATAATTTAAAAGTATTTACATTAAGTATTTAATAATTAAAGAACACAGGGACTTATATAAATTTCAACTAAAATACATGAGTTATGTTTCACATTTATTTCTTCCCCATTAAAAATTCTTATCATTTTCTCTTCTTAGTGAAAGTAATGGTCAATCATGGTTTTCCATACTATTGGTTGACACTAAATTTACATCGAGACTATTATTGGTTTTGACAATGTTTACAAGGAGAGATCAATATCCACACTACCATCAACTGTGCTAATATTTGAAAACCCTTGCCTCCACTACTTACAAGAATTCACCACTAAAGTTTCTTGTTTACTTCAATTTGTGACACTGTCCATCATAATGGAATGACTTGAATACCCATTTAAGAACTCTCATTTGATGTACTTGGATTTGAGTGGAGATAGACCAATGGTGCCTAACCTTCTTGAAATACCTAGATCAACAATATGTAACTTTTATAGTGGATGCCTGCATTCTATGAAGATGAATGATGACCCCCTCATTAGTGCTTCATAAAGGCATAAAGGGGCCATAGGAAATTGAGCACAAGAACATTTTACTATGGTTTTAATAGACTAGTTTCAATGCAATGCAAGGGACACTTATCCTTGTCATTTACAATAACATCCTCACATCACCATCATTCAATCAACAAATCCCCTGTAGGTTGGGGGAAAGGGGGTTAGAGTTGCAAGACATAAAATTTAAACATCGATAAATCTAACATGTTATCCATAACTATAATATCTTTATTGGATGTTTGACATACTAATATGAGTTAACTTAAATCAATTTTTTCTAAGAGTTTGATTTCACACTCAGATTGTGTATTGATACTATTATACATAACAACTCCATGTTTGACCTATTCATGATCTCTAATTGGTTAGAAATTACTTGCAAATTATTTTAATGTTGAATCAAGTTAATATGGGAATTTACAAAAAAAATGAATGTTGTTGAAGGCCTTGTAATAGAATACTTCCAAATTTAATGAAATATGTGTTATCTATATATATATATATATATATATATATATATATATATATATATATATATGATGTATATAATTGAAATATATGCGATGGATATATATGTTATATATATAGGATATGGTTTTAATCAGTTTGGTAATATATTAATATGGTTAGGTTTTGAATAACATATTAATATATGTTATAACCATATATTTTTCAATGGTTCGGTTTATGATTTAGTTGGGATATCTGTATATATATATATATATTATATAATTTTAGATTTGCTTATATATTTTTATTTATATAGTTAATTTGGATAACTATATAAAATTTTTAGTTATAACCAAAATATCCTATGTTTTCTTGTGCAGGTTTAGGAGGCCACTGGAGGGATGCCAAGTGTCACGCTGCCATATGGCGCATTGTGGGCCCCATTTTTCCCCTGCCATACCAAACTTTGAAGAGATTTATCTTTTGCATACAAGCTCAGATTGACGAACCATTCACGCCACCGCGATCAGGAAGATAAGCCCTTTAAATTGATGTTAACAAATCCTCTTCTCTACCATTTTGAATTTCGAGCCTTATCCATCCCCTTAGTGTCTCGAGCTCCTCCTAGGTCATTCCTATATAAAAAATTTCACACTCGCAATAGTAGTAGCTAGTGATTATATAGAGAACCAAAAAAATGTGTTCTTAAAAAACATTGAGAACATTATTGATTGATAGAGCATTTCTAAGTACAAAGAAAAAATGTTATGAAACCAACTCAAGGAATAGAAGAAAAGATAGATTACCGACTTAAAAATTGTTCTCTTTAAGGGGGAAACCTTTGTTACATTACATAAATGAATAATTATTGAATGATACAAATGACAAAACCTACTTGGTATATATAGGAGTTTAAGGGGTCAAAATATAGTCAAATCCTACATAACAATAGTAATGTAAGGAAAAAATAATAACAACAGTTGGCTTCTACGGGACACAAAAATAATAACATGGGGGATACATGGGAACAATAATAACAATAGGGACCTACACTAACAATAATACTAATTGGAATACACTAGTATTATAGGGACCTAACATGCCCCTTTGCTTTAAAAAACCGTTTTCCGCAAAGTTTGAGTGGTTTCAGATGCTTCTGTATAGAATTATCATCCTCCCATGTGGAATATTCAGTGGGTAAGTTCTTCCACTTAATGAGATACACTAAAATTAATTTATTCCATAGTTCTTAAGTTCTTGTTTCTGTGACTATGTCAGGATCAAATATGATTTTTCCTTCTTAATCGAGTTCTGGAAGCAATGTTTGAACAGGGAGCTTGTCACCAATAACCTTCTTTAAGCATGAAACATGGAAAACTAGGTGTACTTAGGAAGACGTAGGAAACTCCAATTTATATTCCATAATACCAATCTTTTGTAACACCTTGTAAGGACCATAGAATTTGGGTGATAATTGATTATCATTCTTAGCTTGCTTGAGTGTCACTTGTTTGTATGGTTGTAGCCATAAAAATATCGAGTCACTTACATAAAAAATTATTTCACTGTGATGTTTATTTTCTTTTTGTTTCATTTGATTATGCGACAGAGTGAGTTTATCCTTTAAGAGTTGGAGAAATTGTTGTTGATGCTTGATGTGATATTCCATTTCTTGAACCTTTGAATTTTATCTTAAAGATGATGGGATGGATAGTGGATGATATGCATAAAGTGACATAAATGGGGTCATTTTTGTTGCATTATGGAAGGAAGTGTTATACCACCATTCAGCTAAAGGTAACCACTTGACTCATTGTATTTTTTATTAGATACAAAGCAATGAATATATCCTTCCAAACATTTTTTCACTATCTCAGTTTTCCCGTCAAATTGAGGATGATAAGATTAACCATGAGCTAATTGAGTATCAAGGAAAGAAATCATTTCATCTAAAAATTTCTAATGAAAATTTGATCCCTCTCACTTACAATAATCTTTGAGTTTCCATGTAGCTTTTGAATTGTTTCCATAAATGCAGTAGCAACTATACTAGCTTTAAAAGGATGAGATAATGTACAAAAGTGTGCATACTTGGTAAGTTTATCAACTACCACCATGATGAGACTTTTTCCTTCAAACTTGGGTAAGCTAGTGATAAAATCCATTGGGACCTCTTCCTAAAGCTGACTTGGAATGGATAAAGGTTGTAATAGACCTAGGGGCTTAATTGTCTCAACTTTATTTTGTTGGAAAACTAAACATTCTGCCACAAACTTCTGAATATTAGATTTAAATCCATCTCAAAAAAGATCCTTCATGACCCTATGGTATGTTTTTAAAAATCTTGAGTGCCCTCCTAAAAGGAAGGTGTGAAATTGCAAAAGAATATTTTTCTTGAGCTGGGAATTCTTACAAATATATAAGCGATATTTGTACCATAATGAATCATTTTTCCAAATAATGTATATGATGTACTGAGATCTTGCTACAACTTTTGAATTAATATCCACACCTATTCGTCATTCTTCCTATCATCCCTTTGTTTGGTTATCCAATCAGGTTGGATCATAGAAATGGCACAAAGCAATGCTTCCACATCCTCATACTTTCTTGTAAGTGCATTTAGAACAACACTTTTCTTCCCTTTTTGTAGATGATTTCAAAGTCATAACACAACATCTTTGTGACCCATTTTTGTTGCTATTTGAAAGATCATCTTTGTTGCAAAAAGTATTTAAGACTATCACTATAATTTTTTTTCTTTGGACTTAGTCTCGAAGTATCCACAGTAGAAACCATATTTCTATCAACGTTTCAAAAAAGTGTTTTTTGCAAAGGTTCAATAAAAAAAATATTTCTTCAACTATTTATCATTTCACAATGCTCTTCTTCTATCATCATTTAGATTGGTCCTGAAGATGTGTCCCTATTGGGATTTGAAACGTTGACAGAAATATGGTTTCTACTGTGGATACTCCGAGACTAAGTCCAATAGAAATGAACCACAGATACCAAAAATCCAAAATCATTTGCCTGTACGAAGGGGATACATGGATTGAAACTATTTTACTCGAAAATTTCAGAGTGGAGATAGCAAGAAGAGCTGCAGATCGCCTATTCCTTAAAAATTTCAATAAAAAAATATTTCTTTAACTATTTATCCTTTTAGAAAGCTCTTCTTCTATCATCATTTAGATTGGTCCCGATGATGGATCCCTGTTGGGATTTGAAACGTTGACAGAAATATGCTTTCTACTATGGTTACTCCAAGACTAAGTCCAAAATAAATGAACCACAGATGCCTAAAATCCAGAATCATTTCCCTGTACAGAGGGGATACATACAGTGAAACTATTTTACTAAAAAATTTCAGAGTGAAGATAGCAAGAAGAGCTGCAGATCTCCTATTCCTTAAAAACTTTCAATAAAAAAATATTTCTTTAACTATTTATCCTTTCACAAAGCTCTTCTTCTATCATCATTCAGATTGGTCCTGATGATGGATCCCTATTGGGATTTGAAACGTTGACAGAAATATGGTTTCTACTGTGGATACTCCAAGACTAAGCTCAAAAGAAATGAACCACAGATGCCTAAAATCCAGAATCATTTCCCTGTACGGAGGGGATACATGGAGTGAAACTATTTTACTCGAAAATTTCAAAGTGAAGATAACAGGAAGAGCTGTAAAACTCCTATTCCTTAAAAGATTTCAATAAAAAAAATATTTCTTTAACTATTTATCCTTTCACAAAAATCTTCTTCTATCATCATTTAGATTGGTTTGATGATTGATCCTTGTTGGGATTTGAAATGTTGACAGAAATATGGTTTCTACTGTGGATACTCTGAGGCTATTTCCAAAAGAAATGAACCACAGATGGCTAAAATCCAGAATCATTTCCCTATACGGAGGGGATACATGGAGAGAAACTATTTTACTTGAAAATTTCAGAGTGAAGATAGCAAGAAGAGCTACAGATCTCATATTCTTTAAAAACTTTCAATAAAAAAATATTACTTTAACTCTTTATCCTTTCAGAAAGCTCTTCTTCTATCATCATTCATATTGGTCTTGATGATGGATCCGTGTTGGGATTTTAAATGTTGACAGAAATATGGTTTCTATTGTGGATACTCCGAGACTAAGTCCAAAAGAAATGAACCACAGATGCCTAAAATCCAGAATCATTTCCCTGTACGAAGGGGATATATGGAGTGAAACTATTTTACTCGAAAATTTCAGAGTGAAGATATCTAGAAGAGCTATAGATCTCCTATTCCTTAAAAACTTTCAATAAAAAAATATTTCTTTAACTATTTATCGTTTCACAAAGATCTTCTTCTATCATCATTCTGAATGGTCCTGATGATGTATCACTGTTGGGATTTCAAACGTTGATAGAAATATGGTTTCTATTGTGGATACTCCAAGACTAAGTCCAAAAGAAATGAACCACAGATGCCTAAAATCCAGCATCATTTCCCTGTATGGAGGGGATACATGGAGTGTACCTATTTTACTCAAAAATTTTAGAGTGAAGATAGCAAGAAGAGTTGTAGATCTCCTATTCCTTAAAAACTTTCAATAAAAAAATATTTCTTTAACTATTTATCCTTTCATGAAGCTCTTCTTCTATCATCATTCAAATTGGTCCTGATGATGGATCCCTGTTGGGATTTGAAACATTGACAGAAATATGGTTTCTACTGTGGATTCTCAGAGACTAAGTCCAAAAGAAATGAACCATAGATGCCTAATATCCAGAATAATTTCCCTATACGGAGGGGATACGTGGAGTGAAACTATTTTACTCAAAAATTTTAGAGTGAAGTTAGCAAGAAGAGTTGCAGATCTCATATTCCTTAAAAACTTTCAATAAAAAAAAATATCTTTAACTATTTATCCTTTCACAAAGCTCTTCTTCTATCATCATTCAGATTGCTCCTGATGATGGATCGATGTTGGGATTTGAAATGTTGATAGAAATATGGTTTCTATTGTGGATGCTCTGAGACTATGTCCAAAATAAATGAACCATAGATGCCTAAAATATAGAATCATTTCCATGTAAGGAGGGGATACATGGAGTGAAATTATTTTACTTGAAAATTTCAGAGTGAAGATAGCAAGAAGAGCTGCAGATCACCTATTCCTTAAAAGCTTTCAATAAAAAAAATATTTCTTTAACTATTTATCCTTTCACAAACATCTTCTTCTATCATCATTTAGATTGGTCCTTATGATGGATCCCTGTTGGGATTTGAAACGTTGACAGAAATATGGTTTCTACTATGGATACTCTGAGACTAATTTCAAAAGAAATGAACCACAGATGCCTAAAATCTAGAATCATTTCCCTGTATGGAGGGGATACATGGAGTGAAACTATTTTACTCGAAAATTTCAGAGTGAAGATAGCAAGAAGAGCTGTAGATCTCCTATTCGTTAAAAACTTTCAATAAAAGAATATTTCTTTAACTGTTTATCCTTTCACAAAGCTCTTCTTCTATCATCATTCAGATTGGTTGTGATGATGGATCCCTGTTGGGATTTGAAACATTTACAGAAATATGGTTTCTATTGTGGATACTTCTAGAGTAAGTCCAAAAGAAATGAACCACAGATGCCTAAAATCCAGAATCATTTCCCTGTATGGAGGGGATACATGGAGTGAAACTATTTTACTCGAAAATTTCAGAGTGAAGATAGCAAGAAGAGCTGCAGATCTCCTATTCCTTAAAAGCTTTCAATAAAAAAATATTTCTTTAACTATTTATCCTTTCAGAAAGCTCTTCTTCTATTATCATTCAGATTGGTCCTAATGATGGATCGCTGTTGGGATTTGAAATGTTGATAGAAATATGGTTTCTACTGTGGATACTTAGAGATTAAGTCCAAAAGAAATGAACCATAGATGGCTAAAATCCAGAGTCATTTACATGTACGGAGGGGATACATAGAGTAAAAGTATTTCGCTTAAAAATTTCAGAGTGGAGATAGCAAGAAGAGCTGCAAATCCCCTATTCCTTAAAAACTTTCAATAAAAAAATATTTCTTTAACTATTTATCCTTTCACAAAGCTCTTCTTCTATCATCATTCAGATTGGTCCTGATGATGGATCCCTATTGGGATTTGAAACATTCACAGAAATATGGATTCTACTGTGGATACTCCAAGACTAAGTCCAAAATAAATGAACCACAGATGCCTAAAATCCAGAATCATTTCCATGTACGGAGGGGATACATGGAGTGAAACTATTTTTCTCAAAAATTTCAAAGTGAAGATAGCAAGAAGAGCTGCAGATCACCTATTCCTTAAAAACTGTCATTAAAAGAATATCTCTTTAACTATTTATCCTTTCACAAAGCTCTTCTTCTATCATCATTTAGATTGGTCCTGATGATGGATCCCTTTTGGGATTTGAAATGTTGATAGAAATATGGTTTCTACTATGGATACTCTGAGACTAAGTCCAAAATAAATGAACCATAGATGCCTAAAATCCAGAATCATTTCCTTGTACAGAGGGGATACATGGAGTGAAACTATTTTACTCGAAAATTTTAGAGTGAAGATAGCAAGAAGAGCTGCAGATATCCTATTCCTTAAAAGCTTTCAATAAAAAGATATTTCTTTAACTATTAATCCTTTGACAAAGCTCTTCTTCTATCATCATTTAGATTGGTCCTGATGATGGATCCCTGTTGGAATTTGAAATGTTGACAGAAATATGGTTTCTACTGTGGATACTCCAAGACTAAGTCCAAAAGAAATCAACCACAGATGCATAAAATCCATAATCATTTCCCTATATGGAGTGAAACTATTCTACTCAAAAATTTCATAGTGAAGTTAGCAAGAAGAGCTGCAGATCTCCTATTCCTTGAAAAATTTCAATAAAGAAATATTTCTTTAAATATTTATCCTTTCACAAAGCTCTTCTTCTATCATCATTCAGATTGGTCTTGATAATGGATCCCTGTTGGGATTTGAAACGTTGACAGAATTATGGTTTCTATTATTGATACTTCGAAACTAAGTCCAAAAGAAATGAACCACAGATGCCTAAAGTCCACTATCACTATATATTTTTTACCTTGAAGTATGTTCCCATTAGGTAAGGTCTCCCTTTCTTTAGTGCATGTAGTACTTCCATAATTTCTCTCTCATAAATAGGTTTTTGTAAATACTTTCCTTTGATTGGACAGCTTTCAGAAGTAATGGGTCTTATTTCTTGCATTAAAACAACACCAAATTCATTTCCTGACACATCACATTCCACAATAAATAATTTTGTAAATTCAATCATATCTAAGACTGATTCTTGGCACATTGCCTCTTTAAGATGTTCAAAGGCCTTAGTTGTTTTAGGAGTCTAAGAAAGTTCTTATTTCCTCAGTAATGTTGTTAGATGTGTTTCGATTCTCCCATAATTCTTAACAAACTTGTCATAATACCTTGTCAACCCAGGAAATCCTCGAATATGCTTTATGGTTGTGAGGATTTTCCATTCCTTAACGGATTTAATTTTGTGAGGGTCTACCTTAGTACCCACATGAGATACAATATGACCCAAATATTCCACCTCCTGTACTCCAAAGAAACATGCGGTTTTTGCATATAATTATTTCTCCTCCAATAGTTTGAGCACCTTGTCAACATGTTGAGCACGATCCTTCCAAGAGTTGTTGTAAACTAATATATCATCAAAAAATACTGACAACAATTTTCTACGGAAGGGCTTGAAAATGGAATTCATCAAACTTTGAAATGTTGAAGGTGAATTAGTAAGGCTAAAAGGCATGACCAAAAATTCATAATGTCCCTCATGAGTTTTGGATGTTGTTTGCAGAATATCTCTAGTTTTCTTTCTAATTTTATCATATCATGAATAAAGGTCTAGCTTGGTGAAGCAAATTTCTCCATCTAACTCATCTAACAATTCATCAATGACAGGAATGGGAAATTTATCTTTAATAGTGAGCTTGTTGAGCTCTCTATAATCTGGACAGATATGCCATGATCCATCCTTCTTGTGTACCAATACTACTGGAGTAGAGAAGGAACTTTGACTAGGTTGAATTATACCATCCTCTAGCATTTCTGCAACCATACATTCAATTTCATGGTTTTATGCATGGGGATATCTGTAAGGTCTGATGTTTGGAGGAAAACTTACTGGAATCAAATGAATAGCATGATCGTAATCACAAATAGGTTGGAGGCCGTTGGGAGTCTCTAATACCTTGGCATGATTGTCCAAGAATTTTTGGAGATCTAGAGAAATATATGATTTTGATGTTTGAGCCTCTAGTGAGCATAATTGTGAAATTACGCCGTATTTTTCTTTATTTGGAATATTTTTCATGACATTAGAGTTGATTATATTTACTGGTTTCCCTACAATACCCCTTAATTCAACTTCCTTTACCTCCCTAAAAAAATTTCAAGAAAAGTTCTTGAAAATTAAAAGTTATCATCCCCCAAAATTGTGACCATTATATTCTTAGTACAACATCAGCTCCACCCATTGGAATGGAAATCATTGGACTATTCAATACATAATACCCCATGGTTATCTTGATATTATGGCACCTTCCATAGTAATTTATAGTTCCTCCATTTTCTAGCATCACTTGACACTTTGATTCTAGATATAGGAAGCAATTCAATTCCTTAGCTATCTTACAATGAAAAAAATTATGAGTAATACCTAAATCAATCAACACTATTACCTTTTTCTTCTTGATATATCCTTCCATCTTGAGAGATCAAGGAGTGGTAATTCCTGGCAGGGAATTGCAAGATATGGTCAGATTCATTTCTTCTCTCTTTGGGGTTGGTTCCTAGTGTATATACTCCTCTTTTGTTGTTTCTTATTCCTTCTCTTCCTCCTCTTGATAATACATTTAGAATAATTTCTTTTCAGCACAATTATGATCTTTAGTGTATTTTCTATCACAACTGTAACAAAGCCCCTTTTCTCTTTTTTCCTCCAATATTTGTGGCGTAAACCATGGATCATATCTATGAAAATATAGCGAACCAAGATCTATAATTTGTACATGAAGTTCACCAATATTTTGATTGAACATGGTTACAATTTCAGCTTCTCAGGCCTTGTAAAAAAACGGTTATAGCGAAAATTCTAGGATGGCCTATTGGAGGAAGCAATACCCTAGAATCCAAAGCTCTGATACAAAATGTCGTGTAGCTAGCTCAAAGAACATAAGCAAAGATAGATCAACGACAAAAAAAATTGTTCTTTTCGAGGGGAAAACTTCTTTACATTACATAAATGAACAATTCCTGGATGATACAAATGATAATACCTCCTTGGTATATATAGGAGTGTAAGGGGTCATAGTATAATTAGAGCCTGCATAATAATAATAATGTAAGGGCACAACAATAAAATTAGTGGGCTTCTATGGAGAACAACAATAACAATATGGGCGATACATGGGCACAATAATAACTATATGGGGCTACACTAACAATAACAATAATGGGAATACACTAGTATTATATGTACCTAACAAAAAAAGGCTAGCAGATGAAGGAAATAAGTTATTTGCAGTAATACGATTAACTCACTTGATCAAATCAATGATAACTTTCACTAGTCAAATGCATATGAGTGGTATGTCAATCTTCCAACAATAGAGAATAACAAAAACAAGATTTCGACTAGTGGATTGGTGAATGCTACATGTGTTCTATAAGTCTTTGATTCCAGAGGACTCGTTCATTTGTGCGAAAATAATTTTGATTGAAGAACACGAAAATTTATGTTAAAAAAAAAATATCATTTTTAATCCCATGGAATATAGATGGATATTTAA
Source organism: Pinus tabuliformis (assembly GCA_031772625.1). NCBI lineage: Eukaryota > Viridiplantae > Streptophyta > Pinopsida > Pinales > Pinaceae > Pinus > Pinus tabuliformis. The sequence goes on from CM062818.1 coordinate 589,378,058, forward strand.
GCTACTGGAACCTGATAAGTGCTTAAAATAGTTGAAAACAAATAGTTTCCTCAATTCAAAAGCAGGTAAGGCTAACATAATTCGAGAATTTATTTCCCCAACTTGTCAGGTTCCTCTTAATGTTTCTCTCATATATACTTCTTTATTTACATAGCCATTTAAGGATTTTTGTTAGCTCTGGCATTGCATGATGGACCAAGAAACTATAGCGAATGTCCCAAAATGCATTTTCTATATACATTATCACTCATATAAAAAATAGTTAATATTGGACTCATCTGATATCGTTTCCAATGATTAGATTTATAGTTAGTCAAATTATCTTGGAGAAATAGATTCTTTATGATGGTGTACCTAATAACAACCCTTGTCTTCAACCATGTCTTTCATGACTTTCGCTATATTCTTAAGTTTAAGTTCAACCATGAAAAAATGTAGTTTTAGTATCTCAACTGTGGAAGCACAAATTTTCTTTAAATTTTTGTCTAATCCAAGATGTCATTTTAAAACAAGTAAATGGCATGATAATTAGACAAGATCCATGTTGATTATCCACGCAAGCCAAATTTTTACTATGGGGAAAAGGGGTGCATGAAGAAAGATAAAGTCATATAGTAGTTTAAATTTATGGGTTTGAAGGTAAGCCATTATTGCTGCCAATATATTTTATATATAGGTATTTTATTCTTGAAGTTTGCAGGAAATACCATGATTGGCTAGTTATATTTGAAGGAAAAAAGAAACAATGATTTATTTCTTTTTTGTTTACTGTTGGAGAATTTGTTGTGAAGAATATGAATCATGTTGCAGATCCTGTAGTATTTATATTATTTTAACTTAAATGAAGTTGAAGCCATTGTTGGATTTGATACAGATGGCCTATTTAGCACACACCTACAAATTGTTAGGTATGGGAACTCATTTTCAAGAGTTAGAGAGAAAATCGAGGAGATTCAGAGTCACTAAAAAAAAATCAAGAGTTGGTAATAGATACTAAAGGAATTTCTTAAGAAACAAGCATCACAATGGAAGGAGAGTACAAACAAAGAGGCACAAAACAAATACAGCAAACTTTGCCTTGCAAAGTCAGTATTAGTTCAAGTTCATTTTGGAGTCAGAAAAAAAGAGAAAATATATTACAAGTAGAAAACTGTTTAATATTGGGCTATCAGGGGGTAGAGATGACAAAGAGCCTCCTCAGAGATTCACTATATAATTTGAATGGAAAGTGGCATCTACCCATGGTATTCATCCGCCCATGGTATTTATCCACCCATGAAATTTGCCCATGGAATTGTAGGTGGCATCCACTGATGGTATTCATTCACCCATGGCATTCATTCACCCATGGTATTTACCCACCCATGGAATTTACTTGTGGTATTTTAATTGAAAAAGGTTATAAGTAACAAGTCACATTTTGTAAAAGGATATATTGTCCACCAAAATGTAGCTCTTACATTTGTTCTCTATATTAATAGAAGGTTTCTTTGTGGTTGACAATCTATCCTTTTACAAAATGCGACTTGTTACTTATAGCCTTTTTCAGCTACAATACCACGGGTAAATTTCATGGGTGGGTAAATACCATGAGTGGATAAACACCATGGGTGGATGAAACTTTCCATTTGGATCATAGAGTGAATCTTTGAGGAGGCAATCTGAATGGAAAGTGGCATCCACCCATGCTATTTGTCTATCCACAAAATCTACCCATGGTATTCATTCACCCATGGTATTTACCCACCCAAGGAATTTACCTGTGGTATTGTAACTAAAAAAGGCTATAAGTAACAAATTGCATTTTTTAAAAGGATATATTGTCCACCATAGAAATTTTCTTTTTCATTGACAATATGTCCTTTTACAAAATGTGACTTGTTACTTATATTCATTTTTAGTTACAATACCACGAGAAAATTGCATGGGTGGGTAAATACCATGTGTGAATGAATATCATGTGTGGATGCCACTTACAATAGCATGGGTAACTTCCATGGGTGGATGCCACTTTCTATTCGGATCATTAAGACACAGAAAAACCTTTTATTGAAACAAAGAAAAATGTAAAAGCTACATTATGTTGGACAATATATCCTTTTACAAAATGTGACTTGTTACTTATAGCCTATTTTAGTTATACTACCATGGGTAAATTCCATGTGTGGGTAAATAGCATGGGTGAATGAATACCATGGGTGGATACCACTTACAATTCCATGGGTCGATAAATACCATGGATGGATGAATACCATGGGTGGGTGCCACTTTCCATTCGGATCACTCTAGAAAGAGTGCATATAGTTGAATCATCGAAATCAAGAAGTCCTTGAAAAACATAACTAATTGCAGAGGCTATGGACATGGTAGTTGACATCGCTATACCACCTAATTGGGTCAAGACTTGTTTAGCATAAAATCGAAAAATAATGGATCAAATTTTCAAATAAATCACTACCTTCGATGATCACCTTGTCACATTGAAAAATGCAAACTATGACATGGGAAATAAAAAATATAGAATTGAAAAAGTAAAGATTCATAACAGAAGGAATTTTCTTCAAGAAAAAATGATTGTTGATCTCTTCGAGGTTGGAGCCATGAGGATCATGAAATTGCATCAAGCCACTAGTGACATACTTGCACAATCTATTAGTGAATAGGAAGTGTAAAACCTGAGACTGAAAGCAAAAATAAAATAACTATAAGTTTCCCTAAATATGGGTACATTTTTAATGACTCTACTCAATAATACAGGAACCACCATTAGAAATTTATACCCCCATGAAATCCCATATATTTAACAAACCCATCTACCTCCTTAATGTAGTGAAATCATATATTATCAGTAATATATTTGAAATATGTCAAAAAAATTGACATGCATGGAAAGCAATCTCTGATCTATGACATTTAGTACAGAGAACTAAGTCAATTATCGAGTAGGTTAAAAGTGTTCTGAAGGGAGACAAGCATTGTGTAGATAATGAATTGTGTACTTTTAGTTATAATCTTGATTTACTCTTTGGTCTAGACAACAAAAACAAGGACTCCTAAATTATAATTGAATGAAGAAAATCAAAGATGGATGGTCTAAGAGAGAACACTAGAGAACATTATTTATAAATGTGAAAACATAAAGAGTAGAACATTTCATGCCTATGTCAAGATTTGATGCCTATGTACAAGATCTAAACAGTCCAAACATTGTAGATTTTTACTTGTAGATTCAAAATTCTTATGTAATATGCTTAAAAAAACACTTGAATCTACCCTACCCATCAGTAGAAACAAAACGAAATTGTTGAAAATACTAAGAAGAAAAGGAATAATTTCAACCGCACATAACAAAAAAAAAAAAATTGGGGAAAGCAATTGCTCAAAACCCCAACTATCTATATTGCATAAAATAGAAGATCTGAGAAGAAAATACAATGCTTGTTCAACCTGAACAATTGCTGCACGAGTACAATCTATCTCTCTACTTCATAAACTAGCTCAAGCCAACACTTAGCCAATTCTTCTACCTGTCGATTGTTATAGAAATATTTTGGCACATCAACCTCAAACTTATATGTCAATGTATTAGGGCTCATCAACCCCTAAAAGAGTTGTTTCATACCCTAAAGGAACATATTCATCTGAATACATCATTCCCCAAAATTTCCATCTGAGAAACGATCCAGGAATTGCCTAAATTGAACCATACTGACTGCTCCACTGGCAAGGTATGATGCATACTGAGTGGTACACTCCAAGGTGTGATGCATACTGTTTAGGAGTTCTATAGGGTGTGATAGGTGAGGATGGACAAATTTCCAGGATAGTTTGCTAAATGGATGCTCATGGAATCTTCTAGAAACTTCTCCTGTGCCACTTGCCTCTCTGAATTCACCCAAGGATCAATAAGGGATCTAAAACCTTCAGTTGTCCCTTCTCTTGTGGAACCAATTGTAACAAGTGGAATGACACTAATCAAACCCCATGTATGACTCACACCCTTGCACACATCTATAAATAGATCCCTCATCCAAGAGATCTAGAGGCTGAAATGTTGTGAATTGCAAGTAAGTGATGATAGTTTGTAATTGAGGAAAGAGCATTATATTGTTCGAGTGATCTTGCTATTTCATGAGGTGAAGAAGGATTGAAGCTGGGAGGATGATGCTAGATCGGACAACTGGGTTATAATTCTCCCTTCTATTAATAAAGCTCTTCAAGTTTTCTTCCATATGATTGTACAATTGTGAATGTTATCATTTGTGAATGCTCTCATCTGTTCATTATATATTTGATTCTGTAATGTTTATGTTGTAATAGATCACGATGCTTTGACGGTTCTTTGTTGCGTACATGTGTAGGTACTCTTCAAGCGTGTTAAGTACGGGGAGGAGTTGTGGGTTCTGTCAAAGGGGAGATAGATCAAGCAAGGGATCAAGTGGAAGTTACAAGTTGGTTCCATTATCTTTCTCTTATCTATTACACGTAGAAGAAATCATTAAATTGCTTTAAACTATTGTTTCTAGGGTAGCTGCCAAACCTAGAGGGTTAGCATTCTTTAGGAATACTAGTTTTCCCATAAACGAATTGGTGACTTTGCTGGGGAATGGATAGATGTTTTTTTGTTGTTATTGTTTGTTTTATGTTCAATTTGATAAACTATAGACAAAGCCTGAAGTTAGCCAGGTAGCTTTCAAACTGCTCTTGCTTTGCAATTGCATAGTAGATGAATGTTGCTTCAGTCAATCTCTGGTTTAGTTTATGAATTAAAAATTTGACTTAAAAGAACATCTAGATGCCCTTTTGGTAGCTCATTAACCTCTCAAGACACTTCATCATACTTTTCTCTTCATTTTTCACCAAACCCCACCTTAACTCATTGAAAACAGCTCCACATTTGAGCCAAAACCCATTTCAATTGTGCTCCTTGGACCATCGCAGTTTCTCTCACTGTGACTTAGTATGCATAACAACCCCTGAGTGCAGGAAGTGTGATGCATCTCATATTCTATGAAGTCTAGGTGTGATGATTGACTGAACTCTTTTTCCATCTAGAAATTGAGAGTTTTGACCTTGTTTTGAGTTTTGTTTGGTTGTTTTGCTGTATATGAACAATGCCTCTTTACTGAAGCTTACTTGTATCACTTATGTCAGCCTCAATTATAGTATGATCAGTGAATTTTTTGTGTATTTTTTCATATTTTACAATCCTTTATCGAAAAGTTGTTTAAATCGATTTGTCGCTTTCATACAAAAAGTGTCGTAATTGTCGTTTTGTGTCGAAAAGATAAGTGTCGTAAATTCTTCCTTCCCTTGATAATATATTAAACTTTTCTTGATGTATTTGATTTGATTTGTTTATATTCGAAGTGTCAAAATAATTTTATTGAAAATTGAAAAGTGTTGTTTAGAGTCGTCCTTTCTCTTTTGAAGAAGAAATTGTCGAAAATGTCATTTTGAGTGAAATATTTCAGATCTTAGCTGCATTTAGTTTTCCTTTTTGGCATTCTTCACATTGAGGAGAATGAAAACAAATACATGCATTTGCATTTAGCATATTTTTGATTTGTGTGTGAAAAGAAGATTTATGGAAATGCACTAGTGTGTGCTCTTTTCTCTTTGCTTAAAGGCACTGTTATCTTCTTTCCCTAGTAGCTAGGATTTTCATTGCTTAAATAAACAAAGATTGTTTATCATTGTAAATTGCATCTTAGGAAATTTAGATCATCATCACATGGTGAACCATTGAAAGGCAAAGTCTAAACAAGATCAACTTTAAAATGAATTTCAATGAACCTAACAACGCTTTGGAACTTAATGCAACATATCTCAAGGTCTAGGCTAGTGATGTGTTCCGGCGTCATTAAAACTAGTGGCTCTCATTTTCATTGAAGGTTGGGTGATTCCTCCTCCTTGATATGACAAGTGCTAGCATGGACTTGTGCTCCCCATACTGTCGCGTATATATTGGGAGACCACAACAGGCTTAAATCCTTTATCCATAGGAAACCGAGTCTGCCGCCTTATTGATCGCAATGCACTGAACACAACATTCGGGCAGATTGACTGCCATACATAAGTCCTTGGTAATATATTTCTAATTATCACCAAGGTCTATATTGCAGTTTTGTGATTGGTTTGGTAATCCCTCTGTTTAGATATTCTGGAGTAGTCACTTTCATTCCTTTTTTACTCTTTAAAAGAAAAGGTCCATCTGAGCACTTGTCATTTCAGGATCATTAAAAATTGAAGGAGACTAGATTCATCTTTAGCTTTTTCTCGACTCTTAAAAACTAGAAAATCAAAGTTGTGTCCAAGAATCATTAAATTTAATTGAATTCGGAATAACATTTTTTTCACCTAAATTTTGAGTTAATCAAATAATCTGCAATCGTGGAAGAAAGTCAATCAAAACCCTTTCATTTGCGGAGACTAGAAAGTTAACCGTCTTTGACTTCAGAAGTGAAGCCAATCCGGACAAAGCGGTCTCATTTAACTAAGTCCAATTCATCTAGTTTATTTGAAACTTTTGTTTCAACATCATAAGAGACTCCAATTACTCCGATTATTTTTTGTACATCTTCCTTCAAAGAAGAAGTTCTGCAATTACAAGAGGACATTATAATTGATCCTAGTGTAACAATAGACACTTCTATACCTAAAATGACTCCATCTAGAGTTGATCAAAAACCCATCTCAATTCAAATCGAGGCTACATTTGAACCAATAGATGTTCAATAACCTCCCTTTGAGACTGAAGTTCATTTACCTGAACATCTGGAAGTTGAGTTTCAGTATTTAGAAGGTGTCACCCCTTCAGTATCTTTCACTACAGAAGCTATAACTTCTTCAGCTCCAAAAATATTTTACGGACCTGATGGTCTACCTCTTCCACTAGGTCTGATTGCTATAGAGGAGATAGCAAAGGATTCCCCATCTAGTACCCCGTTTCATTTTGGAACTGGGATTCATTTGTATCCTTCTACTCTTGAGTTTGGTTCTTTTAATCCTCCTTCATTGTGAGTTCTTTTCGAATCGCTTGGAGAGCTTTTGGATAGACTAAACATGTCTGAGCAACAATCAACATCTAGGAATGTCTCATCTGATGTAGTAGTGGTAGAACCTCCTGATGCTATTCCTACAATGTTTTTTGGTACACCATCTGTTCTAGCTGGTTATGAATCACTAGCTGGTGTCCACTTAGGGGTTGCTTCGGCAACATGGGCTATTCCTATTCGTTCATCCGGAGTCCCATCTAGTCTTTCTTATGTTGAAACTCAGCAATTTGATCCTGTATACCAGTATCAATTTACGCAAACCAGCTTTCAAAGACCGATATATCCTTTAGATACTGGACTGTCGCCATATGGAGAGCAGTATGCCTTTTCATTGTTTCCTCCTAGGGAACAACCATATGAGAGTTTCCAAAAATATTCAGGTCAAGTTGGAATTACATCTAGTGGTTGGATACCAATACTGCCAGAACAACCAAGGGTTGTATACCCAATGCAATCGATCCGACCTATGTCGAATATTCCCACTACACCTGCTATTATGACTATGTTGCAAACACAAGCACAGCCTGTTGTGCCCCAACCTCAAGTCTCTCAGGTTGTGATACAACAACCACTTGTCTCAACAGCTCAACCGCAACCACAGGTTAGTGTTCCTTTATATGGAACGACTCAGGCACCGACGGGTATTGTCAATCTGCAACTTGGTCAATCTTGTCGTATTGGGCAACAACAAATAGTCCAACTGTGGCTGCCACAATATCAACAACCACAATTCCATCAAACCCAACCTCAGTTTGGACTTGGTTTATAGGCTCAGACTGGATTAGGTCAATATCAAGCCTACTAAGGACTTGGGCAACAAGGCTTTGTAGGTTATGGACAACCGCATTTTCAAACTGGTTATCAACAACCACACTATACTGGTTATGTCCAACAACCTTATCAAAGTTTCCAGCAATAGATGCATTATGATGGTATGCAAAGACCTACTCCTCAGGAAATTCCATCTTATCATGGGTATGGTCCACCCAACTTGAATCAGTGCTTGCCCTTTGTAGCAACTCTAGAATTACCAGATTTGAACTAGCTGATGAATGTTCTAATTGCATATGCCCCTTGGTGGTTGGCGATTCCTCATAAACACCCCTCTCATATTCCTAAGTTCAATGGAAATCCAGGTGAAGATCCATCAAATCACGTAATGACTTTTCATTTGTGGTGCTCATCTAACACTCTAAATGATGATTCGATTAGACTTTGCTTTTTCCAGAGAACGCTCATTGGTCCAGCAGTGAAATGGTATATTGAATTACCTAAAGCTTTGTTTGATAACTTCACCTTCCTTTCCACTACTTTTCTAACCCACTTTCAGTTACCCATCAGGTACAAAACTGGAACAGAACTCCTTAGCAATTTTAAAGAGACCACGTCCACTCACACATCTGATCATATTCATGAGTGGTGGCATGTCGTCGAATGGTAAAGACGTATATCCCTGATCATCTTTTAGCTGAGAGGTTTATTAAGTCCTTATTGCCATCTATCACTTAGGATGTGGCGAAAGGAGGAGTTGTCACTGAAGAGCAAGTCATTGGTTGTGCCCAATATTTAGATTTGATCTACACTCAATCTGGCACACTCCATGAAAAAAATACCTGATTCTCCTAGACCAGCTTTTTCCATTCCACCTCCTCCTAAATCAAATAGGGACTCTCATGCATGTGATGATCTGATCGGTGCCTCAAGCATGCAAACCGCAAGAGGTCCATCTGGTCAAGCTCTTGCTATTTGCAAATTACAATTCTCTTGCCTTAGTGATTAATGTCGTGTCATCTGACAAGGGAAAAAATCCAAAGCAACTAGGGGGCAAGAAGAAAGGGAAAAACAATAAGAAGAAACAGGAGAATTCCACTCCTGAAAAATCATTTGAAAACCCTACTGTGGCAAAGAAACCTCCTCGTTATCCATGTTTAATATGTAACGAGGAGCATTTTATGAGAGAGTGTCCACATCGATCTAAGGTTTCAAAAATTTTGAAGGCTTTGAAGACCTCAATGGTGTTGACTCATCTGTTTCTAAACCCAAAAACTAATATGGTTGCAACCGATAATGCTTCCACATCCCAGGTGCTTATGCTATCCATCGGAAAAAAGGAAAATGATGCTTTGGTATCGACAAGGAGTAAAGATTATGGGAATCCATTATTGTCGAACAATCAGGCTACTAATCAACCTGATGCTTCGACAATGACTTCGCCCAAAGTTGTTCCACCCATTATTCCTGAATTAACCATTACGCCACCAAAGGGAGTGGTACATAAATCGACATTTAATCCTCATGCTCGAGCTGCTCAGAGTTATAATATAGTGGAGGATCTGGCTCAATCGCCGTCCGCTATGTTGACAATTGAGGTATTACAAAATTGTCCCTCCCAAAAGCAGGCTTTGTTATCAGCAATAGGTGGGATCGATCCAACGGATTCCAATCTTTTGGTCTTTGATCATACAGGATATACACCACAGTTACCAGCCCAAATCGCTTTCCCTATACAAGTAAAAGCCCTCAATAAAAATGTTCATTGAACCATCATTGATGAGGGGGCATCTACCTGTATTATGTCAATGAGTTGCTAGAAAAATCTTGGTTCACCACCCTTGTCGTGATCACCAACAACATTAAAAGCATTCGATGGAAGAACGTACACTCCGTATGGGATTTTAAGTAGCTTGCAAGTTGAACTGGGGGGAAAGACAGTAGAGATTAAAGTCGAGGTCATTGATGGACTCCTTGACTACAATATTTTACTAGGAAGGCCTTGGGTTTATGCTATGGCTGTCATTGTGTCTACATATTTCAGAAAGATTGCATTTCCCTTCCAAGGTGGAATCATAATCGTTGACCAACTAGCCTTTTTTTCTAACAGTTCACAAGCTACTGGAAGCATTCCATTGATCCATGGAAGTTCACATTCACTTCAAAATGTTGGAGTAGGTCTCCTAAAATACCCTTCCTTAATGGGTACTTTTTCCCTCCCATCTCCATCTAGTTTCGTGGAAGTGGCCACAATAAAAACTTGTCATATGATCTCTTCTAGATCATCTAAGTTTAAGAAGAGTTTCAACTATTGTGATAGTGAGGATCATCATGAGGAGTTGCCGCCAAGCGCCATCGAATTTTTGTAGCAATCAATTTTTTGGGCTTGTGCGACAAATCTGAGTCTGGACTGAACAAGTATTTGGGTAGATAGGTCTTTAGAATATGGTACCTCTTCTGATCCTTGGTCTCGTATACATTCTACAGATGAAGGAATCATCCAATCAATGATGATAGGAGAGAAGTCGTGGGAAAATTATCATCATCGTTCCCACCTTCAAGATGACAAAGAAGATTATTCAAATGACCTCAATCACCCTTCAATTGTTGATTTTTTATTAAATTCTATAAATACAGTAGATTCCGAGTGAAATTTGTCCAACATTGAGGAAACTATCGCCATTAATATTTCGACCAAACCTAATATTGTAGAGAATATTCACGTCAGTAAATCTTGTTCTCCATCAGAACTAGATAACTACTGTGCTCTTTTTCACGAATTCAGAGATGTCTTTGCATGGTCATATGAAGAAATGCCAGGCATTGACTCGAGAATTGTTGAACATGAAATCAAGATGTATCCAGATGTCAAACCAGTACAACAACGACTTCGACTTGTTCATTCGAAGAAAGTCGCTACCATTAAAGCAGAGGTTGAAAAACTTTTGCATGTTGGCTTCATTTACCCTGTACCTCTCACTGATTAGGTATCGAATATTGTTCCTGTGATGAAAAAACAAGGAACGATAAGAGTGTGCGTTGATTATAGGGATGTAAATCAAGCATGTCCGAAGGACAACTATCCTACACCCTTCATCAACCAGATTATTGATGAATGTGCCAGAAGTGAAATCTTTTCACTCATCGATGGATTTTCAGGCTATAATAAAATCAATATCCACCCACAGGACTAATCAAAGACTGCATTTATATGTTTGTGGGGCACATTCACATAGCATAAATTATCTTTCGGTTTGAAGAACATTGGGGCAACATTTGAGAGGGCGATGAATTAGGCCTTCTATGACACCAAACACATCATTCAACCATATCTCGATGATCTGCCTGCTCATTCACAAAAACAGACTGATCATCCGCAACATTAGAGAGCCATATTTTCATGTTGCTGACACTACAAGATACGAATCAATCCTCAAAAATGTGTGTTTTGTGTTGGTTCTGGTCGAATACTTGGTTTTGTAGTTTCAAAGGAAGGAATTTGACTTGACCCATTTAAGGTCCAAGCAATTCTTGACATGCCTCCACCTTCAAATTTGCTTCAGATTCAGAGACTCCAAGGGAAAGCTAAGTTTCTAAGGAGGTTCATCCCAAAATATGCTGAGCTCTCTAAAGGTTATACACCTCTTTTGAAAAAGGGGTACCCTTCCACTGGGATCAGGTTCCGCAAGCTTCCTTTGATGTCTTAAAGGATTCCCTGATAAAAGCATCATTAATGTACACTCCTGACTATCAAAAATACTTCAACCTGTATCTCACTGCTGCAGATACAACCATCGCTATGGTTTTAGTGCAACAATAGGATGAAATTGAACACCCTATATATTATTTAAGTCATATTCTTAATGATACAGAAAGCAAGTACTCTTATGCTGAAAAGTTGGCTTTAGCAGCCATTCAAGTAGTACAAAGATTTCGACACTATGTACTCTTTCACAAAACTATCATTGTGTCAGAATGCAACCCTATGACATACATTTTGTCACATCAATTGCTGGGGGGAAAATATTCTAAATGGATAGCCATTTTGGAGGAGTTTGATTTGGAATTCACAAAATCCAAATCAATGAAGTCTCTCGTCTTTGTAGAGTTACTTTGTGACTTTCCCTCGTCCTCCAATGATTTAACATCAAAAGCATCAATCGTGGATGAAACTCTATTTCTGATATCGTCAAGCGATCTGTGGTATGGGGATATACTGGTCTATCTCTAGACCCAAACTTTTAGGCCTAACAGCTCTCACTCTGATCAGCGACGTACTCAATACCAAGCCAAAGACTATCTGATCCTTGGTAATACACTTTACCGTGGTGGTGTTGATATGGTTCTACGAAGGTGCCTCATGTATGAGGAGGCTGAAAAAGTTTTGAATGATTGTCATTTAGGGGCTTTTGGGGGGCATCTATGTAGTTATGCTACTGATCTTATGAGCTGGTTACTTCTGGCCCACCATATTCAAAGATTGCATAATTGCAGTCAGAAGTTGCCATGCTTGTCAGATTTTTTATCGCAAAACTAGATTACCACCTGCACCACTGCATCCAGTCGTTGTTGTTGGCCCATTCGCTAAATGGGGCATTGAATTCATGACACGTAACCCCACCTCGGCTGGGGGGCATGGGTATATTATAGTCGTAGTCGACTATTTTACCAAATGGGCTGAGGTGATGCTTACATTGAACAACAACGGCGAAACGGCTGCACTCTTTTTTTCAATCATGTAGTTTCTAGATTCGGTGTTCCACAGGCTATAGTCACAGATCATGGGTCGCATTTTTGCAATCACATGATGATCAAATTAACTACCAAATTAGGACTGTCCCATGATAGTTCTACTCCATATTATTTGTGGGCTAATGGACAAGTTGAGGCAATCAACAAATTCCTTAAGCGCATGCCGCAGAGAATGGTTAGAGTCCATAAACGGAATTGACATTTAATATTGTACTCAGCTTCTTGGGCATATATCACTTCGTTGAGAAATGCAACCGGATTTACACCCTTTCAGTTGATGTATGTTCTGGAAGCAGTCTTACCAATTCAGTGTGAAATCTCATCCCTCAAGCTCGCAATCAGTCTGCTTCCCGAAACATCTAAAGAAGAGGCTCGTTTCTTGGAATTAATCCATCTGGATGAAACATGTCATGATGCCATGTTGGCTAATGAAGCACATAAGAAACACGTCAAGGCATAATATGACCAAAATGTTAAGCCTTGTGTCTTCTCAGAAGGTGACCTGGTCTTTCCTTACAACTAGGATTCTGACAAATTAGGAGCAGGTAAATTTGAACCGTTATGGATGGGCCCTTACATTTTTAAACATGTATTGACAAAAGGAGCCTACGAGCTAGTCGATTATTATGGGATTCCACTGTCGCAGCCCCAAAATGGGTTATATCTTACATGTTTCTATGCTTGATTAAGTGTAGTAAACTCATTGTACGTATGATTTTGTTGCATTTTTGAGTGTTTCCTTTTAGAGTTGTGATTTTGGTTAGAACCCACTTCGTGTTTGTTGCAGATGTCAGACTTTCTGTAACCATTTTCTGGGTATGCCGATAGAGCTAGTTGTACTACGCAGAACTTATCTTCTATGGCCTAGGCCATATTCGCTCCAAACAACGAGTTAGTGAGTTTCAGGGGGATATGTATTGTTCGATTGACGAACAACATCGCTGAGTATAGCACGTTGATTGAAATTCTCTCTGATGCCATTTCACATGGCATACGCCAACTCATTGTCAGGCTAGATTCACAACTCATCATTCTACAGCTTACTGACGTTTATTCCATTTGAAACCCAGCTATTTATAACATGTTCCTAAGAGTTATGCTTTTGGAAAGACATTTTGATACCATTCAATATCAACACATTTCCAGAAACTTAAACACATTGACTAATTCATTAGCAAACTATATGTTAAATAGAAATTTGCAGCATCTGTAAAGAAAGCATTTCACATCAACATTTACATTAGGATTTCATCACTTAGCGAAAATAAAACTCCAAAAGTCAAAAATAGATAGATGTTTATAGTTTTCAGAAAATGTTTTGTGTCTAAGACAAAATTGGTCATATGACCAAGAAACTTAAAGTAAATGTAGAAAAACATCCTAGACTAGTGATGCTGGTGATAACATGTCACACCTGTGCTATCATGTGTAGGAGCCTAGTCCAACGACTCGGTACACTAGTCGTATGGCGCTATAACCTTAAAGGTAACTCATTGGTCCTAAGATCCTGAATGCTGAAAGTGAGGCCCTTGATCTGATCCTGCAGCACTGCCAGTGTCTCTCATATGTCCAGATCCTGAAGGATGGCCCTCCCTATAGCCTCTCCTACTGGAGCATCATCTGCCTCCTGTGGGCATGCCACTGGTCGCATTGGTCCAATATTTGAACACACATATGAGTATGTTTAGTAGATTGGTAACATCAAAAACATGAAAACATTATAAAACTAAAAAAAAAACAAAGATGTGGTCAAATCATTTTACCTATAGCACTCCACTAATCACCAATTGGTAAAGCCAAATTCATATCACCTCAAAAATCCATCCCGGTATATGGATACTCCGCAAATACCATCTCCCAGTAGTTGAACCACTCAAAAAAGGCATCTGAGAAGGAGACCTGTGATTGGCCGGCATGTCTGGCCATCAGGTCCACCCATCTCTGCATCCATGGTTCCCTTGGTGCTGGCAATCCCAGTGAAATGTTATGAGGTTGCATTAGTGGAATTCTTTTGAAATAAAAAGCAATCAATATGGATCCATAACCAAAGTTCTTGGTTCTTCCATTCTTTACTTTGGACAGTTGTTCTTTTATGACAAGAAAAATTGCCTCACACCAATTGAAAACTTTCGGTTCCTGGCATTCCAGGGCATACTGCATGTAATATCTGTTCGCTAAATGTAACACTGCACTGCTAGCCAATCTAGCAAACGTAAATAGAATGGTCCTCAAAGGTCGATCTGTAACATCCCGAATATTTATCTTACCATCTCTACTAGGTTGAGATCCATCCCTGCAGAACTGACAAATGTAATCTTTCATGGATTCTCCCCCACGAGCAAATCCTGATAGTGAAAGAGGGGCACCACGCCTCAACAAACCCGTCAGAAAATAAATATCCTTGACTATGAAAGGAATAGATTTACCTCTGATCTGGAAGACCTGGTCAATGGGATCCCAAGCATTGAGGAGATACTGCAACAAACTAATCTGTTGCCTCATGCTGGATATGCGGAAAAACTTTAGTAAACCACAGTTTCTTAATGAATCCATTGTGCCCTGGTCATGTAAAGCAATCATATCGTTCTCTTCATCTTCTCATTCATTCCATGTGACAACCATCTTGATCCAACAAATATCTGAAATGCAAACAATAGATGAGTTAGGATCCAATTTTGAGCAAAAACAGGTGAAAATTTGATGAAAATTCATTGTATAAAGTTTCCTTTTTGCACCCATCACACCCTCCCTTTGAGCAAGGCGAGATGCATATTGATTGGCCTATTGACAGCTCAGTATGAATCACACCTTTTGATACTGGCTAGGTGCGATGATTGAGGAACAAAATCTTTAAAACCCAGGGGCCCAGAAAGGTGAAAAAACTTGCTTAGAATCGAGAAGAGACGAAATGAAAATGAAGAGCTTAAGGATAGCTGCTACTTGGTCCTGACGATGCGGGGAATGGTCCACAGCATCTCCCAAAATCAACTGGTGAAATTTGAGGTGGAAAACCACTTCAGAGCTCCAAATCCCAAATTTGAAACGAAATGATGAAAATGAAATGTTGAAACTACTTTTTATGTTTAGTATTATGCACTTCAAAGTAAAATGTTAGTTTTAGTTCATTTTTCGTCTATATATATGTATTTCTAATTAATTTGATGGAGTTTTAGTAGTTCAAATGATTGACGAAAGAATCTAGTGTGCTAAACAGTGAATTGAACATCTTTGACCATCAAGCAAACTTTTTGTCTTCTTTTCGAGCTTTGATTCAAAAATGAAAAAAAAACTATAGATTCCTCTTTAAACCCTTTTTAGACTCATTAAATATGAAAATATTGTGTGATTTCCATTCTATCAGTTGAGCCTTGGTTGTTTTCATCTCATCACCACCATCTCTTTAGCCGATCATACGGTTTCACTTGGTTGTTTTACCCGTTTTGAGGAATAGTTGCAATGAGTGGTCCTATTAGCGAGCCTCTTCACAGAAATCAACATGTTTTGAGAAGTTCCAACATCACCGGAATCAGTTGCTACCCTAGACACCACTCGTTCCTCAAAATAGAGTCCTCTTAACCCTTTTCAGACTCATTAAACATGAAAATATTGTCGAGCACTTGTCATTTTCAGCTCGTTAAGGTGATTGGAAATGTCATCCCTCCTGTATTATTTTATCCTTTTTCCAACCCGAGGGATTACTTTACGAAAAAGAACTTATGGAGTTTTCTTTTCATCCCTTTTCGAACTCTCTAAACATGACAAGGACTGAGTTATTGTTGTCATTAAACTCGTTAAAACAATAGTGACAAACTTGTCCATTCTAGACGAGACCGAGTTTCACTATCGTCAGACTCATTAAAACACCAAATAGCGACAGGTTTGCCCGAAGGGTGAATTATAGAACAAGCATATGTTATCCCCCTTAAGCTTAACAAAAATAAAGAGGTACTGGTTAGTAATGACTAGGGGAAAAAGGGAAAAAACTTGAAGAATTTATGGTAGTAGGTCTCTCTTGAACATGATACTTTCACTTCATCGCCATTTTTGAGTTGGGTTAGGTTATTCCATTCACTGGTCATCTCACCATTAGTCTTTCATACCATCCATCTTTTGGAGTTAATGCTACAAATTCATCTCAGTGTCGCCGACATGTTCAAGAGAAGTCATTCAGTTGAGATATCACCATCCAGTTAATGTCTCATCCACTACAATACCTCCAACCTTCATTTTTTCATGACCACCATTCTTGAACCTTGTGTAGTCAGTTCATTTTTCACCTCCAGAAATCATTTGCTTCATTTTGTCTCATAGATGTGGGATACATCATGGCCCCCCTACGACGAGTTGCTTCTTGTCGACATCAGCTCATTATCCAAGAAGTTGACTTAGAAACAACCCTTTCAGTGCTTTGAAGCTTGCATACGTCAATGGCAAGTTTCTCACTTCCGGTGACAGGTTGACATCAATGGCCTTCGACCAAAAGATTTTGTGTGGTGTTCGACATTAGATCATGTATTCACACCACGTGAATTGTACTGGAGTACCTTGAGGATCATTATCATTATCGGTGATTCCTCTCACGTCTGTTAACAGCTCACATCGATGGCTGGTAATCAGGCGATGCCTTTCCATGTTTGACTTTAGAACATCTCTTCACATGGATTGACTTGTACGTCGAGCGAAGATTGAACGAGTTTGAAGACGCCGGATCTAGTTTCATCCATCCGGGCTGTGATATATTCGGGGATATAAAAACATCAAATATACAAAGGCTCTGCACAGATGGTCATTCTAACCATGGATGATGGTTATCCTCCTCAAGCTTGACAAAAATAAAGAGGTACTGGTCAACAATGACTGGGGAAAAAGGGAAAAAACTTGAAGAATTTATGGTGGCAAGTCACTCTTGAACATGACACTTTCACTTCATCTCCATTTTTTAGTTGGGTTAGGTTATTTCATTCATCGGTCATCTCACCATTGGTATTTCATACCATCCATATTTTGGAGTTAATGCTACCAATTCATCTCAATGTTGCTGACATGTTCAAGAGAAGTCATTTAGTTGAGAAATCACCATCCAGTTATTGTCTCATCCACTACAATACCTCAAACCTTCATTTTTTCATTACTGCCATTCTTGAACCTTGTGTCGTTAGTTCACTTTTCACCTACAAAAATCACTTGCTTCGTTTCGTGTCATAGATGTGGGATACATCATGACCCTCCTATAACAAGTTTCTTCTTGTTGACATTAGCTCATTATCCAAGAAGTTGACTTAGAAACAACCCTTTCAATGCTTTGAAGCTTGCATACGTCAATGGAAAGTTTCTCACTTCCAGTGATAGGTTGACATCAATGGCCTTCGACTGGAAGATTTTGCGTGGTGTTCGACATTGGATCATGTATTCACACCACATGAATTGTACTGGAGTACCTTGAGGATCATTATCATTATCAGTGATTCCTCTCGCGTCTGTTAACAGCTCACATTAATGGCTGGTAATCAGGTGATGGCTTTCCATGTTCAACATCAGAACATCTCTTCACATGGATTTACTTGTACGTCAAGAGAAGATTGAACGAGTTTGAAGACCCCAGATCTAGTTTCATCCATCTGGGCTGCAATATATTTAGGGATATAAAAACATCAAATATACAAAGGCTCTGCACAAATGGTCATCTTAACCATGGATGATGACTCTATATCTGAAGAATCACCAGTCTGTATCTACAGACAACTTTCTTATCTATGTACATGAAATGAAATTTATAAAGCTGAGCATGGTAATGCTTCCCTCAGCTAGATCATGCAAATTATATTATGATGATGTATTGTATTGTAACTTATGCAGATCGCCTTCCAATTCGAAACTTTGGATCCTCATGATAAAGCATTTCACCCGACATGAATGCTTATGACCTCATGCTTTAGGGGGCAACTGTTATAGACATATTTGGGCACATCAACCCCAAACTTATATGTTAATGTATTAGGGATCATCAAACCCTAAAAGAGTTGTTTCATACCCTAAAGGAAGATGTTCATCTGAATACATCATTCCCCAAAAGTTCCATCTGAGAAACCATCCAGAAATTGCCTAAATTGAACCATACCAACTGCTCCATTGGCAAGGTGCAATGCATACTGAGTGGTACATTGCCAGGGTGTGACGCATACTATTTAGGCCTTCTATAGGGTGTGATGGGTGAGGATGGACAAATGTTCGGGACATTTTTACTAAGTGGATGCTCATGGAATCTTCTAGAAACTTCTCCTGTGCCACTTGTCTCTCTGAATTTTCTCAAGCATGAATAAGCGATCTAAAACCTTCAATTATCCCTTCTCTTGTGGAACCAATTGTAACAAGTGGAATGACACTAATCAAACCCCATGGATGACTCACACCCTTGCACACATCTATAAATGGATCCCTCATCCAAGAGATCTAGAGGCTGAAATGTTGTGAATTGCAAGTAAGTGCTGATAGTTTGTAATTGAGGAAAGAGCATTGTGTTGTTGGAGTGATATTTCTATTTCATGAGATGAAGAAGGATTGAAGCTGGGAGGATGATGCTGGATCAGACAACTAGTTTGTAAGTCTCCCTTCTATCAATAAAGCTCTTCAAGTTTTCTTCCATATGAATGTGCAATTGTGAATGCTATCATCTGTTCATTATATATCTGATTCTGTAATGTTTATGTTGTAATAGATCATGATGCTTTGACAGTTCTTTGTTGCTATACTTGTGTAGGTACTCTCCAAGTGTGTTAAGTATGGGGACGAGTTGCGGGTTCTATCAAAGGGGAGAGAGATCAAGCAAGGGATCAAGTGGAATTTCTAGGTTGGTTCCATTATCTTTCTCTTATCTGTTACACATAGAAGAAATCATTGAATTGCTTTAAACTATTGTTTCTAGGGTAGTTGTCAAACCTAGAGGGCTAGCATTCTTTAGGAATACTGGTTTTCCTAGAAACACCAAGGCCCTACTTCCTTGCATAATTGTTGAGAGAATTTGTTAAGAAATTTACTGCATAACATAAATAATTACTGAGAGGAATAAATATAAAAATAACCAGCAACAACCATAAACACATAAACACACATGTTTATCTAGGAAAACCCCAAATGTAGGGAAAAACCCAACCATAATGAAATTTCATTATCCTTGGCCAAAACCCTGGCCAATCCGACCAAGTGAGCCTTCACCGCTCACCTCTAGGTCTTGCATTACAATGAAGTCCTTCCAGCCTTTTATAAGCTCCATTACATATAATACCATGGGAAAAATACTATGGGTGCACAGTACCATGTGCCCCAAAAGCATCACTATTTAACCTAGTCAACTTTGACTCTATCCTAAGTCAAGTTTATCTAACAATTCCCCCCCTTAAACTTGACTTGGGGTTCCTTGACTAACTCCAGCCAAACCTGCTAAGTGAGACAATCCTGCTCACTCTAGCTCTTACCCCCCTCAGAGTTTTTACCTGGGGTATTGTTAAACTGACATCCCCCTTATCACTTAGGTCTAACCCAGACTTTATCGGTGATCACCGAGGGGTACACATGCCTTACCAGGTCTTACAGTAGTATGCCCATTTACATGCAATAATTTTGACTTCATTAATTTATTTATTTTTTTATTACTTCTGCGATTTTGATCCATCCCCTCTCAATTTGATTTGCTCAAAAACTTCTATCAAACCGCTCCAACTATGAGCCCATCGAGAACCTCATAGATTCCTGCACTGGTGGCCTCACGTAGCATAAAACGAACAATTTTCGAAGCTGCATGAACAATTTTCTTTTGCTGACCTTCTTTAAATAGCGCATGAATACTGAACAATTCGTGTGCATATTCCAAACCGGTAAATATCCCAAATACACTGGGATCCCTGGAAGTTACGGCACTATCTTCTGCACATTCTCCTCGAGGTTCTTCCACGTATGATTGTTCCACCATTATTTGCCAGACCCAGATCTGTAAAAAGGCTGCATTGATCTCATCCGGCACTATAAACCCCTCACATCAAAGAATCCCTTTGGAGCCAATATCTGGCTCCGATACCAGTTGTTAAGAAATTTACTGCATAGCATAAATAATTACTAATAGGAATAAATATAAAAATAACCAGCAACAACCATAAACACATAAACACACATGTTTATCCGGGAAAACCCCAAATCCCGGGAAAAACCTAACCATAATGAAATTTCATTATCCTTGGAAAAAAACCCTGGCCAATCTGACCAAGTGAGCCTTCACCACTCACCTCCAGGTCTTGGATTACAATGAAGTCCTTCCAGCCTTTTATAACCTCCATTACATATAATACCATGGGCAGAATACTATGGGTGCACAATACCATGTGCCCTAAAACCATCACTGTTTAACTTGGTCAACTTTGACTCTATCTTGAGTCAACTTTATCTAAGAGAATTAACCCATATTTAATTGGGAAAATCCCTCACCACAACTGTGCAATCCATCAAATGCCTTCCACTCATTTCATGCACCATATGTACAACTCGAAAAATTATACAACCGATAGTACACTATCCCTAAATTGTAATATCAACTAGGTCTTCCTCTGAAGTGACATGCATGAGTTATTCATGAGTGAATCTTTAGTTAACTAGTGGAGTAGTGAAGTTCTACTCAAGTTTCTCCCCACTACTATACCTCGTACCAGTTCCTCCAACTTTTTGAACTAGTTTAACTCACTATAACTCAGTTAGATTGAGTTAATTAATTACACATCAAAACAACTCAACATGGACCCCTGAAATTTAGGAATCACTCTACATCACTCTAGATAGACATCCAACTCAAATTTTCCGAGCCAACTAAGTCAAATTAACTTATTTAACCATTACAAGTTGTTATGAGATTATAATTTTTATTTAATTCCTAATTTAATTGAAGGACAAATTAAATTAGGATTTCTTGTTTCTATTTTTAACACTCCATCTCAACAAGAAAGGGATTATCTTCTACCTTAATCCTGCCTCTGTGAAACTTGAATTTGCATCTTGACAAGGCCTTTGTCAAATTATCTACATCCTTCTCCTCTATGGTAATGTACTCCATCAACATGATTCTCCTCTGCACATAGTCTCGAAGATGGTGATATCGGATATCAATATGCTTGGAATGGTCATGCAAAAATGGATTCTTAGAGAGTTTGATACAACTATGTTTTTCATAGTAAATCAATGTTGGATCCATATGCTAACCAAACAAACAAACTAGAATCTTCCTCATCTATATAGCCTCACAAGACGCTTGACTAGAAGCCACGTACTCTGCTTTTGTTGGGTTGAGTGCAACTGATCTATGTTTCCTACTACACCAAGAAACAACTACTGACATAATACTGAAGATCCCACCTGATGTGCTCTCCCTGTCAGATGGACTCCCTACCCAATCTGCATCAATGAAGCCTTGAAGCTTCACTTCCTCTGTCCATCTATACCAAATACCAAACTGAGTGGTGCCTTTGAGGTATCTCGAAACATGTTTGGTTGCCTTCCAATACAATTTGGTGGGATTAACCATAGCTTGACTAAGCTAGTTAAATGCAGAACACATGTTCAGTCGTGTGTTCACCAAATACATGAGTGAACCCACAACCTTACTATAAATAGTAGCCTCCACTACTTCACTGGAAGTAGCATCATCCTTCCTCTAGTTACTAGATAGAGGAGTCTCCATGGGTTTATTGATATCCGTGCAGAACCTCTTCAGAATCTCATTGGCATACTTTCCCTAAGAGACAAATAGTTCCTCATCTCCTTTCCATACTTCCATCCATAGAAAGTAGTGCATGAGCCCCAAGTCCTTCATTTCAAACTCTCTTATAATATCCTCTTTGGAAGACTTGATCAACTTATCATCACCTATCAGAATCAAATTGTTGACATACAAAACAATAATCAACAATTTACCTTCAACAACAATATGGTAAAGGTTCGCATCTCTTTCACTTTTGGTTAAGCCCAACCTAGTAAAATAATTATCGATCCTATTGTAACAAGTAAGGGTGCTTGTTTCAATCCATACAATGCTTTCTTGAGTCTTCACACATGCGACTCTCTATTGAAGGTCTTAAATCCTTTAGGATACTCAATATACACCTCTTCCTCAATCATGTCATTGAGGAATTATTTCTTTACATCCATATGATGTATATTCCATCCCATCTACATTGACAGTGATAGAATGGATATGCTTGATGAATACCTTCCTACATGAGAAAAAGTCTGATCGTAATCAATCCCCTCCACCTGAGACAACCCTCTAGCCAAAAAACTAGCCTTGTGTTTCTCCAAACTACCATCAACTACTTGCCTTACCTAATAAAGCCATATGGAAATCACCACTGACTTGTCTATCAGTCTTGGGACCACTTCCGAAACATTGTTCCCGATAATAATCCTCAACCATGGCATCAACCCAAACTATTTGTTATACTACTTCCTTAAAATAGGATGGCTCAATCTCTACACTCCCGCTCATTGGACCCATGTAACTAGTGTAACTCTCTGGTGACCTCCTCTACCTACGTTATGATGTGCGTACTCCCACATTCTCTCTAGCATCATGAAATAACATGTAAACCTCTCTGGTCACTTTCTCCCATATCTGGAAGACTCTGCATGAGTGGGTGTTTCCTCTCCCTGCTCCTCTACATGTGGCTTCTCCACATCATCCTGAGGTTCCTCCTTTGCAACTAAAATCTCCTCAACAACATGTAGTTGAAGCTCCATGTTAAGGGAAAATATCATTTCCTTCTCTTCATCGAAATTCACATCTATTTGAACCATTGTCATGCTGTTGGTTGGAAGGTACACTTGATAGTTGTGAGGTGTATCAATGTACCCCACAAATATTTCCAACTCAGTTGTTGGCTCTAGATTTTTTCATGGATATTTTGTAACATCACACTAGACAAATAAATCAAAGATCTTGAAGTGTACCACATCTGGTTTCTTCCCTAAAAAATACTCTATTGGTGTACTAATCCCGAGAATTTATGAGGGCTTTTGTTACGCAAATAAACAATTGTGTTGCATGCTTTAGCCCACAAGTGTAATGGTAGGCCATGATCATGCAGTAGAACCCATACCACTCCCATAATAATTATGTTCTTCCTTTCATCCACCCCATTTTGTTGCGGATTATGAGGTGCTATCAAGTCCTGTTGAATGCCTTATGATGCATAGAAGTTTTTGAACTCATTCGACACATACTCTCCACCATTATTAATTCTAAGAGCTTTAACTTTCCTGCCAGTATATTTCTCAACAAGTGCTTTAAATTCACAAAACTTAGCGAACGTCTTATCTTTCTTTAGCATGAATAAAATACAACGCTTACGAGAAAAATCATCAACAAATATTACATAATACCTGTGCTTGGTCATGGATGTTGTCGAGAATGGTACACACACATATGACTGAAATCGATCAAGGATCGCTTGTGCTTGACTATCTTTGTCATGAAAGGAAGCTTTAGTGTACTTCCCCAATCTACACCTTTTACATGTGTCTCTCTACTATAGTGTACCCTTGGGAAACTATTTTTCTCTAGTGTCTCTCTATGTCATGATACAAGTGACCTAATTTCCTATGCCACAACTCACTGATGTCGCATCTCTGCACCTTATTTACTTTAGTTCTCAATGCAGTGCAATCTGCTACCTCTAATTTGTAGAGGTTCTTCACTCAAAACCCTATCTATTTCACCTGTCCTCTAGATATGTGATGAAGGAACACCTTTCCCTTACAAAATATCACATTATTTCCTCTATCCTCCAACATGGAAACATAAACCAAGTTCTTCTTCAAACCCAAAAAATACATAACATCTCACAACATGAGGGGAGAACTTGATTGCCTCTCAAAGGTAACTATACCAATTTTGTTTGCAGTATACCTCCCATCATCACCCATCTCAATATGCATCTACAGATGCTTCTCCTCCAAGTTACTGAAGAGCTCCTTGTTACAGGTCATATGGAATCAAGCTCAAGTGTCTAGGTACCACACACTACCCATCATCAATGACACCATACAAGCGATGAGGGTAAAATCTAGTTCAACTGTGAAGCAAGAGCTTCACATGCTACTCCTCCTGAGAAATTATTACCTGCCATCTTATGTAGACAGTTTGTGGAAAAGTGTCCTAGCTCGTGAAAATGAAAACACTTTATTTTTGACATGTCCTTCTTTTGGCACCTTGAAAAGAATTTGATTTGGAATAAGATGACTTCCCCTTCCCTTTCTTTTCCTTACCAGCTAAGGCACAATTCTCCTAATCATCATGTTTTGATGATGATTCATCTCTGGTGTTCCGTTGAATCTCTTCCTGTACCAAGTTGAACCAAAATCACTCCCACTCTGGAAGATTCTCCCTCTGATTAACAATGTTCTGGTAACTATGACAGTTCTTGGGAAGTCCTAGAAGTTTTAGGCTCTCTAGATAATCTTGGGCAATAGTAATCCCAACATTTCCAAGCTCATCCCGACATTAGGTGAAGTTGGTAGAGTACTTTGGAATTGAGTCGCCCTTCTCCATCTTGGTATTTTTGAGCTGATGCTTTAGTGCTAGATTCTTGTGGTAATTTTTATTTTTAAATAGGCCCATCAATGCCTCCCACATTCGAAATGGAGTTTTCTTGCCATGAATATTCGAGACTATATGATCTCGAACTCCTTTTAGGATAATCCTTCTTTCCTTTGCCACACACTTTCTCCATTCCGCTAGATATTTAGCATCATATGCTGGAGGCTTTGGAATATCATGATCTATGAATTCCTTCATCTCATTGTCTTCCAACACTACCTCCATCCCATCCTTCCAAACTATGCAATTCGAGTTACTCTCCAGGTCATACTCAAGTTTCAAACCGTAGAATGACATCATATTGACTCTAAACTATGAAACTGAAAATTTGATTTCACCTGGACAACAAACTTATATTCTCCTCTTCTATAATGTCTTCAAGTCCAATACCATGTATATTTTTATTTATACATTCAAAGTGCTTATGTAATATGCTAAAACAAAAGACTTGAATCTACTCTACTCATCAGCGGAACAAAAAAAATTGATTGATGAAAATACTAAGAAGAAAAGGAATAATTTCAATCACACATAACAAAATATTTTGCAGGGGAAATAAACTATTCAAAACCCTGACTATCTATATTGCATTAACCAGAAGATATGAGAAGAAAATATAATGCTTATTCAACCCGAACAATTCCTGTACAAGTACAATCTATTTCTCTGTTTCGCAAACCATCTCAAGCCAACACTTAGTCAATTATGCTACCTTCCAAGCCCATACCTTCTTGTGCAATTCCTAAGAGAATTATCCCATATTAATTGGGAAAATCCCTCACCATAATTGCATAATCCATCATAGGCATTCTATTGATTGCATGCACCATCTGTACAACTTAGAAAATTATACAATTGATAGTACTGTGTCCCTGAACTCTAATCTCAACTAGGTTTTCCTCTGAACTTACATTCATGAGTTATTTATGAGTGAATATTCAGTTAACTGTTGGAGCAGTGAAGTTGCACTGAAGCTGCTCCCCACTACTAGACCTCCTACTAGTTCCTCCAACTGTTTGAACCAATTTAACTAACTATAACTAAGTTTGACTAATTTAATTAATTACAACTCAAAATAACTCAACCTAGACTCCTAAAGTTTAGGAATCACTCTGTATGAATCTAGATAGACTTCCAACTTGAATTTACTGAGCCAACTAAGTCTAATTAACTTACATAACTATTGCAAGTTGTTATGAGAATAGAATTTCGATTTAATTACTAATTTAATTCAAGGACAAATTAAATTAGGATTTCTTGTTGTTATTTTAACACACATCACATATTACTCAGGATTACTTTTAATAGATGTGCTAATACTTGAATTTTATAAGCTAAAATAGTCAATGGAAATAGAATTAAATAGTATAATTGATTTTACCATAAAGAGAATTAGCAAACAACTAATTACATTTTTGACTTTTAATGATTATAACTCTTTCTTCGTTGTGCAATTGCAATTAGATGCCAAGGAAATTGAGGAGGAAATATTCAATGAACATGTCAAACAAGAGATTATAGTCCCCTCCATGAGATATTCATTCAAGCTAAACTAAATAAATCCCTTCAATAAATCGTGAATATGAAAGATAATGGATAGTAAAAAATTCATGGTTTACTCTTTCACATACTACGAGTGTTATTAAATCTTAGAACATTGTTTTACTGGTTACTATTGTTTAATTATTTAGGTTTGTTGGATATGTTATCATGAACTAAGCTAATTCCTAGATGAAGTTTCTTATTTTTCCTTGCAAGAACCTTTTTCACATTATGGTTCATTAGAACACAATCCCAATCCCCATTGGGCCAAATGCATTTAATTTTGTGATTAAGCATGAGGATTTTAGGCATCAAACATTATTCTCTACACCAAAAACATTTTAAATGGTTTAATATATAAATGTATGTTCAGTGACATAACAACTTCCATTCAAACATGCCTTCCTCTCTCCAGATACCTTTGTTTCAAAGTTAAATTATCATTTATTACACATACTTAATTTATCATAGAACAATTATTTCTATTTTTCGAAATGTAGAGGTAGATAATTAAAGAGATAAGTTTCTAGATCGACATAGTCGATAAGCTGCTAAGATAAGGTATCAAAATATTCTAATTACCGATCTAAGAAATCTCTAGGATAAAAATATTCATCACCATAAATCTCAGACTCCGAAGTTCGTATTCAATTTTGGTACCAACTCTAATTACTTTATTCCAATTCGAAGTCTAACAAATTTATAAAAAACCCTCAGATAATGTTTTGTATAAGACCTTGTATAGGTATGAATTCTTTGGATTTTTCCAAGAATAATAATTGAACATAAGTTTTGTGGGATTTTCTTTGAGCTTTTATATCATATATAATGTTTTGTAATTGATCGCAATGAAAATGCATTTTTGATTACACTATTCTAATTCTGAGATTGTTTAGCAATTATATGAATACTTATGATGTAATATTTTCCAAAAAATCTATATAGGTTTGAATTTTGTAGTGTTGTCCAAAAACATTAATTTAACATAATTTTTCTAGCATATTCTTTGAGATTGTATATTATATATAATGGTCTATAATTGATCGCAATGAAAATGAACGTTCAATAATAGTTTTGGATCTTAGATATATGTCCCATTCGTATTATTTTTTTTCAATAATATCTATGATGATTGACATTTGAATATGAATGAAGTTCTTGTTACTGTAATTGTGTTGGTTACTTTTAAAGACTTCTCAATCTCAAAGATTGATTAGACTGTCTCAATTTTTAGGCTATTCACCAATTTTGTGGAGAATTTTGAGAGAATGTTTTGCAAAAGTTTCCAAGGATATGCTTTAGTTTTTATATTATATCTAATATTCTTTTATTTATCAGAATGGAAATAAATATTCGACAATAGTTTTAGTTCTCATAAATATATTACATCTTTAGTATTTATTTTAATCGTAGCTATGATAATTGGCTTTTGAATCTAGATACAATTATTTTTATTGTAACTATGTTGGTTACTATTCAATACTTTTCAAGCACAGAAAAATTACTCTGTTTTAATTATCAATATGTTCACCAATTTTTTTAAGTGCTCTGAGATAATGTTTTTTCATATTATTTTGGGGATATGCTTTGAGCTTTCATCAAAAAAAAAAAGTTTTTTTATTGATCAGAATGATCTAAATTTTTGTAATTAATTAATTAATGTCAATTTAAATTGAATTTAGTAATTTTGGATCTATTTTTGTGTTGCTTTCATCAATTAGATGTAATACTAAATTCCTTTATGCTTCTTCACTTGTGGAAAGGGGTCAAATGATGATTATCCGTTTAAGTCAACACATCCTTTAACAACATACATTTCTTATTTGCGTGCAAACTTTAACTTTTCATGTGATATGATTCTGCATAGTAACTGGCATGACACATTCTTGTGTAGCACAACTCTTTCCCTTCGCTACACATACTCACTTCTGCATGTCCACACACATTTTCATCTCTGCACACTTCTATAGTGCACCTATATCTCATAGAGCATTTGTTCCACATATGCACAAGTTCTACACTTCCATACACATTTTCCCCTTCGCACATTTTCATTACACAGAGCACTTTACTAAACTTGATTATAAATTCATTATCTCCATATTGGTTCCAACTTCTGCAAAGTTATTAAACTTACATTTTTCCCTTCACATATGTAGTATGTGTTGTTCGTGTATCTTCTTTAACTATGCACACATATTGGTTTGACATTCTTAATTCATATATGCCTTAGCTTCGCACATGTCTTATTTTCCACATCCTTTAGTTGAGAAATGACTGCAATAATATTTTCATTTTTTAAGTAGCAGGAGACCCTAGCGAATTGGGTCAATAATTAAAGACATCTGCGTATAATATTTACTTGAATTCCAAAACAAATATTAGTGAACATTTTCCCCTTTGCATAATATTTTACTCATAGATGTGTTAGCTCTACACATCCATTATTGCACACATCCCTTACTTTCACCAATGTTAGAATTAATAAGCTTTATTCAAGTGGGGGAACTTTTAACATAGACCCAAAGACATTGGAAAATGAGAAAGGCTATCATTTCTCACTTTCTTTATATATAAATGGCATTAGAAACCTAAATACCACCATCTATAGGAATTTTCTCCTCCACACACTTGTTGCATAAATCTCTAAGTCGTGTTTTTTTTCCTATGTTTGATCAAGAGCTAGTGCAAAAAGTGTTCTACGAAAGAGTGGATAACCCTTCCAGATGTCCCTTCTTCCATAAACATCTTCACTTTCACACTGCCACATACATTCACACTTTTTCTACTTCTTTTGCGTATCTTCATTCCACACAACAAATACAACTTTTACGATTAAAACTTTCAATTAGTATAACATACAATCATTGTTGTAAATAAATTTTTACATATAGCCTTGAACTATTCATAATATAATTAATCATGAGGTGTTCGAGGAGTATGGATCTATCAATATTGAGTCATGGAAAATTATTTGAGGCAACAATTTATTAGTGCAAAAATTATCTATTATATTCGATTATCCTCATTATGATTTGAATGTATAATTAAAGTTATTCGATGGAAAACTCACTCTATTTGGACTCGAATATATAGATTCATGAAACTTGACAATAATTTTACGATTGTTTTCATTAGTGGAAAATCTATTAGGTTCTCACATTTAAGAGTAATAAGAAACATACTCACTTTTTATTCTTGGTCATTTTGGAATAAAACATTTTTCTTCCCAAAAAAATTAGTAGGGGACAGACTATAGAAACAAAAAATCCATTCACTAGTCACTATTATAGACCGATAAGTAACAAGCATAAAACTAATTATTGTTATGTACATCAAAATCCAATCTATGCCAAAGCACTATGTTATACAGTTGCAATAGAGAATAGTAATTCAATGCATGTTCCTTCACACCAAACAAATCACTGTTTTAAATTTTTATATTGTAACATTTTTTCAAAAATTAAAACTATTTATTTCATTTTATTTTTAATGGTACAAAATATGTTTTTTCTTATCAAATGCCAAAGGTAATAGATTTTTAGTCTGAATAATAATTGATGTGTAGAAGAGGGCTATTTGTGGGAGAACCTTTACACCTCACTTTCGCACCTTTGCACACTTCTTCTACACACCTCCATTACATATATCTATGTTTTGGATTAGTAACATGTATTTCTTTTCCTTCCTTTCATAAACTTGGGCTAGTGGTGTTTAAGTGATCTACTCTTTCTCTATTTTTCTATGCATATCCCTAAAATGTCAACTTTCACAGTTTTTTACTAACACAAAATGTCACATAAACTTAAAAAATCTATCATGGTCTACACTAATATCTATTAAAAAGTTAATTGAGGATTAATTGTAGAACTAGAAAAAAATACACGGTCTGCAAATATAAATATAGTTTTTAAATGTATATACAGATGATACAAGAGATGTTATAGCGAAAATAATACTTAATTAATGTGTAACACATTATGTAATGATTACTAGTTGTAAACAAATCAAGAAGGTGCAGAGGACTCTACATCCAGTATTATTTTTTTTTATTCAAACAAAAATGAGAAAGTTTATTAATAATGTTGTGCCCGTTCAAACAAGTTTCACATTCACAAAAACCACATAACCATCATACTATCTCAAAAATCAAATCTATCTATCAACCTATTTACATATTTCACGACATTTTCGATGATAAAAGTACATTTCTACATCCTCTACTAGTGACAACCATGGTTTACAAAAGTATACAATACTATTCTTAAGCAAATTACAGAGGCAAAAGAAACCCTGCAAAATTGTTACCTAATATAAGACAAAGATAATTCTGACTCTAGAGCTAGCTTATTGAGATCAAACACAGTCTTGGTGAGTTTAAGGTCTACAAGAATTCCTCTAATAGCTTCAACTTCATCCTCCATCTTGGCCAATTGTTGCTTGAGGGCCAAAATACGCTCTTCTCATTACATCTACGAATGATACAACTTTCGTAATTTCATTGGTAGATCATATAATTCTTATTGTAGTGCTTCAATTTCAGAGTTACAATTAGGAAACTAATGTTCCTTCACAGGAGCATCAAAATCTGAGCTATAATCCATTCATAAAAGGGAATTGTTGCACTCGAGTAAGCAAGGATGGCCCCAGTTGACCCAGAGGTTAAAATCTTGTCAATGAAAAATGACCATCCAATGAACTCCCAAATTCTCAACCCGGACTCTACTCCTAAGCAGTGTTATGGAGTATGCATAAACCAAAGACTCCCATAGGTAAGCCAGGAGCATGGGAAATAGAGAGAATTCTCAAATGATTATACTAAAATCCATAGTATAATAACTAACCTTCCTATATAGAGACTATGAAGTTTCTAAATTCAATAGGGAGGAATCATATATACCTCTGAACTTAGAAGTACGAAGAAAACTATTATTCCAAAGAGTCGTGGACCTAGGGTCAACAGAAGAGCCTTGCAAGCCTAAAAGTACTTTTTTGCAAATGGCCCACAAACTGAAGTGATGAGCCCTAAATATCCTTTCACCCAATAAAGAGCCAGGATATTTACCAAAGCCTCTTCACATAGGAGACCAGAGGAATCCTCTCTAAGCACCATAGATGAATTCATAAACCAAACTTTTTCCCAATTCCTCGACCACAGATGGAAGCACGAATTTGTCAAAATATTGGAAAATATCTGGACTAGGATAAGATCCATTTTATTATCGACTTTCCTAACTTTCCAAATGATTGATTTCATATCACCATTAATACCACTAGAGCACCCACCCTTGAAAATAGTCAAAATTATGGACTATTGGAGATTCTATGGATTTGGCCTTGGATTATTAGTAGTTCGAGCATGCGAGTAAGGAAGAACCACCATTTATTGGTAGTGCAAACCATGAATGCCCATGTCAAGAATAATTTTTATTGTGGAAATTATTACTATAACCATAATGACGATAGGATGAAAAGGACAATTTAGGAGCCACAAATTGTAAATGAAAGCGATCAGGGGGAAGCAAGAGTGGGGAAGGGGGGTAAGGGAAATGGGGGAATAAAGGAAGTGGATATGTAAGGTTACGGGGAGTAAGGAGGGGGGTTTAAATCAGAGGTAAAAATAAAACACATCCCATAAGGGAGCAAGAGGAGATTGGATAAGAAACATCATTTCAAACCTAGGATGAAGAAAACTCACGGGACAAACTTAGTACAAGGAGAAAATATTATTGGTCCTCAGGGAATAATTTTGAGATTAAGAGAATAATTTATGTCTAGGATGGATTCTCCTAAAGTACAAGATTTATTTTCTTCCATCTCGACTTCTAGGTTGTTGCCTATGATAATGTGGTAAAATTTCTTAGAGGGACAGGAGTTTTCCCAACATTTTATTTGGGCTAAGATCTAGGAGAGGTAATTTTCCTTTGGACTACTAGGTTTAGAAAGATCCATGATTGTTATCAATGAGTCTTCCAATATGATGATGTCTTTAATCCCTTTGTCTTTTCAATGTTGAGGCCTTGATAGAGGCCATAAAGTTTAGCCTGGTTCTTAGTTTTCCTTCTCAAACCCCAAGCATATTTGAGTTTAGTTGTTCCAACAAGATTGTATAAAATCCCTCCCCCTCTTTCCTCCTGACAATATTAAAAAATTAAAAGGCTTAGTACTACTATTAACAAAGGCTCCACTATCAATAATTTTAAAATGTTTTGACATTTTTTCTACGAATTGGTGAATGAACACATAAACAGGGCATTATGCACTCCATAGTGGGTATTTTTCAAAGAAGATTGAAACAATGGGAGGTAGCATCATGTATAAAATATATTTTTGTTAAATAGAGTGAGATTACATCGACAAAATGGTGGGTACCAACTCAACCATCAAGTCACTCCATAGTAGAGATATGTAATCGCGCCTCTTTACAATATTTATTTGTGTTTGTTCTTAAATGCCTTTCAACTTAGAGTTATGTTTCAAAACCTATACACTTACTGTTAGGATCACATGAATTAGTATTTATTTTAGTTCATACATTTTCATGACTTAGGGTACATATATTGATGATATTAAAGTGGTAGCAAAGTGGAAAGTAAATGGGCGAGAATGTTTTAAAATTTCAATATTTATTTATACTACTTCTCATAAATGTCGTCTTTCATATCTTCAATTTCTATTTATTGAGAGTGTCCTCGTAACATATTTTACATGAGAAATAGTAACAGTTGGTGATTATATAATATACGAAGAAATATACAATCAAATGACATTAAGAATATTATTTATTGTGAGAGTACTTTTAATTACAAGCAGAAATGGCTAGCAGAGGAAGGAAATAAGATATTTTCACTGATAGGATTAACTCACTTACTCTTATCAATGAGAAATTTTAGTGGTTGACTGTGTATGAGTGGTATGTGAACTTGCTAATGGAACAGAAGAATAGAAATAAGTTTTGGAGTAGTCAATTAGGGAATGATGCATGTATTCCAAAAGTTATTCATTTCAGAGAAATCGTTTATTCGTGCACATTATTTTTTAATTCAATCACAAGAATAATTATACTAGCAGTGAAAAAGACCTCAATTCCATTTATTCCCAAAGCTTTGAGATTGATATTCAAGCTATTGAAACTAGATGTGTTCTTAAAAGTTTTTGTATCAGGTTGTGTTTTGGAGTCACAAACAAGTGGGATGAACATTATTTGACAATTTGTTTCCCTAAATTCTTAGGTTCCTTCTGATCTCTCTATTCTAAATATTTCTTTGTTCAGACATTGATTTAGGGACTTATGTTCGCCATGTGCCTACTTAATGGGACAAGAAACTACAATTAATGGAGAAAAATACATTCTCTATCTACATTATTACTCATACAAAAAAGATTGTTTATTTGACTAGGATGGTAGAAGATGTGATGCCTTTCTCAAGGTGGTAGATATTGTTCATGATTTAAATGGTTTATGCATCAGACATGACTCTAAATTAATTTCAAGAGACATGGTAATGGAAAATTAGACAAGCTGAAATAGTCAAAGGCAACATAGTTTGATTATATAATTCATTTTACTAGTAAAGAAATGAGAAAATGGCTAATTACATTTGTTAGTATTAATGAAAAAAATTGGTTATGCAATTGCAAGAAGAGAATATAAAAATTAAGAAGGAGATATTCAATGAACATGTCAAAATGGAGATTAATGTCCTTGCGATCAAATATTTCATTAAAACTATGATGGAGAAATTTCTTCAAAAAATCATGAATCTAAAAGAAAATTAATAGTGAAACAATCATGGTCTATGATTCCATGTACTGTGAGTGTTCTTAAATCTCGCAACAATTTTTTTTAATGTGTACTAGTATTTAATTATTCATCTTTGTTGGTTGTGTTATCATGATCTAAGCTAATTCCTAGATGCAGTTTCCTGGTTTTCCTTATAGGTGCCTTTTTCACATTATGATTCATGGGAGCCAAGTCTTAATCCCCATTGACATGAATGCATTTAATTTTATGACTAAGTATCATGATTTTTAATTATGGTTCCAATTCTAATTACTTTGTTCCAGTTCTAATTCTATTCACCAATTTTGTGAAGAATCCAAAGATAATGTTTTGCATAATATCTTGTTTACATATAAATTCTTTAAAATTAACCAAAAACATTATTTGAACATAATTTTTCGAGCATATTCTTTGACCTTTTATATTATAGCTAATCTTATGTTATTTATCATAATGAAAAGGAATTCTCAACAATAATTTTGGATCTCATATATTTGTTTCATATGTATTATTTATTTTATTCATTGCTATGATTATTGAAATTTGCCAAATCCAGATACAATTCTTGTTACTATAACTATGTGCTCACTATTTAATAATTCTCAACCACAAAAAATGATTACTTTGTTGCAATCTTAAGTTTTTTTTACCAATTTTGTAAAGAATTATGTCATAATTTTTTGCGTAAGTTTTCAAAGATATTCTTGGAGATTTTATATTACATCTAATTTTGTGTTATTGATTAGAATGGAAATGAATGTTTGAAAATAGTTTTGTATCTCATAAACACATCTCTCAAGAATACAACAGTAACACAGTGATGGTTAGTAAAAAATTCAATGAAAACACATAATGTATGACAACTTTTATTATTGTGATTATCAAAACTTTGTAGCTTTATTTACTATAAATTTTGAAATAGTTCAAATGATTTCATATATCTATTATTTATTTAATTTCATTGTGTGGAGGATGGAAGTCTGGAGAAAGCTTTCATTGTTCTTCCTTCATACTCCCATACTCAACACAATGAAAGGATCATCTACCATACATGATTCTAATTCGTAATTTTGTGTGTCAGTGTTCCTATTGTATGGCTAATTTGTACTTTGTTCCAACAATTTTCATGTAGTTTGACTCATGTTGTGTGCATTTCGCCAACCTTGGAATCCATAGATTCAGGATTGGATTTTTATTTAAAAAATGTAGACAAGTTTTTCTTGCATATATGATTACATTAAGTCATTCAATCCTAGACCTATCTTTCTCTTCACGAAGATTACTCATGAGTCAAATTATCATAATTACATTTTAGCGACTTAGAATGTCAATTTTCATTGTGCTTCCTTTGCAATCAACAAAATTAAAGATTCCTCTGCATCTCCTTAACGATGTCAATTGAAGGACACCAGCGTAACCATGTTTCGACTATAGCTTTTAGAAACATCATTTTCAATGTATTTCCATCAATATGGCATAAGCATGTATTCTCCAAAAAATTAATTTTCTCATGTTCATGATAGATGAAGAATTTCCTTTCTATAAAATACTTTTTCCATGGACAGAGACAGTGCATGATCTCATTATTTTTCCTACTCAGCATACGTCTAGCAATTAAATATCACCTGAAGAGTAATCATATAAAGAAATCTTAAAAATTTATTGAAAATGATGCATAGCTTATATTTTACGTCGATATTTACACATATTTTTTTAATAACTTAGTAAGGATTCTCTAAAATATATTTCATATGAAATACAAAATATACTTGTTGGAATGTGGAAGTGCAGAGGAAGCTTTCATTACGCTTCTTGCACACTTTCACACTTCTGCACCTTCGCACTTCACACAATGAAATATTCTTCCTTAATTTTGAAGTATGCACTTTCTTGACATATAATATTGTTGCTTTTTTTCCTCGCCTCCATTCTATATTTACTTTATAATGTGTGAAAGATGTTATATGTGTCAATAATTTATTTTTAATTGAGTTAATTTTATTATGTAGAGTGTAGAGGTGTGGAGGAAGCTTTCATTGTGCTTCCTCCATACTCTCACACTCCACATAATGAAAGCTTCTTCCACCATACATGATGCTAATTTCTAGTTTTGTGCATCAATGTTTCTATGGTCAGGTTAATTTATACTTTTCTCCAGTGATTTTCATGTAGTTTGTCTCACGCTAAGTGCATTTCACCAGCATGCAATTCTATACATATTTTCCTATATGCAAAGGTTACTTCCGATATTGTAATCACTTTATGTCTACCTAGAATTTTTTATACAAGTTGCACCTCTGCACTTTTCACAATGAAAGCTAAAACATGAGACATACACACTTCACAATCGTTATAGTAGTTTTCCCAAATAGTTGAATATATAGAGAAATTGGCCATGTATTATATGAATTTCATATTAAGAAACTCATAGAGAAATCTTTCATTCTACAGAGTGCGGAAGTGCAAAGGAAGTTTCATTGAGATTTTTCCACACCTCCGCATGTAGTGAAATATGTGGAGTGTGGAGGTGCAGATTACAGAGGTGTGGAGGAATATTTTATTGTGCAGGGTCCAAAGGTGTGGAGGAAGCATTCACTGTGCGAAGTGCACAGGTGCGCAACTGGGGAAGAAGGTGATATATAATATAGATGAATGTTTATGTCACCTCCACTTAATTAACCTTCTTAATATGGATTTCTAGTTATGCATGTGCTTGATATCTAATATCTTTGAGTGTTTTTCTCGTGAGATAAGACATGAACAATTACTCTATAT
Source organism: Pinus tabuliformis (assembly GCA_031772625.1). Lineage (NCBI taxonomy): Eukaryota > Viridiplantae > Streptophyta > Pinopsida > Pinales > Pinaceae > Pinus > Pinus tabuliformis. Next base: position 589,415,370 of record CM062818.1, read on the forward strand.
CTTCAGCAGTTCATGGAAACTACCATAACGACTGCAAATTGTGCATATATCAAGGTTTAGCTTCTATGAAAAAAAATGTGAAGTGTGGAGGATGCTTTCATTGTAAGCAAAGGAAGAGGTGAGATTTTCCCCCCAAAAAAATAAAAATGGAAACAAAAAGTTCTCAAATAATAAAAAGGAACGTGAACCTCATGTTAGAGTCGGTCTGGTCAGCCCTTTGTCAGAGATCAAAACTCTTTGTGCATGTCAAGGTTAGGTGTCCCACTGTTATAGACATTTTTGTGCCTCACAGCATGGAGCATGAAATGTCAATAATTACAGGGATCCTCAGTCCCTAAACATGTTGTTCTTACCCCTAGAAGAACAAGGTCAGCAAACCACAGCACTTCCCATCAGTTCTCCACCTGAAAATACTCAGAAACAGGCTATTTTTGGATCATGTCAACTGCTCCACTGAGCATCTGCGCTGGAATGCAACTGCTCCTCCTTGTACCTGCGCTGAAAGTCAAATCTATTGAAGGCTACCTGTGCTGGGCGAGATTGGCCAAGTGGCACAGTCATTCTGCAAGGTGTCAATTGCACAGGAAGCTTCCAAACTGACACTTGGTTCAAGAGATTCGCCCTGTGATGAGTAAGAGGTACTTGATCTCCATGTGTAAGCAAGGATCTCCAAGTGGACTCAAGAACTGAAGATTAACTGAAGAGGGAGAGGACACAAGGCAGCTTTATGTCAGTCTCAAGCTGACTCATCCTCTCTTCTTCTATCCTATATATAGAGCTCTTCTATGAGGTCTAAGGAGGATGGAATTTTGTGCAAAGCAAGGAAGTGCTGTTGGTTTACAGTTAGAGTTATTGGGTGATTGCTTTTATAGAGGTGAAGAGGAGATTTCTTGCTGCTGGGGAGGTGCTGCTGGATTGGAGCCATTGATGGTTGTAACCTTCTCAGAACCCTGTTACTTTTATCAATAAAGCTTTGAATGTTCTCCTATATACTTGTATTGCATTGATGTATTGTATTTACTTGTATATTTGATTCACTCTAATCCATGCATCAGTTATGAGTACATGTATCTTGTAGTTTTCTTCTCTCTGTTGTGCAGGATCTGTGTGTAGCTGGACCGGCAAAGGGAGCAAGGAGCTGGGAACAAGAGACAAAGAGAGAGGATAAGGATCGACAAAAGTGAAAGACACCGGTTGGTTAATCTTTTCTTCCTTCTCTCTGTACTTTCATAAAGGAAAACATTAAAGCTTTACTTTCAGTTGTTGCTAAAGACTGTCACCTTTAGAGTAGGGATAGGGTCATCCGAGTCGGATACTTTTCCCCACAACACCCACTCCATTCACTCAGCTGCATTTCGCTAGGGACATGCCATGATCTCACGGAGAAAGTTATGCTTATCATTTTCCCTCATGTCTGGCTCTTGCTGGCTCAGGTATTTATCCATAATCACCGAAGCTCATGACAGTCTAGGTCTGGTCCTTTACAGGACAAAGTCATTTTTATGTTTGGGTCCAGGAATTCATCAATTTGGTCTTTGAAAACATGTCCAGAACAAGCCATGCAGGCCAGAGGGAGGCCTTACACAGATATGGTTCAGAAAGCTTCATCATCACTGTTACACTAAAAAATGTCACCTTGACTACTCACAGTTAGTATGGCTCAAATCAACGGTCATGCTACCCTCTTAGGCAAGTCTCATGCCTCTGTTATCCATCTCAAACTCAAAGAAGAGAGAAAGTCTTGTAAAAACTATGTTTATCTCTGGGGTCGCAGGTTCTCTCTAGCCTTACCTGCGGGGACGCTGACCATGTTCACAAAATCTGCGTCCATGGACGCTCTGTATGTTAAGGGACAGGTGCGTCCCTCTGTAAAAGGCAAAATGTGCGAGTTTTATCTTGAAAAAGTTACTTGTGGTTACTTCTAGAACATTCTAGAGGTCGGTTTGATGAAATGGATGCGCCTCCAGTTGGTTCATGTATCTCTATTAAGGGGGAACTTATCCCATCAATAAGGGAGCTATCCCACCCAAAGAGGGGGATGATCCCATTGATAGTGGACCTGAATAACCTCTTTACAGCACTATAAATAAAGACATTGAGCCAGAGGGAGGGGAGGTTGGAGCTATACATTTTCTTTGGGTAAATGCTGCAGGATTTAGGTCTTCCATTAGAGCCTTTGTGAGGAGAGATTGTCTTCACTTGATTCTACTTGGGAGAGGGTGAGCTTTGTCAAAGTAGAGGAAAACCCTTGATGGACCCTGGGAGGAACTTGCACAACACCAAGGCCAGGTTGTAAGAGTTTCTTTGTTTCGTTATTAATACAAACTGGTTTATTTTTCTCAATAGCTTGTGTTAATGAGTTATTTCATGTGTTCCTTGGTCTGCATGTTGAATATATGTTTTATTATATGAAATGCAAGTGCTTGGTAATTGCTTGATTGTTTGTGGTTGCAGGAATTGACTTGAAGGAGGAGCTCATCCGGATCGTCAAGAACGGACTTCAACAACAGCGTTTTGGAATAAGGTAAGCCTAAACACTTGTAGTTTTCATGTTGTAAAAGGTGTATTTAGAGAAAGATCACTCCATTTTGTCTTGTTTGTCATTAGAATGTCTTAGACTTCTAGGAAGGTCAGTCGTGTCCGCACCCTTGACAGATTCCGTGTGACAAATTGGCGACTCCGCTGGGGAATCCATTAATGTGAAAGTCTTTTCCTTTGTGTGAACTTTGCTCTGAGAAAATCATTTTTATTTCCTGGTTTTTGACTGTGAGAATTAGTATTTGGGTGGCTTAGCTTTAGATTTAGTTAGATTTGGTTTTTCTTAACTTTTCCAGAAGGACGCACCCTCTGAGTATTGCACAGTGCGTCTTTGGACGCGCTGTTGCCGTTTGCACAGAGCGGGCCCGCGCCTGTTATAACGGGTTGCCTGCGTCTTCCTGTAAAAATTTAGGAAAACTCCATTTTTGCTTTAATTGCTTTTAGATTTTGTTTTTTCTTAGTGTTTTCTGCCCAGATCCTTTAGTACCCTGTCAAAAATTTTCACCTGAACTTGTTTCATTAGCATTCCTGCTTTTAGCTTTCATCAATTGGGTGTTTTGAGTCTCTTTTTTGAGAAATTCTTAATTTGATTTCCTTTGGTCATTACTTGGAGGTTTCTCTCAGTCTTTTCACAATTTTGCATCTTTTTGCTTTTGTTTTTGCAAAAAAATTTCCCCCTCATTCGCCGGGGGGGCTAAATTGTGTATGAGTGTTAATCGCCTTTGAGTGTTTTTATGTTTTGATCTTTGGAACTCTCACCCAATTTTCTCGACTTGCACTTGATTGGTTCTTAGATTACATTAGAATCATCTTGTGTTTGAGAATTCTCTTGCATAGATCACATTTGCATAATTAGAGTTCTCAGTTTCAGAATATGAATGAAAAATGTGCATAGATTACATTTGCATACTTTTCATGTGAATTGTGCATAGATTACAATTGCATAGTTTACATTCTGAAAAATCAATCGTAGATTTAGATCAGCTTTATTTGATTTGAATTTACACAAAAATAAAAATAAAAATTGGTTTGGAATTGATTTGCATTAGTTTTTCTTGATGAAATTAGTGCATTAGAGAATTTGTTAAATTTTCTCTTAATGATCAATTCTTTGCATTGTTGGAAGTGAATGAAAACTCTCTCCTTACTCTAGTTAGGATTCATCGAATTGAAAGGATTACATTATCATATTCGATTGCATTCAGTTGAGTCGGGTCATAACACCATTGGTTTCATCTCCATTTACCCCTTTGAGTAATAACAGCCTTAATAACACAGCGCTTAATTAAAATTCATCTAGTAATTTTTACATTTCTAGGGCTCTGATACACCAACATAGCTTAGGCTAGGGTCTTGGAGTAGGTGAGTACTTAACTCTCCAAGACTACAAAACCAAACAGATAGTTTATCTTGAGTAGAATAAATCCAATTGTTTCAATTGCACTCTGGGAAAGCTCCTCTTAAAGGAGAAGCACGAGCTCGTGTCCGAACCAGTGAGGGGATCATTCCCCCCTCGTTGGGAACGACGCCAGACAGTACGTATTACAAACGGTAAACCTCGGATTAACCATTGTCGAGGAGCCAGGGGTCACTTATCGGTAAACCTTGGATTGTTGTCAAGGAGCCGGTAAGGGGATTGAGCTTGCTACTCTGCCCTTGCGTGCTGTCGGAGTTTAGACTGTTCCCCCAGGTGTATTTGTTACTATTGGTGACCTTAGTGACCATAATCTTTAGGGTTCTACCGAGGTGACGGTGGAGGGAAGGTCCCACTGTACCTGGAGCAGACGTCGGTTATACTCACTTGGATTTTCCGGGGGGTTCACTTCACTTCGAGACGGTTAAAGTGGAGGAACTTGTGCCGGTCTATTCATTAAGCAGGTTGCCGGGGTAACTGTTCCACCCGCCATTTCTGTACTGAATTCTGCGAGGTTGGGCTTCATCACCAACTAGTGTTTTCGGTCCGGAGAGCTTACTATTTGTGTGTGGTTTGACTCCTAGATTTGATAGCGCGTGTTAATTTGTTTGTTTTTACTTTTAGAGACCATAGGTGTGAATTGTGAATTTTAGTTGTTAAGTGTGAATTGTGAATTGTTAATTTTAGTTTTAAATTGTTAATAAAATTCACTGAAGTTGAATATAATGGCAAATGTTCCGGAATTTATCAACCTAGGAACCCCTCCTAATGAGAATCCTAGTACTTTTCCTTACTTTGGAAATGTTGGTCCTCCTTATATGGCTACTTTGTCATTACCTGGATTTACAATAGGATTACCGATATGGTTATTTTCAACTTCGTTGGCCCAAAATACTCCAATTGTTCCATCTCAACCGGATGCTTCACCTCAACAGAGTTCACCATCTCAACATCACCAACCTTCTGTTGACGCTTTACCTTCTTCGCCTAATTCTTCCTCCATTTCTTCCTCTTCGCCTGGTAAAAGCCTTGATGCTAGTAACCAGGAGGCTAAGAAGAAGAAGAAGGGGAAGAAGAAGAAGAAGAAGAAGAAGCAAGATAAGAAAGAAGTCAACCAACCAACCATGGCTGTAAGTGTTAGTTGTGTTGAGGAAAATTCTGACATGCATCGTAAACCCAAATACCCTTGCAGGCTTTGTAAGGGTGACCACTTCCTTGTCAATTGTCCTGGTATTCCAAAGGTCTTGGAAGTATGGTCAGAAAAATCTCATCAACTTTCCATTGATCCATCAACCAGTGATAGTCAGGTCCCTGGGAAAAAGGGTAAAGTTAGGTTTCCTTGTAAGTTATGCAAAGGGAGTCATCAAACTCACATTTGCCCTCACATGGATGAAGCCTCAACATTGTTGGAAAACCTTACTGTTCCACAGCAAGAATTTCCAACTGGTTACCGTAAACTTTCTCCCAACCTACCGTCAACTGACGGAGTGATTGATCTAAATTCAAGTACAGTCGATCACACTCTCCCATTTGAGAGTGAAACTCATGTCACTCAGGTTGATGATCCATTAGTTGATCAAGTGGTCGATTCAATTTCACATTCGGTCGATCACACTCTCCTTTTCGAGAGTAAACTTCATACCGCTGATGTTCTTCTTGTTACATCAGATTCTTCTATGCCCGGGGGCATTTCACCTGTTTCTACAGAACCCCCTCCAAGCACTGAGGTCTTTTCCTTTGATTGGAATAGACTGACAGAACCTCGTCTTCCTTCCTCCATCCCTTTCCAAATCATTGTCAAGGCTGGTGGTAGGGACATACATCGTACTCAGGTAGATGAAGGTGCTTCTGTTAGTATTTTATCCTCAACTGTTTGGAAAGCTTTGGGTTCCCCTCAGCTTGCGCCTATTACGCAGAATTTGAAAGCTTTTAACCGAACCATTAGTGAACCTTTAGGGATCCTTCCCAAGTTTCCTATTACCTTGGAAGGTAAAACTGTTTGTATTGATCTTATGGTAGTTCGAGGTCCCTTGGATTTCAATTTACTCCTTGGGCGAGACTATGTTTATGCAATGAAAGCTGTCGTATCGACACTCTTTCGCGTGATGTCTTTCCCTCACAATGGCAGTATTGTGACTGTAGACCAGCTTTCGTTCCCTAGTCTTTTTTCAACTACCAATAATATGACACCCCTAAATGTTCCTGATTCTAAAGTGGTATCTACCCTGCCACGGGTTAATTATGTGGCAACCGGTCCCATGATTTCAGTTACCGATGTAAGTGAGCCTCTCACTGTTTGCTCATCTTCCTTTGATTTAGCTCCGGTAATTGACATGGAAAACTCTATGGGATTACTTGAACACGATGTTCTTATCCCTTTTGAGTCCCTTGACATGTGTTCCTTCCCAAGAAGTATTCTTCCTTCGGATGAAGACCTCTTGGAAGCCATGATCAAGGTGTGTCCATTGACATGTCTTTCCTCCAGTTGGAAGCCATGATCAATGTTACGAGGATAGTTTTTTCCTGTATCAACCTCGTAAAAAAATAAAATAGGCTAGCATGAGGACAGTTCTTTTACTGAGTCAACCTCATTAAAAAATGAATCAGCTAGATTTTAGGATATGTAGGTAGATTGTAGAAAGTAGGGCGAGGACAGTTCCTGTTACTGAGTCAACCTCGTTAAAAAATGAATCAGGTATGAGGATAGTTCTTTTCTTGTGTCAACCTCCTTAAAAATGAAACAACTCCCTTTTCAAGTTAAATATTGAAAGTAAACCTTCATTTCATCCAGCCGGTTGAATGCAATGAAGCCTGGGGGCATGTACCTCATTTCGCATCATTATGCTGGGGGCATGCGAACTTTTTGAGCATAGTTCCTTGTCTTGTGTCAAGCTCGTTAAAAAATGAAACAAGGGTAGGTTAAGTAGGTAGATTGTAGAGAGTAGTCATGAGCATAGTTCTTTGTCTTGTGTCAAGCTCGTTAAAAAATGAAACAAGGATTTTAGAGCATAGTTCCTTGTCTTGTGTCAAGCTCATTAAAAAATGAATCAAGGTTTTTAGAGCATAGTTCCTTGTCTTGTGTCAAGCTCATTAAAAAATGAATCAAGGTTTTTAGAGCACAGTTCCTTTTCTTGTGTCAAGCTCGTTAAAAAATGAATCAAGGTTTTTTAGAGCACAGTTCCTTTTCTTGTGTCAAGCTCGTTAAAAATGAATCAAGGTTTTTTAGAGCATAGTTCCTTGTCTTGTGTCAAGCTCATTAAAAAATGAATCAAGGTTTTTAGAGCATAGTTCCTTGTCTTGTGTCAAGCTCATTAAAAAATGAATCAAGGTTTTTAGAGCACAGTTCCTTGTCTTGTGTCAAGCTCGTTAAAAAATGAATCAAGGTTTTTAGAGCACAGTTCCTTGTCTTGTGTCAAGCTCGTTAAAAAATGAATCAAGGTTTTTTAGAGTAAAGTTTTTGTTAGGTAGATTGTAGAGTAGTTATGAGCATAGTTCCTTATCTTGTGTCAAGCTCGTTTAAAAAATGAAACAAGGGTTTTGAGGATAGTTCTTTTCCTGTGTCAACCTCATCTAAAAAATGAAACAACTCCCGCAAGTCTTTCTAAGATTTTGAAAGTAAAGCTTCATTCCATCCACCTCATTGAATGCAATGAAGCTTGGGGGGCATGTACCTCGTTTTGCGTCATTATGCTGGGGGCATGTGAACTTATAACAAGCATAGTTTTTCGTTTCAAGCTTGCGTAAACATGAAACCGAATCCGAGCATAGTTCTTTTCCTGTGTCAAGCTCGTTAAAAAATGAAACAAATCCTCCTCTACTTGAGTCGAGAGATTGGCTAGATCTCATAAATGTTAAGTGTTTAGGTTAGTTATTTCAGTTTTTTGCATAATTTTCTTACAGTTTTAGGTCGAGTCTTTCAAATGATCTCGTTCTTGAACCTTCATTTCATCCACCTTAGTTGAATGAAATGAAGCTGGGGGGCATGCGCTCTAGCAGTTATGCTTAGGGGGCATCAAGCACAGTTTTCTCTCTGTTTCAAGCTTGTGTAAAAATGAAACTACTTTGAAGCATAGTTTTTGTCTGTTTCAAGCTTTTGTAAAAATGAAACCTATCTCGAGTCAATTTTAGTTATTTTCAAAACTCGTTAAACTCATGAAAATACCGAGATTATTTTGCTATTTTTCATTCTCGTAAAACAAATGAAAATGCCGAGTTCTTTCCGTCTTTTCCTGCTCGTAAATTAAATTGAAAGTCGGTCATATGAGTACATTTTTATCCCTTTTTTGAACTCATTAAAACTTACGAAAAAGTGAAAACCATGAGTACATTTTTATCATTTTTTTCGAACTCGTTAAAACTTACGAAAAAGTGAAACCTTAGAGTCATCTTTAAGCCCTTTTCTGACTCCTAAAACATGAAAAGATCGTCGAGTGTTTCTTTTTCACTCGTTAAAACGGAATTAAAAGACGGTCCCCTTTTAGCTTTTTTCTGACCGCAAAATCAGGAAAAGATTGCCGGGTTTTTGTCGTTTCGAACTCGATAAGGAAATAAAACGACGTGTCCTTGATCGCTTTTTACTTTTCAGGTTAACGACACTATTATGAAAGTACTCCTTGGTCGCAAGATCAAACGGTTCCCCCAGGTATTATTTTATACTTTTTCGGGCTTGAGGGACACAAATATACGAAAAAGTTCAACGTGGAGTCTCCTTTAGTTTTTTCAGACTCTCTAAAATTGAAAAACGCCGAGTTTCTCCTATACTGGGCTCGTTAAACTTTTACAGTAGAGGACCTGTTCAATTACAAACAGGAACGAACCACTCCTTCCTAGGGTTCGAATTTAAACTAGGTTGGACTCGTCTGAAGGATGAGCTTATAATCAGCATATGTTATCCTCCTCAAGCTTGTTAAAAATAAAGAGGTACTTGCCAGAAATGGTGGGGGAAAAGAGAGAAGAATGAACCTGTTTGTCACCTTTTGTCTCAGAAGAAACTTTATTACCACTCTTGAACACGACACTTTTCATTCACCTGGGTTGGGAAATATTTTACCTCACAGTTGACCAAATCACTTTGAAAGTCTTTAACCGGGTTTCGGGGATTAACTTTGAGTTATTCGTCACCAAGCCATTTGTTGTGTCGTTATGCCATTTGTCAGCCATTTGACCATCCCTGAGTCAGTCCTTACGGCAACATTTCTTCAACTTGAACAATGATTTCGTGTTGCGGGCTTGCCTGCAACGGGTCGCTTTCTATCGACATCGGCACATTATCTAGAAAGATGACTTAGGAATCGACAGTACCTTGAAGTCTGCATGCATCAATGGCAGGTTTCTCGCCTTTGACGTCAGTTTACATCATTGACTTTCGATCAAAGGATTCCGTGAAGTGTTCGACATCAAAACATCTATTCACATTTCACGGGTTGTGCTTGGTACTTTGAGAACCATTGACATTACTGGTGGTTTCTCTCACGCTTGTTAACAGTTTACATCATTGACTGGTAATCAAGTGGTTTCTACCATGTTCGACATCGAATCATTTAATCACATGGATAGAATCGTACCAATTCGGGAAGTAGAAGTGAAGACCCTGGATCTAGTTTCTACCATCCAGGCTACGAGGAGTTTTGTATTCATTATCTATGTAGACTAATCATAAACAGATGGCTGCATCCATACTGTGTCTACAAAAGTCTATTAAAATGATGTACTACAAGATCATTCCTGTATCAGAATAGTTAGTCCATTAGTTAAAGTTTTGAATCTGAGTATGGGAATGCCTACCTCAGTGATGATATAATCTTATCCATGTATTTTGTGTTGAAAATTGCAGGTTCCAACCAGGCCATCCACAAGACAATCCTTGAAATGATAAAGCGCTTCACCCTTCCTAGAATTACAAAACCCTATTCTATTCCAGGCTTCGCACTTTAGGGGGCAATCTGTTACACTAAAAAATGTCACCTTGACTACTCACAGTTAGTATGGCTCAAATCAACGGTCATGCTACCCTCTTAGGCAAGTCTCATGCCTCTGTTATCCATCTCAAACTCAAAGAAGAGAGAAAGTCTTGTAAAAACTATGTTTATCTCTGGGGTCGCAGGTTCTCTCTAGCCTTACCTGCGGGGACGCTGACCATGTTCACAAAATCTGCGTCCATGGACGCTCTGTATGTTAAGGGACAGGTGCGTCCCTCTGTAAAAGGCAAAATGCGCGAGTTTTATCTTGAAAAAGTTACTTGTGGTTACTTCTAGAACATTCTAGAGGTCGGTTTGATGAAATGGATGCGCCTCCAGTTGGTTCATGTATCTCTATTAAGGGGGAACTTATCCCATCAATAAGGGAGCTATCCCACCCAAAGAGGGGGATGATCCCATTGATAGTGGACCTGAATAACCTCTTTACAGCACTATAAATAAAGACATTGAGCCAGAGGGAGGGGAGGTTGGAGCTATACATTTTCTTTGGGTAAATGCTGCAGGATTTAGGTCTTCCATTAGAGCCTTTGTGAGGAGAGATTGTCTTCACTTGATTCTACTTGGGAGAGGGTGAGCTTTGTCAAAGTAGAGGAAAACCCTTGATGGACCCTGGGAGGAACTTGCACAACACCAAGGCCAGGTTGTAAGAGTTTCTTTGTTTCGTTATTAATACAAACTGGTTTATTTTTCTCAATAGCTTGTGTTAATGAGTTATTTCATGTGTTCCTTGGTCTGCATGTTGAATATATGTTTTATTATATGAAATGCAAGTGCTTGGTAATTGTTTGATTGTTTGTGGTTGCAGGAATTGACTTGAAGGAGGAGCTCATCCGGATCGTCAAGAACGGACTTCAACAACAGCGTTTTGGAATAAGGTAAGCCTAAACACTTGTAGTTTTCATGTTGTAAAAGGTGTATTTAGAGAAAGATCACTCCATTTTGTCTTGTTTGTCATTAGAATGTCTTAGACTTCTAGGAAGGTCAGTCGTGTCCACACCCTTGACAGATTCCGTGTGACAATCACTTGGAGAGACATCGACTCTTCTTCAAAACTCTGTTTTGAAGAAAAGTCAAACAAGGTCAATTATGACAAAAATTTTCCAAAAAATCACCAGTTGACTTTTCAGATGCAGTTATGATTTACATGGCCAAATGCTCTGTCGTATAATCCCTGCAAAGAGGTGCCGAAAATTTCATCATTTGAGCCAAAATTTCAAAGGGAAAGTGAAAATCAGTGTGTTTAAAGGTCAATGAAAAAGTGCAAAACACAACATTAGAAAAGGGGTTTTCAAAGAGGAAAAAATAAAACCCATCTCCTCCAAGGCTATAAATACATGTTTTGACCCAAATCAAAGGCATTGTGCTCTTGCAAGACTTGGAGAAAGCATTTCAAAGGTGTGAGGGTGAGATTGGAGAAGTTTGAGTGAGCGGAAGCAGGTTTTGGGAGCGCGCGGCGCATATAACCAGGGGCGCGGCGCACACACAGCCAGCCCGCCGTTGAAATATTGCACAGGCGCGACTCATACAAGGCGCGCAGTGCACTGGGAATTGCGCGTGGCGCACACAGTCCAACGGCCAAGAAATGGTGCCAAACCACTTCAAACTTCGGGGAAGGCTATCAAATTGAGAGGTAAGCCTTATGACATCGCCTGCTCATCAAGTTTTGTCAAGGATATGGTGTTTGTGAAGAGGTTGAATGTCACCCAAAACGCATAATGTCACCCATGAGAAAATCAACAAGAAAACGAAGGCTGGGTTTGTAAATTTGTGTTGATATTGCCAAGGTTTCACTCCATTCACTTATTCCCCTCACCTATCATTTTTCCCCATCCTCCCTTGTCATTTTTCCTAAACCCCTGCCCTAAGTCACTACCAAACCCTCTCCCTATTCCTCCACTATTTGGTTAACTCAAAGTCACCACGAAATTAGCCCATTGTGCAAGCCAAGCTGTGGGAGAGGGTGCATGGTCAAAGGGTTAGAGAGTCAAAACAATTAGGAAGAAATTTGGGTGTTGTCATAGCGCGTAACGCACACACCAAGGATCGTGGCGCATTGACTGGGCACGACGCACACAGGGCCCGCCCACTGTGTAAATACAACACTGGCGTGGTGCATACCCAGCACACGGTGCATTGGGCAGAGTGCGTGGCGCACAGAAATACAAGGCCCAGAAACTATCCAATTTTCCTAAAAACTTTCGGATGCTCACCAATTTCAAAAGGTAGGCCACCTACATCAGTTCTTGAGTCAAAAATTGAAAGGGATAGCATGGTGGTAGGGGCATCAATCAAGTGCAAACATTTTTATAAAGCCAACAAAAGAGAAACAAAGAAATCATGATCCTAGGGTTTATGCTACAGTGACAAAGCTGCCAATATATTTCAAAACCTACCCCATCAACCCTATACCTAACCTACTCCCAAATCCCTGATAAATGTATACCTTTAAACCCCTATTCCCATTTCATAATTCCCCTCCTAATACTCCCTGTTTTATTGTCCCCTTGGTGGCAGACTTTCACAGCAACTACCAGCTTCATTGGAATTCAAGGGAAACATAAAATTTAGGGTACAAACAACAGTAATGGCATTAGAAGTTTCATCAGAGTATGAGGAGGAGACCCACAGTGACACAACTTCGGGAGAAAGGGCCCAAAGGAGACATCACCGGAGTGGCAGACATCTTAGAGACGAGCCAAACACCCTCACCGAGTTGCAGGCATGCCCTCTTGCTATGTCTTGCTTCCAGCACTTAGCATGTTTCGAATTTTGTCAGAGGGTGGCAAATGTCAGAGTTCATCATGAGTTGGCCCAACTTTTTGCACTTCACCTACATGGAGGATAGTCCATCTTGGCTGGGGTCACTTTCACATTGACACCCGAGACCATATCAGTGGCAACAGGCATACCCAACATTGGAGAGCAGTGGCATAAAAAGAAAAAGGTGGAGAGGCATCATTATGAGCCTTACATCAAAGACAGTTGTTTGAGCCACCTCACGAGAGTTTTTCCATTCAGATTTCTGAAAGATGAGTATGCCCCGCTCATGAAATTGATCATGAAGTACTTTAGTTGCAAGGGGAGGTTTTCTCGCCTCTATGCCTATCACATCAGGTTGCTCATGCACTTTACCAGGGTGTGGATGATGAACCTCCCATTTTTCATCTGCGGGAACATAGAGAGGATGAGAAATTTCATGCAGCACAAGACCCCTCGACAACAGCTCAACAGTGTGTATCACTTTGCCCTTATCCGGATTTTGGTAGACCATCAGTTGGGATTGCAGGGTATTTCTTGGTAGGACTTCATCTCCCGTGACTTCTTCAGCGCTCCACAGGTGGTTTCAGAGGCAGACCATGAGGTAGGGGGCTCATTTCATCAGTATGAGCGACATGAGACTGCCACTATGCCAGTATATATCACCTATCAGAAAGGCAGTAGACCCTTATTTGCAGTAGCAAAGCGAGTGTTATCTCCACCCGGGTCGGAAGGGGCCTTGCTTGCGACATCAGCATCATAGGAGCAAGGTAAGGGCAAGGAGCCAGTGTAGGAGGAAGGGCCATCAGGTGAGCGAGAGACCGAGTTTGTTCTCCTCCAAGATGATGAGACAGATGAAGCACCAACAAATGAGGATCTCATAGAGATCATCAAGGAGAAGCAATCAGTGATTAACTCCTTTTCACTTGAATTGGAGAGGGCCAAATGGAACATGAACTGCCTGGAGTGGAGAAACAAACAGCTTGAGGACCAACAGACAATCATGGAGCTGCAGAACATCCATGAGCATCGCTAAGCTGCTCAAAGAAGAAGGGTTGCGCTCACATCTTTGGAGCAAGCAATCAATGAGGATCGGGAGGCCAACCTTGAGAGGGTCAACATGCATTTGGAGAGGCTGCTGGACAAAGCCGACCAGGACCTTTCTCTATTGAGACATATGGCTTTCCGTTACAGGCTGTGAAACATGAGTGCACAGGCCCAGATAAAGAGTTTAAAAGAAAAATTGAGGAAAGCAACAAGAAGGGAAAAACTGGAAAAAGAGCAAGATAGGCTTAGAATCTTGGCTGAGGCTTGCTTGGCTCAGCATGGCACCCCATAGAGAACCTCCAGCCCAAATTTAAAAAAATTTGGGGAAATTTTGGTCACTTGATAATATTTTGGGTAAAAAACAAGGATTTTCTCACTATGCGCCGCGCCACTGGCGCGACGCTAAATTCTAGGGCTCCAATTGAGAAATGGCTTGCAGATTTGGATGCAGCATCGAAAATTACGACTACTGGTGTCCGGGCAAGAGATTTGGACAAGGTCTGGGGCTCCTAAAGGTCAAAAAACACCCAAAAATGGCCTCTCTGCCACTTTTTTGACACACAGAAAGCAGTCTTGGGAGAATGAATATTTGGAGGGGTAAGTCAGCACTAAATTTGAAAATTCCAGTTGGGTTAGGAAGTAGACAAGACAGGTTATCTAGCAAGCCCACTTGGGCACTTTTTGGACACCTTCAAGCTCCCCAAAACGGGCCCCAAAGTAGCGCGACGTACAGAGAAAAAATTGCCAATTTTCTTCCGTTTCGCGAAATTTCGGTTCGCGACTTCTTCAAGTGGGCCCGGTCATCTACACTTCGGTTTTTTGGCACCAAAGGTGGCATTTAAAGATTTTTTTCTCCAGATTGGCTTCTATCCAAGTGGTGAAGGAAGGCAAACGGTCACTCAATGCCAAATGTCATGTTTGCAGCACTGCACCTGTAGCTGATGGTTGGCTCTCCATCTCCATTTTGTAATGATTCGAGTAACTTCCCAACCCCTGGGCGTTCTATCTCTTTCTAACACATTCTATATATTGTATGCAAGTTATTTGCGAAGGGTTGGTTGGCTTGTAACTTCTGGGATACTGTGGGAAAGAAACTTCGTTTCTTCACTGTGTATTTTTGACAGAGAATTAATGAAAGGCAGTGGCTCTGTTTCACGAGATTCTTGTGGTTGTGAGTGTAGCAAATGTGTCTCTTATGTTTTCATATGTATTTCGTTATGTTTCATAATTCAATTCATGTTCATTTCCAGTGAAATTTTCTGAGTGAGATTAGGTAGAATTCAATTTTATTGCTCTGCCTGTGGGAAAATTTCATGTTCAGTGTTATTCTTCTGTTGAAAAGGACTCATGTCACTATGCCCTTTTCACTTTCTTTAGCAATCTATTCATGTCGCAGTACCTCAAACTAGCTTGTTACATTTTCCACCTACCTTGCCTCACGAAATAATTTGTGCCTTTGTATTAAATTCTCTGTTCTTTGTTGAGCACCAGTCCCATAACATCCCAGAAGCTCGGTCATTCATAAAATTGTTTCCAGAATCCTTATTCACTTACTAGCCTAAGGTAAATATTGCATTGTAAGTCATCTCAAACTGTTTTCGATTATGTATTCACTGAGCGTGACTCGGAGAGAGCCCTCTCCTGTTCTGGTAGGGCTAGCTACCAGACTGAGCGTGGTTTGTGGTTACCCTAATTTTTGCCTTCCTTCAGCCTAAGGCAGATTTAGGTGCTAACATAGTGGCGACTCCACTGGGGAACTAAGTTGAAATCAAATCCCCTTGTTTCATAATAATTCTAGGCTTCCGGATGATGAGCTTAGGATTGGAAAGGCTGAGTAAGTTGGTTGTGTCCTATAATTTTTCTCAATAGCACGCTGGCTTCGAGACGATATACCAGAGAAAATCCAGACCTGGATCCTCCTCATATTTATGAAAACCCCAATTTGATCCCAAGACTCCTTCATCAAGAAAGCACCATAACTCCCGTGTTCAAATCCCATTCATGTCCCGACATTTTTGAGTATCTTGAAGAGCTTGAGTTTGACGAATGATTTGAGATATCATTGTTTGAGTCTAAATCCGAAAGGGCTGTTGATTATACTGTCCCCAATCCGCAATTTCTTGTAGACCTCGAAACAAAAAGAGCTAATAGATTAATTGATAATTACATTGTAGCGCAGCCCCAAACTCCAATTGCAAGCCCCTTGCAAACCGTGCACACTCCTCCAACACCTCTAAGGCCAAATCCACCAAGAATGATCGCTGCCCATTTTGCACCCCTTGTTCTACCCCAAGTTCTAGATGCTATGCCAACGGAATATCAAAGCAAAACCCCGTTTTTTGATGGCACTCCTAACATCATTACTGCTCAGCGACATGTAGACAAAATGGCAGACTTCTATGAACTTCATGAGATTGATGCAGAGAACGTGGCAATGAGGCTCTTTGTACAGACATTTGCAGGTGATGTGAGGAAATGGTTCAGAGGCTTGATGGCTGCAAGTATCACTACCTTGGCTGAACTACAAAGACAATTTTTGAACCGGTGGGAAGTGAAAAAGAATCCCCTTCAAATTCTGGCCGAGTATGAACAAATCAAACGGAATGCCGGTGAGTTGGTCCAATATTATTGTGTTAGATTTAATGCAGCCTATAATGAAATTCCAGATCATCTAAAGCCACCTGTGGGACTAGCAATGATGAAGTTTCCAGATGGTTTTGATGCTGACATGGCGTACCAATTAAGAGAAAGAGAATCGGCCACCATGGAAGACATGCAGAAAATTGCAGTCAGCGTAGAGGCAAATCTGCGTTCCAAAAGAGCTAGAGCGAAAGCAGAGAAGAAAACCACTGTGAAAGAAGAATCTTCTTCAATGGATTAGCTTCTCAAAAAGGTAGAGAAGATGCTTGAAAGGGTAAAACTTGACAAGCCAGAGCCATAAGTTAGGAATCCTAACTTTCGTGGTCAGCAACAGCCACAATATAGAATAAGATAGAGAGATCAGCGAACTCAAGAGCAAACAGCACAACAGCCAGTACAAACACCTTTGCAGCAGAATTTCGTGCATGGACCGGAGTCAGATGAGGACGGGAATGTAATAGCCGAAGAAAATCACCTCTTTACTCCAGATGAGCTGCCTACTTACATTACCGAAGAGGAAGAATGTGCAGTGAATTCAGCTGCACACCAAGACACTGATTTTATTCTAGCTAGCGACACCGTGTTGGAAGAAGAATTAGAAGAATATCAAAGTGGGTATATGAATGCTCTGTTTGCACAACAGCAGCAATATTCTCTTAGAAACAGAGATGTGCCGACCAAACCAATTCCAAAAAATAAGGAGGGTGAAACAAAAAAAAAATGATTCATCAGCTACACAAAGAAAAGGAAAGGAGGCGGTTGATCTGGAGAGCAGCAAATCAAAATCAACAGAACAATCACAGCAACCAGACACATCAAAATAAAAGGAAAGGAAAGAGATCCTAGTCAAAGAGGTAGAAAAAACTCCCGCTTTTAGCCTAGAGAATGAGATTTCTAAGTTAAAGGTATCCATCCCCTTGACTGAAATAATGAAGAACAGCAGTTATAGAGGACAGATTTCTAAAATGTTGAATTTGGACCCAATGTCCGACATGGTAAATGTAGAAGATGATCAGCCTGAAATGATTTTTGGACCAGCATCCAACGGTGAGTCTCTTGATAGAAATGTGCCACCTTTCTATATCAGTTTACGATTGCATGATTTTGTGTTACACAATGCCATGTTCGATCCCAGAGCTTCTCACAATCTCATGCCCAAGGCTATCATGGACAAGCTTGGTCTGGACATCACCCGGCAATATCATGATCTCTATTCATTCGATTCCAGCAGAGTAAGGTGTATAGGACTCATCAAAGACTTAGTTGTGAGTTTGGATAAGCTTCCTATGAAAAATGTTTTGATGGATGTGGTGGTAGCAGATATTCCTCCAAGGTTTGGCATGCTTCTTTCCAGGTCTTGGGTAGTGGAACTGAAAGGGACACTACAGCTGGACTTCTCCTATGCAACAATCCAGGTGTTTGGACAAATGAGGAAGTTATATCGGGAACAAAAAATGAAATATATGATCACAAGCAAGGAGAAACCTATAAATCATCCTATCAACTATGTACATACAGATTTAGAGTCTTTTGTTTTGTTTTTAGATAGTTTAAATGAGATAGATAGTTAGATAGTAGAAGCAGATGACATTCCGGAAATAACAGAAAATTTCAGAGAAATTTTGAAGAAAGAAAGACAAGAAAAGCAAGAAAATGTTGGGCAATCAGCTGAAAGTAATGGACAGCAAGTAGACAAGGCACGGAAAACAGATTTCCAGCACTTACAAGAGGAGGAAGAAGGCTTGTGGACCATGGATTTCGATGGAGCGGTAGGGAATGATGGTGATGGAATTGGAATTTGGGTACGCAGTCCTTTCTCCACCCCAAACAAAGTGCCTAGCAGCGTGAGGGTTTGCTCTTACAAGCTGGCCTTTGAATGTTCAAATAATGAAGCTGAGTATGAAGCTCTGATTGCTGGCCTGAAGATTCTTAGAAAGCTGAATGTAAAGAGGATTTCCGTATATGGCAACTCCGAGTTGGTAATAAAATAGGTCAGAGGTGAGTATCAAGCAAAACACCCTAGGATGCGGGCCTATCGTAATGCAGTTTTAGACATCTTGAAGTTATTTTCAGAATACACCTTGACATGTGTGCCTCGTATACAAAATAGTATTGCTGATGCTCTTGCCAAGGCAGCGAGTAGCTTGAAGATCCCCATGAACTCCAACAATAAATTCGAAATCCATGTCAAGCATCGTCCAACCATTCTAGACAATCACCGATATTGGCAAGGGTTTCAAGATGATGAGGAGATTAAATATTTTTTGCTAAACAAAGGCAAGTTCAAAGAAACCGCAATTGATGTAGAAAACGATGAGGGCAAAGGGAATGGTACAGATGAAGTGCAGATCAATCAAATGGACATATTGCAGCTGAAGAATAACATCATTCCTAAAGGCTTGATACCTCTAGAGGAACGTTTTGACCAGGATGATGTAGCCCGCAAGCCAACATTGCAGCCAACAGAGAAGGGTGTAGAAGAAGTCAACATCGGTACAGTTGCCCATCCAAAGTTGGTAAAATTGTCCAAAGCATTACCGCCAAAGATCAAGGACAAATACATGAGTTTGATGGCTTCATTTGTAGATGTGTTTGCTTGGGATTATTCTGATTTAAAGACCTATGATACAAATATGATTCAGCACACAATACCCATCAAGCCCAATCAAAAACCATTTAGACAAAAGATGAGAAGGATAAATCCAAAGTTGCTGCCATCTATCGAAAAGGAGGTAAATAGGTTGTACGAGTCAGGTTTCATTGTGCCCATTAGATTTTCAGATTGGATATCTAACTTAGTGCCTATACGCAAGAAGACCGGTGAGATCCGTTTATGCATTGATTTCAGAAATCTAAATAAGGTTTAGTTGAAGAAAAACTATCCACTACCCAAGATGGACCATATACTTCAGCGAGTAGTGGGGGCATCTCGTATGTCACTGCTTGATGGTTATTCCAGATATAACCAAATTTATGTCCATGAAGATGATAGAGACAAGACAGCATTCACCACTCCATGGGGAACCTTTCACTATGCCAAAATGCCCTTCGGTTTAAAGAATGCAAGTGCCACATTTCAGCGAGCAATGGACTTGGCTTTTGCAAATGAGAAGGATGTGTTTTTGGTGGTGTACTTGGATGATTTGACGGTATTTTCGAAATCTGATGAAGAGCACATGCATCACCTAAAAATTGTCTTTCAAAAATGCAGGAAATATGGTCTATCGCTGAATCCTAAGAAGAGCTTGTTCGCCATGGAGGAAGGCAAATTACTTGGGCACATCATTTCAAAGGATGGCATTCGTACAGACCTAGCATGTGTGCAAGCAATTCAATAAATCGATCTACCTAGGAACAAAAAGGAGATACAATCATTCAATGGTAAGATGAATTTTCTGCATCGCTTTGTGCCTAATCTTGCAGAACACTTAAGAGAAATGACCAACATGCTTAAGAAGGAAAACCAGGTGAAATGGAAAGAGGAGGCTATAAAATCTTTCAACTTGGTCAAATTGGCCATTTCTTTAGCTCCAGTTCTAGTAAGCCCGGACTACACTCAGGATTTCATATTGTTTTCATTTGCTTCTGAGCACACTGTGGCAGCAATATTATTACAGAAGAGAGATGATCATGAAAGACCCATTGCATTCTTCAGCAGGTCTATAAGGGACACAGCTTTAAAGTACAACATCATTGAGAAGCAGGCCCTAGCATTGGTGAAGGCATTGAAGGATTTTCGGGTATATATCCTACATTCCCACATTCTGGCCTACGTTCCTAATACTGTTGTAAAAGATGTTTTAGTGCAGACCAATCTGGAAGGGAGAAGAGGAAAATGGATTGCAGCCTTGCCGGAATATGATGTGGAAATAAAGCCGATAAAGCTGGTCAAAGGACAAGGGTTGGCGAAGCTAATGGCCAAATCAAACTTGCATGCCTTGGACATAAATCTGATCGCTGCCATGTCCGATGAGAATGAGGAAGGAACGTCAATTCAGGTATCTGAAATGTTTGCTTTGTCCCCATGGTATTCAGATATAATATATGTGCTGAAAAATCTATCACCACCACCCGGCATGACTAGAAACAAATCGAGAACACTCAAATTGAAGGCTGCCAAGTTTTGTATTTTGAATTCTACATTGTATTGGAAAGATCCTGGTGGCATTTTGCTAAATTGTTTGGTGGAAGAGGAGGAAAAGAAAGTCATGGAGGATTTCCATGGAGGAGAGTGTGGTGGTCATCTTTTTTGGAAATCAACAGCGAACAAAATTTTGAGAATAGGGTACTACTGACCTACTTTGTTTGCTGATGTGCATAAGATGGTCAAACGCTGTCATAAATGTCAGATTTTCGAAGGAAAACAGAAATTACAGCCTTTGCCACTAAAGCCTATTGAAGTGAGTGCTCCCTTCCAGCAGTGGGGGTCGGATTTCGTTGGGGAAATTCATCCCGCCTCTTCCGGACAGCATAGATGGATCCTTACAGCGACAGACTATTCCACAAAATGGATTGAGGCAGCCCCTACCAGATAAGCCACCGACGCGGTAATCATTTCATTTCTCAAAAATAACATCTTGTCTCACTTTGGTTGTCCAAACAAATTAATCACTGATAATGCAGCAACTTTCAAATAAAAAAGGATGGTAGAATTTTGTCATAAGTATCACATAATTTTGGGTCATTCAACTGCCTATCATCCACAAGACAATGGATTGGTAGAATCTTCGAACAAATCTTTGGTCAACATCATCAAGAAGCTACTGGAAATAAATAAGAAGAGCTGGAACAAGAGGTTGGTCCATGCGCTTTGGGCAAATCGGATCAGTCAGAAAAAGTCTATTGGTATGTCACCGTTTGAGCTTGTTTATGGAGTTGATACAGTATTCCTCGCCTCTCTTGCTGCCCCAGTGGTTAGACTTCTTCAGGAGATCGGCAGTGAAGAAGATCCCATGCAGAGAAGGCTGAATCAAATGATCCACTTGCAGCAAACAAGAGAAGAAGTTTTCAAGAACACATCCAAGTTGCAGGAGAAGATAAAGAAAATCTATGACAGAAAAGAAAAAGCAGATAAATTTCAGTTGGATGATGTGGTGCTGAAGTGGGATGCAAGGAATGAAGAGAAAGGCAAGCACAAAAAGTTTGAAAATCTATGGAAAGGTCCTTTCAAGATTGTAGCATATAGGGGTCAGAATGCCTTTCTTCTGAAGGAAATGAATGGGGAAGATTGTCCTGGAGGGCCGATCAATGGTCGGCTACTCAAGTGGTATCACTGCTGATCTATTAATGCTACTTCCATTGTCATTGTAAATACCATTTTTATTTCAGTTTGGTTTTAGTCTGTAAAGTTAGTTTTGAGTTATTTCAATGTCAAGTAGAGCCAATTTCTTAGTCATTTCAGTTTCATAAATAAGTCAGAGTCCTGTGCTGTTTGTCGAAATGATGACTCCATAGCCCAATGGACAAAAGGCACTGTTTAGATCCTCCAAACATCCACTATTCTTGGCACATCCAAGGAGCTACCATCCCCCATTGGAGCCAATGTTAGAGTCGGTCTGGTCAGCCCTCCATCAGAGATCAAAACTCTTTGTGCATTTCAATTTTAGCTGTCCCGCTCCATTCACTCAGCTGCATTTCACTAGGGACATGCCATGATCTGACAGAGAAAGTTATGCTTATCATTTTCCATCATGTCTGGCTCCTGCTGGTTCAGGTCTTTGTCCATAATCACCGAAGCTCATGACAGTCTAGGTCTGGTCCTTTACAGGACAAAGTCATTTTTATGTTTGGGTCTAGGAATTCATCAATTTGGTCTTTGAAAACATGTCCAGAACAAGCCATGCAGGCTAGAGGGAGGCCTTACACATCTATGGTTCAGAAAGCTTCATCATCACCTGGAGAGACATCGACTCAAGAAAAGTAAAACAAGGTCAATTATGACAAAAAATTTCCAAGAAATCACCAGTTGAATTTTCAGATGCAGTTATGATTTACATGGCCAAATGATCTGTCGTACAATCCTTGCAAAGAGGTGCCAAAAATTTCATCATTTGAGCCAAAATGTCAAAGGGAAAGTGAAAATCGGTGTGTTTAAAGGTCAATGAAAAAGTGAAAAACACAACATTAGAAAAGGGGTTTTCAAAGAGGCAAAAATAAAACCCATCTCCTCCAAGGCTATAAATACATGTCTTGACCCAAATCAAAGGCATTTTGCTCTTGCAAGACTTGGAGAAAGCATTTCAAATGTGTGAGGGTGAGATTGGAGAAGTTTGAGTGAGCGGAAGCAGGTTTTGGGAGCGTGCAGCGCATATAACCAAGGGCGCGGTGCACACGCAGCTAACCCGTCGTTGAAATATTGCATAGGCGTGGCACATACAAGGTGCATGGTGCACTGGGAATTGCACGCGGCGCACATAGTCCAGCGGCCAAGAAACAGTGCCAAACCACTTCAAACATCGGGGAAGGCTATCAAATTGAGAGGTAATCCTTATGACATCGCCTGCTCATCAAGTTTTGTCAAGGATATGGTGTTTGTGAAGAGGTTGAATGTCACCCAAAACACATAATGTCACCCATGAGAATATCAACAAGAAACGAAAGCTGGGTTAATAAAATTTGTGTTGATATTGCCAAGGTTTCACTCCATTCACTTATTCCCCTCACCTATCATTTTTTCCCAATCCTTCCTTGTCATTTTTCCTAAACCCCTACCCTAAGTCACTACCAAACCCTCTCCCTATTCCTCCACTATTTGGTTAACTCAAAGTCACCACGAAATCAGCCCATTGTGCAAACTAAGCTATGGGAGAGGGTGCATGGTCAAAGGGTTAGAGAGTCAAAACAATTAGGAAGAAATTCGGGTGTTGTCATAGCGCATGGCGCACACACCAAGGAGCGTGGCACACTCACTGGGCGTGGCGCACATAGGGCCTGCCCACTGTGTAAATACAACACTAGTATGGCACATACCCGGCGCGCGGTGCACTGGGCAGAGTGCGCGACGCACTGAAATACAAGGCCCAGAAACTATCCAATCTGCCTAAAAACTTTTGGATGCTCACCAATTTTGAAACGTAGGCCACCTACCTCAATTCTTGCATCAAAAATTGAAAGGGATAGCATGGTGGTAGGGGTATAAATCAAGTGCAAACATTTTTATAAAGCCAACAAAAGAGAAACAAAGAAATCATATTCCTAGGGTTTATGCTACAGTGACAAAGCTGCCAATATATTTCAAACCCTACCTCATAAACCCTATACCCAAACTACTCCCAAATCCCTGATAAATGTATCCATTTAAACCCCTATTCCCATTTCATAATTCCCCTCCTAATACTCCCTGTTTTATTGTCCCCTTGGTGGCAGATTTTCAGAGCAACTACCAGCTTCATTAGAATTCAAGGGCAACATAAAATTCAGGGTACAAACAACAGTAATGGCATCAGAAGTTTGATCAGAGTATGAGGAGGAGACCCATAGTGACACAACGTCGGGAGAAAGGGCCCAAAGGAAACATCACTGGAGTGGCAGACATCTTAGAGACGAGCCAAACACCCTCACCGAGTTGCAGGCATGCCCTCTTGCTATGTCTTGCTTCCAGCATTTAGCATGTCTCGAATTTTGTTAGAGGGTGGCAAATGTCAGAGTTCATCATGAGTTGGCCCATGTTTTTGCACTTCACCTACATGGAGGACAGTCCATCATGGCTGGGGTCGCTTTCACATTGACACCCGAGACCATATCAGTGGCAACATGCATACCCAACATTGGAGAGAAGTGGCATAAAAAGAAAAAGGTAGAGAGGCATCATTATGAGCCTTACATCAAAGACAGCTGTTTGAGCCACCTCACGAGAGTTTTTCCATTCAGATTTCTGAAAGATGAGTATGCCCCGCTCATGAAATTGATCATGAAGTACTTCAGTTGCGAGGGGAGGTTTTCTCGCCTCTATGCCTATCACATCAGGTTGCTCATGCACTTTACCAGGGTGCGGATGATGAACCTCCCATTTTTCATTTGCGGGAACATAGAAAGGATGAGAAATTTCATGCAGCACAAGACCTCTCGACAGCAACTCAACAGTGTGTATCACTTTGCCCTTATCCGGATTTTGGTCGACCATCAGTTGGGATTGCAGGGTATTTCTTGGGAGGACTTCATCTCCCGTGACTTCTTCAACGCTCCACAGGTGGTTCCAGAGGTAGAGCATGAGGTAGGGGGCCCGTCTCATCAGTATGAGCGACATGAGACTACCGCTATGCCAATATATATCACCTATCAGAGAGGCAGTAGACCCTTATTTGCAGCAACAAAGTGAGTGTTATCTCCACCCAGGGTGGAAGGGGCCTCGCTTCCGACATCAGCATCATAGGAGCAGGGTAAGGGCAAGGAGCCAGTGTAGGAGGAAGGGCCATTAGGTGAGCGAGAGACTGAGTTTGTTCTCCTCCAGGATGATGAGACAGATGCAGAACCAACAAATGAGGAGCTCACAAAGATCATCAAGGAGCAGCAGTTAGTGATTGATTCCTTGTCCCTTGACTTGGAGAGGGCCAAATGGAACATGAACTACCTGGAGTAGAGAAACAAATAGCTTGAGGACCAAAAGATGATCATGAAGCTACAGAACATCCGTGAGCATCGCCAAGCTGCTCAAAGAAGAAGGGTTGCGCTCACATCTTTGGAGCAAGCAATCAATGAGGATCGGGAGGCCAACCTTGAGAGGGTCAACATGCATTTGGAGAGGCTACTAGACAAAGCTAACTAGGTCCTTTCTCTATTGAGACATATGGCTTTCCGTTACAGGGTGCGAAACATGAGTGCACAGGCCCGGATAAGGAGTTTAAAAGCAAAATTGAGGAAAGCAACAAGAAGGGCAAAACGGGCAAAAGAGCAAGATAGGCTTAGAATCTTGGCTAACGCTTCCTTGGCTCAACATGGCACCCCATAGAGAACCTCCAGTCCAAATTTCAAAAAATTTGGGGAAATTTTGGTCACTTGATAATTTTTTGGGTAAAAAACATGGATTTTCTCCCTGTGCGCCGCACCACTGGCGCGACACTAAAATTCTAGGGCTCCAATTGAGAAATGGCTTACAGATTTGGATTCAGCATCGAAAATTATGACTACTGGTGTCCGGGCAAGAGATTTGGGCAAGGTCTGGGGCTCCTAAAGGTCAAAAAACACCCAAAAATGACCTCTCTGCCACGTTTTTGACACACAGGAAGCAGTCTTGGGAGAATGAAGATTTGGAGGGGAAAATGAGCACTAAATTTAAAAATTCTATTTGGGTTAGGAAGTAGACAGGATTTCCAGCAAGCCCACTTGGGCACATTTTGGACACCTGCAAGTGCGCCAAAATAGGCCCCAAAGTAGCGCGACGCACAGAGAAAATGGTGCAGCTCACAAAGAGAAAATTGCCAATTTTCTTCCGTTTTGCGAAATTTTGGTTCGCAATTTCTCCAAGTGGGCCCGGTCATCTACACTTCGGTTTTTTGGCACCAAAGGTGGCATTTAAAGAGTTTTTTCTCTAGATTGGCTTATATCCAAGTGGCAAAGGAATGTGAGAGTCCATGGAATGCCACTCTCACATAGGAAAAAAGAGTTTGATCGAGCAAAGCATTGATCGAGTTCTCTCATACACTGGCATAATACATTTCTTAACACAATATTCATTCAATCGAGGGTTTAGTAAACCCTTGATCAAGATATTTTAAATTTTAAATACATATATTGATCAATCCTTTTAAGTGCTCAATCAAGATTTCAAGAGCCTAAAAAAAAGTTTTAGCTCCACTTCTATAGATTTCTTTTGCAACACCATCTTTTAGCATGGTAGAATTAAGGAAATATTTATCCTTAGGTGGTAGAGTTGATCACGTTGAATTCTTGATTTTAGGCTTCTGTGATTCGTCTTGTTTCTAAGATTGTTTTTTGGATTAATAACATAATCACTATTTATGGTCGATGTTTCAAACCAACTACTATGGTTTATCCACATTGGATTTGTTTTGAAATTTTCCAATTCATATGATATTTTCCATCTATTTTATTTTAAACCTTATGCTTGAAATTTGTTTGGATAGTTTCGAAAGGGATGAATAAAAGATCAATAACATAAAATATGCAAAATTAAAACATTTCAAAAAATCACATTCACTTCATTTATGAGTCTTCTCCCAAGGGGTAGTATTTTTTTAATTTATTTATATAATAGAAAAAATTCATGCATGAAAAAATGTGTTTGAAAAATGCAATTCAAATATTAATTCGACAACTTCGAAAAATAATACAAAATATAATTTGGCATGAAAAAATAATATTTCAATATGCATTGATTAGTGCTCACTTTGTATATTGCTCACACACACACACACGCACACACATTTGATACTAAGTTATTTTGCACAAACACACATACATGTTAAGATGTGAGAAAAATTGCAAGGACAAGCATTTAATTTAATGGAAATTTGATAGACAGGTTATATGACACTAATAGTTTTTAAAAAAAATATCATTAGGAAAAAAACATAATTCAAAACAAATTTTGTTTTTACTCTAAATAAAATTTCATAAAACTTATGTGAATTTTGAGGGCTTCAATTTGATAAAAGTGTAAAATTTTCAAATTACATCACCACATTTGGCCCAAATGCATAACCCATCTTCATGGATTTAGCCTTACACAGTATTAGTCCCCAAGCCCCACCCTCATATATGAGGGTGACCCTGATCCATAAAATACCATGGATATCCAACTTGATAGTTTGTCACAACAATTCTAATAAAAATATAGCAAAATTTGAAATTTATACTATGAGGGTTAATTTTCCTTAGATTTTCTAGATTTATTAAATTATTGTTTTTTGTTTTTCATTCAATATATGAAATGAATATTATAGAGAATAGCTAAAAAAAAATGACTGATAAACCATAATAACACTAGTAAATGATCTAAGAATCCTTTTCAGGAGAAGTCGAGCTAGAAGGTGAGGCTACTCTATTTTATATTTCTTTGAATGGAAATGTTACATATGTAGACGAGTGAGACTTGTGTCCCATGGGTTGATATATAATGAAAACCCTTTCTATGAATCTCTCCTTTTATCCACTCTAAGCTACTATTCTCTATTATGGAATAAAATACACTAGAATACAATCCAACCCTTTTTCCTCCTAGTGGCCCACTTATAACACAACTCGATAACAAACTAGTTGTGTTAAATTGGACCCATTCAACCTTCAAAATTAGTTTTAGATTTACCATTATAGAGTATTATTCTTATTTCCCATGTACTTAGCCCCCATTGTATAAGCAACAGGGGCTAAAATAACATACTCTTGAATTATGGTAGTCAAACATGATTGGTCAACTTCCAAGAGTCCTAAAATTTATGCTTGAACTTTGATTGACATGAATCTTAAACTGTTGGAAATGTATTTTAGTGCAGAATAGCACTAGGGGGCGATACTCTTACAAAGATAATTTTTACACCAAATTTTTTTAATTTAATGCTTCAAATTGACATGATACGGCTTCTGAACCTAATTATTCAAACTAGTTCCTCTTCCCAAAACTACTCTTGTAAGATGATTTATCTAATTTTTCTACCTAAAGTCATTTATATGGATTAAAAGAAATATTATAATCTAATTGAGATGATACATCCGAATTTTTAGATTATTTTTGTCCCTTACTAAATGGGGTGAGGAATTTTTTTTTCTACCTTCTCCATAGAGTACCATTTAGCCTTGCTTGGAAGTTGTCGTTTCAACCAAACTGGAAAAGGTCATGTTCATCCTAATTTGAAATCTTCCTACTCTTCTGCAAAATTGTATCATCTAGCAACTCTTCGTATGAATCCCATTATAAATCCTCTATAGAACGTAGTCATACTCCGCTTCCTAAAATAGCAAGGAAGGCTCATAGAGTTTCACTTTTGAGTAAATGAACATGTATGGTGGTGGGATGAGTTTATAGGAATTATCTCACACATTTTCTAGTATCTCGAAGGGTTTGTATCATAGAGACTTCATTTTCTAACTAGGACCCTATAACCCCTCTTTTTTCAACTATAACCATCTTCTTTCTCCCATCTTGAATAACTTTTCTGTCTTGTATTGATCATGCATGGCCTTGTACTTTTCGTATGACTTATTTAATATGTCTTTTACTTGCAGATGGATTTTCCTAATCTTGTCCATAAATTTCCCTTCCATTAAACCACCCCCTATGATATCATCCCTCACTCCTCCTTGCTACCAATATGTAATATCCAATGGTAAATACGGAAATTTTCCAAAATAAGTTTCAAATGGGGATTTTCCTATAGAAGTGTGGACTTATCTATTATATGACTATTGCACATATACAAAATCTCCATTTGAAAGTATTTGTATGCTTTCAATTGTAACCCTGCAAAGTATGCACCAAAGTCTTATTAACTACTTATGTTCTGCCATATGACTATGGATGAAATTTTTTATACCTCTTGAACTTTATGTCCATCTTGTACCACAATGTACTCCAAAATGCATTGATAAATCTTGTGTCCTTGTCTAAAACAATGCTCCTTAGTATTTCAATATGTATGCATACCTGTCTTGTTGCTCCTTTCCTATTGATGGTAATTTTACATGACGTGGGAGTGTGCATATTATTGAACCTCTCAACTACCACGAATAGGTAGTCATGTCCCTTCCTAGATGTTCATAATCCTTCGAAAATATCCATGGAAATTATTTTACAAGGATAAGTGGGTACATGTAAGGGATGGCATAGACCTTATATCATGTTTCTAGGATTACATCCTCGTATGAACCTAGTTACATCTTCTTTCATCTTGGGATAGTACACATACCTATGTATGTTTGCCATTGTCTTCCCTACAACAAAATTCCCTACAAAATTCGAAGTGTGAGCTTGTATCATTAGCTATAACTTCCCACCTTTCCAAATACATAACTTGTCTAACCCTTAGAGTAAACCATTCTGGAGATGATAATCAATTTTCTTCTCCCCATCGTGCACATGAAACTAGCTATGCAACTATTGAAACACCTCCTTAAAGTTCTCATCCTTTCTATATGTCTCTCTTCATGCATCAAGAGTGAAAGTGTTCATGTGCATCAAAGTTCCCAAAGTTATGATTTTTTTAGTAGGTGACCTTGAAAGCATGTCAACCGACTTGTTTGTGCTTTACTTCTTGTTTTTTTATCACTAAGTGAAACAATTATAAAATCCCATCCACTTGTAATTCCTAGTCTTTTGTAACTTAGTTTGGGCTTGCAATTACTGTACTGGCTCATGATCTATGTGGATTACTATGTCTTTTCCCATCAAATAGTGCTTCCATACTTTAATAGTTTGTATGATGGCATATAAATCCTTATCATAGCTATGGTTTTTAAGAATTTCCCCATGAAATACATCAGAATACTGGCATATAGGCCTTCTTCCTTGCATCAATATCCCTCTCATATCCTACGCATGCACATTCATCTCTAGTTCAAAGGGCTAATGCAAGTTAGCTAATGTAGGAATCGATGTTTCATTGACTTTGTTCTTTAACTCTTCAAATTTCTTCTACTATCCCTTTCCATACTGGAAAATATTACCACTTGCTTTTATTGCGTGGAGTGGTGGAACTACTATTGAAAATAAGGTTATACATTTCCTCAAGTACTATGGTTCCCCAATAAAACTCCTAACATCATAAACTCTAGTAGGCACCAACCACTTAATTATGGCTCCATATTGGTAGGATATATTTTTAGCTCTTCTCCGCCAATCACATATCCTAAATACACAAAATATTCTTGTGCAAACTCATATTTCTTGATATTTTCTAGTGATTGGTAATTCTTTGATGTTCCTAACACGTAGGTTAAATGTGAGATGTTCTCCTTGTTGGGTTGTGTTATATTCTTTCCACTACTAGCTCACCTAGGTTGCGTAGCGAGGGTTGACAGGGGGTTTAGGGGGCTGAGTGGCCCCCCTCTACAGGGTCTGGGGCAGTGCCCCAGGGAAATTGTTTTGGGACACTATATTATGTGGGGCAAACCTACCTATGGTTTTGTGCATGGTTTTTGCACATGGTTTTGGGCGTGATGGTTTTCGGTCCATGGTATTGGATGCTTTAGCATGTATATATATGTATTGTAACATTGAAAGGAACATAATGAAAAATCAATCTGGTAGTCCTGTTTTTGGGATCCACGGGAAAATATCTGTGTATATTTGTTTTTTTTTTTTTTTTCTAGGTTAAGACTAAACTAAGTACCCACATGGAATTGAACCAGTGACCTATCGCAAGGAGTGCCTTAACAGCGCACCCATTCACCCTCAATCCAAAGCCCCGTGGGCATCTGTGTATATTTGTTTTATGTGTTATGCTCTCGCACTTTTTTTCTGTGTTTTAGAATTCACATGTAGGTAATTTCTATACGGGGTTAAAACCTACATTTGGTATTAGAGCTGTTTTGGCTTCAAGGGGACACCTTTGTTGCTAAGGGGTTTTGATCGAGCTTGTGGTAGATCCTGTTCAGTGGGAGATCTAGGGATCGATTTTGGTGGTGAAAGAAGATGGTGAGCACTGGAAAGATAGAGATCAAGAAATTTAACGGTCAGAGTTTTGAGTTATGAAAAATCAAGATTGAGGATCTGTTGGTGGATAAAGATTAGTGTATCGCAGTAGATCCAAGTACTAAACCAACGAGAGTGTCTGATGAAGAATGGAAGAAGTTGGATCAGAAGGCAAAGAGCACAATATGATTGTGGGCTTCAGATTTAGTATTGTTGAATGTATTAGTGAAAGCTACAACGAAGGCCTTCTAGGACAAGTTAGGGACTTTGTACCAATCTATGTCTCTGGTGAATAAACTGTTCCTATGGAAAAAGGTATATAACCTGAGGATGAAAGATGGAGACTCGGTGACAAAGCATTTGAATGCATTTAATACTGTCGTAAGCCAATGATTTTCTGTTGATATTAAAATTTTAGATGAAGATAAGTGCATTAGTTTGTTGTGTTCTCTACCAGATTCATGGGATAGTTTGGTTCTTGCAATAGGTAGCGATGCAACTACCTGGTAGTTTGATGAAATAGTCTCATCCTTTTTTATGAAGGAGATGAGACAAAAAAATATGGAGAGCCAAAATGGTGATGCCTTGTCTATACGAAGATGGTCCCAGAACAGAAACAAAAACAAGTCATCGAGTGGGAGATCTAAATCTAGAGGGAGATCTAAATCTCAAGGAAAACTTGTAAAGGTGGTGTGCTGGAAATGCAGAAAGTAAGGGCATTACAAAAGGTACTGTAAATCTAAAGCTCCTGTTAAAGGAAAGGGATCCGATGATGCTTGCTCTACAGAGGCAAAAACCACCTCAGATGAAGGTGGGGATGTATACTTGGCTTCGTCCAGTACACATGCAGATCATGAGGCATGGTTGATTGACTCACGTGAATCCTTTCACTTCACTCGCCATCGAGAGTGGTTCTACGAGTATGAGAAATATGATGGTGGTGATGTCTTCTTAGGAGATGATAGGAAGGCTAGAATCGTTGTCTAGGGAAAAGTAAAGTTGAAGTTGCAAGGTGGAAGCGTTAGAACACTTCCAGGTGTTCTGCATATTCCTGTATTGGCCAGAAATCGGATTTCTGTATGTGAGCTCGATGATGTATGTGTAAAAACAGTGTTCGAGAAAGATACCTACAAGATGGTTCAGGGAGCACTAGTATTGATGTGGGGAGTTTGGAATGGAACTCTATACAAGCTACAAGGTAAGACTATTGTTGATGGGTGCAACAGTTCTGTGGTTCCTAAAAGTGAAGTAGAAAATCTAGTGGCCTCTACAGAGAAGACCATGTTGTGGCGTCAAAGTCTTGGACATATTGAAGAGAAGGGCCTTCGAATACTTCATGGTTAAGGTATGATTAATAGCTCTCTCAATTTTGATTTCTGTGAAAATTGCATGTATGGGAGGTAGGATCGGGTGAGTTTCCCCTCTTGTGGTAAGAGGGCGAAACAAATATTAGAGCTTGTGCAGAGTGATGTGTTTGGACCTGTGTAGGTTCCATCACTGGGTAAGTCTGTGTACTATGTACCATTTGTAGATGGCTTCTCAAGGAATACATGGATATATTTCCTCCAGAAAAAATCTGAAGTCTTTGACAAGTTTAAAGAATTTAAGGCTCTGGTGGAAAACCAAATAGAGAAGAAGATAAAGGTGCTGAGGAAAGATAACATTGGAGAGTTTTTCAGTAAGGAATTTGAAGAATTCTGTAAGAAGTGTGGTATAACACAACATAAGACTACTCCATACACACCTGAGCAAAATGGAGTTGTAGAAATAATGAACAAGATGTTGATGGAAACTGCAAGGAGCATGCTCAGTGGTGCTGGGTTAGGACATGAATTCTGGGTAGAGGCAGTGGAGACAACATGTTACCTAGTCAACAGATCACCTTCATTAGTATTGGAGGATAAGACTCCACAAGAGGTATGGACTGGTAAGAAACCCTCTCTTTTGCGTCTGAGGGTATCTGGATGTGATGCATATGTACATGTTCCAAAGGAGAAAGGAACAAAGTTGGATAGCAAATCTGAAAAGTTCATCTTTATTGGGTATAAGGATGGTTTAAAGGGTTATAAGCTTTGGAACCCAGTAACAAGGAAGTTTGTGTACATCGGAGATGTGGTGTTCAAAGAGGTGAAAAATGTTATTAAACATGAAGTCCCATCAAAGGAACCTGAGAAGATATATTTTGATCTAAATAAGGAAGAATCATACTC
Organism: Pinus tabuliformis; assembly: GCA_031772625.1. Lineage (NCBI taxonomy): Eukaryota > Viridiplantae > Streptophyta > Pinopsida > Pinales > Pinaceae > Pinus > Pinus tabuliformis. The sequence goes on from CM062818.1 coordinate 589,448,538, forward strand.
TACATGAGAAGAATCAGAAGATGAAGAGCCACAAACTCCGGTCGTGAGAAGATCAGTTTGAGAAAGAAGGCAACGAGAAAGGTATAGTCCATCTTCTTTCTGTTCAAATTTTTCTTTATCTATTATTGATGATGATCCCAAAACTGTGAAGGAAGCAATAGATTCAAAGGATGAAAAACTCTGGAAAGGGGCCATGGTTGATGAAATGGCATCCTTGCACAAAAATGAGTCTTGGGATTTGGTGGAGTTTCTAGCTGGAAGGAAACCCATTGGCAGCAAATGGGTGTTCAAGAAGAAGAAAAATGTAGTAGGAAAGGTGGAGAAATACAAATCTCAGTTGGTAGCAAAAGGTTATTCCCAAGTGTCGGAATTGATTTTGGTGATATTATTTTCTCCTGTTGTCAAGGTAGCTTTTATTAGATTACTTTTATCTGTTGCTGCTACTTTTGATTTTGAGTTAGAACAGTTGGATGTGAACACAACATTTCTCCATGGGGATCTGGAATAGGATATATACATGAAGCAACCTACAGGCTTTGTGGTGAAGGGTAAGAAAGAACTGGTATGCAAATTAAAGAAGTCTCTGTGTGGGCTAAAATAATCACCAAGGATGTGGTATCAGAAATTTGATACATTTATACATGGACTTGGCTTCACCAAAAGCAAAGTAGATTACTATGTGTATTTGAAATTAATTGGTGATCGTGTTATTTATCTGGTCTTGCATGTGGATGACATGTTGCTGGCTGTAAATGATAAAGAAATTATCCAGGACTTGAATACCCAATTGTCCTCCAAATTCGACATGAAGGATCTTGGTGCTGCAAACTATATTTTGGCCATGGAAATTAAAAGAGATCGGGCAAAGAGGAAGCTCTGGTTAAACCAGAGGAAGTATGTGGAGACAATATTGCAGAGGTTTAATATGCAGGACAGTAAACCACTGAAGGTTTGTATTCTTGTAGGTGTAAAGTTATATGTTGAACAGTGTCCCAAGACACAAGAAGAGGAAGAGGACATGTCTCGTGTTCCATATGCAAGTGCAGTCTATAGCCTGATGTATACAATGGTCTGTACTAGACCAGACATTACACATGCAGTGGGAGTATTGAGCAAGTTTATGTCAAAAGCAGGGAAGGAGCATTGGACAATAGTGAAGCGGGTTTTCAGGTATTTGTGTGGCACTAGTGATTATGGTTTGTTATACCAAGGAAGACTAGTATTGGATAGAGTTTTGGATATTTGTGGCTTTGTTGATGTAGATTGGGTTGGAGATCTAGATCATAGAAGATCTAAAAGTGGGTATGTGTTTAACCTATTTGGAGGTGCAATCAATTGGATGAGTAAGAAACAATATATGGTAGCCACTCATGCAAGCAACGAAGTAGTTTTGTTGCAAAGATTGTGTTCAAGTATGGGGTTAGTACAGGGAGCTATAAGGATAGACTGTGATAACCAAAGTGCAATTTTCTTGGCAAAGAAACTTACTTACCATTCAAAGACAAAGCACATTGATGTTAAGTATCAATTTGTGAGGGATATGATAGAAGACAAAAAGGTGTTGCTGGTAAAGGTCGACATTTTGAAGAATCCTGCAGATGGATTGAAAAAATTTGTGAGCTCTGAGAAGTTCCCTTGGTGTAGGAAGACAATGGGAATTGTAGGGATGGATAAATGACTAAGCTCTCTTATGGCCCCCTGTGGAAAGAAAACAACAAGTAGGAGAATGTTGGGTTGTGTTATATTCTTTCCACTACTAGCTCACCTAGGTTGTGACGATTCTGCAGCCTAGGGGTCATAGGGGGTTTGATGGGGGAAGGTAGCCCCCCTCTACCGGGTCAGGGGTAGTGCCCCAGGGAAAAAAAATTTGGACCCTACATTAGGTGGGGCAAACCTACCTATGGTTTTGTGCATGGTTTTCGCACATGGTTTTGGGTGTGATGGTTTTCAGTCCATGGTATTGGATGCTTCAGCATGTATATATATGTATTGTAACATTGAAAGAAACATAATGAAAAATCAATCTCATAGTCCGGGTTTTGGGATGCAGGGGAAAATCTCTATGTATATTTGTTTTATGTGTTATGCTCTCACATTGTTTATTTTCTGCTTTTTAGAATTCATATGTAGGTAATTTCTCTATGGGGTTAAAACCTACACTCTTTGTAGGTAGCAGTGTATACCATTATATCATCCAAATACATAATAAAAGATGAATATAAATGTGGGCATAGTATATCATTCATTGATATCAAGAATGTAGTTGGTGCATTCCATAAACTAAATGGCGTGAATAACCACTCGTATAGAACTTATCTAGTTTTGAAGTAGATTTTTAGGTATCATCTTTCTTGAAGTAAATTTTTAGGTATCTTGTTTTCTAACTCGAACCTCATGATACCTTGATATTAGGATCAAATTGGTGAATATTCTCGTGAAATATTCTCATGCACTTCCCTGATGGTGGTAATGGCTATCTGATGCTTCTATTATGTGCGCATTTTTACTTTACATGAGTTATAGGTTAATGAACTAATTCTTGGCTTCTAATTCACCCTCTTTCTGATGAATGTTTTCTCCCTCATTCCAGGCATTACACTAGCTATTAGTTGTGAACTACTTTGTAATTAGTTCCTAGTGCTCCTTTACTCTTGTATTTCTTGGATGGTTTTAGAAAACTAACTCTTCTTGATATGTACTTATTCTTAATTTTGTGTTGTTATATTCTTGTGATTTTTGTTTCAAGTTTGATATTTGTGGGTTGATTCATATTCGCGCTTTAGATACTTCACACTTTCCTTGTCATTAATTCACTCAAAACCAATGAGAAAATAAACATATATGGTGGCATCTAGGCCTACATATTAGACGTGACTCCTACCTCAAACAACATGAGATCTAGTTGGGACTTCATACTGGGGAGATCCCCTTATGTTTGGCAATGAATTTTTCCCTGTCAACGCTATTGTAAAAGTTTCAAACCTTGGTGCATTATAATTACATAAATATTCGCTAAGGGTTTCATGTCTTATGAATGTTCCTAAATTCAAAACTAATTATTGTCATAGTAAAAGGCCAAGGAAAAAATAAAATAAAAACTTTACCTTATATCCTTAAAGATTCTGTATGGGACTGGGTTTGAGAAAAATGTGATGCCACATAGACCTAAAGAAGGATTAAAGGAGTTTATGTATGTGACACCATCAGGCCTAACTTCTCATTTCCCTAGGTGTCCAAATAAATCCTCTTGGATTAAGGAAATGATTATAAAGTGAGATCCTTTAAAGGGGGAATGGGGGTCGTAGAAAGAATAACTCTATAACGCTAGTGAATTATCACTAGAATCATCTTTCCTTGCACATGAGATGAGCCCATTTCATTGGTAATCTAAGGAGAGAAATAAATTGGTGATTAGAGAGGAGATCATGCTTCCACTAAGATAATTTTTTCCTTGTATACCTTTATGTTAATATGAATAGAAATTATTTCCCTTCCAGGGCTTTGTTCATGACATGGAAAACTTAATTGATTTATCATATTGAGTTTTATTTGCAATCTAATATACCTTCCATGGGTGCAAGAATTGTATTTTTTTTGTTTGTTCTTGTGTGCAGGAGCTCAAGTCTAGTGGTTGGAGTGCGATCTTCATTAGTAAGAAATATGTGTAATCTTCACTAATATGTAAGGATTGAGGTACATAATTTTTTTTTGCTTATATGTAATATGTGTGTGGATAATTGTAGTCTAGAGATTCAGGGTTGAGATGTTTTTATTCACACACTATATGGCATAGCATGATGTAAGGTTTGTGAGTAATTTGGGCCTTAGCGCAAAAATGAAACCTAGGCTAAAGAGTTATTTCTTCATATATCTCACCTCAATATCTCCTATACAACATGCAAATAGAAAATCTCAATCCCAAATTACTACATTACAACCATCCACATACATATCAGAGACGAGCAAAGAGAGTGTTTGTGCCTTAACTGTCCCAGGTTGATGTATATTATTCCTTTATCTTGCTACTAAATATATTTTTCCTACTTGGATATCTTCCTCCAACCACTAGACCTGTCTCCTAAAAATAATAAAATACAATACTTTACTTTATGGAAGGCATATTAGCTAGTAAATAAAACTAAATATGATTAAGCAATTAAGTTTTCCATGTCATGAAAAAAACATTTGAAGGGAAATAATTTTTATTCATATAAATATAAAGATATAGAAGAAAAAACAAATCTTCATAGTAGCACAATATCTAATCCAAGTGGAGGCTAATGGCCACCAACCTATTTCGCTAACTCATAGCACAATTTATATTTTGGTAATTTTTCTCTACAATTCTAAGGTCTTGAAATTCCAAATATTCTTTTGAGGCCCTAACAATTTTTTTTTGTGGAAATGGGCCAATGACAATTATAGACTACCATTTATATTTAAAAATATTCCTCTTGAATAGAACTTTCCTAAATTCTATCATGTGTACCAAACAAACATCTTATGGCAAATTTACGACCCTAGGAAGTTCATGTTCCAACTTACCCCATTAGGGCCTAAAATCCTTTTGTGCTTTGTCTCCTAGGGTTAGGATTTTGGATGTTATGGTTTATCATTGCTTCTTTTTGATAAAAAAGCCTCCAAGTCTCATTGTAAGATAGTTTGGCGAAGGCATGTAGCCAACACATCTATTCTTAGATATAAGCTACCAGCATTCGAGCTAGTTTATTTTCATTCTACATGCATATAGTTTCATCATTTTAAATTTATTAATAGAAGTTAAGTTTCATTGTGTCTCTCTGTTTTTGTTATAAATATGTATTTCATTTTCTTCCCTTTATAAAATCATATTAGTGGTATTAGACTAGTCTTCTCTTTATTTATTTTTTTGAGAATGTCCCCAACAAGGTTAGGGTATCAGGAGTTAGGATAAAGGGATTCTTCTCTTTATCATATTAAATGGTTGCTCAAAGAATCCCTTGAGTGACACAAGAATGAGATAATGGATAATTTTTTGTTAGATGCCAATAGGAAACACATGTTCATCAAGAGGCCACTTTGGAGGAACCTTCCCCTTGAAGGTATAATTGAAATTTGATATTCATATATTTTAAGTCCGGATAGATGTAGATACTCCAAAAAAAATGGTTAAATGTGGTAGAAGAGTATTTTTTGGTCCATAATTTTTTTGATAGAGAAAATATTTACTTTTCACTCCTTAAGGCCATGCACCATGTCAAGGATTGATGTGAAAGTTATTATGACCAAAGGGCCACAAAGTGATTTTTAGTGTTTCCATTCACATCCACTGTGGACTCCTTTAGGTATGTTCTTAAGGAACACTATTACCCTATTGGAAGCAGTTAAGACCAGTACATGAGATGGGCCACACTATGACAAGAAAGGTACTAAGTAGTTCCAGAGTTCATAAATATATATCATACCATATGCACGAAGCTAGGTATCAAGGACTTCGAGTGAAATCTAGTGCTCAAGTGCCATGGATATCTACATGGGTACATCTAGACATAAATTGAGTTCCTAAACATCTCCTTGATTGGATCAACATACTGATATGTTGCTAATGTTGAGAAAATGTTTAAATAGAATAATAAAGACTTTGGATATGAAAATCCTTTGCAATAGAACTAGTGCAAGGCATCCCTAAATTGCAGAGCAAAGGACAAAGCTAGGTCAGCTGCAAGGTGGTCAATATAAAAATCTCAAGGTCAAGCATAGGTTCTGAATTTGAAGCATAGCTAAAAAAGTGGAAACAGATCATTAATGTGGAAACTAGTTACACTATTTCAACCACCAAGGTCCATCAACGTACGCCCAAATATCTGAAGGAAGGCGATCCCCTATTTTCACTCACAAATGTGGGTGAAAGGTGCTACATTCCATTTCATTGTCAATAGTGAGAGTCAGAAGAACCTTATCTCAATAGAGGTCAATAAGTGGTTGTACCTACTAACAACACCACACGCATAGCCATACATAATTAAGTGGCTTCACGAAGCGAAATATATTTGTTCCATCCAACAATGCCATCTGCCTTACATCATCAAGCCTTTCAAGGACAATTTATTATGTGATGTCACTCCCCTTTAAGTTTGTGATGTTTTCTTATGCTAACCATACTTATGGAACAATCATGCTGTGTATGAGTCTAGAACTCATAGTGTTATTATTAATTTGGGTAGACAACTATATAGGATACTAAAGGTATTCGTGACTACTAAAATTTCTCTCATCTCTACTGAGTAATTCACTAAGGTCATCTCCTACACTAGGAAATTTTTTCTTCGTCTTGATTTGCTCTCAAAGTAAGAGGAAGGTTGAGGCCACATCCATGGCCTCCACAAAGGGCTCCTCCACAAAACAGAGGAAAGTGGATATGATCAAGGAAGAATAAAAATATATCTTGTCCTCTCCCAATAGAGTACTTCTGTGTTATTAGAACAAGCATTCAATTGACCTAACCCCTAACACACTTCTACCGAATGGGCCAATTTATTATTGCTCTCTTATAGAAAATGGGGAAATACAGTGAAGGATCTAAGAGATTTTCCAAAAGGGCACATATGACCAAGCTCCTCACCCTCTGGAAGCCCAACTGTACTCATGTAGAAGAAATATGGGACTTTGTGACTCTACAATGATTATTGGGCCTTGAAAATGATCATAGTTAGGAAACCATATTTGATTCTCTAGATTGATGATCCTTTTTGGAAAATGTAACTAATTTCAGTGTTTAGAATTTTCATTGTACTCTTGTCATTATGTATATCTTATATAAAAAACAAAATAAGAAAGAAAAATTATCATTTTCAAGCATGGGTTTCATTCTTCTTTTGACTAGGTTAAGCATGTTCTTCATGCTTCTAGGGTTTGTGAAGAAATAAGAATTATTGTCATGAGTTAAGAGAGTCAACATTAATTGTATACAACATAATTGGGCAAGTTGTAATATGTAAAAGAATTTATTTTGAGTCAATAAATTCAAAATAACCCTCCAAACACGAGTTGGCCCTACTAGTGAGAAAATAAGTCGAGAGAAAGGTATTAGACCTCATGGAAGGCATATATACAGAAGGAGATTCGACTCATTTGAACAAACACTACATCTACAAAACAAACAAGTTTGATCTAAAGCAAGGAAGAAGAAGGAAACGACAATGAAGGTCAAGGAAGAATTATAGGAAATTTATGTATAAAGTGGCCTCCTCAGGGAAAATAATAAAATAATAGTTAAAATAATAAAATACGAGTTATGAATTTTGGAGAGAAAAGAAGAAAACAACTTTTTATTGTTATTTTTTGGTTTTTCTTCTTGTAGGTTTACACAAGTTTCAAGTTTATACACCCATTGGATGTGTAATTAAATTCCATATCCAATGAGTACCTATTATGCATACTTCTGAGAAGACCCACATCAATAAAAAATTAAGATACAATAAAAAATTGTGTTGAATATGTTTTTTTTATATAAATTATTTTTTTTATCGATGTGGGTCTTCTCAAAAGTATGAATAATGGGTATTTGTTGGATGTGGAATTTAATTTTTCATCCAACGAGTGTCTACACTTGAAATTTGAGTAAACATATAAGGAAATAAGCCAAAAGTACAACTAAAAGAAGCAATTTTTTATTTTTCCCACCAAAATGTTTACATTTAACTTCTTTTTAAATTTGATGGATTGATTGGTTTACATATTATTTACATGAAAATTTCATGGGAATTTTAGGCTAAAGTATCTTCTAATGCAAGAAGAAATAAAATAAAATAAAATAAAATATGATTTTGAGCTTGGATTTTGTCAAACCTATGAATGTTGGGGTTTCTGGAGGTACTGAGAGGCCAAAAATCTTCTTTGACCAAGGATCTTGTAGTTTGACTTTCATTGACTAAATCTTATGTGAAGGAAAACTATTTAGAGGTTTGACCTGGGGCTTGGAAGAGCTCTTCAATTTGGTTTGTTTGGTATTGTTTTTCTCATTTCATCATATTCTATAATAAGAGAAGAGATTCTTTTTGGGTTTCCCTTGCCTTGGAGCCTATATTTTGTGTTCTCGATTTATTATGATTTTTATTGTTTATGCTCTTCAAAATTATTTGATGAAGAGAATTTAATAAAAAACGCAAAGAAGCTAACTAAGGTTCACAAGAAATTATTAAGGATAAGAAGAATTGTTTAAAAATTTTCCATAGTAGATTCTCTAACATGGTATTAAAGCTAAGGTGAAGAAGAGAAGGAAACACGGAGATCATCTTGTTGACATGAGAGAAAGTTATTCGTCAAAAAAGGTTCATTTTCTAAGGACACACAGAAGGGAATAAGGAAGAATACATCATCATATTAACAAGGATCAAGATCTCATTGAAGGAAGAAAGACTATTATATCAATCTCTTAGCGAAGGCTTCATCATCTAAAGAAGGATATCTATTTCTATTAAAGGAACTTTCTTTTGAAGGATAATCTTGAAGGAAAGTTTATCTACCTTGAGAAGGAATATTGATCTCTCCCTCTTCGAAGGTTTATTGGAAGACATTATTGGAGGAAAGGAAACATCAAATAATCTTGGGATCATCATCGACTATTTTAAGTTGTTTCAAGACACTCTTGATGAAGGCATCCTAGAAGACATCATTCTACGACATTTTTGAAGTTTCTTTGAAGGCATTAAAAGCATCAAGATAATTGGACACATCATCAAGAAGGACACTTGTTTGAAAAGTAATACTATATTGTGCTCTATGTCTTAATATATAGATCAAATCACTATATTTTGCAAGTAAATCAACATGCCCATTGGGTCAACTAACTTCATAGCATGGAAGAAGAGGATTTATTTCGTACTCGTAGAAAACTTGGCCATGGAATATGTTCGTGGTCAACTTACTCAACGAGACAAAGAGAAGACTCAAGAATTAGCAATATACAAGAATGAAGAAGTGAGGGCACAAATGATTCTTATTGAATCCATACAATCTCATCTCATTCCCTTTGTTGTTGATTTGAATTCATATGAATTAATATATGATAAGTTGGTGAAGTTGTACTCTATAAATACATCAGGTCATAAGATATCCTTGAGGAATCAAATATACAGAATTAGGAAGTCAAAGGATGAATACATGGCCACTTATACAATGAAGATCTGACATATAACAGACGAGTTGCAAGGGCTTAGGAAGTCATTTCCAATTTAGAAATGACTACTTCAAAATTAAATTCTTTTCCATTTGATTGAAGAAACTTTGTAACTAGTGTCTACTTAAGAAAGGATACTTCTCCTTTTGATGAACAATGGGCTCAATGTATTTTGGAAGAATCTAGGATAAATACAAAGGATGCAGACATCAAATTAAATGAGAAGTCTCAAGCTTTTATTGTAAAGTCCAAGAAGAAGAAATGGAAGTATGGGAAGTCCAAAGTAAAACAAGATATGTCCAAGACACAATATTTTGGATGCAATGAGTATGGATATTTCAAGAGAGAATATCCAAACAAAAAAAACAACAAAAGGAAGGAAAGGAGTGAAACTCACATAGCTGAAGAAAAGCGAGAACCTGAGAAGATGCAAAAAGGAAAAGATCCCAAGTATGTTTACTATTGATGGAAGTTCCATCTCTAACAAGTTAATTTGGAATTTTTCTTTCATTTATTAGAATGCATAAGTTAGAGTAAGCATGAATAGTTTCATTCTCTAGAAGAAGTCTTGATTTTTGTGAAGCATGACGTCATAGAAGGAAGCATCTGATGGTATAAGAGTTATAATCTACATAATTAATTTTCTTTTTAAAAGTCATCTAGTTGTCAAAGAATGAGAAGATTTAGATCATCTTTGATATTATATCTCATCCAAGAATTTCCTAACAAAATGTTAGGAGTCATCTTGAAAAAAGGGTTGCAAGGATCCTCCTATAAGAACAATCATCTAGGGAATGTTCTTAGAAGAAGAATTATGAGTAGCATATTCCATCTAGATTGGAAAAAATTCTCTTGATGTATGAATGAATGCATATGATCGAGTTTCAGTATGAAAGGAAAATTTTAAGCCTCTCTCCTCTTAGGAAAAGAAACCTGTCTTTGATAGGTATAAGAAGCAAGCTCATTGAAGGAAGGTTGGCTAGATGGTTATATGAAAGAAAAGGTATTCCATGTCCTTAGTAACTCTTGTCTAGAAAGTAAAATCCATGTCTACAAGAACCTTTCAAGAAAAGTTGGTTGCAATAATATGCTCAGAAGTATTTAATATGATTACTCAAAGCTTGAAGTTTGGATCAAGACTCTTCCATGAAACTAAGACTTGACATGATGATATTGATTAACATCAAGTATGGTCTCCTGTGAATAGAAAGATAGCTAATATCGAAAACTCCAAGGAAGAAGTCATCACAACATATTTCATGAGCACTTTGATTACAATTTATTAGGATGGACAAGGATCTTTGGTAACAGATGAAGATAAACCATGTGAAAGGGAAGAGGTAGTCATGTTGAGGTGATTTTCATATTGATGTCTTGGTTTTGGTTATCAGACCATTATATGTTTTTCTACCTGGAAGGAATTTGGAGAAAATCATAATGGAAGTTGATGTTGGAAATAATACTTAGAGGGGGGTTGAATCAGTATTTACAATTGAACAATCTTTCATTTCCCAAACAGATTTATATATGCTGCTTCAGTGAAGTGAACTTGCATGTGCACGCTACTGTGATTAGAGAAACGAGAGTATACCTAGAGAACTTATGATTTAGTCAATTTATCATGTGTTGATATTTAATCAGTGCATCAATAACTTATTATACAGTAACTATGTGTAGTAATAACATAATAAAACATCAAACATAAGAAACAAACATGAACATGAAGATTTAAGGGGGAACCCAATGTGGGAGAAAAACCACCTGTTGTTGTCATCTCTGTCTTCTTTTAATATAAATAATATCTATTTAAAATCTTGTACTGATGGAGACTCATAGTAGTATGCAAGCACCTACCTACAGAAGGCTACAACCTTCTCTCATTCTCCAGCTTCTACTAGAAGGGAGCTACACCCCCTAGCTATTGTACTAGCCGATATTTTTACTAGTATGTAGGCACTGGCCTATAGAAGGCTACGACCTTCTCTCTACCATTAGGGACCACGTTTCATTAATTTTCAAATTAGTTGCTCCTGGTAAACAACAACACAATATGAAGGCCTTGTTTCATCAAATTTTCACAATAGACCCATCAGGAACTTAGAAACTCAAACTGCATCAACCAACAGTCAATTAATCTAAACAATTAGATCACTGTCACCAGAACACTATGCTGAACCCAGAAACTTGCATCATCATTCAGAACCAACTACTTTAATGAACCCAACCTGCATGTATATGTTACTTCCTGCAACAAAACCTGCGTATACCTCCAAAACTACTGAATCAAATTTGTACCAACTAGTAATAATATGAATATCTATTGCCAATTGCATAGATCTACAAAGTCAAAAGCAAAGATAACCCTTCTCACATAATCAATCAATCAATTAGACACAAATTCCTTATGTATTTAGTTTTACCTTCAAATCTAAGATGACTTCATTGATAGAAAACAGTAAAACAAAAACACTAAATAGATAGATCAGTCATTTCTGAACAACAAAATTTTATTTTTCATACGCTACTTGGAAGAGTCAAACCTACGTGGATACGCACCTTTACCAGGGCGAACCAACATATAGATCTACAAATATTATCTTACAACTTCGCTGTTATTCCATACTTTAGACATACCTAGATCATGATATTTAAAGAATAATACATTCGTAAGAAACCATATCTAGCCCAACAAATATCAGATCATACAATGATAAGTCATTTCAGGTCTCATGATCCTGATCCAACATTGTATCGAAGGTGCACAAAATATTTCATATTATATCATAGTCATAATCCCTGCAACATAAAATATACTTTAGATAGAAGTATTCCTAAGAAACCCTTTCACTTGCACACTTGGCACTTTGATCTTCTCCTCCTTATATAGTTTTGGCCTTCCTCAATACCTCAGACCAAAAAAACACTTAGAGCCTGTGGTATTTTTGGACGGGATCAAATAACCATTACTCCACTCAATATTGTGGGTTAATACCATGGTATTGACCCTTGGTATTCTTTACTCTTGAATTTTCTTGATTTTCCAACCCATGTGCTCTTTTCCTCTTGTGAAAGTGTGTGCATATGTATATGCTCTTTTTGTTATGTTAACCTACGTGTATACCTGCTCTATCAAGATGAACCTACATATACAACTTAAACTATCTGAAAACATCCTTTTCCTTCAATTTCATGATTCTGATCAGTAGACCTTTGTTCCAACTTCCTGTTCTTTTGTACCAATGCCCTGTTACCTCTAAATTGAACTGTTACACTGTGTGTTTCCTTTTATCAAACTTGAGATGCCATCAAGCACAACACCTGTATCATAATGCCAACGATCTCCCCCTATGGACTTTATGGCAACCATATTGGTGTTGATTACTACAAATTGTAAAAACTGTTAGAGATATCAAGCAACAGCAAAATACTCTCCCCCTTTGACATCAAGGGCAAAGGGCGGACCAAGATATTATCCCCATTTGAGGTACACAATGTTGTCCATGCTCCCGCTGAATACATGCAGAGTCTACAGAGATAATTTTCAAAAGAATAACATGACTCTATATCTCAGCTAAGTGAGCATGACCTCCCTAAGACTAATGACTCATACATAGATCAATTACCCAACCAAGAGGGGGTACACCAAATTTGACTCATCCACCCAACCATGTGGGGATATACCAATTGTTTATACATGACTGAAATATAGAAATTATTATATCATCATTCCCATGCAAAGTGGGGATACAAATTACATCATATGTCCAATAGGACTCATTTAGAAATAGACTATGAAAGAAGGAGACATATTACACCCTAGATCTCTATAAGATCTATGTAATAATTGATATGAATATCTGAAACCATATCTATAATCAGTGACCATAATGCCAATAATGTCGAATCTTTAGGCTAATGCTCCCCCTGAACCTGTGCTACCTGTGCATTATCGACAAACCATTCATCAAGGCATCTTCATTAGTTAGATAAAAATCAATGAAAAAGGCATATCAACAAACTGTAATCATCAATATCAGATTGAGCACCCATAACAGAGTCTGAACCATTGTTTTTATATGAGAAAACCATATATGCTCCTATAGCCACAGAAACTCACATATATACATAACTATCCTTCATAAAACCCACATATAGGAACCTTCCTTTGAAAAAATGGATTTAACAGTAGGATGATGCAGAAACTACTCCCATAATTTGTCTGAGATATTCAAATGTTTCTCTGGGAAGCGGTCTAGAGAATATATCAACAACCTATTCTTTGGAGGGAACATGCTCCAATTTATCCTTTTGTTCAAGCACTTGTTCTCGTATAAAATGGTACTTAATGGGTATGTGCTTGGTCTTGGAGTTCATGACTAGATATTTTGAAATATTGATGACACTTGTATTATCACATAGAATGGAGATGGTTGGAGTACATGTGATTTGAATGTCTTACAATGTTTGCATCATCCAAAGTAGTTGTGTGAAGCAAGATGGAGCAGCGACATATTCTACTTCAGTTGTATATAAGGAAATCGAACTTTGTTTCTTGTTGAACCAAGACATTAACCATGATCCCATATAAAATGCACCTCCACTAGTGATTTTTCTATCATCAACATTTCATGCCCAATCTTCATCTGTATATACATGAAGAGTAAGATCTGTATCTTTAGGATACCATAGACCAAAGTTTTGAGTTCCTTGAAGATATTTGAAAATTCTTTTTACCACCTAAAGAAGTGATTCCTTTGGATTTTCTTGGAATATTCCAACAATTCCTACTGCATGCATGATATTAGGTATGGTACCTGTTAGATAAAGCATACTTCCAATCCTAGATATGTATGCTAGTTGGTTCACAGTAGGTGATTTATCGTTAGAACTGAGACTACATCCTATTACCATTGGAGTACATACTAGTTTAGAACCTTCCATTCTGTACTTCTTTAGAATCTACTTGAGATATTTAGTTTTTGAAAGAAAAATGTCATCTTTTGTTTGTTGTGCTTGTAGACCAAGAAAATAAGTAAGTTCACCAAGTAAGGACATTTCAAATTCTTGCTCCATAACTGAAGCAAAGTTCTGACTCATAGATTCTTCATTACTACCAAATATGATATCATCAACATAAACAACAATAACTAGTAGTTTATCATTTTCAATCTTTGTATATAAGTTGATGTCTGCAGAACCTTTTGTGAAGCCTTGTTGTTGAAGATATTTTTCAAGATGATAATACCAGGCCCTTGGAGCTTGTTTCAGACCATATAGAGCCTTTTTATATTACATACAAGATTTAAATCATTTCCTAGAATGAATTCTTCTGGTTGCTCAATATAAACTTCTTCTTCTAAATCTCCATTAAGAAAAGATGATTTTATATCCATTTGATATACTTTGAATTTTTCAAAACTTAAAAGAGCAAGAAACATTCTTATGGCTTCAAGTCTAGCAATAGGTGCAAAATTTTCTTCAAAGTCTATACTTTCTTGTTGAGCATACCCTTTACAAACAAGTCTTGCTTTGTTTCTAATAACTTCTCCATTTTCATTCAATTTATTCTTCAATATCCATTTTTTTCCTATAACATTTTTATCATGAGGTCTAGGAACTAATTCCCAAGTATCATTCTTTTCAATTTGGTCAAGTTCTTCATCCATGGCCTTAACCCAACATTCATCTTTGCTAGCTTCATTTACATTCTGTGGTTCTATGGAGGATAGTAATGCTAGATAACTGGAGGTTCCTGTAAGAGTTCTTCTTGTCTGTACTCTAGACCCTTTTTCTCCTAGAATTTGAGATTCTGGATGATTCTTTTGAACATACCTAGATGGAGTCTTTTCCCTGTCTGTTGTATCTTCTTCTGATGCTTCATTGGTTTCTTCCTCTATATCATTTTTATTTGATACGGGAAATCATTCATCGTCTTCCTCATTGTCATATTCCTTTGTTGATTTCATCTATTTTGAATTTATGCACCCTTCATCAATTACTACATCAATGCATTCAAAAATTTTCCAAAGTATTTTATTATAACATTTGTATCCTTTACTTCTCGATGAATAACCAAGAAGAATTCCTTTGTCTACTCAGGGTTCAAACTTGCCAAGTTTTTCATCAATCCTTTTGATGAAACATTTACTTCGAAAAACCCTAAAGTGTTTGATAGTAGGAGGCTTACCATACAAGAGTTCATATGGAGTTTGATCACTATTTACCTGAACATTAGTTTTATTGAGAATAGTCACGGCAGCAGATGTAGCTTTACCCCATAAGGTTGCAGGAGTTCCAGATTCATCAATCATAGCTCGAGCCATTTTTTGAACTTTTCTGTTAATTATTTCCACTATGCCATTTTGTTGAGGAGTTCTGGTGAGTAAGAAATACCTTTTTATTCCATGTTGTTCCAAAAAACAAATAATTCATCTGATATGAATTCTCCCCTTCGATCAGATATGAGAAATTTGATATTTCGATCTGATTCATTTTCAACTAAAGCTTGGAAGGCTCTAAACTTTTCAAATGTTTCATATTTATGCTTTAGTAGACCTATCCAACACATTTTAGAAAAATCATCAATGACTAAAATAAAATATTCTTCTCCATGAGGTGACCTTTTCCTTGTTGGTCCACATAAATTAGTATGGATCAGTTCAAGAGGCTTACTTGTTGATCCTTGTTTTTCACTGAAATGAACTCTGGTTTGCTTACCAACTTGACATGCTTTGCATATGGTATTTTTTGGAATGTTGATATCTAGAATAGCACAGACCACCTTGAGCCTGCATGCTTTTCTTATTTGAGAAAATATTAGATGCCCCAATGTTCTATGCCATAACCAGTTTTCATCTATTTTTCTTAGATAGAATTGTTTTTGTCCTCCTTTTGAGTATGTATAAATTGTTTGGAGTTCTTGTACCTTTGATTACAGTCTTTCCTGTATCAAGCTCATGAACCACACATCCATTTGATCAAAGCAAAAATTCATGTCCTTGATCACACATTTGACTAACACTCAACAAGTTATTCTTTAAACCATCTATGTACATGACATTTCCATCTTTAACATTTTCTTTCAAATAAAGAGAATCTTTACCTTTAATGACAGTTGGTGTGTGATTTCCAAATGAGACATTCTTTTCCTTTTCCAAATAATTATATGAATGAAGTTTCATGTGTTTGTAGCATCCGATGTCAATGTACCACTAATTTTCTTGTCCTTCTGCAAACAGAGTTATTGCACATCTTTCTGATTGAACTTCCTTCTTTCTCCATACCTTGGAATTTGATGATGATTTCTCCTTTTGAAGTGTTGGCCGAAATTTTCTCTTGCGTTCAGATTCTTCACGACCAAAGTAAGAGGAGAGAAGTTATTATAGGAAATTTTCTTGATTCCTGTTATGCTCCTTTGATTTCATGCTTCTCTAGTCATGATAGTTTTGTAAACAACACATTGAGCAACCTTATGCCCAAATTTATGGCATGAAAATCATTGTCCATTAAAGAGGTTTTTGTGATCATAGAATCTTTTGGCATTGTTTACCTTTTGGTTGATGCTTCTATTGATGTTCATCCTTGGAGTAAATTGAGCATGATTTACTTGATGAGTATTTTTAGGCTTTTATTGACGATTGACATATTTTTCATCGGTCTTTGTTGCATCAAGATAGCTTCTGATGGAGGCTGATGAATTTTGTGATTGGGATGATTCTTCAGTATATCCAAGACCTATCTTTATAAGAGGAGAACGCTGAACCTTGGTGATTTCATTTAAAGTTTCTGATCCTTTAGAAAATACAAGATTAAGAGATTTTGTCTTCTCTAGTTCTTTTCTTAGACCCACAATTTGACATTCTAGTATTTCATTATGCTTTTATTTTTTAGTGAGTTGATGTGTCAACGTGTCTATGATCATATTCTTTTCTTCCAAACATATTTTGAGTTTTGTGATTTCTTCAATAAATTATTCCTCTTCTAAGGCATCCAAAAAATTATCATTGTCATAAGCCATGAGTATTTTATAATCTTGTTCAGTTCCATCTTCATCACTATTAAAAATCCATCATTGCCTTCATGAGTATAGTGACTTCTTCTATTAACAAACTGTTTTCTATTTCCTTTTGCATATTCCTTTCCTTTTCCATGATTACCTTTACGAGGATATTTTGCAGCATAATGGCCAACTCTACCACAAGAAAAGCATTTGAATGGTAGCTTAGCTATGAATCTTTTGGAACCCCGTTGTAGCTTCTTGACAAATTTTACCTCATCTTCTTCTTTTGAAATATAACCTGATTCATCATGCTCTTCCTTTTCTTTTCCCTTTTCTGAAGCTTTGAAAGCAGCTTCTCTCATATTTGATGGACCTCCTTTCCTCATTTCAAAGGCAGTTAGAATTCCATGAAGTTGAACAATAGTAATAGATTGAAGATCCTGTTTTTCTTCTATGGAAGATACTTTTGACTCAAATTTAGAAGATAAAGATCTCAAAATTTTCTCTACTAAAGTAGCCTCCTTTATCTCTTCACCCAGATTCTTCATACAATTAACAATCTCATCTACACATAAAATGTAACTAGAAATACTTTCATCACTATGCATTTTAAGAGTTTCATACTGAATTCTGAGTGTTTGGAGCTTAGAACATTTTACCTAGGAGTCTCCTTCATAGCTCTGAATTATTTTGTCCCATATCTCTTTGGCTACCTTGAGCTGCATGACTTTGACGAATTCAGATTCTGACAAACTTCCCAATAAAGTATTGACTGCTTTGGCATTGGTTTTGTATAACTTCTTACCTATTGTATATGTAGGCATTGCTTCTGGAAATTGATATCCTCTTTCCACAATTTCCCAAACATTAGCTCCAAGCGACTAAAGATAGGCTCTGGTTCTCATTTTCCAATATACCAAGTTGTTCCAATTAAAGATTGGCAGTCTGATAGATTGCATGCCTTCATGATTATTCATCTTGAAAGATATCCCTTCAAGTGATCAAGCTTCTTCTAAAGGACCTACTCTTATTCCAATTGTTGGAAATAATACTTAGAGGGGGGTGAATCATGATTTGAAATTCAACAATATTTCATTTCCCAAAAAAAATTATATACTCTACTTCAGTGAAGTGAACTTGCGTGTGCACGCTCCTGTGATTAGAGAAACCAACGTATACCAAGAGAACTTATGATTTAGTCAATTTATCATGTATTGATCTTTAATCAGTGCATCAATAACTTATTATATAGTAAGTATGTGAAGTAACAACATAATAGACCATCACACATAAGCAACACACATGAATGCCAGGATTTAAGGTGGAAACCCAATGCGGGAGAAAAACCACCTATTTCTGTCATCTCTGTCTTCTTTTAATATAAAGAATATTTTTTAAAAATCTTGTACTGGTGCAGACTCATACCAGTACGCAGAAACCCACCTACAAAAGGCTACAACCTTCTCTCATTCTCTAGCTTCTACTCAAAGGGATCTACAACCCCTAGCTCTTGTACTAGTTGATATGTTTAAAATATGTAGGCACTGGCCTAGAGAAGGCTACGACCTCTCTTCCATCAAGGACCATGTTTCATTAACTTTCAGACTGGATGCTCTTGGTACACAACAACACAATATGAAGGCCTCATTTCATCAAATTTTAACATTGAACCCATCAGAAGCTTAGAAACTCAAAGTGCATCAACCAACAATTAGTTAATCTGAATAGTCAGATCACTATCACCAGAACATTATGCTGAACCCAGAAACCTGCATCATCATTCAGAACTAGTTGCAACCTCAAGAATCATACATCATAATGTATATGCTACTTTAATGAACCCAACTTGCATGTATATGCTACTTCCTACAGCAAAACTTGTGTATACCTCCAAAACTACTTAATCATAAAAACTTCTGAATCAAATCTATACCAACCAGTAATATTTTGAACATCTACTATCAATTGCAGAGATCTAGATAGTCAGGAGTAAATATAACCCTTCTCACTTAATCAATCAATCAATCAGACACAAAATCCTTATGCATTGGGTTTTACTTTCAGATCTAAGAAGACTTCATTGACAAACAATAGTAAAACAACAACATTGAATAGATAGATCAGTGATTTCTGAACAACAGAATTTTCTTTTGCATACGCTATTTGGAAGAGTCAAACCTACGTGTATATGTGCCTTTACCAAGGTGAACAAAAATATAAATCTACAAATATTATCTTACAACTTTGTTGTTATTCCAGACTTTAGACATACCCAAATCATGATATTTAAAGAATAATACATTCGTAAACAATCACATCTAGCCCAACCAATATCAGATCATAAAATGATAATTCATTTCAGGTCTCATGATCCTAATCCAATATTGTATACAAGGTGAACAAAATATTTCAAATTATATCATAATAATAACCCTTGCAATGTAAAATATACCTCAGATAGAAGTATTCCTAAAGAGCCCTTTCACTTGCACACTTGGCCCTGTGATCTTCTCCTCCTTATATAGTTTTGGCCTTCCTTAATACCTCGGACCAAAACAACACTTAGAGCCTATGGTATTCTTGGTCAGGACAAAATAACAATTACTCCGCTCAATATTGCAGGCTAATACCATGGTATTGACCCTTGGTATTCTTTACTCTTGAATTGCCTTGATTTTCCAACCCATATGCAATTTTCCTCTTGTGAAAGTGTGTGCATACATATACTCTCTTTTTGTTTTGTGAACCTATGTGTATACATCGCTTTGTCATGCTAAACCTGTGTGTACAGCTTAAACCATCTGAAAACATCCTTTTCCTTCAACATCTTGATTCTAATTAGTAGACCTTTGTTCCAACTTCTTGTTCTTCTGTACCAATGCCCTATTACCTCTAAATTGACCTGTTACACTCTGAGTTTCCTTTTATCAAATCTAAGTTGCCATCAAGGACAACACCTGTATCATAATGCCAGCAGTTGAGGAAAGTATATCTATATCTGTTGCCTTCGAACTCAATTCAATGAATACCTGGATTGAGTGGAAGATTTTGGTAATCCTTGAAGGATTGTATGATCAATATGTTTACGTCATCGTGGAATTAAGAGGTAGGAGTACAAAGAGATAACCTGATTTTCATCTAAATGATGTAGACCACTTTCAAACCCAAAGGAATATATAACTAAGATCTAGTTTAATTGGCTAAATATAATGCCTTTGTTAATGATGACTAGAGAAAAGTGATATGAAAGTTTGATGGCCCAAATCCTGTGACAGTTTGGCTCCAATACATTCAAGAAGATGAATGATCCAGGTGGATATTTGTGGCCACTCACCTATTCCACTTGGACCTCCAGTTGGTTTCATCATTTTCGTTGATTATAGCACAATTTACTACTTTTAGTAGCTTTTCAGGTCCTGAACATCCAAAATGGTTTTGACCCCCTAAATTATGTTTTTTCTAGCTCCACAATAGGCGCATAGCCATAGGAAGGGACTTCCTACAAATAATATAGTACTCAAATAGATCTTTCTAAAAAGGTATTGTATGCGCCAAATATAGATCATATAACCGAGTTACAACCTTGAGAAGTGCGCTATCCAACTAACCCAAACAACGCCCACAAATTATTGGTGTTCCATCTCCTAAGGTAGGAGCTTTCATTGTTTACAGTTACCCTTTATTTTTCAATAATTAAACTTCCCTTGAGTCTCATTGTGTGATGCTCCTAGTGAAGCGGTAATATTAAGTAAAAACAGTAATTTAATTGTGAACCAAAAACCCTGTTGGGTAAATTATAATAACTCTGTTGTTATTACTTTTAATTACTATGATAAATTGATTGTGCTATCACTGTTTAATTAAGTATGTGATTAATTGTTGATTAGCAACTGTTGAGGTAGTTGTAACAAGAGAAAACCTAACTACCTCCATGAGACAGTTGAGACCCCAGAGGGAAAAGGGGGAATGCCAAGTCTGGTTAGGATCAGATGGCAAAGTATGATGATGAGCTATGTCTGGTAGAGACCAGATAGCCAGTGCTTGGAAGTGAAAGGCTTCCTGAATCCGCTACGTCTGGTTAGGATCAGATAGCGTGACTCTGGTATAACCAGGGAGTTTGCAGTCAGTAAAGATCTGCAAGAGTGCTTGGGGGTGGAAGATCGAGGAGGATCTTCCTACGGTCGGGAGGTTGACAAGCGCTACAAAAAGGTTTGCTACTGTTCAGGTACGGCTTGCTAAAAACATCTAAGAATTCATTTAAAACTGTGTAATTCTTCTAAGGTCTTTTGATATGCAAGTAAAGGTGATGAGGAAATCTTTAAACAATCTTTAAAGAAAGAACCTAATCTCTGCGCAACCGGCAGAGTTTGGAGCCGGACCTTTCAAACATAGGTTAACAGTGCAAACATGTCGGTCAAACCTCTGTAACATAAGTTATAGAAAGAACACAAAACAGGAAAGTATACTGTGTTATCATCTTCTATAATTTTCAGATGAAAAGAGCAAGAAACCAACACTGTGCGTAAGAGACATGTGAATATATGTAAAGCATTACTGTGTACTCATCTTCTATAATTCCAGATGGAATAGAGCAAGAAAAACATCATTGCGCATGAGTGATATGTAAATATATGAATCAAACCGAGAACAATAGAAATCATTTAGACCTTTTATCAATATAGAGATAGGAAAAGAACATTCCACCATTTACGGAGCAGAGCAAATAGCTCGCAGTAGTAAACCATTTACATTGTAAGTTTCCAACTTTTAAATGTATATATATATATACAGAAAGAAAACAAGATAGTCGGCCAGATATGCCCTAGCCCCGAGGAATGGAGGAAGGGCCGAGGCCGACCTGCATGCACAGCAGCTATTATCAGAAGCCCCGGCTCTTAAAGGAATCGCCGAAAACGGGCTATAATATTGATAGCCGGCGGGGGCTTAACTGATAGAAACATTTACATAGAAAGATTAACCGTGGAAAGACAAGTATACATAAACATATGGAAACGAAATGAACAGAGACAAGCATTCAAAACTTATATTCATAATAAAAGTTGCAGAGAGGGCAGCAAGCCCGGTAGACAACGTTTACACAGCACCGGAGCCAAATAAAGGTCTTTGTACAAAACTCCAATGTTAACTTTTAAGTTAAGCTTAAAACCGAGAACGGAGTCATTTAAACAAACATTGATCAATCTGAGGAACTTGTCCGAATATATTAACAACAGATCACAATGAGGTATCAAGTGAATAATACAGGGCATCCCGCGCCTCTTAATGGAGGTTCCCGCCTGAGGGCTGGCGGGGAGACCCAACTTTTAATAAACAACTGAATCCGAAGGGAAGCATGGGTTTTCCCATGGGGAGTAACCCCGGTGTATGGCGGAAGAGTTCCGTAGCTTGAGCAGACCAACATCCTGTTTCAGACGGTCAGCGGCTCAGCCGTTACGACAGAAACGCCAACAAGCCACGACTCTAATACATAACAATAAAACAACAGAAACCCTTACCTGGACGGGCTGGCAGAAAGTCAGAAGGGTCTTCCATGGCTGCGGGTGCAACAACCGGCCTTGCCGCTGGTTTAACAGACAGATTTGCCTCCTGCAAAAATCAGATAAACTGAGACACATTAGAATAGTATCATCATATCTATAAACTCATAAAAAAACCGAAGAAGAGACTGTATACAAGTCTGGTAGAATCATAACAAAAAAACTAAAGACGTTAAGCTCGAAACACCTGTGAGAGCATGAGTATTGAAACAGAAGAGCGGAGAGCTTGAACCAAGGTTATGCCGATACCTGTTCCGGAGCTGGAGGGCGAAGTTGTTCCGCAGAACACCCGGTTGCTTGGAGGTGAGAAACTCTGTGTGAGCCTGGGCGCCATGAAACTATGAGTGACAGAGGCGCTCGGCAGTAAAAAGAGTAACAAAACTTAGAAGTAACCACGCAGAAGATATTTAAAGTACCCACCATCCTAAGGTTTGATCGCAGCCCTCAATTTGGGCAGGCTCTCTCCCACTGTTCGATCGCCAAGGAATGAACCGGGAATAGGCGATGAATTGGTAAGTTCGACACCGCCATACTGTGCAGAGTACCGAGCACGTGGAGGTCGCATTGCAAGCCGGAGGCTGGCCATTCATCAAGCCAGATGGACGATGCTACGCAGGCCAGCTAGTGAGGCAGCAGAGCCGGACGGGACTTGCGGCTTCGGCCTGCCTCGGTGAAGCAACCAGCACGTATATAGACGGAAACTGCCATAATCATTTAAGACTGAAGTGCCACCCAAAACCCTTACGTACTTACCATTTATTTCCGAGATTTATATAAGTCAACTTTGAAATAATCGCCTATGAACCATGGGGGGGATAAGGTTAGAGCCATAATCTTATGTCGACTTGTATGAGCGGATTATAGAACCAATCATAACATAGGAACAGATATACATATATAAAGTTTCCTCATAGAAATGTTTGCAAATGATAAGGTTATAATATGATTACAATATGCAGAACTAATGAATGTTTATTTATTCATATGTTTATATGATGGTTTTGTTTAAAAATTTTTTTACTTGTGTATTGGTATGTGACAAGTGGTATCAGAGCCCAGATTACAACTCTGGACCTCGGGCTAATTTTAATAGAGACAGCAATGTAAAGTAGCCTCCTAACAAGCCAGTAAGGAGTATATCGAAATATAGAAAAATTACATCTGTTAAATGAGCTAATTTTGTTCAGGTGACAGCGGGATGAGGAGAACCAGTAGCGCTCCTCATGGAAATTTGGATCGACCAGATAATGTTGCCCACCCTCAGGGAAATCCTGAGATATGGGTACAACTGGGAGAGGAGGGCCGCAACACTGATTTGGCAATATTGAGGACAGTCCAGGAGCTGAAGGACGAAATGGCCCGTTTGCGTGAGGACAACGCAAGACTAAACATGGAACAAGAGAGGATTCTGAAAAGTTTATCTGATAAGCAACATCAACAGAGGTCTCATCCTAGGCCTGAGCAGACCCGAGTATCAGATGAACAAAGCTATCACACTGAACAGGAGGAAGCAGAGGAAAGGGCGGAAGCACGAGGAGAAAAGTTTGTTAACGCTTCGGAATATCAAACTCCAAAGAAACCACGGATAGAACTATAGGGAGAGTTTCGGAAGATTAAACCACCTCATTTCGATGGGGAATCAGAAGAAGCTACAGAGGCCTGGCTAATCAACATGAATAAGTATTTCCAAGTATACGAGTATGATCACCATCTTAAGGCACGATTGGCCTTCTTCCAGCTACAGGCCGAGGCTACATTATGGTGGGAAGAAGTCAAGATGGTGTGGGGAGTGAGTGAGCAAGATGTGACTTGGGAGACTTTTCAAAGATATTTCAAAGAAAAGTACCTGACAGAACGCTTCTATGATGAGAAAGCACGAGAGTTTCATGATCTGCGGCTGGGACAGCAGACCATAGATGAGTTCATAACTAAATTCACATCTCTGCTTCATTCACATCTCTGCTTCACTACGTACCATATATTAGAGAGGAAAAAGATAAGGTGTAGCGGTTTGTTAGTAGCCTACCTCAGGCTATGCGAGAAAGAATCGAATTTGATAATCCGAAAACGATGGACGAAGCAATTCGGAAGGCTAGAATATGTTATCAGCAGAACAAACAAAAAGGAGAAAATTCTGGAAGACGTTGGGCAGATAAAAAGGGCAGTAGGGTGACCATAGGAGTTAAGGGAACTCGCAGCAATCTTCACAAGGGATTCTCGAAAGGGAACAACAATAGAAATCCATCCAGAAATCAGATCAGATTTAAGCCACCTGCTGAATCTAAATACAGTGAACAGCCGGTTAGAGCTGATAATGAGGGCACAGTTAGGCCACCGGTTCAGTGCTGGGGTTGTGGCGGACCTCATTATATTAAAAATTGCCCCCACCGGAAGGAAAGCGATCAGGTGTCCCAGATTTACGAAGCCTCCACAGTGGGAGACGTGGCTCGGTCCATACCCAGAATAAATGCCGCACTCGAGGATCGACAAGCAGATTACCAGCCAACAATGATAGAGTTTGAAGGTAAGATCCTTGATCGAACTGTTTCCATTTTAGTAGACCCAGGAGCTACTTTAAGCTACGTAAGTCCCAAAGTTGTGGAGAGCTGTAGTTTGCAAACTGTTAAGTTTAAGAATCCCTGGTTGGTACAGCTTGCCACTGGGGCCAAAAGACGAGTGCTGGCTAAGGTCAGCAACTGTCCATTAAGGTTAGCCGGTCAGACAGTAATAACAGAATTGAATGTACTACCTCTTGGTTCATATGATGTGCTAATAGGAATGGATTGGCTGGAAAAGCGGTGGTCTATAATAAACTGCAAGACAAAAACAATCTCTTATCGAGATGAACTGGGAAAAGAAAAAGAAATCCAAGGTATCCAAAAACTAGTGCAGGTCCGACCAATTATGGCTTCATAGCTAGCTAAAAGTGTCCGGAAGAAATGTCAAATATATGCAGTACAAGTGGGGTATGCTAGATCTGAAGACAAAATTACAACCGTGGAAAGTATACCAGTTGTGCGAGATTTTGCAGATGTATTTCCAGAAGAAATACCAGGGCTGCCGCCCAAAAGAGATTTGGATTTCACCATAGAATTGATACCCGGTGCAGCCCCAGTATCCCGAGCACCATACTGGATGAGTGTGCCGGAATTAACTGAGTTAAAGATGCAGCTGCAAGAGTTATTGGACAAAAAGTATATTCATCCCAGCGTATCCCCTTGGGGAGACCCTGTGCTGTTTGTTAGGAAAAAGGATGGAACTCTCCGTATGTGCATAGATTATAGACAGCTGAATAAATTGACAGTTAAAAACAAATATCCACTACCCCGCATTGATGAACTATTTGATCAAGTGAAGGGGGCGACAATCTTCTCAAAGATCGACTTGAGGTCGGGCTATCATCAGATCAGAATTAAGGATGAGGACATAGCCAAAACAGCTTTTTGAACTCGTTATGGGCACTACGAGTTCGTGGTACTGCCATTTGGGTTGACCAATGCACCTGCGACATTTATGTGCTTGATGAACAAGGTATTTCATCAGTACCTAGACAAATTTGTGTTAATCTTTATTGATGATATACTTATATACTCCCGGAATATTAAAGAGCATGAGGAGCATCTCAGAGTAGTGTTGCAAACACTACGGGAGCATCAGCTATATGGTAAACTTAGCAAATGTGAATTTTATAAAGAACAGATCCAGTATTTGGGACATATCATTACAAAAGAAGGTATAGCTGTGGACCCCGAAAAGATCAAAACTATAATGGAATGGCCAATACCCAAGGACGTGGCAGATATTAGATCTTTTATGGGGCTGGTTGGATATTATCGGCGGTTTGTGGAAGGCTTTTCCAGGATTGCATACCCCATCACCTCTTTGCAAAAGAAGGGAAAGATATTCAAGTGGACAGCAGATTGTCAACGAAGCTTTGAACAACTCAAAAACTTGCTCACCACTGCACCTGTGCTGAGTGTTGCAGACCCAGAAAAGGAATATGTTATTTGCACAGATGCAAGCAAGAGGGCGTAGTGGGGGTGCTAATGCAAGAGGGGAAAGTGATCGCATACGAATCCAGAAAATTGAAGGAGCATGAGCAGAAGTATTCTGCCTATGATCTGGAATTAACTGCAGTGGTTCATGCGCTGAAGATGTGGCGCCATTATTTGGTGGGAAGAAAATTCTTGCTAATGACCGATCACCACAGCTTAACTAGCTACTTTAGTCAACCAACCTTAAACGCTAGGCAAGCAAGGTGGGTGGACTTTTTGGGGAATTTCGATTTTGAAATTAAGCACCTGAAAGGAAAAGAGAACAGGGTAGCTGATGCACTAAGTCGAAAAGTGCATTGCATTTATGAAATTGGTATTAGTGAAGGACAGTCCACCCTTGACAAAGAAATTAAAGAGGCCGCTGCACAAGATCGAGTTTACTTACAAAAGAAGCAGCTGGTGCAGAATTTAAACACTCATATAATACAACAAGGGTACGATTTGAATGCAGCCAGAATTCTGTGTTACCAGAAAAGAATTTACATACCCAATCAGAGCAGTATCAAGGAAAAGATTCTGGATGAATACCACAAAAGCCCTTATGTGGGACATCCGGGCTATCAAAAATTAATTACCTCGCTTCGGAAGGAGTATCATTGGTCGAGCATGAAAAGAGACGTGGTAGAGTATCTGGCGCGATGCTTAGAATGTCAACAGGTTAAGGCTGAGCATCAACACCTTGCAGGTTTGCTACAGCCTTTACCCATACCAGAA
Organism: Pinus tabuliformis; assembly: GCA_031772625.1. Lineage (NCBI taxonomy): Eukaryota > Viridiplantae > Streptophyta > Pinopsida > Pinales > Pinaceae > Pinus > Pinus tabuliformis. The sequence goes on from CM062818.1 coordinate 589,476,021, forward strand.
TGGAAGTGGGAGACTATTACCATGGACTTTATTACGGGGTTGCCAAAGTCCAAAAAGAACAATGACTCTATAATGGTTGTGGTAGACAAGCTCAGCAAATCAGCGCACTTCATACCGGTTCAATCTACATATCGTGCAGCTCAAATCGCAAATGTTTTCATGCAGAATGTATTCAAACTCCACGGGCTGCCAAAAACTATAGTATCCGACCGCGATGTCAAATTCACATCAGCCTTTTGGAAGACCTTGTTTGAAGGTCTGGGGACTCAATTAAATTTCAGCACCGCCTATCATCCGCAAACTGACGGGCAGACTGAACGGGTGAATCAGGTGGTGGAGGACATGCTGAGGTCATATGTGATGCAACAACCTACCCGATGGGAGGAGTACTTACACCTTGTGGAGTTTTCCTATAACAATGGATATCATGCATCCTTGCGGATGAGTCCATTCGAGGTACTTTACGGCCGGAAATGCCGTACGCCATCTAGCTGGGGTGGACCAGAAGACAAACTCATGCTGGGTCCAGAAATTTTGGAAGAAATGGAAGCCATGGTCAAGAGAGTCCGAGCTAATTTAAAAACAGCTCAAGACAGGCAAAAAAATTTTGCAGATCGGAAAAGAACCTTTAAAGAATATCAGGTGGGCGAACATGTATATGTCAGAATCCGAGCAAGGAGAAGTACTCTCCAATGGAATACTTGTGCCAAATTGGCACCTCGCTTTTGTGGGCCCTTCCAGATTTTAGCACGAGTAGGGCCGATAGCTTATCAGCTAGCCCTACCCAGCCATATCCGAGTCCATAATGTTTTCCATGTATCTGTTTTAAAGAAATATGTATATGACCCTAGGCACATAATAAGTTGGCAGGACATTCAGGTAAGAAGATGCTGAAAGATAAACATAAAATAAAAATGAAATGTTGGAAAACAGCTAACCTGAATATTATGTGTTTCAGGTGGAACCGAAAGGAGAGTTCCTGGTCGAGCCAGTGAACATATTAGATCGGAGAAGAGTCGAGCTGCGGAAAAAAGGTCATCAACCGGGTTAAAGTGCAGTGGCAGCACTTTGGACCAGAGGAGGCCACCTGGGAAGATGAGTAGAGTATGAAAGAAGCTTATCCCAGATTGTTTCTGGGTGAACAGCAACATCGGGACGATGTTGAGCTTCAGGAGGGGGAGATTTGATGCTCCTAGTGAAGCGGTAATATTAAGTAAAAACAATAATTTAATTGTGAACCAAAAACCATGTTGGGTAAATTATAATAACTCTGTTGTTATTACTTTTAATTACTATGATAAATTGATTGTGCTATCACTGTTTAATTAAGTATGTGATTAATTGTTGATTAGCAACTGTTGAGGTAGTTGTAACAAGAGAAAACCTAACTACCTCCATGAGATAGTTGAGACCCCAGAGGGAAAAGGGGGAATGCCAAGTCTGGTTAGGATCAGATGGCAAAGTATGATGATGAGCTATGTCTGGTAGAGACCAGATAGCCAGTGCTTGGAAGTGAAAGGCTTCCTGAATCCGCTATGTCTGGTTAGGATCAGATAGCGTGACTCTGGTATAACCAGGGAGTTTGCAGTCAGTAAAGATCTGTAAGAGTGTTTGGGGGTGGAAGATCGAGGAGGATCTTCCTACGGTCGGGAGGTTGACAAGCGCTACAAAAAGGTTTGCTACTGTTCAGGTACGGCTTGCTAAAATCATCTAAGAATTCATTTAAAACTGTATAATTCTTCTAAGGTCTTTTGATATGCACGTAAAGGTGATGAGGAAATCTTTAAACAATCTTTAAAGAAAGAACCTAATCTCTACGCAACCGGCAGAGTTTGGAGCCGGACCTTTCAAACATAGGTTAACAGTGCAAACATGTTGGTCAAACCTCTGTAACATAAGTTATAGAAAGAACCCAAAATATTAAAGTATACTGTGTTATCATCTTCTATAATTTTCAGATGAAAAGAGCAAGAAACCAACACTGTGCGTAAGCGACATGTGAATATATGTAAAGCATTACTGTGTAATCATCTTCTATAATTCCAGATGGAATAGAGCAAGAAAAACATCATTGCGCGTGAGCGATATGTAAATATATGAATCAAACCGAGAACAATAGTAATCATTCAGACCTTTTATCAATATAAAGATAGGAAAAGAACATTCCACCATTTACGGAGCAGAGCAAATAGCTCGCAGTAGTAAACCATTTACATTGTAAGTTTCCAACTTTTAAATGTATATATATATATATATATATATATATATATATATATATATATATATATATATATATATAGAAAGAAAACAAGATAGTCGGCCAGATATGCCCTAGCCCCGAGGAATGGAGGAAGGGCCGAGGCCGACCTGCATGCACGACAGCTATTATCAGAAGCCCCGGCTCTTAAAGGAATCGCCGAAAACGGGCTATAATATTGATAGCCAGCGGGGGCTTAACTGATAGAAACCTTTACATAGAAATATTAACCGTGGAAAGACAAGTATACATAAACATATGGAAACGAAATGAACAGAGACAAGCAATTCAAAACTTATATTCATAATAAAAGTTACAGAGAGGACAGCAAGCCCGGTAGACAACGTTTACAGAGCACCGGAGCTAAATAAAGGTCTTTGTACAAAACTCCAATGTTAACTTTTAAGTTAAGCTTAAACCGAGAACGGAGTCATTTAAAAAAACATTGATCAATCTGAGGAACTTGTCCGAATATATTAACAACAGATCACAATGAGGTATCAAGTGAATAATATAGGGCATCCCGCGCCTCTTAATGGAGGTTCTCGGCTGAGGGCTGGCAGGGAGACCCAACTTTTAATAAACAACTGAATCCGAAGGGAAGCATGCGTTTTCCCATGGGGAGTAACCCCGGTGTATGGCGGAAGAGTTCCGTAGCTTGAGCAGACCAACATCCTGTTTCAGACGGTCAGCGGCTCAGCCGTTACCACAGAAACGCCAACAAGCCACGACTCTGATACATAACAATAAAACAACAAAAACCCTTACCTGGACGGGCTGGCAGAAAGTCGGAAGGGTCTTCCACGGCTGCGGGTGCAACAACCGGCCTTGCCGCTGGTTTAACAGCCGGATTTGCCTCCTGCAAAAATCACATAAACTGAGACACATTAGAATAGTATCATCATATCTATAAACTCATAAAAAAACCGAAGAAGAGACTGTATACAAGTCTGGCAGAATCATAACAAAAAAACTAAAGACGTTAAGCTCGAAAAACCTGTGAGAGCATGAGTATTGAAACAGAAGAGCGGAGAGCTTGAACCAAGGTTATGCCGATACCTGTTCCGGAGCTGGAGGGCGAAGTCGTTCCGCAGAACACCCGGTTGCTTGGAGGTGAGAAACTCTGTGTGAGCCTGGGCGCCATGAAACTATGAGTGACAGAGGCGCTCGGCAGTAAAAAGAGTAACAAAACTTAGAAGTAACCACGCAGAAGATATTTAAAGTACCCACCATCCTAAGGTTTGATCGCAGCCCTCGATTTGGGCGGGCTCTCTCCCACCGTTCGATCGCCAAGGAATGAACCGGGAATAGGCGGTGAATTGGTAAGTTCGAGACCGCCAGACTGTGCAGAGTACCGAGCACGCGGAGGTCGCATGGCAAGCCGGAGGCCGGCCGTTCATCAAGCCAGATGGACGATGCTACGCAGGCCAGCTGGTGAGGTAGCAGAGCCGAACGGGACTTGCAGCTTCGGCCTGCCTCGGTGAAGCAACCAGCACGTATATAGACGGAAACTGCCATGATCATTTAAGACTGAAGTGCCACCCAAAACCCTTACGTACTTACCATTTATTTCCGAGATTTATATAAGTCAACTTTGAAATAAAAGCCTATGAACCATGGCGGGGATAAGGTTAGAGCCATAATCTTATGTCGACTTGTATGAGCGGATTATAGAACCAATCATAACATAGGAACAGATATACATATATAAAGTTTCCTCATAGAAATGTTTGCAAATGATAAGGTTATAATATGATTACAATATGCAGAACTAATGAATGTTTATTTATTCATATGTTTATATGATGGTTTTGTTTAAAAATTTTTTTACTTGTGTATTGGTATGTGACACATTGTAACATAGTTTAGAGGAATGTAGCCACCACATCTCTTGTTAGAGATAAGCTACTATAGCCTGATATAGTTTATTTCCATTCTATATGTAAGCATCTTTTAGTTCTTTGATATTAACAAAATGAATATTTATTTATGTTGCATCTCTTTATTTATGTTTATATATGTATTTCTTTTCATTACTACATAAGTCCAAATCAGTGGTGTCAGAGAAATCTGCTCTTTCTCTATTTTTTGTGCATATCCCTAATGAGGTCGGGGTATAAGGATTTAGGTATCCAACTGGTTGAACCTCTACAATACTGACATCACTGACCCTGATGTCCTACCATGGTGGAAGAAAATAAATAAAAGGGAGAAGGATATCCCTTCAAAATATTTCTCAAAGAGGCCCTCACGGGACAAATGAACATGATGATGAAAATTTTTTCCCAAATCCTTCGGTGGATGCCCACAAGCATAAGATCTTCATTCGACAACCACTCTGGAGCCACCACTCCCTTTAAGGTACAAGTCAAGTTTTACATTCCCATATCTGAAGGCTAGATAGATGCAAATGCTATAGATAGATGGTTCAATCTGTTTGAAGGATATTCTTCAGTTCATAATTTTTCTAATAGGCAAAATATTACTTTTTCACTACTCAAAGTTGCTGCCCAAGTTAAGGACTTTTGGGAAGCCTACTATGAGTAGAAGAACGAGAAGGAGCCGTCAGTGTTTTTAGCCACATCCACTTGGAATTATTTCTGAGATGCCATCAACGAATAGTATTACCCTGTCACGAGCTATGGTGACAAGTTCATACAATGGACTACCCTGCAGTAATAAAGTGATCAAGATGTGAAAGAGCTGATGAATCTTTTCCATACCCTATGCACAAAGTTGGGTATCAAAGATATTGAAAAACATCTCATGCTCAAGTACTATGGTCTTTTGCACAAATACATTGGAGTTCCTGGAAATCTCTTCGCTTGGTGCATCATACCGATATGTTGCCATTATTGAGTAGAAATTCAAGAAAAAGAAGTGACACTTTGGATCTCTGAACCTAAAGTAGAGGAAAGACTCCCAATCCACAAAGCAAAAGGAAAATCCAGCTCGCGACCTCCTAGGAAAACTCCTTGAAGCTGCAAGACGAATAATGAGAATGCAAAGAAGGACACCTAAAAGTGGTGTGAGTTCCGTAAAATTCCCACTCATGACATGAATTAATGTTGTGCAAAGCAAGTGTTAGTGGACAAGCTAAAAGACTTAGAGATAGATGCATGCCCTAATTCCTAGGCAGAACCTGACAAGGGAACCAATAAGATAAATTAGATCATTAATGTAGAACCCAGTGTGATGGTACCCACCACCAAGCTCCAAAAGGTGGAACCTAGGTCTCTAGAGGAGCGGGAGTGCCTCCTCCACTTCTAGATATGGGTAAAGGGGTCACCGTTGCAGTTTATCATTAATAGTTGGAGCCAGAAGAACATGATCTCAGCCAAGGTCATTAAGAGATTGAACCTTCCAATAATGTTGCACTAACAACTATACACAATTGGGTGGCTCCACCAAGGGTGAGATATTTGTGTCTACCAACAATGTTACCTTCCTTATATCATCAAACCCTTTGTAGATGAGATGTTGCATGATGTTTCCCCTCTGGAAATCTATGATGTTTTATTAGGTCAGCCATACCTATGGAAGTGTCATGTAGTATATGAATCCAGAACTCGTCTTATTATTATTACTTTGAGTCATAAATGGTACATAATACCTGAGGTAGCATCGCTTATCATTTTTTATTTGATCTCTACTAAATAATGTTATAAGATCATTTCCTAGACTAGAAAATTTTTCTTCCTTATGATTCACCCTCAGAGCAAGACAAAGATTGTGGCCACATCCATAGCATCCAGATAGGGCTCCTCTGCATGGTAGCAGCAAATGGACAAGTTTGTGGAGGATTACAGGGACATGCTCACCTCACCCACATGGGTATCTATACACTATCAGGTCAGGGACTCCATTGTTTTCACCTCAGGTGTGTCACTACCTAATGGACCGATCTACCGATGCTCTGTTATGAAGAATGATGAAATCAGGAAGCAGATTCAGGAGTTTTTGCATAAACGACACATCAAGCCAACTTCATCACCCTGTGAGAGCCCAATCATGTTGGTATAGAAGAATACCAAAACCTAGAGGCTTTGTAGTGACTATTAGACAATGAATAAGATGACTTTCTAGAATAGGAATCCAATCCCGGGGATTGATGAACTTATGGACCCGCTAAAGGGGCTCAAATATTTTAGTAAAAATGATTTGAATTCCAGTTATCACTAAGTACCAATCAAACCCTTTGATGTGTGGAAGATTGCCTTCAAACCGAAGGAGGGAATTTTCGAATGGTTGATCATCCCTTTTGGGTTGACAAATTCCCATGCAACCTTCATGATGCTGGAACATGCCATATTGCATCCCTTCATCAACTCGTTCATGGTAGTGTATTTGGACAACATCTTAATCTTCAGCCAAAGTTGGGAAGAGAACAAGCACCATATTTAGCAGGTCCTCCAAACCCTGCAAAAATAAAAATTGTGTGCGAATTTGGAGAAATGCAATTTTGGTATGATCTAAGTTCAATATTTGGGGTACATTATTGATCAAAAGGGTGTGCATGTGGACCAAGCCAGGATACAAGTTATTCAGTATTGGCTAGACCCAATGACTCTAACGGAGCTCTTTAGCTTTCTAGGTCTTACCAAATATTATCACAAGTTCATGTTGGGATTATCTCATATCACTTTTCCTTTCAGTAAAGACACCAAGATTAGAGCGAAAAAAAACCCTTTTGGTTTGAATCCCAATAGAAGGAATTTGTTGAGTTGAATCATCACCTCTACTTTGCACCAGTGCTCACATTACCATACATGTAACAACCATTCAAAATTGAGATAGATGCCTCTGACTATGATATTGGTGCAGTTATTAACTAGTAGGGGAATCTGGTAACATATCACAGTGAGACACTTTCAAACACGATCTGAAAGTATCCCACCTATGACAAAGAGATGTATTCCATTATGCAAGCTTGTTGATAATGGAAGAATTACATTATGGGGAAGGAAACAGTGATCCACATAGACCACAGACCCCTGTAGTTCACACATACATAAGGAAAGTTGTAGAATGATATCCATCATAAATGGTAAACATATATGCAATAGCTCCACTTAAACATTAACTACAACAAAGGTAGCACCAATAATATTGTTACCTAACTTAGCTGACCGCTAGTTATGGCATTGACCACTGTGCTTAACTCTTATGGACATAATATTTTGGGATGGATGCATGTTTGCAAAAGTGATTTAGAATTCGATAACACATACTAGATGCTCCTGGAAGGAAAACAAGTTCTAGAATTTCACCTAAAAGATGCACTATTATTCCATGTAGGACACCTTTGTGTTCCTTCAAGTGAGCATGCCAAGATGATTTTGGAGGCACACTACAGTCAAGTTACTAACCATTTTGCGGTATAAAAAACAATGGCAGTGCTGCAAAAGTATTTTTATTGGTTGTACCCTTGACAGGATGTTGGGAAGTAAATAAGATCTTGCACTACATGTGTCATTTCCAAACCTACAGTCAAGAAGCAAGGCTTGTATAATCCTCTTCATATTCCTAGCCAACCTTAGGAATTCCTCTCCATGGATTACATGTTGGACCTTCCTTCTACCAAGCAACATAATGACTATGCTTTCATGGTCATCAATAGATTCTCTAAGGTGGCCATTATGGTGGTGTTATAGCCCATTTTGTCACATCTGATCAATGAGCCTCTTAATGGGATCAATCATCATCCTATTTCCCCTTGTCACCATCTTGCACAAAGCCCTAAGAATGTACCTTTCATTTCCCAGAATTTCAGCCCTAAATTACATCATCTGAGCCAGTTTGAGGACCAACGCTCCGTGTAAGCCTACTGTGGTGCATTGACCTACAGGTTGCTCCACTATGGCCTGTGATTGTCACCAGTAGGTTTCTCCCCTTTGCAACTACATTCATTCTATAAATCCAAGAGAACGATCGGGATTTCAAAATCTTCCTCTTCTAGGAATTTCTAGAATGTCTCAACTACTTATCTTGGATAAAACATTTGAATCATATCCTTCTAAACATTGGAGTTTTAACTACTTATCCTTTTATCATATCCCTCCATAAACGGTGGATCTCTTACCCTAGATTGGTAATTGGATAGGAAATCCCAACTTACCCTACTTCTCTATATATTCACAACCTTCTATGTGGTTGGGGGTTTGCTTTTGGAGAGTGATTCATCACTTATGCTGTTGTAGTGTGTGGTTATTATCTCATTCACTTAGGGCAATTAGAGGTGTATATTGTGACAAGGAAAGGACAAGTCAACAACTTGGAGGAGCTCTTCTACAATATCAACTGCTACTTATGGTTGTAATCTCCTTCCATTTATATTAATGCAAAGAATTTATTATTTTCCTATATGGGATGTTTTTATTTCATGTATTTAAATACCATGTTGATCTATTCGATGAGGTATTTATATGGTACTGCATAGACCTCGTAGTTTCTTGGATTGTGTTATCTGACTATGTAGGTTCTAATTTTCGAATTAAGAGTTGGAATTGGAACTTCCAAGATAAAGAAGGATAAAAGTGTGCGAAGGATTCCAAGTAGGCCTCACTCTGTCATTTATTTAATTTAAGGAAAATAATTGTGTCCCTTATATCTCCATTGTTCTAGGTTATCCACCAACTTAGGGGAGATACTTTTGTCCTCAATCGTAAATCCCATATAACAGGTGGCCTACAAATCGAGTATCATAGAAGAAGCCACTTCCAAAATATTCTTTGAACAAGTGTGGGCATACTTTGGGATCCCACAGTCCATTATCTCAAATCAAGACAGTAGGTTCCTAAGTACATTATGGTCAAGCCTCTGGTCATTGTTGGATACCAAGCTCACTAAGTCCATAGCCTTCCACCCCCAAACTGATGCAAAAATAGAGGTCGTCAATAGGATAATCGTGCACTTCCTCTGGATGTACAACTCTTAGCATCCATGCACATAGGATGAAAGCCTCCCCTATGTCGATCATAGCTACAATAGAGTTCTCCTTAAATCAATTGGCCACATCCCCTTTCACGAGGGGTTGAGATTCTAACCACTATGTCCCATTGATGTTTCCATACAACTTGCAACTACTCAAGAAGATTCAACTCATGATCACTTCTGTAGTTGATAGAGCTACCAACTTCATTAAATGTATTTAACACATGCACTAGCAGGTTCATGACATATTAGAAAGACAAAATTTGAAGTACAAACAACATCATGATCAACATCGGGTGCCACAAAAGTTCCATGTGTGTGACAAAGTTTGGTTACATTTGCAGAAGGAGTGCCTTGCTGGGGCTCACTGCAAGCTTCATCCACACCGCTATGGGCCTTAAACCATCATTAAGGTTGTAGGATACAAGATTTTTGAGCTTAGCATTCCATTTTTCCTTGACCTGCACCGAGTATTCAATGTGGATAGGTTTCGGCCATACTTTTCCCCATTTCTCGACACATTAGACATTATTGATCAACTTACACCAACAAAGCTCAACCCAAGCTCTATAAAACATGACATGACTAATAATATCATTGACACATAGATCAATAACACACAACACTAGAGGATCCAGCTATATTGAGTTGTCAAAGTGGGCCAACTCCTTCACCAAGGCAAGTGGCTCGCGAGGGACCAGGTTCAATAGAAATTTCCTCACCTTATGGAGGCTCTGCACGCAATGGGGACCATTGCTTCCTAAGGGGGGAGGACTGATCAAGGTGGATATTGGTAGCCACCTACATATTCCACCTTGACCTCGATCTAGTTTCATCAGTTTTCATGATTATAGAAAAAATTGCTATTTTTAGTAGCTTTTCGGGTCCTAAACTTCTAGAGCTGTATTGACTGCCTAAACAAAGTTTTTTTGAGATCCACTGCATGCCTGAAACTATCAATAAGGGCTTGACACAAATATTGTGGTACTCAGAGAGACCTTTATAACAAGGTATCATATGCACCAAACAGAGATCATATGACCAAGTTATGACCCCGGGAAGTTGGTTGTCCAACTAACCCCAAAGGCACCCAGAAACTCTTGGTGTTCCATCTCCTAGATTTATGCTTTTGGATGTTTGGTGTTTTCCTTTTTTGTTCAATAATAAAAATTCCCTTGAGCCTCATTATAACATAGTTCAGAGGCATGTAGCTACCACATCTCTTCTCAGAGATAAGCTACCATCACCCAAGCTAGTTTATTTCTGTTTTGTATGTAAGCATGTTTCAGTTCTTTGATATTAATTAAATGAAGATTTATTTCTACTGCATCTATATTTTTATGTTTATATCTATATTTTGCTTCATTCCTTCATTATTCTATATCAATGAAAGTTCAATTTTCTGAAGATAGGAAGAAGAGGAGGAGCCATGTAGCTACTTGAAGATCTCCATGAAGGACTTTTCACTACAGAATTGATGAAGACACACTAGAAAGCTTCCCATTTGAAAGGAAGTAAAACAATCTCCTTTATTATTTAGAGGGAGTAGGAAGTATCCTTAAATGTTTGAAAATGAGCAAGGATCAATTCCCCAATCAAGAGGGAATGACGATCTTCTCTCTAGGTTGAGAGAGAGTGATGTTAAAGACATCATATTCTCCATGTGTCATGCAATAGACTAGGACTAACCACTGTAAGTCTTAGTGAAGTTACTAGGAAGGAGAATGAAGGATTGGATAAGCATCTTAGATTGATACTCCTTGAGGATAAAGAATCCAAGATAGGAAGTATTATTGTTGACCATCACTCTTTGAGTATTGGACAGGTGTCTAAGACAAGAGTAGTTGAAGAGGATCGATATTCTTTGAGGATTGTAAATCCAATATAAGAATAGTCCTAAAAGGACATACCTAGTGAACATCTGAATGGGGTATGTACATTAAGAGGTAGTGTCTCACATCAAGCCTCCCAGCATTATGCCCTAGTATCAATAGATCTTATTGACTTAAGTCATTACCATGTTGACAAGGTTGGTTATGATGTTCATGCTTACAAGATGGCTTATCAATCCAAATCTTCTTATGGGAACTCTTCAGTTTGATAAAATACTTCTATGAGTGGTACAACTATGAATGCATCCCCAGTTAAGAGGGGGTGTTGGAAAATGTATCTAATTTTGGTCTTCATAGTTGTCATTGCAATCATTCTTTTATTTATATCTTATATAAGAAACAAAAGAAAAAATAAAAATTATTATTTTCCAGCATGATTTTCATGCTTCTTTTGACAAGGTTAAGCATGTTCTTCATGCTTATAGAGTTTTTCAAGACATAATAATTATCATCATGAGTCAAGAGAGTCAACATTACTTGTATATGCCCCATTTTAGCAAGTTGTAATATGTAAAATAATTTATTTTGAGTCAAGAAAGTCAAAGTAAGCCTCCAATCACAGGTCAACCCTACTAGTGAAGAAGTGATCCTAGAGTGGTATTCGACCTCATGGAAATCATATATATAGAATGAGATTCGAATCATTTGTACATATATTACATTTGCACAAGGACAAGTTCAATATAATGCAATCAAGAATAGGGAACCAAGATCGAAGGTCAACGAAGAAAGAAGAAGTCAAAGAAGAAAATATAAAATCTAATTTTGAGCTTGGATTCTCTCACATGTGTGAATTTTAGGGTTTTTACACCTGCTAGGATGCTGAAAATTGCAATTCCAAACTATACTTCTAAAATATAGGGTCAAAAATCTACTTTGACCAAGGATCTCGAAGTTTTACATTTTTTTACCTTATTTACTAAAGCTTGTATGAAGGAAGAATCTTTAGAGGGATGGCTTGGGGATTGGAGGAGGCCTTGACTTTGGATTTTTGGGTCTTGGTTTTCTCATTTGAACAAATTCAATATGAAGAGAAGATATTCTTTTAGGCTTTCCCCTTGGAGGTGTTTTTCCCTAGCTTGGAGCCTATATTTTGTGTGTTATGTCTTTTATGCTTTTTATGGTTTATGCTATTGATAATTATTTTATGAAGAGAATTTAGTAAAGAAAAAATGACGTTATCTAAATTTCACATGTAATTATTAACCATAAGGAGAATTGTTTAAATATATTCCCTAGTAGATTCTCCAACATTGACCCGCTCAAGGTTACCAAGTATTGTAGTAAGATCGATTTGAAGTTCGGAAACCACCAAGTCGTAATAGAACTAACTGGTCCATGGAAGACTAATTTCAAGTCTAACGAGGGCTTCTTGGAATGGTTGGTCATGCCCTTTGGGTTTATGAATGCCCCAACAACTTTCATGATGATAATGGCTGATATCTTGTGGAATTTCACCAAATATTGTGTGGTTGTATATTGACATGACATCCTCATCTTCAATAAGAGTTGAGAATAACACTTACAACATATTCTATAGGTCCTTCACAGTTAGTGATAACAAAATATATGTGCTAACTTGGAAAAATGTTCATTCGACATGGAAAAGGTCCAATACCTAGGTTACATTACTGATGATGAAGGTGTGCATTTGTATCTGGCAAAGATACAAGTCCTTCGAGATTGGTTTGAGCTAATGACTCTAACCAAGCTTCGGAGGTTCTTGGGCCTTGCTAACTTCTACTAAATATTTGGATTGGGGTTTCATTATATCATTTGGTCCTTAAGTCAAGTGATAAAGGGTGGAGAGAAATCAAAGGTTTTTTGATGTGAGTCACCACAAAATGCCTTTGATGAGCTGAAACATTGGCTTTCTCTATAATAGTCATCACCCTACAGGACCTTCAATAGCCATTTGGTATTGAGAGATATGCCTCTGACTATCCTATTGGTTTGGTAGTAATTCATAAATGACATTTAATGGCTTATCACAATGAAACACTATGATACTATCAAGAGATGACCTAACTATTATAAGGATATGTATCCCACCATGTAGGCCTACTAATAGTGCTAACATTATATTCTAGGGAAGGAGACAATCATCCACATAGATCACATGCCTCTTCAATTTATCTAACACAAGGAAAGTTTCAAATCCACTGTCATAAAAAATGGTCCACATACTTACAAAAATTCCATTCAAACATCAAATACAAAAGGAGGAGCACCAATCATGTTGCATACTACCTTATTTGGACCCTAGTTGTGGCCATGACCGATGTTCTTAACTCTTCTAGACAGGAGACATTTGAATGGAAACAACTACGCAATAGTGACTTGGAATCCACTACCATATACCATATGTTGATGGTAGGCAAGCAAGTTCTAGACATCCACCTCTAGGATGGACTATTTTGCTACCTACGACACTTTTGCATTCTTTCAAGAAAACTTTCCAAGCTAATACAGGAGGTACATTACAATTGGGTAGCATGGAACTTTGGTGAGAAGAAGATAGTAGTAGCACTTTAGAAGTATTTTTATAGGCCACAACTTTGATAGGATTTTCGAAAGTGCTTTAGGTCTTGCACCATTTATGCCATTACCAAAAAAACCATTAAGAATCAAGGCCTATACACCCCTTTCCATACTCCTAATCAACCTTTGGAATCTATCTTGATGGACTATATGTATGGATTTCCTTCTACCAAGAATTGTAATGATTCTATGTTTGTGGGCATTGAAATATTTCTAATATGATGTTGTCGTTGCGACAAACACCCTCCAAAATTTTTCCGATACTTGATTTTTGGAGCCTACTGTGGATCCTATGGATCGACCTTTCCATAGTCAATTCTAGATAAGTTAATTCTTTGAGATTCCTTTTGGATTTTTAAGTGTTGAAGTCACCTACTCACACATCCTCAGTCCACAATGAATTTATGAGCACATTTCTTCATGAAAGCTTGAATAATCCTAGCACAGGTTGTGAAGACAATGCTTGCACTATATTCAATCAATTTCGATAGTCAGTGCCCACTTGCATTGAAAATTTCTCACTTCTATTTGCGTTTGTACTTCTATTTTGGTGAGTTTTGCAAATTGTTGCTTTCGTGCACCCTTGCTTTCACAAGTATTGTTTTATACCTTATCTGATATCTTTTCCTTGCACTCACTTTAATTAGTGTCATTTTAAAGTTATCTTCACTCTGTCATGTGTTTCTTCCATTGTCGTTTGCATCTTGCAAGTGTCATTCACACTTTTCTTTTCATGTCGCAAGTGTCGTCTTTTGGCATGGGAAATGTTGCTTATCATGTAAAGTGGAGTTTTGGCTTGTTCAAAGTGGAAATATTTGTGATAATGAGTTATTATTATCATATATACATGTTTTTCACTCATTTCCAAAGTCTAAATCAGTATCACACAAGTGTCGTCGCTTTCATTGCAAAGTGTATTATTTGTGTCGCACTTGGTGGGAGCCATCACAAAGTTGTTGCATTGAGGAAGGTATGTTGCTTATATTTTATGAGTATTACTTGTTGCTCCATCAAGATATATAAGTGTGTGATCATGCTTAGAGTCCCTCTCTTGCTCATCTTCATCTCAATGATCGAACACTTAGTGTAACTAGGAAAAATCCCTGATCAATCCACTTAGCTTCATTATACTTAGCCTTAACTGGACATTGCACAATCCCAAACCTCAAGAAACACCCTTGGCCCTTGGCACTGTGCATTGTGTAGTCTCTCCCTTCTTTGACTGTACACCACACAATCATAATTCTTAAGCTCATCCTATGACCTCCAAAATTGCACATTGTCTCTCTCCTACCTAGCCAGAACTATGCATTGTGTAGTATCAAGTCTCAAGCCTCAGACTTGAGCTCTTGAAATACACATTTTTGCAGTCACCCGGCCTCCTATTCCTTCCATAACTATGTGGTCGGATGAATCAGTTCCCAACCCCTTAGACTCACTCATTGAGCTCCCAAATTGCACATTATTCTTCCCCGGTCCAACCTAAACTGCAAATTGCGTAGTCTCAAGGCTCAAGCCTAACCCTTGACAACTTGAGCTACATAATTGCGCAGTTATAGAGCCTATCCCTCAGCCTGTTACCCAGTTATTTGTCATTCATTAGATCATCATGCATCATCTTAGACTAGGGTTTTATCAGTTTAATGTCATCTTATCATGAGTCAATTGCATATGTAGGTACTTTTTCTTACCATGACTAGATGATGATGAAGGAGATGGAGAACGAGACCATGCCAGAAGAAACTTTATTAGCTCCAAATACAAGTTGATCAATCAAGAAAAAGCAAAGGGAAATCAAATTAAGAAATCAATTGTCGATCAATTTCCACTGAAGACTCCTCATCTCTAAGCCATTTGGAGGACAAAGAAGAAGATCATGATCCATATTTTAGAAGACAAAAAGCAAGAAACAACAAATAATGGATTGCCATTTCCATGTCATCAGTGTCATGTTATGTCATGTCATGATTCATCATGTGCCACATCATTTTGTGGAATATGTAATTCAATATTGGATTAATATAATGTAAAGTGGAAGTCCAAGATTCATTCATGTGATGTGAAAAGTCATGTAGGAAGTCAAACAGTCATGAGGGTAGCCCAAGGGTCACAAGGGAGATGAAGGATCATCCCATTTGTTATATATACACCCTCATGTTACAAGAAAAAAACTTTTCACCTTGTCTTCTCCCATAACGCATCAGAGAATAGAGAGTACTTTTGGCAAGCAATTTGTAGCTCCAATTCTCCATTGTTGGAGTTAGTGATGCTCGTTGTATTCATGTATCTTTTGAATTTTACTTAATTCTTGAAGCTCGATAGCCAACACATTTTCACATATGGATTGTGAATATTTGTAAGGTTGTTCTCTAAACATTTATGATTCATGTTTGATTTCACCTGTAATAAAGTAGTTGAACTATTTTGGTTATTTTAGTGCTTATCTAATTGAAGATGTGTTGTAATGGCTATAACAATCGTTGCACCTATGTGTACAATTTTGCTTGACGTTAGGTGGTTAACCTTTTCTCTTGTGTGTGCCTCTACTAGGGTGGTACTATTACTTCTTACTTAGAAGCTCGCCTTTCATCCCTCTGTAGTAGAAGAACCTGGATACACCTGCAATTAAACATTTAGTAGGCACACTTACTTTCTTTTCGCAAAGGCACAGATAGACTTGTATCTTTTGTTGATAGTTAAAGCCAAGGAAAACGTATAAGAAAATATGGCAACCAAGCTGATAATTTGGATGGGATCCTATTCCAAGCTGTGTGAGGTCTAGTTTTGGCTTCACATCGGTGGGAACCCCTTGGTTTATGTATTTCCAACACCATCAACAAAATGGTGCTAGAAGGAGGGCCAGATGATAAGTTGTGCCCGTTGAGTATGTTTTGAATCTCTTATCTGAAATGGCTCATCCTAAAATCATACTCACGGGGTGCTTTTCGAACCTGTCCCCTGGTAAACTTTTAATCTCTGATAAGCCTCTTTTGTCACTTGTCTCAATTGAAGTTTGATGGTGAGGATGGAACATCGATAACTAGGCACATTTATATTTTTCTTAAATTTTATGAATATTACAAAATCAATGATGAAGATTTTTCTTGTGTGGATTCCTTCCTCACCCTTGAAGGTTGAGTTAGCTGATGGTGTCATACTCTACCATATGCTTCCATCCATTCTTTCCATCATTTCCTCTAGGAGCATTATCAAGCTTTCGATAGGTATGACTACCGGGATTTTCTTGTAAGAATTAACAAGTCAAGAATAAAGCCTAATGAATAAGTCGAGGATTTCTCTAATAGATTTATTCACCTTTGTTTTGAATTTCCTTAAGAAGATACAGATTGGGAATTTTTGAGACATAAGTTTCAACACTTGATTCACATTTCTTTGCATGGTGAACTTGAACCCCTTGATGTTTCTACTTCCCCAACTCTTGTGAATTATGAGACACCTCTAATTTCAGTGGATGAATTTACTACTCCTTTTGTTCCTTTTCCTCCTCCTTTTCCAGTTCTGATGAGGGTGCCTCTGCACAATGATAATAATGTTTCAAAATATCCAGATCAAATTCCTAATCCATATGTTCATTCTCATTCTTATTTTCATGATTTAGATCTAATTGAAGAAACCCCAGAATGGCTCATTGAGCCTATGGCGAAGGCTAAATATTTCATTCCTCAAGATGACATTAGCATTCTAAATAACTATCTTGAATCTGGTTCTATTGAATGTGTTACTTATTTTAGGGAAATCTATCATCCTCTATCATCTACATCTTATGACTCCGTGTATCATGATCTTCTCGATCAATTTGTTCCACCAACTATCTCTTCATGCCCTCTTGGTTTTCGAGTTGTTGGTTCAAATTGTGATCATATGCAAGGAAGTCAAATTACACTAGTAGAGAAGGAGGAGAGTGAATAGACTCTCGATGTCTCTTGGCTTTTTTAAATTTCTCCATGTAAAGATAATGTGATTCCATTCTTCAATGATTTTCAGTTTGCTCATATCGGTAGTGGATAAAATGAAATCAATTCTTTTAATTAATCTGTAGCCTTGGGAAACAATCATTCTGATGATGATGAATTTGTTTGTGTATGTGATCACGAATGCCCAAGTGCATCAACTAATCTTTCAGTTTCTCATGAAGATTTTAATTTAGATCCAAAATTTTATTTGGTCAAAGAATATGTTCTTATCGCAACTTTGTCTTCATCTCATTATCCCTTGCACTCTACTGTTTGCAATGAAGATAATCCATGCTCTTCAAATTCTTCTTTGGATGAGTTCGCTTATTAACTGAAAAAAGGTGGTGAGCTTATCCATGATGAAAATGAAAAAAATCAAATAATTGAGTACTCTTTCCATCCCTCATCATTTCTTCTCTTGCATGAAGACAACTCTTCAAATCATCTTTCTCATGAAATTTTTATGAGTCACATATCTTCATAGATCGGAAAAATCATTCAACTTGAGTAATATGGTTGTTGAAGTTGAAAAATATAGTCAAATCAGTGACAAATATGGCTTCCATCCATCGAGAAATGGTCTTATTGAAACCAATGGTAGCTATCCCCACATCATGCACGATCTAGTTCAACCTTCAAAATGTGATTTTACAATTTTTAAAAGCTTCGGGACTTTCCAGCAAGTTGAGGCACCTCAACTTTCCTCGAATATTATGTCAAGATCTCGTGAATATTGTAAGCCCCCGAGCTAAGTCAAATCTAGTTTCTCTTTCAAAACACTTCTCTTTGCATGTTTCCACTAAATGTAAATCTATTTTTGAAAGAGGTTTGGTATTTCAGATCTAATTTTTTAAGTTTTCGAGATTTTACTTCTCATCAGATTAAAGAATATTCTTTAGTTGATTCACCTTCATGCAAATATCTTACATCAAACTCGGGTTTGGAATGTGTATCTCTCATAAAGTCATGGAACTATGAAGTTGATCACCTCAGAGATCACCTTTGGCTAAAGGAATCATATCTATCATTTTTATTTCATGATGTGGAGCTCATGTTTTTCCTTGTGAATGCCATGTTTTGAATCTTGTTCTTCATCACATCTAAAATCCTCTTCGGTGCATATGAATGCATGATTTATTGTGTGAATCAATTTATTCTTTGTCCACTATGCTTGGACTGGTCTCATGTGTTTGTTGTACTTGTATTCCTTTTCACTTCTTTCGATGATTATGATGCTAGTGCAATGTGTTACCATCTACAAAGAAATATTTTGTTACATTCATCATGCGAAGAAGATGATTCTATTATTTAGAGCATTTGTGAAGATGTTCAAACTAATCTATCTTTATTATTTTCTAACCAATAATCTCATGCCAAAAACATTCCATCTGATTATGATATTAACTATCATGTATTTTATTATTTTCACATCAACACATCCAATGAAAGTTGTTTTACATCCTTACATCTGTATGGTTTAACATCTTACGATCTGGGTACTTGTCAAGAACTTGAGGCACCTCCACACCTGTTGATGTTTATGTCAAGTCCTTAACATGTTGACATTCCTGCTAAATATGATCAGATATATTTCCCTCACATGATTCTCATTGCAATCCCATGGCTCTAATTGAAAACTCATCTTTCCAAATATTTTGAGGTTTTCAAGAGGATTTTGATGAAGTTTATGTTCCAATTGTTGAATGGTTGGAGAAATATTACCTGGAAAGCTCTGTCGCAAATAAAAAGTTTCGATATTTCCTCGTGTTTGTGAAGGAATTCATTGTAGATGAGGATATATTCAGAAGAATCTTTTGATCCTAGTTGAATGATAGTTTTCATCAAAAAATTAAGAATATGAACTAGCTAGAAGTGGTGGTTATGGCCTATCTTTCTGCTAACAAGCAAGACCCTTAAATTTATGTGCAATTTATTCAAGCTCTTATCATTTCTCTTAAACATACTTTATATCAGTTTTAATCAATCGTATCTTGGTGATTATAGGTCAGGAACAACTATGGTGGCTTCACCATAAATTTCATTATATGTGAACCCGACCATCTAGCTATTAGGTTAGGAGTAGGACAAGATGCATTCTAGTTTCCCCTCTCTTGCATTCATTCTTCACTTGTTCGCTTTAGCCTTTCTTGTATTTTCTTACTTCTGTCTTGCATCATGTTTATTTTAGCCTCCTTTCGTTTGTTATTTTTTTTCCTTTCTTGTTGTGTCATGTATTTTCCTACTGACTTGTAAATAAGATTTTGCATGATGGATATCCTATTTGGGCTCAAAAGAAAATGTGGAAAAATAGAAAAGGACTTTGTGACACTACAACATTTGAATCACTTGTAATTCCTGGATGACATATTGCTTTCTAGAGGAGCATCTAATATAATAGCCTCAATATTAAAATTATTTTTGGAGGTTTTTATTAAATCCTGTCGAGGTCCTTTTAACAATGAAAAGAGATATTTGTAGACATGGATTATCATTAACTTGGTTCAAGGACAACTCCTGAAAATATTAGTATTTATCATCAAATAGGTATGGAAGGATTTCAAATATCTAGGCATTCTATTTTTGCTTGAAAGCTTTTCCTCACCCATCTTCAAAACTTTTGCTAGGGAAATATATGGTTAAATTTTAAAGCGCAGTGCAAATTGACCTAACTAAACTCGATGGATGGTTTTAATAAATTGAATATTATCTTCTTTCCCCTTGCTCTAATTCTCTTCTTTTCTTTCTCTAGTGGTTGTTAGGTTGACGATGAGCCTAGAAATAAGGAAATCTCTTTGGCAAGGAGGTAAATCCAATGCAAAAAAAAACCATCTACTAAATTTGTAGGTAGTGAACATTCTTAACAATGAAGGAGCATTGGGCTTAAGGGACCCACTAATGAACATAGATCTAGGTAAAAAAATCCTTTGCAAGCTGATATTAAATAAGGAAGAGTGATGTAAAAATGTTATACAACATAAATATTTTATGGGTGACAGGAAAAATTTCTTAGATAAGTCATTCTTCTCAAGAGGAGGGTCTTCGATCTAGAGGCTTTTGGTGGTATTGATTACATTAACAAAAATGCACCTTACATTGATTATAGATAATGGCTGCTCTATAAACATATGGAATCATGGGATTATGGGACATCAATCACTAGAAAGAGATTAGCATTTCCCCTCAGGGAGTAGCTTAATGTAGTCGAGAAATTCTCCTTAGTAGATATATCCTCTTGGAATGGACTTTGGCAAAAATGGGATCTTGTGGGTGTACCTTCAGCCATGAAGAAATAAGAAAGGATGTTAAAAAAAAGTCTCACAAGCTATGTTCCAAGGCATTGACAAGAAAAACGCTCCAAGGGATGGGGGATATCAAAAGTTTTAGTAAAGTGGGGATATAACACACTCCTTTTTTCTAAAGGCATGTTCCTCAAAAGGAAGTTGTGGACTAATATTTTTGACTATGACAATCTACATAAGATATATAGCTTCTACTCGTCGTTGGCCAATAATAAAATACTAATAGGAAAAAATATTAGGAAATAAGGAACTCAAGGCCCATTGAAATGTCCTCTCTATTGCATTAATGGTGAGCCATATCTTCATATTTTTCTAGAATGTAGGTTTCTAAGTTAATGTTGGTGTTCTCCTTCCAAGTTCTATCCTTAAGACTGAAGTGGACCAACCATATTGAAAATTTATTTGATGCATGGTAGAAATTGTATTTGGAAACTTCAGGGTAAAGATACTCTTCAAAAGAGTGCAGGTTTCTCTTTTGAAATATCTCTATTGGAAAATGTACATGGCCATAAATAATGTTAATTTCCAAGATAATAAAGTACATCCTCACATGGTTACATGTAGAGCTATATCATTGCTTTTAGAGCATTTGACCTCTAAATCCTTTTAATCTTCTATCTCTCAGTAGTTGGATTCAATGTAAGAATTTTGGTGGAAAATAATCAATATAAAAACATTCAAACTAGTAATTGACTTCAAAAAAGAAGAATGGAATCTCAGGATGTCATTGGAGGAACATAGGAAATGTAATTTGACTAGGACAGAATGTGTCATGTATTTTGATGGAGCTTAGAAAGTAAACTAAGGGTGGAAGGAGTGGGGAAGGATGGGGGTGTGATAGCTTTTCATAGATGATAATTGGAACTTTCTTTTTCTTAGAGTCTGGGAGTGGAAAAAAATAACCAAGTGGAAGCATACAATGTCCTATCAAGTATAGTTCAACCCAAGGCTTTAAATATTCTGAATTTAATTGTAGTTGGGGACTGAAAATTTATTATCTCCCACCTCATCAAAAAGTATAGCCGAGGGAATGTCAAAGTAAAATCCATTCCTTATAGAATCAAACTTCACCTCAAAAATGTAAGGAAATACTATGTTTTTCATGCATTAATACACAATAATTCATAGGTATATTTAAATACTAACAAATGAATTAAGATGGAAGTTGCATCCTTGGCTTTAAATGAACAAGAAATATCTTTATCTCCCATTCCATAACATTATGATTCAGGCTACAATATTTAGCCTGAATGGACACCAGGTGTCCCTTTATAATACAACACAACATCTGAAAACGATGTATCTGGCTATTTTCACATCTTGGGAGGTGTCCTTCGAAGAAATGGATTGGATTATTGAATGAGCCTGGGTAAGTGTGATGAATGCAGGAATAATGACAAGTCAGGGAGGTGAAAGTTTAAGGATCATATCCTCTTTCACATGCATGACATTTAATTTGAACAATCATGAGAAAGTAATCCAACCCCAATGATGGTTGTGTAATGTAGAGTATTGTATAGCATTTTAGGTTCGCATAATGCATTGGATAGCAAAAACATGGGAGAGGTTGATCCAAATCGCAGGATGGTGGATTAGATATGAATTTGATTATGTTAATATTTGGTGCAAGGTAAATCTAGTGATGATAGAGCGAGGACGTTATGGGAGCATAAGAGTAGGAAAGGTGAGATGTGAAGAGATTGATATTAAAGAGGATAAAATTAAATTATTTTTGTTTTACTATCTTACAATTGTGAGAAGTTTTGGACAAGGGTCTAGTTGGTTCATAAGAAAAAACCATTGTCTAGAATTCTTATCTATTGGAAACAAGATTGCAGATTATCCTTCAACAACCCTTGAGGGGTAGACCGAACTAGGTGTTATGAGACTCGTTAGCTTATAAGAGTTTTGTTGGATAGCCGAAAGGTGACAATATGTGTAGCTATGGACCCATGAAAGAATGAATGTGGAGTTGGTTTAACAATTGAGGCCAATGGATAACGAAAACAGAATAATAGATATAGGCTAAAACATTTCATTTTTCTATAATATTATATTATTTGGGTCTCAAGCACAAATTTCAATATAAAATTACTTCCATCATTAAAATAAAACAAAAAGAAAGAGTTCTTGTGAAATTATCACAGAGGTGTTCCACACTACCCATATCCATTATTTAAATAATTTAATATGCTAAGAAAAAATCGACTTTTAGGTCTTCCCAGAAAAAAGCTTTTTATTATAATTTTCTTCTATGTGCATAGAAAAATTTTAAAATTAGAGTTAACCTGATCTGTGATGAGAGTTAAGAGCTACGCCGTTTCAATACACCATTTACATTATATTTTTATTACAAAGATAATAAAAATAATCCTGGATAGTTGGCTAATTAGATTGACTAACCGCTAAGGTTGTATATCTATGCAAGGAATATAATATTTTGTATAGGGAACGAAAACCGAGGAGGTATGGTTTGGCACAGGATTCATCCAACCAGAAGTACTCCTTGTAAGTGTAAGGAGAAACGGTGCTTACATATTTTCAGTACGTGAAAAAGAAGCAATCAGGTTTATGAATTTACGTTTGCTATTGACTTGAATGTGTAATGTCTCGATTTCCCTTATTTTTCTTGTAATGTATGGAGGCCAATTACAGTGGCCCTGCACAAAGGGCACGAAGAGTTATTGACAGTACATGGAAGAAGCCACCGATCAATGCAAAAAATGTGAAAATAATGTCTACAGTTCGGAAGAATGCGGACTTCATCGTCCTCCCCAATACACCCCAAACAGATGGAACATGGAGATGAATAATCTGATTTTTTTAAACACCTATACTTGGCTATGGGCAGAGATCTGATTGTCTTGGAGCGGCGGGACAGAGTACTACTCACGGTATTTGGATAAGGTCTGGAGCGGTTGCTATTGACATTGAAATTAATATGAATCCTGCCCACTAGTATGAAGAATCCCACAAGCAGGGCAAGAAATCCGTGGAGAAGTTGCAGTGCAGGAAGGACATGCTCATTCAATCTCTCGATCGCATGCAGGATGGCATGCAAAACATGCGTCTCCGCCGCCAAATCTAATATAGCCGTCAAACAGAATATGATAAATCCCACAGCGATGCAAATCTGATAGATTACAATCGACGCCAACACTGGGTTTAGTTTGGAAAACGCGCTAGCTCGATTCACTATATACCCTGCTGATCGTTCAAGCATGCTTTTCACAGAATCCAAGTAACTCGGGAATAGAACCTGGATCATTCGCAATAAGCTCGGAGGCTCTGCCAGTGCCATGTATGATTATGAACTGTACTGTAACTGTGTCTTCAATTATAATAGCGAATGATCGGAGTAAGAGAGAGCTCAACCTATTTCAGAAGAATCTGTGGGAAATGCAACGAAAACCGCAAGTGTATATAGAAGACGCAGTTCAATTTTCTGGCTGGTTCTAGTACTGCGGAGGCCTCGAGTCAACAGAATGTCATGGATGACGAGATAAATGACGATTTTTCTTTGAAAAATGTGTGTTTCTAGAAAAACGTGCTCTGGACTGTGGAATGTAGAACATAAGCTGACCTGCAATGTCCGAACTGTGTGCGGCCATTGCCACTTGGACTCTGTTAGTAAGTTAATATGCCAATAGTTTGTTCATGCATTCAAGCCTTCGTTTTCAAATGATTCTTAACAAGGAACTTTGACGATGAAATTTTCTTTTATGGATTTTAATTTAATTTAATATATATATATACAAGTTTTATTAAAAAAAAATAAGTTTATTAATCTTTATTATATTTATTAAAATTGTTTTTCTTTATGTATTCCTTATTACTTTAAGGTCTTGACTACGATTTGTGTTATTATTCTACGTTGGAATATAGGTCACTTAGACCCTCTGCCATAGGCGTCTGCTTTTTTTTCTGTAGGTTACTTAAGAGACCTCCATCCTCTTTTCTACGGAATCAACACAGAAATAAAAGCTTTATATGAAGAAGAGGTCAATAACAATCCACACTAAAAGAACTGGATCTATATGTTCCTGAATAAGCAGCGACGTAAGAGTTTAAACTGTGGCATTTAAAGCATTGGGAAACCCATGAGGGGATCATTAACGTTTTTTCAGCCAAATGAAGGCATTGCATATATGCCATAAAGAGGTAGAAGAATTGTGGGAATAGTGGGAGAATCAAAAGGCGAAGAAAGGAGGGAACTAAGAAGACCTGCAGAAAATAGAGTATTAGTCAACCTCCGTAGAAAATATGAATAACATCGCTAGGATGGGTTGAAAGGATTTATTAAATCATCCGTACTTGGTTATCATCTCTTTGAAAGAAGCTACCCCAGGGTTTGATCAACCCTTGAGCAAAGCCACAAAGAAGTGCACTAGATTATGGGAGTTGATAAGATAATTCATTGTTGCATTTGATGTGGCCTCCCTAGTCAAGGTAGATCAAATATAAGAACATGAGGTGTTTTAGGAATCTAGTAAGAGATTAAGGAGAAGATAGATGAAATTCAATTGTTGAAGTGTATGGACTAAATGCCCCTGTATGATCTCGTCACTTCTCTTAAGAAGAATTCATATGTCCGACCTTTTTACAGAAAGTTATAAAGTGTGAGGTAGAGTTAATTGCTTGGGATGTGGAACAGTGTGAATTTGAAATTTATCTGATGTTCCCACTTAGTTCCAAACAAATCAAGTAGATCCATCACCCATGGGAGTCCCATGTAACCTACGAAGAAGGTACACATTATCCTCCCCCTCTAACTACCTAAAATGTCTATTCAGTTACTCATCAAAGCCAAAAGTTGATTCAATTTAATAAGTGGAATTCTCCTCCACTTCATCAAATGAATAATGCTTGCAATTGTGTAAATGAGGATAGAAGCCCTAATAGATGCGTTTGGGAAATTTTTTGACTTAGACACATTTAGAAATTGTGCATGATTTATTTTCAAGAAATCCTTGACAATGAGAAACCATTTTTTTACCATAGTTCTAAAGGTGAGAAACATATGCTTTACATCATTATGTGTATATTGCTTTCTTCCACCAAGTAAAATAGATCTGGTTTAATTGTAGTTGTTATACCAACCTAGATCCATCTTAACTTTGGATCTATCAAGTGCCAAGCGGAATCAAATCTCTCAAGTTGCAACCTCTTTTTTGAGTGCAAAACTTGAGGAAAGGTTTGCATCTCCATAGATTTGATCCCTATCGGTGTTTGATAGATCTAGAGTTAAGATGGATTTAGGCTAGTTTCAGTCATGTGCGTCCAAAGAAAATCTAATGAACATATGCTTAATTTTATCAATATTATGTAAATTCATCTAATATTAATATAATTACTTTTAATATGCTATATATGTCTCAGATTAATCTAGTCATTTTAATTTTAAATTTGTTTAGTTACCTCAGTTTGTTGAGATGATAAATATTGTTAATAACTTTAATGATGAAATAAAATTTTTGAATGTAAAGTGACAATGTAATAGTTTTGAATGATAGAAAATGTGAATAATAAGAATAAAGTCAATCTTTTCATATTGAGTGTTATCTTTTCATGTCGATTATATGAAAATGACAGGTTAAATCATAAACCATTTAAATCTTTAGCTCCAGCTATTATAGTAAACATCATACCTTGTATCTCTTTCTCTCCAATATTAATAGGTTGAATTACTATAACACAAAAGGCAATGTACATTGTCAATAATTTTTTTTGCTTACACTAAAATCAATGCACAATGTTAATCCAACCACCTTAAAATTAATGTACCATCATACATCCAATTACATCAAATCAGAAATCAACATCTACACTGAAATCAATGCATTTAATGCAAGCAATCAAATAAGATTAGAAAACAACATTTACATTGAAATCAATGCATCAAATGCAAGAAATCAAATAAGATTAGGAATCAACATTTACACTCAAAGCAATGCATCTAATGCAAGTAAGAAAATAGGACTATAAACCAACATCTACATTGAAATCAATGCATCTAGTGCAAGTAATAAAATAGGATTATAAACCAACATCTACACTAAAATCAATGCATCTAGTGCAAGCAATCAAATAGGATTAGAAATCACCATCTACATTGAAATCAATGCATTTAGTGCAAGCAATCAAATATGATTAGAAATCATATATATTGAAATCAATGCATCTAGTGCAAGAAATCAACATCTACTTTGAAATCAATGCATCTAATGAAAATAATCAAATAGGATTAGAAATCACCATCTACACTGAAATCAATGCATTTAATACAAAAAATCAACTAGGATTTGAAATCATCTACATTGAAATCAATGCATCTAGTGCAAGCAATCAAATATCATTAGAAATCAACATCTACACTAAAATCAATGCATCTACTACAAGCAATCAAATAGGATTATAAATCACATCTACATTGAAATCAATGCATCTACTGCAAGAAATCTTCTTCCCTCTGCCCCCCCTCCATCTATATCTATATCTCCTTATTTGTCTCTCTATATCAGCCCCCCAAACACAAACACTCCCTCTCTCCATATATATCAATCTCTTCATCCCACCATCCCTCTCTCCCTCACTATCTCTCCCCTTCAAACTGCATCTCTCTTTCCCTCCCTTTCTCCACTCGCTCACATCCTCTCTCTCTCTCTCTCTCTCTCTCTCTCTTCATGATCCAAGTGGATGTTGGTTTCCACCCACCTATCCCACTTGGACCTCCACAACTGTCTCTTTTAGTTTTTCAATTTCCGTAATTGTAGCACAATTTACTCTTTTTAGCAGTTTTTCGGGTCCTGAACTTCTGGAGCTATTTTGAGGCCCTGAACGACGTTTTTTGGGAAAACTAGGAGCAATGTGGGTCCATGGACTGTTGTTTATCTTCCCAAAGTTTTAGTGCTTAGATAGATCTTTCTAACGAGCTATTGTATGTGTCAAACGAAGATCGAGTGCCAAAGTTATGACCCCGGAAAGTTGATGTACCAAGTTACCCGAAACGGGGCCCACAATTTGGCGTTTCATATTCTAGGGTTAGGTTTTGGGATGTTAAGGGGTTTCCATTGTTTCTCAACAATAAATAGGCCTTCGAGCCTCATTGTAACACATTTCCGAGGCATGTAGCCGCCACATCTCTTCTCAGAGATAAGCTACCATCGCCCTAGCTAGTTTATTTCCTTTTCAGTTTGTAAGAATATTTCAGTATTTTGCATTAATGAAATGAAGTATTATTTCTACTGAATCTCTATGTTTATGGTTATCTTTGTAATTTGTTGCTTTCCTGTTTAAATTCGGATCAGTGGTATCAGATCAGTTTGTTTTTTCTCTATTTTTCTTTGCATGTCCCCAATGAGGTTGGGATATAAGAAGTTAGGGCTTGAACTGGTGCAGCCTTTGCAAGACCAACCTCGCAAATCCCGATGGCCTCCCATGGCAGATGAGAAGAAAGACGAGGGGGTAGGACATCCTATCAAAATCTTGCTCGAAGAAGCCCTCGAGCGATAAAGAAATGCGATGATGGACAACTTTTCCCAAATCCTTCAGCGGCTACCTAGAGGTGACGCATCGGCTTCCAGCAACTACTCTGGAAATGCCACGCCCTTTAAGGTACAAGTTAATTTTAAAATCCTCATATTCAAGGGTCAGATAGACACAGATGTTGTAGATAAATGGCTAAATCTACTAGAGGTTTATTTTTCTGTTCATGAATTTTTGAGTTGAGAAAATATTATTTTCGATCTTCTCAAAGCAACCCCCCACGTCAAGGACTGGTGGGAAACGTAATGCGAGCAGAAGGATGAAAGTAGGAACTCACTGTTCTCAGCTACACCCACTTGGAATTCCTTTCAGGATGCCATCAAGGGGTAGTACTACCCTATCAAAAGTTATGAGGACAAATACATAAAGTGTACCACGTTGTGGTAGGGAAGGGACCAGGATGTGCCGCAGTTCACAAACATTTTTCATACCCTTCGCACACAGTTGGGTATCAAGGATTTTGAGCTGTATTTGGTACTCCAATATCGTGGCTGCCTACATGGGTACATCCAGGAAGAGATGAAGTTCCTGAGCATCTCCTCACTCGGCATGGCGTACCGATGCGCTGTCAAAATCGAGTAGAAGTTCAAACAGAAGAAGCGAGACTTTGGATCTGCAAATTCGAAGACCAAAGGACAAAACAAAGGCGGGGTGACCCAAGACAACCCGACAAAAGTTGCAATAAAATAACAACACCACGAAGTCAAAGAAGGATAGAGGAAAGTGGTGTGAGTTCCACAAGAGCCCCACTCACAAAACAAGTGAGTTTCGGACTAGGCAGTCGTCGATGGCCGAGTTGAAGGCTTCAGAATCATATGCATGTTCTGACCTTGAGTCAGAACCTGACAAGGGGAATGGAAAAGGGAAGTAGATCACTGATGCGGAGCCCAGCGTCATTGTTGCCGCTGCAAAGATCCAGAAGAATGAGCCCGAAGATCCAAAGGAGGGGGAGCGTATTTTCCACTCACAGATGTGGGTGAAGGGTTCGCCGCTACAATTCATTATTGACAGTGGCAGCCAAAAGAACCTCCTTTCAGCAGATGTCGTGAAGGGGTTGGGCCCACCAACTACACCACACCCACAACCATACAGTATCGAGTGGCTTCACCTAGGATGAGATCTTCGAGTTCGCCAACAGTGTCACCTTCCATATAGCATCAATCCCTTCACAAACAAGGTATTATGTGATTTTGCACCTCTGGACGTTTGTGATGTACTATTTGGCAAGCCATACTTATGGAGGCGACATGTTGTGTATGAGTCAAGGCCTCACGTTGTTATTATTACTTTGGGTAATTCATTATACAGGGTACCGAAGGTAGCCCCACATACTACCACCTCTTTGATCTCTACTAGGAAATGCAGCAAGATTGTCTCCCAGATTAGGAAATTCATTTTTTGTTTGGTTCACTCCCAAAGGGGAAGAACATAGCCACATCTATGGCCCCCGTGGAGGGTTCCTCCATGCAACAACAACAACAAAGGGATATGGTCATGATAGAACATAGGAACAACTTCTCCTCATCCACAGGGGTACCACACAAGCTTCAGGTGGACGACAAAGTCTGGTTGCACTTCCAAAAAAAACGCCTTACAAGAACCCATTAGAAGCTCCGACCATGCCGACATGGTCCTTACACCATTACCAAGGCTGTGGGAAACAATTCTTTGGAGCATAGCATTCCTCCATTCCTTCACCTGCACCAAGTGTTCAATGTGTACCGCCTTCAACCATGCTTCCCACCATTACTAGACACATCCAAGATTGCAGAACAACTCACCAGGGACCAAGTTCAACAGATGGAGGAACTCAACACAATGGGGACCATTGCTTCCTAAGCGGGGAGGAATGATTCAGGTCGATGTTGGTGGCGACCCACCTATCCCACTTGGACCCCCACAACTATCTCTTACATTTTTTCAGTTTCCGTAATTGTAGCACAATTTACTATTTTTAGTAGTTTTTCGGGTTCTAAACTTTCGGAGCCATTTTGAGGCCTTAAACGAAGATTTTTGGGAAATATGGGAGCAACATGGGTCCATGGATTGATGTTGCTCTTCCCAAAGTTTTAGTGCTCAGATAGATCATTCTAACGAGCTATTGTATGCATCAAATGAAGATTGGGCGCCAAAGTTACGACCCCGGGAAGTTGATGTACCAACTTACCCAGAATGGGGCCCACAATTTCGCATTTCATCTTCTAGGGTTAGGGTTTAGGATATTCAGGGGTTTCCATTATTTCTCAATAATAAATACGCCTTTGAGCCTCATTGTAACACAGTTCAGAGGCATGTAGCCACCACATCTCTTCTTAGAGATAAGCTACCATCACCCTAGCTAGTTTATTTCCATTTTGGTTTGTAAGAATATTTCAGTATTTTACATTAATGAAATGAAGTATTATTTCCACTGCACCTCTGTGTTTATGGTTATCTCTATAATTTGTTGCATTCAAGTTTAAATCTCGATCACTTCACCCTCCAACTCTATTACTATATCCCTCCTTCTCTCATCTCTCTTTCTCTCCCCCATTGTCTCCACCTCTCCTTCTTTGTCTCTTTATCTCACCCCCAAACATACACACTCTCTCTCCACCTCTCCGTTGTTACTCCCTCTCTCTCTCCACTTCTGACTCTCTATGTTTTTTTTTTTCCTTCCCTCTCTACTCCTCTCTCTTACTCCCTCTCCTCTCTCTCTCTCTCTCTTTTCCCTCTAATCCTCTCCCTTACACCATCACCCTCCTCCTCCCTCTCAATACTTGTCTCTCATTCTTCCTCTCTCTCCCTTTCTCTCCTACCTCCCTCTCTCTTCCCCCATCACTCACTCTCTCTCTCTCTCTCTCTCTCTCTCTCTCTCTCTCTTTTCCCTCCAATCCTCTCTCTCTCTCTTTGCCCTCCAATCCTCTCTCTCTCTATCTCCAACTATGTTACTATATCCCTCTCTCTCTCCTTCTCTCCCGCTTCTCTCTATCTCTCCTTATTTGTCTCTTTATATCACCCCTAAACATACACTCTCTCTATCTATCTCTCCCTTGTCACTCCCTCTCTCTCTCCACTTCTCACTCTCTATGTATTTCTTCTTCCGTCCCTCTCTCCCCCATCAACTCCATCTCTCTATCCCTCCCTCTCTCCTCTTCTCTCACAATTACTCTCTCTCATCCTTCCTCCCTCTCCCTTTCTCTCCTACTTTCCTCTCTCTTTCCCCACCATCTTTGTATCTCCCTCTCCATCTCTTACCCTTCTCTACCTCTATCACTCCTCTCCCTCTCTCTCTCTCTCTTCATTCATCCTCTCCACTCTCCTTAAGTTTCTCTCCATATCTCCCTTGTCACTCCCCCTTTCTCTCCACCTCTATCACTCTCTTCTTTGTTCTTCCCTCCCATATATAGACTTAATATATATCATGATATATTAATATATATTATAATATAACAAACTTAATATTTTATTAATCCAAAGTTATTAAATTTATATATTAATATTAATACTTTTTTTGTAAGCTTGGTGGTACCTTTCTATTAATTTTTTGAAATGAAGTAGGTTAAATCCATATATCCATGAGTTAGGTGGCCTCAACCTGCCGAGTGGGAAACCAGTTTTTTTGGCTACTTATCTGCAAAATATGTCATCCATAAGAAGAAAAAGACAAGGCTATCCAGCCGTGCAATATAATCCTGAGAGTCTTTATACTTCCCATTCTCTAAATAACTGTAAACATAACTGATAATAAGTCTATAACTATAAAACAAAAGCATTCAAAAGAAATCCATGGGTGCACTATCACTATTCATCATCAACAAAATCCATCGAAGAGGGTTCCTTCACTATAAAACTAAGTAGCTCTGAGTGAGGTATAAATGGGATGTGTTGCTTGATCCTGCTCATCCTACAACTCTATTGTTGCAGTTGGAACTGAATTTTCTGCAATTCTTTGGTAAAATACAACTTCACTGAATTCCCTCGAGGGGTTGCATGCATGTATAGAGTAAATTGTTCCATATCTTTTGAGAGTATTCTCTTCATCATCTAGAATAGGCGCATAGTCTGCCTGTAATGAGTAACTCTCCCTTTAGTATTACCTGGATCCAGATCCACTACTTGCCATTCATTGAGGTATATATCAAAATTTTCCATTATATGTCGGATTTCTTCTTCCCACTCTGCTATTAGATATCTAACCAGGTTGGAGCTACTTGCATGGTAAGCTTGGGTTACTTCATCAATAATGCATGAAGCTGGATTATGCCCACGTCTCATCCATGTGGCCCCCTGGAGGAGTTGGGTTGGCTTCCTGGAGTTGAAGCCGCCTTTCTCTGCCTCCCCTGACCACGGTTTCCTCCTCCATTGTTCTTTATCCCCTTCGCTCAAATGATTTTGTTTCCTTTGTCTGTAATGTGATCTTCACTTTCTTGTACACTCAGATTTTCTACTACCTAGGGTCATAGGTTGGGTGCTTGACTCTGCCATCAGTATCGCCCCCACTGCAGACTTGCTTCAAATTCAAACGCTAGCTAAGTAAGGAACCCCCTCCACCATCTGCGATTGAATGAGTGCCAACATAGGAATCTAATACCATCTTGATTGCATGCCTTCCTCTGCCCATTGCAGAGTTTAAATGAATATTGTAGAGCCATGCGAACTATCACCATGTCGTCAATACTATAGCTATAATTTCCAACATTAATCAATTGCATCAACCACACATAATTACAAGGAATGAAGTGGGATTCGAGTGAACTCCAAGTTTGAGCCTGTTGCCCATCAAACCTTTTGCTAGGAGACCCCTTACAGAAAGATGAGACAGTCGGATTCAAGCCCACTATGTCCATATCCGGCTTCAAATGCTGGACATCACTCCACAACCTCCACCGAAATCTGAGATGAATACCCTCCGAGCCAAGGTTCCCAACCTAGGAAATTCGATACCACAGGACAAGACTGACTCGAGATTTTAATGACTAGATGGTATATCTGGGTTTTCTTGAGCCCCTAGCTCTCCCTTCACCGATGTCATTTGAATACCCCCCTGTTATGTGGAATTTTGCATCTATGGATAAATACAATTTCCTTAGGTAGGTAGCTACACCTAGAACAACATATTTAAAGAATTTAACCTTTTTCTATAGAAGATAAATAAGACAACGGGAGTACTTGTTATCTTTCGCTTTCCCTTTGTCTCCTTTTTATGGCTCTGTTCACTCCTTGAAATTAATATACTCAAAAAGTAGCTGCAACCATAAATAGAGGAAAAAACCAATCAAAGCAAGAGATCTATCGACTATAAGCAAATGGAATCGAAACAATTTACACATATAATCATCATACATAAATACAAGAATATGAAAAAAGGTGTAAACAACTTTATTAAGTAGAAGGAAGAGTTACAACCATGAATTCTGATCCAATGTCACTCCTCCAGCCTCAGTTCCATCAAACATCACATCAAGAGCACAGCACTCCCACAACAATACTTGCTTACAATCTCGAACTTCACACCAACATTGTCTCCTTCCAAATTCTCAAATTCCAACCCCTTGATCACTTACATGAGTGCTCAATTTATAGGAAAATGGAGGTGGTTTGGTCATAAATGAGGGTATTGAATGGCCTTCCAAACTTAGAGTTAGTTTCCATGGGGGAAGGGATTAAAGGATAGGAGGATACTTAACTCATTCCCTATCCAATTTCGAGCTCATAGGAGACGATAAGTGTGGGAATCTTCTAGAATGCTCCAAAAGATAAGAATATTCCCAGAACCCTATGAAGAATTCGCTCAATCTTGCCCAACGTAGGTCAAAGTGGGTCTAAGTGCACTGAAATGAACCCTTACATGGGCCTACTTTCACTAAAGCACATTTACCCCTGACCAAGGCTGCATTGGTCCCTCAAGGAGGCATTTCTGGATAGGAAACTTTCAGGGAAGGAGGCATTCAAAGTGATGACTTGTCTAGGGCATGTAACAACTGGATTAGGGTTTGATGAGCCCTAATAGTATTGATATGAATGTTGGGAGTGATGTGCCCAAATGGATCTGTAACATCTACCCCCTAAAGCATGAATTCGAAAATGATAATGTCGAGTGATATGCTTTACGATGTGATGAGGAGGTTTCGAAGTGGATGGTGACCTGCATCAATTACAATACATAATATCATGATATTTTGGATTTTTCATGAATTGTTGAGGGAAGGCATACCCATGCTCAGCATATAAACTTTTCATTACATGTACATAGATACTCGACTACATATATAGACTCATGATAGGATGACCATCTGTGTAAAGCCATTGTACAGATGATTTTGTATTTTGCTGAAATCGAAGCCCGGATGGATGAAACTAGATCTGGGGTCTTCTATCTCGTTCAATCGTTCGCTCAAGTACAAGTCTAACCATGTGAATATGTGATCTGAAGTCAAACATGGGAAGACACCGTCTGATTACCAGCCAATGATGTAAGTTGTTAACAGATGCGAGAGAAATCACTGATAATGATAATGATCCTCAAGGTACTACAATACATTCTGCATGGTGTGAATGGATGTTTTGATGTTGAACACCATACAAATTCTTTTGGTCGAAGGCCAGTGATGTCAAACTATCACCGGAAGCGAGAAAGTTTCCATTGATGTATGCAAGCCCCAAGGTACTAAAAGGGTGTTTCAAAGTCAACTTCTTGGATAATGTGTTGATGTCTATGAGAAGTGACTCATTGCAGGAGGTCATTGATGTATCCCACATCAATGACATGAAACGATTGTAATGATTTTGGAGACAGAATTTAACTAATGAGACAAGGTTCAAGAATGATGGTCATGAAAATGAAGGTTTATGAGTATTGTAAATGATGAATTTAACTGAGTGACTTCTCTTGAAAATGTTGGCAACACTGAATGAATTAGAAGCATTGACCCAAAACCAAAGTAATGGATGGTATGATAGACCATAGATATGATAACCATCAAGAAAATAACCCAACCCAAGTAGTCACAGAGATGAAGTGAAAGTTTCATGTTCAAGAGCGACTTGGTATCATAAAGTGGTTTACCCCTTTTCCCATTTTCCCCAGTCATTGCTGACTAGTACCTGTTTATTTTTTATCAAGTTGAGGAGGATAACATATGCTTGTTGTATAATTCCACCATTCGGGTGAATCCATCGCTATGTGACGTTTTAACGAGTCTAGTGAAGGTGAAACTCGATCTTGTTGTGATGGACAAGTTTGTCGGTATTTGATGTGCTAACTAGTTTAACGACAATGATAACTCAGTCCTTTTCATGTTTAGAGAGTTTGAAAAGGGACAAAAAGAAAACTCCACAATTTATATTTCGTAAATTTGTCTCTCAAGTCCGAAAAAGGGTAAAATAATAGGAGAGTGAACCTATTAACCATGTTCGATCAACATATTCCTTTTTCGTAAATAATATATCTTAGTCCGGAAAATGGTTAAACTTATGCTGAGCAGATGTCATTTCCAATCCATTAATGAGCTGAAAAGGAAAACCGCTCAGCAATATTTTCATATTTCAAGAGTCTAAAAAGAGCTTAAAGAGGACTCCACTTTGAGGAATGAGTGGTGTCTAGGATAGCAATTGGTTCCGGTGATGTTGGAACTTCTCAAAACATGTTGATTTATGTGAAGAGGATGGTTAATAAGACCACTCATTGCAATTGTTCCTCCAGAAGGATAAAACAACCAAGTGAAAGCATATGATCAGCCAAGGAGATAGTGACGATGGAAGGAGAAAAACCAAGGCTCATCTAATGGAAGAGGTTGACAGAATGGTAGTCATGGGGGTTAAAAATGGAAATGAGTTCATTTTTACACCAGGTCATAGAGAAGTCAAATAGTCATGAGGGTAGCCCAAGAGTCACAAGGGAGATGAAGGATCATCCCATTTGTTATATATACACCCTCATGTTACAAGAAAAATACTTTTCACCTTGTCTTCTCCCATAACACATCAGAGAATAGAGAGTACTTTTGGCAAGCAATTTGTAGCTCCAATTCTCCATTATTGGAGTTAGTGATTCTCGTTCTATTCATGTATCTTTTGAATTTTACTTAACTCTTGAAGCCTAATAGCCAAAACATTTTCACATATGGATTGTGAATATTTGTAAGGTTGTTCTCTAAACATTTATGATTCATGTTTGATTTCACCTGTAATAAAGTAGTTGAACTATTTTGGTTATTTTAGTGCTTATCTAATTGAAGATGTGTTGTAATGGCTATAACAATCATTGCACCTATGTGTACAATTTTGCTTGATGTTAGGTGGTTAACTTTTTCTCTTATGTGTGCCTCTACTAGGGTGGTACTATTACTTCTCACTCAGAAGCTCACCTTTCATCTCTCTGTAGTAGAAGAACCTGGATACACCTGCAATTAAACATTTAGTAGGCACACTTACTTTCTTTTCGCAAAGGCACAGATAGACTTCTCTCTTTTGTTGATAGTTAAAGCCAAGGAAAATGTATAAGAAAATATGGCAACCGGGCTGATAATTTGGATGGGATCCTATTCCAAGCTGTGTGAGGTCTAGTTTTGGCTTCACATCGGTGGGAACCCCTTGGTTTATATATTTCCAACACCATCAATAAAATGGTGCTAGAAGGAGGGCCAGATGATAAGTTGTGCCCATTGAGTATGTTTTGAATCTCTTATCTGAAATGGCTCATCCTCAAATCATACTCACGGGGTTCTTTTCGAACCTATCCCCTGGTAAACTTTTAATCTCTGATGAGCCTCTTTTGTCACTTGTCTCAATTGAAGTTTGATGGTGAGGATGGAACATCCATAACTAGGCACATTTATATTTTTCTTAAATTTTATGAATATTACAAAATCAATGATGAAGATTTTTCTTGTGTGGATTCCTTCCTCACCCTTGAAGGTTGAGTTAGCTGATGGTGTCATACTCTACCATATGCTTCCATCCATTCTTTCCATCATTTCCTCTAGGAGCATTATCAAGCTTTCGATAGGTATGACTACCGGGATTTTCTTGAAATAATTAACGAGTCAAGAATGAAGCCTAATGAATAAGTCGAGGATTTCTCTAATAGATTTATTCACCTTTGTTGTGAATTTCCTTAAGAAGATACAGATTGGGAATTTTTGAGACATAAGTTTCAACACTTGATTCACATTTCTTTGCATGGTGAACTTGAACCCCTTGATGTTTCTACTTCCCCAACTCTTGTGAATTATGAGACACCTCTAATTTCAGTGGATGAATTTACTCCTCCTTTTGTTCCTTTTCCTCCTCCTTTTCCAATTCTGATGAGGGTGCCTATGCACAATGATAATAATGTTTCAAAATATCCAGATCAAATTCCTAATCCATATGTTCATTCTCATTCTTCTTTTCATGATTTAGATCTAATTGAAGAAACCCCAGAATGGCTCATTGAGCCTAGGACGAAGGCTAATTATTTCATTTCTCAGGA
Source organism: Pinus tabuliformis (assembly GCA_031772625.1). NCBI lineage: Eukaryota > Viridiplantae > Streptophyta > Pinopsida > Pinales > Pinaceae > Pinus > Pinus tabuliformis. The sequence continues at coordinate 589,513,916 of CM062818.1, forward strand.
TGACATTAGCATTCTAAATAACTATCTTGAATTTGGTTCTATTGAAAGTGTTACTTCTTTTAGGGAAATCTATCATCCTCTATCATCTACATGTTATGACTCTGTGTATCATGATCTTCTCGATCAATTTGTTCCACCAACTAGCTCTTCATGCCCTCTTGGTTTTCGAGTTGTTGGTTCAAATTGTGATCATATGCAAGGAAGTCAAATTACACTAGTAGAGAAGGAGGACAGTGAATAGACTCTCAATGTCTCTTGGCTTTTTTAAATTTCTCCATGTCAAGATAATGTGATTCCATTCTTCAATGATTTTCAGTTTGCTAATATCGGTGGTGGATAAAATGAAATCAATTCTTTTAATTAATCTGTAGCCTTGGGAAACAATCATTCTGATGATGATGAATTTGTTTGTGTATGTGATCACGAATGCCCAAGTGCATCAACTAATCTTTCAGTTTCTCATGAAGATTTTAATTTAGATCCAGAATTTTATTTGGTCAAAGAATATGTTCTTATCACAACTTCATCTTCATCTCATTATCCCTTGCACTCTACTGTTTGCAATGAAGATAATCCATGAACTTCAAATTCTTCTTTGGATGAGTTCGCTTATTAACTGAAAAAAGGTGGTGAGCTGATCCATGATGAAAATGAAAACAATCAAATAATTGAGTACTCTTTCCATCCCTCATCATTTCTTCTCTTGCATGAAGACAACTCTTCAAATCATCTTTCTCATGAAATTTTTATGAGTCACATATCTTCATAGATCAGAAAAATCTTTCAACTTGAGTAATATGGTTGTTGAAGTTGAAAAATATAGTCAAATCAGTGACAAATATGGCTTCCATCCATCGAGAAATGGTCTTATTGAAACCAATAGTAGCTATCCTCACATCATGCACGATCTAGTTCAACCTTCAAAATGTGATTTTACAATTTTTAAAAGCTTCAAGACTTTCCAGCAAGTTGAGGCACCTCAACTTTCCTCGATGATTATGTCAAGATCTCGTGAATCTTGTAAGCCCCCGAGCTAAGTCAAATCTAGTTTCTCTTTCAAAATCCTTCTCTTTGCATGTTTCCACTAAATGTAAATCTATTTTTGAAAGAGGTTTGGTATTTCAGATCTAATTTTTTAAGTTTTTGATATTTTACTTCTCATCAGATTAAAGAATATTCTTTAGTTGATTCACCTTCATGCAAATATCTTACATCAAACTCGGGTTTGGAATGTGTATCTCTCATAAAGTCATGGAACTATGAAGTTGATCACCTCAGAGATCACCTTTGGCTAAAGGAATCATATCTATCATTTTTATTTCATGATGTGGAGCTCATGTTTTTCCTTGTGAATGCCATGTTGTGAATCTTGTTCTTTATCACATCTAAAATCATCTTCGGTGCATATGAATGCATGATTTGTTGTGTGAATCAATTTATTCTTTGTCCATTATGTTTGGACTGGTCTCATGTGTTTGTTGTACTTGTATTCCTTTTCACTTCTTTCGATGATTATGATGCTAGTGCAGTGTGTTACCATCTACAAAGAAATAATTTTTTACATTCATCATGCGAAGAAGATGATTCTATTATTTAGAGCATTTGTGAAGATGTTCAAACTAATCTATCTTTATTATTTTCTAACCAATAATCTCATGCCAAAAACATTCCATCTGATTATGATATTAACTATCATGCATTTTATTATTTTCACATCAACACATCCAATGAAAATTGTTTTACATCCTTACATCTATATGGTTTAACATCTTACGATCTGGGTACTTGTCAAGAACTTGAGGCACCTCCACACCTGTTGATGTTTATGTCAAGTCCTCACCATGTTGACATTCCTGCTAAATATGATCAGATATATTTCCCTCACATGATTCTCATTGCAATCCCATGGCTCTAATTGAAAATTCATCTTTCCAAATATTTTGATGTTTTCAAGAGGATTTTGATGAAGTTTATGTTCCAATTGTTGAATGGTTGGAGAAATATTACCTGGAAAGCTCTGTCGCAAATAAAAATTTTCGATATTTCCTCGTGTTTGTGAAGGAATTCATTGTAGATGAGGATATATTCAGAAGAATCTTTTGATCCTAGTTGAATGATAGTTTTCATCAAAAAATTAAGAATATGAACTAGTTAGAAGTGGTGGTTATGGCCTATCTTTCTGCTAACAAGCAAGACCCTTAAATTTGTGTGCAATTTATTCAAGCTCTTATCATTTCTCTTAAACATACTTTATATCAGTTTTAATCAATCGTATCTTGGTGATTATAGGTCAGGAACAACTATGGTGGCTTCACCATAAATTTCATTATATGTGAACCCGACCATCTAGCTATTAGGTTAGGAGTAGGACAAGCTGCATTCTAGTTTCCCCTCTCTTGCATTCATTCTGCACTTGTTCGCTTTAGCCTTTCTTGTATTTTCTTACTTCTGTCTTGCATCATGTTTGTTTTAGCCTCCTTTCATTTGTTATTTTTTTTTCCTTTCTTGTTGTGTCATGTATTTTCCTACTGACTTGTAAATAAGATTTTGCATCACGGATATCCTATTTGGGCTCAAAAGAAAATGTGGAAAAATAGAAAAGGACTTTGTGACACTACAACATTTGAATCACTTGTAATTCCTGGATGACATATTGCTTTCTAGAGGAGCATCTAATATAATAGCCTCAATATTAAAATTATTTTTGGAGGTTTTTATTAAATCCTGTCGAGGTCCTTTTAACAACGAAAAGAGATATTTGTAGACATGGATTATCATTAACTTGGTTCAAGGACAACTCCTGAAAATATTAGTATTTATCATCAAATAGGTATGGAAGGATTTCAAATATCTAGGCATTCTATTTTTGCTTGAAAGCTTTTCCTCACCCATCTTCAAAACTTTTGCTAGGGACATATATGGTTAAATTTTAAAGTGCAGTGCAAAGTGACCTAACTAAACTCGATGGATGGTTTTAATAAATTGAATATTATCTTCTTTCCCCTTGCTCTAATTCTCTTCTTTTCTTTCTCTAGTGGTTGTTAGGTTGACGATGAGCCTAGAAATAAGGAAATCTCTTTGGCAAGGAGGTAAATCCAATGCAAAAAAAAACCATCTACTAAATTTGTAGGTAGTGAACATTCTTAACAATGAAGGAGCATTGGGCTTAAGGGACCCACTAATGACCATAGATCTAGGTAAAAAAATCCTTTGCAAGCTGATATTAAATAAGGAAGAGTGATGTAAAAATGTTATACAACATAAATATTTTATGGGTGACAGGAAAAATTTCTTAGATAAGTCATTCTTCTCAAGAGGAGGGTCTTAGATCTAGAGGCTTTTGGTGGTATTGATTACATTAACGAAAATGCACCTTACATTGATTATAGATAATGGCTGCTCTATAAACATATGGAATCATGGGATTATGGGACATCAATCACTAGAAAGAGATTAGCATTTCCCCTCAGGGAGTAGCTTAATGTAGTCGAGAAATTCTCCTTAGTAGATATATCCTCTTGGAATGGACTTTGGCAAAAATGGGATCTTGTGGGTGTACCTTCAGCCATGAAGAAATAAGAAAGGATGTTAAAAAAAAGTCTCACAAGCTATGTTCCAAGGCATTGACAAAAAAAAGGCTCCAAGGCATGGGGGATATCAAAAGTTTTAGTAAAGTGGGGATATAACACACTCCTTTTTTCTAAAGGCATGTTCCTTAAAAGGAAGTTATGGACTGATTTTTTTGACTATGACAATCTACATAAGATATATAGCTTCTACTCATCGTTGGCCAGTAATAAAATACTAATAGGAAAAAATATCAGGAAATAAGGAACTCAAGGACCATTGAAATGTCCTCTCTATTGCATTAATGGTGAGCCATATCTTCATCTTTTTCTAGAATGTAGGTTTTCTAAGTTAATGTTGGTGTTCTCCTTCCAAGTTCTATCCTTAAGATTGAAGTGGACCAACCATATTGAAAATTTATTTGATGCATGGTAGAAATTGTATTTGGAAACTTCAGGGTAAAGATACTCTTCAAAAGAGTGAATGTTTCTCTTTTGAAATATCTCTATTGGAAAATGTACTTGGTCATAAATAATGTTAATTTCCAAGATAATAAAGTACATCCTCACATGGTTACATGTAGAGCTATACCATTGCTTTTAGAGCATTTGAACTCTAAATCCTTTTACTCTTCTATCTCTCAATAGTTGGATTCAATGTAAGAATTTTGGTGGAAAATAATCAATATAAAAACATTCAAACTAGTAATTGACTTCAAAAAAGAAGAATGGAATCTCAGGATGTCATTGGAGGAACATAGGAAATGTAATTTGACTAGGACAGAATGTGTCATGTATTTTGATGCAGCTTAGAAAGTAAACTAAGGGTGGAAGGAGTGGGGAAGGATGGGGGTGTGATAGCTTTTCGTAGATGATAATTGGAACTTTCTTTTTCTTAGAGTCTAGGAGTGGAAAAAAATAACCAAGTGGAAGCATACAATGTCCTATCAAGTATAGTTCAACCTAAGGCTTTAAATATTCTGAATTTAATTGTAGTTGGGGACTGAAAATTTATTATCTCCCACCTCATCAAAAAGTATAGCCGAGGGAATGTCAAAGTAAAATCCATTCCTTATAGAATCAAACTTCACCTCAAGAATGAAAGGAAATACTATGTTTTTCATGCATTAATACACAATAATTCATAGGTATATTTAAATACTAACAAATGAATTAAGATGGAAGTTGCATCCTTGGCTTTAAATGAACAAGAAATATCTTTATCTCCCATTCGATAACATTATGATTCAGGCTACAATATTTACCCTGAATGGACACCAAGTGTCCCTTTATAATACAACACAACATCTGAAAACTATGTATCTGGCTATTTTCACATCTTGGGAGGTGTCCTTCGAAGAAATGGACTGGATTATTGAATGAGCCTGATTAAGTGTGATGAATGCATGAATAACGACAAGTCAGGGAGGTGAAAGTTTAAGGATCATATCCTCTTTCACATGCATGACATTTAATTTGAACAATCATGAGAAAGTAATCCAACCCCAATGATGGTTATGTAATGTAGAGTATTGTATAGCATTTTAGGTTGGCATAATGCATTGGATAGCAAAAACATGGGAGAGGTTGATCCAAATCGCAGGATGGTGGATTAGATATGAATTTGATTATGTTAATATTTGGTGCAAGGTAAATCTAGTGATGATAGAGCGAGGACGTTATGGGAGCATAAGAGGAGGAAAGGTGAGATGTGAAGAGATTGATATTAAAGAGAATAAAATTAAACTATTTTTGTTTTACTATCTTACAATTGTGAGAAGTTTTGGACGAGGGTCTAGTTGGTTCATAAGAAAAAACCATTTTCTAGAATTCTTATCTATTGGAAACAAGATTGCAGATTATCCTTCAACAACCCTTGAGGGGGAGACTGAACTAGGTGTTGTGAGACTCGTTAGCTTATAAGAGTTTTGTTGGATAGCCGAAAGGTGACAATATGTGTAGCTATGGACCCATGAAAGAATGAATGTGGAGTTGGTTTAACAATTGAGGCCAATGGATAACGAAAACAGAATAATAGATATAGGCTAAAACATTTCATTTTTCTATAATATTATTTTATTTGGGTCTCAAGCACAAATTTCAATATAAAATTACTTCCATCGTTAAAATAAAATAAAAAGAAAGAGTTATTGTAAAATTATCACAGAGGTGTTCCACACTACCCATATCCATTATTTAAATAATTTAATATGCTAAGAAAAAATCGACTTTTAGGTTTTCCCAAAAAAGAGTTTTTTATTATAATTTTCTTCTATGTGCATAGAAAAAATTTAAAATTAGAGTTAACCTGATCTGTGATGAGAGTTAAGAGTTACGCCGTTTCAATGCACCATTTACATTATATTTTTATTACAAAGATAATAAAAATAATCCTGGATAGTTGACTAATTAGATTGACTAACCGCTAAGGTTGTATATCTATGCAAGGAATATAATATTTTGTATAGGGAACGAAAACCGAGGAGGTATGGTTTGGCACAGGGATTCATCCAACCAGAAGTACTCCTTGTAAGTGTAAGGAGAAACGGTGCTTACATATTTTCAGTACGTGAAAAAGAAGCAATAAGGTTTATGAATTTACGTTTGCTATTGACTTGAATGTGTAATGTCTCGATTTCCCTTATTTTTCTTGTAATGTACGGACGCCAATTACAGTGGCCCTGCACAAAGGGCACGAAGAGTTATTGACAGTACATGGAAGAAGCCACCGATCAATGCAAAAAATGTGAAAATAATGTCTACAGTTCGGAAGAATGCGGACTTCATCGTCCTCCCCAATACACCCCAAACAGATGGAACATGGAGATGAATAATCTGGTTTTTTTAAACACCTATACTTGGCTATGGGCAGAGATCTGATTGCCTTGGAGCGGCGGGACGGAGTACTACTCACGGTATTTGGATAAGGTCTGGAGCGGTTGCTATTAACATTGAAATTAATATGAATCCTGCCCACTAGTATGAAGAATCCCACAAGCAGGGCAAGAAATCCATGGAGAAGTTGCAGTGCAGGAAGGACATGCTCATTCAATCTCTCGATCGCATGCAGGATGGCATGCAAAACATGCGTCTCCGCCGCCAAATCTAATATAGCCGTCAAACAGAATATGATAAATCCCACAGCGATGCAAATCTGATAGATTACAATCGACGCCAACACTGGGTTTAGTTTGGAAAACGCGCTAGCTCGATTCACTATATACCCTGCTGATCGTTCAAGCATGCTTTTCACAGAATCCAAGTAACTCGGGAATAGAACCTGGATCATTCGCAATAAGCTCGGAGGCTCTGCCAGTGCCATGTATGATTATGAACTGTACTGTAACTGTGTCTTCAATTATAATAGCGAATGATCGGAGTAAGAGAGAGCTCAACCTATTTCAGAAGAATCTGTGGGAAATGCAACGAAAACCGCAAGTGTATATAGAAGACGGAGTTCAATTTTCTGGCTGGTTCTAGTACTGCGGAGGCCTCGAGTCAACAGAATGTCATGGATGACGAGATAAATGACGATTTTTCTTTGAAAAATGTGTGTTTCTAGAAAAACGTGCTCTGGACTGTGGAATGTAGAACATAAGCTGACCCGCAATGTCCGAACTGTGTGCGGCCATTGCCACTTGGACTCTGTTAGTAAGTTAATATGCCAATAGTTTGTTCCTGCATTCAAGCCTTCGTTTTCAAATGATTCTTAACAAGGAACTTTGACGATGAAATTTTCTTTTATGGATTTTAATTTAATTTAATATATATATATACAAGTTTTATTAAAAAAAAAATAAGTTTATTAATCTTTATTATATTTATTAAAATTGTTTTTCTTTATGTATTCCTTATTACTTTAAGGTCTTGACTACGATTTGTGTTATTATTCTACGTTGGAATATAGGTCACTTAGACCCTTTGCCATAGGCGTCTGCTTTTTTTCTGTAGGTTACTTAAGAGACCTCCATCCTCTTTTCTACGGAATCAACACAGAAATAAAAGCTTTATATGAAGAAGAGGTCAATAACAATCCACACTAAAAGAACTGGATCTATATGTTCCTGAATAAGCAGCGACGTAAGAGTTTAAACTGTGGCATTTAAAGCATTGGGAAACCCATGAGGGGATCATTAACGTTCTTTCAGCCAAATGTAGGCATTGCATATATGCCATAAAGAGGTAGAAGAATTGTGGGAATAGTGGGAGAATCAAAAGGCGAAGAAAGGAGGGAACTAAGAAGACCTGCAGAAAATAGAGTATTAGTCAACCTCCGTAGAAAATATGAATAACATCGCTAGGATGGGTTGAAAGGATTTATTAAATCATCCGTACTTAGTCATCATCTCTTTGAAAGAAGCTACCCCAGGATTTGATCAACCCTTGAGCAAAGCCACAAAGAAGTGCACTAGATTATGGGAGTTTATGGGAGTTGATAAGATAATTCATTGTTGCATTTGATGTGGCCTCCCTAGTCAAGTTAGATCAAATATAAGAACATGAGGTGTTTTAGGAATCTAGTAAGAGATTAAGGAGAAGATAGATGAAATTCAATTGTTGAAGTGTATGGACTAAATGCCCCTGTATGATCTCGTCACTTCTCTTAAGAAGAATTCATATGTCCGACCTTTTTTCAGAAAGTTATAGAGTGTGAGGTAGAGTTAACTACTTGGGATGTGGAACAATGTGAATTTGAAATTTATCTGATGTTCCCACTTAGTTCCAAACAAATCAAGTAGATCCATCACCCATGGGAGTCCCATGTAACCTACGAAGAAGGTACACATTATCCTCCACCTCTAACTACCTAAAATGTCTATTCAGTTACTCATCAAAGCCAAAAGTTGATTCAATTTAATAAGTGGAATTCTCCTCCACTTCATCAAATGAATAATGCTTGCAATTGTGTAAATGAGGATAGAAGCCCTAATAGATGCGTTTGGGAAATTTTTTGACTTAGACACATTTAGAAATTGTGCATGATTTATTTTCAAGAAATCCTTGACAATGAGAAACCATTTTTTTACCATAGTTCTAAAGAGGAGAAACATATGCTTTACATCATTATGTGTATATTGCTTTCTTCCACCAAGTAAAATAGATCTGGTTTAATTGTAGTTGTTATACCAACCTAGATCCATCTTAACTTTGGATCTATCAAGTACCAAGAGGAATCAAATCTCTCAAGTTGCAACCTCTTTTTTGAGTGCAAAACTTGAGGAAAGGTTTGCATCTCCATAGATTTGATCCCTATCGGTGCTTGATAGATCTAGAGTTAAGATGGATTTAGGCTAGTTTCAGTCATGTGCGTCCAAAGAAAATCTAACGAACATATGCTTAATTTTATCAATATTATGTAAATTCATCTAATATTAATATAATTACTTTTAATATGCTATATATGTCTCAGATTAATCTAGTCATTTTAATTTTAAATTTGTTTAGTTACCTCAGTTTGTTGAGATGATAAATATTGTTAATAACTTTAATGATGAAATAAAATTTTTGAATGTAAAGTGACAATGTAATAGTTTTGAATGATAGAAAATTTGAATAATAAGAATATAGTCAATCTTTTCATTTTGAGTCTTATCTTTTCATGTCGATTATATGAAAATGACAGGTTAAATCATAAACCATTTAAATCTTTAGCTCGAGCTATTATAGTAAACATCATACCTTGTATCTCTTTCTCTCCAATATTAATAGGTTGAATTACTATAACACAAAAGGCAATGTACATTGTCAATATTTTTTTTTTCTTACACTAAAATCAATGCACAATGTTAATCCAATCACTTTAAAATTAATGTACCATCATACATCCAATTACATCAAATCAGAAATCAACATCTACACTGAAATCAATGCATTTAATGCAAGCAATCAAATAAGATTAGAAAACAACATTTACATTGAAATCAATGCATCTAATGCAAGAAATCAAATAAGATTAGGAATCAACATTTACACTCAAAGAAATGCATCTAATGCAAGTAAGAAAATAGGATTATAAACCAACATCTACATTGAAATCAATGCATCTAGTGCAAGTAATAAAATAAGATTATAAACCAACATCTACACTAAAATCAATGCATCTAGTGCAAGCAATCAAATAGGATTAGAAATCACCATCTACATTGAAATCAATGCATTTAGTGCAAGCAATCAAATACGATTAGAAATCATATATATTGAAATCAATGCATCTAGTGCAAGAAATCAACATCTACATTGAAATCAATGCATCTAATGAAAATAATCAAATAGGATTAGAAATCACCATCTACACTGAAATCAATGCATTTAATACAAAAAATCAACTAGGATTTGAAATCATCTACATTGAAATCAATGCATCTAGTGCAAGCAATCAAATATCATTAGAAATCAACATCTACACTAAAATCAATGCATCTAGTGCAAGCAATCAAATAGGATTATAAATCACATCTACATTGAAATCAATGCATCTAGTGCAAGAAATCTTCTTCTCTCTCCCCCCCCTCCATCTATGTCTATATCTCCTTATTTGTCTCTCTATATCAGCCCCCCAAACACAAACACTCCCTCTCTCCATATATATCAATCTCTTCATCCCACCATCCCTCTCTCCCTCCCTATCTCTCCCCTTCAAACTGCATCTCTCTTTCCCTCCCTTTCTCCACTCTCTCACATCCTCTCTCTCTCTCTCTCTTCATGATCCAAGTGGATGTTGGTTTCCACCCACCTATCCCACTTGGACCCCCACAACTGTCTCTTTTAGTTTTTCAATTTCCGTAATTGTAGCACAATTTACTATTTTTAGCAGTTTTTCGGGTCCTGAACTTCTGGAGCCATTTTGAGGCCCTGGATGACGTTTTTTGGGAAATCTAGGAGCAATGTGGGTTCATGGACAGTTGTTTATCTTCCCAAAGTTTTAGTGCTCAGATAGATCTTTCTAACGAGCTATTTTATGTGTCAAACGAAGATTGAGTGCCAAAGTTATGACCCCGGGAAGTTGATGTACCAAGTTACCCGAAACGGGGCCCACAATTTGGCGTTTCATATTCTAGGGTTAGGTTTTGGGATGTTAAGGGGTTTCCATTGTTTCTCAACAATAAATAGGCCTTCGAGCCTCATTGAAACACATTTCCGAGGCATGTAGCCGCCACATCTCTTCTCAAAGATAAGCTACCATCGCCCTAGCTGGTTTATTTCCTTTTCGGTTTGTAAGAATATTTCAGTATTTTGCATTAATGAAATGAAGTATTATTTCTATTGAATCTCTATGTTTATGGTTATCTTCGTAATTTGTTGCTTTCTTGTTTAAATTCGGATCAGTGGTATCAGATCAGTTTGTTTTTTCTCTATTTTTCTTTGCATGTCCCCAACGAGGTTGGGATATAAGAAGTTAGGGCTTGAACTGGTCGAACCTTTGCAAGACCAGCCTCGCAAATCCCGATGGCCTCCCATGGCAGTGAGAAGAAAGACAAGGGGGTAGGACATCCTATCAAAATCTTGCTCGAAGAAGCCCTCGAGTGATAAAGAAATGCGATGATGGACAACTTTTCCCAGATCCTTCAGCGGCTACCCAGATGTGACACATCGGCTTCCAGCAGCTACTCTGGAAATGCCACGCCCTTTAAGGTACAAGTTAATTTTGAAATCCTCATATTCAAGGGTCAGATAGACACAGATGTTGTAGATAAATGGCTAAATCTACTAGAGGTTTATTTTTCTGTTCATGAATTTTTGAGTTGAGAAAATATTGTTTTTGATCTTCTCAAAGCAACCCCCCATGTCAAGGACTGGTGGGAAACGTAATGTGAGCAGAAGGATGAAAGTAGGAACTCACTGTTCTCAGCTACACCCACTTGGAATTCCTTTCAGGATGCCATCAAGGGGTAGTACTACCCTATCAAAAGTTATGAGGACAAATACATAAAGTGTACCATGCCGTGGCAGGGAAGGGACCAGGATGTGCCGCAGTTCACAAACATTTTTCATACCCTTCGCACACAGTTGGGTATCAAGGATTTTGAGCTATATTTGGTACTCCAATATCATGGTTGCCTACACGGGTACATCCAGGAAGAGATGAAGTTCCTGAGCATCTCCTCGCTTGGCATGGCGTACTGATGCGCTGTCAAAATCGAGCAGAAGTTCAAACAGAAGAAGCGAGACTTTGGATCTGCAAATTCGAAGACCAAAGGACAAAACAAAGGCGGTGTGACCCAAGACAACCCGATGAAGCTGCAATAAAATAACAACACCACGAAGTCAAAGAAGGATAGAGGAAAGTGGTGTGAGTTCCACAAGAGCCCCACTCACAAAACAAGTGAGTTTTGGACCAGGCAGTCGCCGATGGCCGAGTTGAAGGCTTCAAAATCAGATGCATGTTCTGACCCTGAGTCAGAACCTGACAAGGGGAATGGAAAAGGGAAGTAGATCATTGATGCAGAGCCCAGCGTCACTGTTGTCGTTGCAAAGATCTAGAAGAATGAGCCCGAAGATCCAAAGGAGGGGGAGCGTATTTTCCACTCACAAATGTGGGTGAAGGGTTCGCCACTACAATTCATTATTGACAGTGGCAGCCAAAAGAACCTCCTTTAAGCAAATGTCGTGAAGGGGTTGGGCCCACCAACTACACCACACCCACAACCGTACAGTATCGAGTGGCTTGAACACCTAGGATGAGATCTTCGAGTTCGCCAGCAGCTTCACCTTCCATATAGCATCAATCCCTTCACAAACGAGGTATTATGTGATTTTGCACCTCTGGACATTTGTGATGTACTATTTGGCAAGCCATACTTATGGAGGCGACATGCTGTGTATGATTCAAGGCCTCACGTTGTTATTATTACTTTGGGTAATTCATTATATAGGGTACCGGAGGTACTCCCACATACTGCCACCTCTTTGATCTCTACTAGGAAATGCAGCAAGATCGTCTCCCAGATTAGGAAATTCATTTTTTGTCTGGTTCGCTCCCAAACTAAGGGGAAGAACATAGCCACATCTATGGCCCCCGTGGAGGGTTCCTCCACGCAACAACATCAACAAAGGGATATGGTCATGATAGAACATAGGAACAACTTCTCCTCATCCACAGGGGTACCACACAAGCTTTAGGTGGGCAACAAAGTGTGGCTGCACTTCCAAAAAAAATGCCTTACAAGAACCCATCAAAAGCTCCGACCATGCCGACATGGTCCTTACACCATTACCAAGGCCGTGGGAAACAATTCTTTGGAGCATAGCATTCCTCCATTCCTTCACCTGCACCAAGTGTTCAATGTGTACCGCCTTCAACCATGCTTCCCACCATTACTAGACACATCCAAGATTGCAGAACAACTCACCAGGGACAAAGTTCAACAGATGGAGGCACTCAACGCAATGGGGACCATTGCTTCCTAAGGGGGGAGGAATGATTCAGGTCGATGTTGGTGGCCACCGACCTATCCCACTTGGACCCCCACAACTGTCTCTTTCATTTTTTCAGTTTCCGTAATTGTAGCACATTTTACTATTTTTAGTAGTTTTTCGGGTTCTAAACTTTTGGAGCCATTTTGAGGCCTTAAACGAAGATTTTTGGGAAATATGGAAGCAACATGGGTCCATGGACTGATGCTACTCTTCCCAAAGTTTTAGTGCTCGGATAGATCATTCTAACGAGCTATTGTATGCATCAAATGAAGATTGGGCGCCAAAGTTACGACCCCAGGAAGTTGATGTACCAACTTACCCAGAACGGGGCCCACAATTTGGCATTTCATCTTCTAGGGTTAGGTTTTAGGATGTTCAGGGGTTTCCATTATTTCTCAACAATAAATAGGCCTTTGAGCCTCATTGTAACACAGTTCAGAGGCATGTAGCCACCACATCTCTTCTTTGAGATAAGCTACCATCGCCCTAGCTAGTTTATTTCCATTTTGGTTTGTAAGCATATTTCAGTATTTTACATTAATGAAATGAAGTATTATTTCCACTGCACCTCTGTGTTTATGGTTATCTCTATAATTTGTTGCATTCAAGTTTAAATCTGGATCACTTCACCCTCCAACTCTATTACTATATCCCTCCTTCTCTCATCTCTCTTTCTCTCCCCCATTGTCTCCACCTCTCCCTTGTTACTCCCTCTCTCTCTCCACTTCTCACTCTCTATGTTTTTTTTTCCCTCCCTCTCTCCTCCTCTCTCTTACTTCCTCTCCTCTCTCTCTCTCTCTCTCTTTTCCCTCTAATCCTCTCCCTTACACCATCACCCTCCTCCTCTCTCTCAATTCTTGTCTCTCGTTCTTCCTCTCTCTCCCTTTCTCTCCTACCTCCCTCTCTCTTCCCCCATCACTCACTCTCTCTCTCTCTCTCTCTCTCTCTCTTTTCCCTCCAATCCTCTCTCTCTCTCTTTGCCCTCCAATCCTCTCTCTCTCTATCTCCAACTATGTTACTATATCCCTCTCTCTCTCCTTCTCTCTCCTTCTCTCTAGCTTCTCTCTATCTCTCCTTCTTTGTCTCTTTATATCACCCCTAAACATACACTCTCTCTATCTATCTCTCCCTTGTCACTCCCTCTCTCTCTCCACTTCTCACTCTCTATGTATTTCTTCTTCCGTCCCTCTCTCCCCAATCAACTCCATCTCTCTATCCCTCCCTCTCTCCTCTTCTCTCACAATTACTCTCTTTCATCCTTCCTCCCTCTCCCTTTCTCTCCTACTTTCCTCTCTCTTTCCCCACCATCTTTGTATCTCCCTCTCCATCTCTTACCCTTCTCTACCTCTATCACTCCTCTCCCTCTCTCTCTCTCTCTCTTCATTCATCCTCTCCACTATCCTTAAGTTTATCTCCATATCTCCCTTGTCACTCCCCCTTTCTCTCCACCTCTATCACTCTCTTCTTTGTTCTTCCCTCCCATATATAGACTTAATATATATCATGATATATTAATATATATTATAATATAACAAACTTAATATTTTATTAATCCAAAGTTATTAAATTTATATATTAATATTAATACTTTTTTTGTAAGCTTGGTGGTACCTTTCTATTAATTTTTTGAAATGAAGTAGGTTAAATCCATAAATCCATGAGTTAGGTGCCCTCAACCTGCCGAGTGGGAAACCAGTTTTTTTGGCTACTTATCTGCAAAATATGTCATCCATAAGAAGAAAAAGATAAGGCTATCTAGCCGTGCAATATAATCCTCAGAGTCTTTATACTTCCCATTCTCTAAATAAATGTAAACATAACTGATAATAAGTCTATAACTATAAAACAAAAGCATTCAAAAGAAATCCATGGGTGCACTTTCACTATTCATCATCAACAAAATCCATCGAAGAGGGTTCCTTCACTATAAAACTAAGTAGCTCTGAGTGAGGTATGCGTGGGATGTGCTACTTGATCCTGCTCATCCTACAACTCTATTGTTGCAGTTGGAACTAATTTTCTGCAATTCTTTGGTAAAATACAACTTCACTGAATTCCCTCGAGGGGTTGCATGCATGTATAGAGTAAATTGTTCCATATCTTTTGAGAGTATTCTCTTCATCATCTAGAATAGGCGCATAGTCTGCCTGTAATGAGTAACTCTCCCTTTAGTATTACCTGGATCCAGATCCACTACTTGCCATTCATTGAGGTATATATCAAAATTTTCCATTATATGTCGGATTTCTTCTTCCCACTCTGCTATTAGATATCTAACCAGGTTGGAGCTACTTGCGTGGTAAGCTTGGGTTGCTTCATCAATAATGCATGAAGTTGGATTATGCCCACGTCTCATCCCTGTGGCCCCCTGGAGGAGTTGGGTTGGCTTCCTGGAGTTGAAGCCACCTTTCTCTGCCTCCCCTGACCACGGTTTCCTCCTCCATTGTTCTTTATCCCCTTCGCTCAAATGATTTTGTTTCCTTTGTCTGTAATGTGATCTTCACATTCCTGTACACTCAGATTTTCTACTACCTAGGGTCGTAGGTTGGGTGCTTGACTCTGCCATCAGTATCACCCCCACTGTAGACTTGCTTCAAATTCAAACGCTAGCTGAGTAAGGAACCCCCTCCACCAGCTGCGATTGAATGAATGCCAACATAGGAATCTAATACCATCTTGATTGCATTCCTTCCTCTGCCCATTGCAGAGTTTAAATGAATATTGTAGAGCCATGCGAACTATCACCATGCCGTCAATACTATAGCTATAATTTCCAACATTAATCAATTGCATCAACCACACATAATTACAAGGAATGAAGTGGGATTTGAGTGAACTCCAGGTTTGAGCCTATTGCCCATCAAACCTTTTGCTAGGAGACCCCTTAAAGAAAGATGAGACAGTGGGATTCAAGCCCACTATGTCCATATCCGGCTTCAAATGTTGGACTCACTCCACAACCTCCACCGAAATCTGAGATGAATACCCTCTGAGGCAAGGTTCCCAACCTAGGAAATTCGATACCACATGACAGGACTGACTCGAGATTTTAACGACTAGGCTTCTCTGTCATCCCCCCTCTGTGACTAGATGGTATATATGGGATTTTTTGAGCCCCTAGCTCTCCCTTCACCGATGTCATTTGAATACCCCCCTGTTATGTGGAATTTTGCATCTGTGGATAAATACAATTTCCTTAGGTAGGTAGCTACACCTAGAACAACATATTTAAAGCATTTAACCCTTTTCTATAGAAGATAAATAAGACAAGGGGCCTACTTGTTATCTTTCGCTTTCCCTTTGTCTCCTTTTTATGGCTCTGTTCACTCCTCGAAATTAATCCACTCAACAAGTACCTGCAATCATAAATAGAGGAAAAAACCAATCAAAGCAAGAGATCTATCGACTATAAGCAAATGGAATCGAAAAAATTTACACATATAATCATCATACATAAATACAAGAATATGAAAAAAGGTGTAAACAACTTTATTAAGTAGAAGGAAGACTTACAACCATGAATTCTAATCCAATGTCACTACTCCAGCCTCAGTTCCATCGAACATCACATCAAGAGCACAACACTCCCACAGCATAACAATACTTGCTTACAATCTCAAACTTCACACCAACATTGTCTCCTTACAAATTCTCAAATTCCAACCCCTTGATCACTTACATGAGTGCTCAATTTATAGGAAAATGGAGGTGGTTTGGTCATAAATGAGGGTATTGAATGGCCTTCCAAACGTAGAGTTAGTTTCCATGGGGGAATGGATGAGAGAATAGGAGGATACTTAACTCATTCCCTATCCAATTTCGAGCTCATATGAGATGATAAGTGTGGGAATCTTCTAGAATGCTCTAAAAGATAAGAATATTCCCAGAACCCTATGAAGAATTTGCTCAATCTTGCCCAACACAGGTCAAAGTGGGTCTAAGTGCACTGAAATGAACCCTTACATGGGCCTACTTTCACTAAAGCACATTTACCCCTGACCAAGGTTGTGTTGGTCCCTCAAAGAGGCATTTCTGGACAGGAAACTTTCAGGGAAGGAGGCATTCAAAGTGATGACTTCTCTAGGGCATGTAACAACTGGATTAGGGTTTGATGAGCCCTAATAGTACTGGTATGAATGTTGGGAGTGATGTGCCCAAATGGATCTGTAACATCTACCCCCTAAAGCATGAATTCTAAAATGATAATGTTGAGTGATATGCTTTACGATGTGATGAGGAGGTTTCGAAGTGGATGGTGACCTGCATCAATTACAATACAAAATATCATTATATTTTGGATTTTTCATGAATTGTTGAGGGAAGGCATACCCATGCTCAGTATATAAACTTTTCATTACATGTACATAGATACTCGAATACATATATAGACTCATGATAGGATGATCATCTGTGTAAAGCCATTGTACAGATGATTTTGTATTTTGCTGAAATCGAAGCCCGGATGGATGAAACTAGATCTGGGGTATTCTATCTCGTTCAATTGTTCACTCAAGTACAAGTCTAACCATGTGAATATGTGATCTGAAGTCAAACATGGGAAGACACCGTCTGATTACCAGCCAATGATGTAAGTTGTTAACAGATGCGAGAGAAATCACTGATAATGATAATGATCCTCAAGATACTACAATACATTCTGCATGGTGTGAATGGATGTTTTGATGTTGAACACCATACAAATTCTTTTGGTCGAAGGCCAGTGATGTCAAACTATCACCAGAAGCGAGAAAATTTCCATTGATGTATGCAAGCCCCAAGGTACTAAAACGGTGTTTCAAAGTCAACTTCTTGGATAATGTGTTGATGTCTATGAGAAGTGACTCATTGCAGGAGGTCATTGATGTATCCCACATCAATGACATGAAATGATTGTAATGATTTTGGAGATAGAATTTAACTAATGAGACAAGGTTTAGGAATGGCGGTCATGAAAATGAAGGTTTATGAGTATTGTAAACGATGAATTTAACTGAGTGACTTCTCTTGAACATGTCGGCAACACTGAATGAATTAGCATCATTGACCCAAAACCAAAGTAATGGATGGTATGATAGACCATAGATATGATAACCATCAAGAAAATAACCCAACCCAAGTAGTCACAGAGATGAAGTGAAAGTTTCATGTTCAAGAGCGACCTGGTACCATAAAGTGGTTTACCCCTTTTCCCATTTTCCCCAGTCATTGATGACTAGTACCCGTTTATTTTTTATCAAGTTGAGGAGGATAACATATGATTGTTGTATAATTCCACCATTCGGGTGAATCCATCGCTATGTGACGTTTTAACGAGTCTAGTGAAGGTGAAACTCGATCTTGTTGTGATGGACAAGTTTGTCGCTATTTGATGTGTTAACTAGTTTAACGACAATGATAACTCGGTCCTTTTCATGTTTAGAGAGTCTGAAAAGGGACAAAAAGAAAACTCCACAATTTATATTTTGTAAATTTGTCTCTCAAGTCTAAAAAAGCGTAAAATAATAGGAGAGTGAACCTATTGACCATGTTCGATCAACATATTCCTTTTTTGTAAATAATATATCTTAGTCTGGAAAATGGTTAAACTTATGCTGAGCAGATGTCGTTTCCAATCCATTAATGAGCTGAAAAGGACAAGCACTTAGCAATATTTTCATATTTCAAGAGTCTAAAAAGAGTTTAAAGAGGACTCCACTTTGAGGAACGAGTGGTGTCTAGGATAGCAATTGGTTCCGGTGATGTTGGAACTTCTCAAAACATGTTGATTTATGTGAAGAGGCTGGTTAATAAGACCACTCATTGCAATTGTTCCTCCAGAAGGATAAAACAACCAAGTGAAAGCATATGATCAGCCAAGGAGATAGTGTCGATGGAAGGAGAAAAACCAAGGCTCATCTAATGGAAGAGGCTGATAGAATGGTAGTCATGGGGGTTAAAAATGGAAATGAGTTCATTTTTACACCAGCTTGAGCCATAGGGAACTATGCTTGGATTCAGTTTCTTGTTTACACAAGCTTGAAATGAAAAACTATCCTTGGATTCAGTTTCATTTTTACACAAGCTTGAAACGAAAAACTATGCTTGAGATTGGTTTACATGCCCTGGGCATGATGACTCGATTCTAGGTGCATGCTCCCCAAGTTTCATTTCATTCACCTAAGTAGACTCCTCGTGGCTATCAAGTGGATGGAATGAAGGTTCATTTATGAGATGAAGTGAAGGTCTTGACTGGTTTTTTACGAGATCTAATCAAATAATCGACTTGGAACTTTGCTCTAGGGGACCTTGTTTCATTTTTTAATGAGCTTGACACAAGAGAAGGAACTCTACTCAGATTACTTGTTTCATTTTTTAACAATCTTGACACAAGACAAGGAACTCTGCTTAGATTCCTTGTTTCATTTTTTAACGAGCTTGACAAAAGACAAGGAACTCTGCTCTGATTCCTTGTTTCATTTTTTAACGAGCTTTCCTACTCTAGGACCTGTTTCATTTTTAATGAGGTTGACAGAGTAAAAGAACTATCCTCATCTTCCTTGTTTCATCTTTTAACAAGCTTGACACAAGACAAGGAACTATGCTCATAACCTATGTTTCACTTTTTAACGAGGTTGACACAATACCAGGAACTATCCTTGTATTCCTTGTTTTATTTTTTAACGAGATTGACACAAGACGAGGAACTATCCTCATATTCCTTGTTTCATTTTTTAATGAGCTTGACACAAGACAAGGAACTATGCTCATAACCTTTGTTTCATTTTTAACGAGGTTGACACAAGACCAAGAACTATCCTCATATCCTTGATCACAACCCATAAGAGGCCATGTCTTCATATTCTCATCAGATGGGAGAACAATGCTTTGGAAGGAGAGATCTGGTTCCAATGCCCCCAGTACATAATGTACAACATCATGGAATTGATTGTCTGATGATGTAGGCATGGAATGGGTTGCCACATAATTAACCCATGGTAGGGAAGATAACATTGGGACAAAAGGACCATTTAGGGAAGATGGTTGATTGGAAGCCATATTTGGACTAGGAAATGAAAGCTGGTTAATGGTGACAATTCTTCCTTCATGTAGGAAACACATCACTCAAAAGAGTGTTGAAACAATAGCTCCCATGTCATAAACATAGTCACGCCCGAGAAGTAAATTGTAATATAAAGGGCCTGGGACTACCATCACATTGAGATAAACAATTTTTCCTCCCAAAGTAATAGGGAACTAAGGAAGGATCCCTAATGGTTGACTGGTTCCTCTATTAGAAGCCAATAGATTCTCGGTAACATGCACAAGTGGCAACGAACGAAGCACTTACCAAGCAGTGCAAGGAAGGATACTCATTGATGCACCTTCGTTTATAATAGTGCCAGGTACAATCATATTACAAACCTATACTATGATATGGAAAGGCACATAAAAAGGAAGACAACATCCTGCTAGTCGATTCCAATCAAAGGAAGTGACCAGACTACTTGGAGTGGGTACCGTAGAAATGGGAGAATTAACCCCTTGAGTTATGAGAGTGGGAGGATTTTTCTCCTATCTTGATGGAATAGGAGGATTGCCCCTAAGCTCATTGGAATATGAAGAATCGAAAAGAACTTGAGTGGTATCATATTCACTCTCTACGGGAAAGGTACAATTAATTGAAGGTAAAATCGGGTCAACGTTTTCCTCAACCTATGATTGGTCAGGTATGGACTCATGGGATTCACATTTAGAGAGAGTGGGTTTGACCGACGATTGATTTGGGTCAGTCACTTTATCAACTAGTAAAGGATTAAGGGAGAGTCTCCTGTATCCAGATGGAAGTCACTGCGGAGAAGTAGGATGGTTATCCAACACTTTTTTGGCTTCATCCAGATAGGGACAAAGGTGAATGGGGTGATTCCCTTCAAATAACCTATACGGAAACTTGACTTTACCCTTCTTTCCATGAACTTAATTACCACTAGTTGATGGTGTGTCACCACCATGATCTCAAAAGGTTGATGACACAGGACGATGTGAACGAGAAGGCCATTCTTCTAAGATCTGAAGAATATCAGGACAATTTCGAAGAAGATGGTCTCTTGTAGAAAGTTTGCATGGATATCGAACTTTGTGAGGCTTTTCTCATCAGAAGTTGCATTAAAAACAATTGTTGCTTGGTTACCCCCTTGTTGAATTTTCTTCTTCTTCTTCTTAGCCACCTGGTTACTAGTGTCAATACTTTCACCAAGCGAAGAGGAAGAAGGGGGGAAAAAACTGAGGAAGAAGGCAAAGGGTAAAATTTAGGATCAACTGGAGGTTGATTTTGTCTAGTTGGAGGAGTACTTGGTGGCGGAGAAATCACAACATTTTGAACCAAGGAGGTTGAATAAAACCATACTAGAAAGCCAATGGTAAATCCTGGAAGGGACAATGTACCATATAAGGAGCACCAATATTTCCGAAAGGTGGAAAAGGACTAGGATTCCCATCAAAAGGAATTCCTTGATCGGTGGACTCTGGATTGGTTTCCATATGTATCAACCTAAGATCAGCTAAGGAGTGAGCGTGGAGGATGTTATCTGCTATCAATTAATTTTATTTTAATCAAAGTAGCATAACAAAACAAAGGAGTGATAATCTAGGCAAAAGGATTACCAAGCAATTGTGAACTGCAGAATACCTCTCGGTGAACCGAGAAGTACGGGCAGGCAATCTCCACGAATGTTGTGTTCTATGTATCACAATGTACAAGGTGCATGACTCGGTTACCTAAGGATGGATAGCAACATAATGTAATCCTCCCATCTATACCCGAAAGTACGTGGAGGCCCAATTTGTGTTAGCGATTTCTAATGCGAAATAGCATAGTGAGAGCATTCCTTTATACTTTACATACTGTAACAATGCCCTATATACCCGAAGGTACGTGGATGAGCTATGATATACCTACATACATCGAATGAGGTATCACAGTTAGAATGTATCACAGACAAGTTAGTGACATCTGCTATGTTTAATGACACTGGAACACGTCTCTAGCCTAGACCTATAAACATTATGCGTTAAGTTACAATGCTCCATTAGGTTAATTGAGATAACTTTTAAGTTGATCTTCTTAATAATTTTCCTTTCAATGTTCACCACATGATGTATGCTTGCAATTACTAGAATGCAAGTAACATGAGAAACATTCTTTCATTCAATTAACAATGAAATCCGTAGCTAGTAAGGGATAGCACAATTAGATCTTTGACAAAGAGCAAAGAGCACACCTAATGCAATTTCCCTAACTATTCCTATCAAGCATTCACAAACTACAATATGCAAAATGCAAGTTTTTATTATCAATTTCCATTAATGTTGAGATGAATAAAAGGAAACTAATACACATACAATCAATCAATCTTTTTGCAAGAAACAATGACTTTATGACAGTTCCTTTTCGAAAGAAATGAAGACTTTTATGACACTTTCTTTTCAGCAAAGATTAATCGACTATAAGCTAACTTAGACAATGAATTGATAATGATAAAGAAATCATTCAAGAAAAACTAAACAATCAAGGTCAAAGTAGGGCTAGGAGAAGAGATACAAATTTATTTCAGAAGTACAACAATCATTGATCTTTCAACAAGAAAAAACATAAGGAAATTTTGGAAAAATCAAGTAAAAGGTGGGATTTTTTACCTAAGGAGAATCAACGCAGCCCTGAATGGGAGACAATGTGATTTAACGCATTTTCCTCAAGCCAAAGGTTCTCTGTAGTGCTCTTTGTCCTGACCAAGCCTGCACTAGTGTCAGAGAGGCCATTCTAGGGCATTTCAAGCACAATGTTTACGAAAAACAACTTCAAAAAGGCTGAAACAAGATCAATGGAAGAAAGTAAAGTCTACTATGGTGTATTAAGATGAAGGTAAACAACCCGAAATGATGATCATTCCCTAGTGGAGTCGCTAATTTGTTATGTGGAATTTTCCATCTATGGCTAAATACAATTTCCCTACGTGGGTAGCTACACCTAAAACAACATATTTAAAGTGTTTAACCTTTTTCTATAGAAGATAAATAATACAAGGGACCTACTTGTTATCTTTCACTTTCCCTTTGTCTCATTTTTATGGCTCCCGTCACTCCTCAAACTTACTCCACTTCACAAGTACCTGCAATCATAAATACAGGAAAAAACCAATCAAACCAAGAGACCTATTGACTATAAGAAAATGGAATCGAAAGCATTTACACAGTTAATCATCATACATAAAGACAAGAATATGGGAAAAGGCGTAAACTACTTTATTAAATATAAGGAAGAGTTACAACCATGAAGTCCGATCCAATGTCACTCCTCCAGCTTGAGTTCCATCCGACATCACATCAAAAGCACAACACTTTGGCAGCGTAACAATACTTTCTTACAATCTCAAACCTCACACCAATAGTATCTCCTTACAAATTCTCAAAGTCCAGCCTCTTGATCACTTATATGAGTGCTCAAATTATAGGAAAATGGAGGTGGTTTGGTCATAAATGAGGGTATTGAATGGCCTTCCAAACTTAGAGTTAGTTTACATGGAGGAAGTGATGAGAGGATAGGAGGTTACTTAACTCATTACTTGTCCAATTTCAAGCTCATAGGAGATGATAAGTGTGGGAATCTTCTAGAATGCTCTACAAGATAAGAATATTCCCAGAACCCTATGAAGAATTTGCTCAATCTCACCCAACACAGGTCAAAGTGGGCCTAAGTGACTAAAATGCACCTTGACATGGGCCTACATGCACTGAAGTGCATTTACCCTTGACCAAGGCTGCGTTGGTCACTCAACGAGGCACTTCTTGAGGGCTTCAGTCCAGGGAAATTTTAGGGAAGGAAGAATTCAAAGTGATGACTTGTCAGGGCATGTAGCAATTGGATTAGGGTTTGATGAGCCCTAATAGTACTGATCTGAATGTTGGGAGTGATGTGCCCAAATGGATCTGTAACACTCCCTACCCCTAATCTCTACACATCCAATCCCTTGTCCATTTTTCCAGCCCTAGGGGTAAGGGAATTTCACTAACCCTATTCTCAACTTCTTCTACCATGCATGCACCCATAAGAGACCAACATATTCCAAATTCTATAGACATAGGACTAGCAATATAATGGACACCAAACCAACCTGGAGCCCTACGAGGCCATGCCTCTGGTTCTTCCAAAACCTATCACCCCACAACCCAGAAATTGGTAATTCCTTGACACAGGGATGAATATTCATCACCATTCTAACTAAAATTGCATGATGAAGACTTAGAACATACCAGGATGTGCTACTGAGTTTTGAGATTGTCGACTACCTCCAATTGACCTGAGTTCCCTTCGCTCTCCCATTCCACAGACTCATTATCACCCACACTGCTCTCCTCAACATACAAAACAATGTTTTTTCTCTGTATAAATGTCCTTGACATGCTACCTTCCCCATGCAATAACCCTCGCATGCCTTATGCCACTGCTCCAAGTGTTGGCTACATGCAGAGAGTACAACCCACTAATGTTGGCTTGCACCCAGATCGGGTGTGATGATTCTTGCTCACCTCCTATTTTTTATCATATTTTTTATCTTTATCTAAGATGCCTTGTAGTGGAGTTAGCTCGCTCTCCAGTGGTTTCGGTGTCCATCCGATTTCTAGCATCCTTTTTGGATGTCCATAGCTCCAGTTAACTAGGAAATTTGTTGCTTTGTTTCCTTCTCATCTGACATCAGAGGTGATGATGTAGTCAAACATGGGAAGGATGTCTCCAACTTCCTACACTAAATGGGTTATGTGCCAATTGTGACTCATTTTCTCCCAATGGGAGCCTTGAATTAGATTCTTAATTGTGTCCACTACCAATTGTGAGTCCCCTTCTAACACCAATATTTTGTAACCTATTTTATGGGCTATGAGCATGCCCTGTTTGACTGCAGTGAAATCTACCTCATTTTTGGTTGCACACCCACACTCTGTAGTGAATATTAGTCTATTTTTCCTTTTATGATCCCTAAAAAAGCCACCAAAACCTGCACTTACAGGATTTCCTTTAGAGTACCCGTCAATGCTTAATTTGATAAAACCTTGTGGAGGTCTCATGAAGTGAATTGATGATGATGTGGGGGAATTCAATACTTTCCATGAATTGGGAGTTATCATGCTTACTGATAAGTTTAACAGTTTCAGGACTCTTCCTTCTCTCCTAAGACTTTTGTATATCTTTTAAAATTGTATTGTTTCTTTCTTTCCATATGGCGCAAACTATAGATCCCATCACTAAGTTCTAAGCTATGTTGAAGACGACGCTCAAGAAGATCCCTTTGCACCATTGGATTATAGTTTTTTTTATACTCAGGGGATCTCTATATAAATGGCCAAAAGCATTCTTGAGTTGGTTGCATTTTTGGATTGCAAATGGGAAAGTGTTCAAAAGATGTTCGAGAGTTTTGAAGTGTTAGCCACAAAGAACGCAATATGAGGGACCTTGCTGGCCTCATTTTTGTATTTGGTCCCATGTGAGGATTCACTTGTGACCAACCAGCCATAGGAAATGTACAATTGTTGGCCAATTTTTTTTCTTCCATATCTTCTTCCAAAGAGGGCACTGGTAGTTTTGGTTCTCCTTCATTCTAAGCTCATAATCCTCCTTAATGTTGAAGGTTCATTTAGTTATGAACCCCGAGCTCATAATGTATTCCCCCTCTTGATCTGGTATCATCATTGATTGGAGTTCTTGATCCATGGTTCTCCATTGATCTGAGTTTAGGGGATTTGGCCAGTCTCCTATCTCCTTCCATTTATGCCATCCTGCACTTTGGGGGTTGTTTTTCCAAAACTGGTCCACTGTATAGTAATTCATGTTAGTTGTATATAGGGAAATCTCTCCCAGTTCCTGTCGAGTGAATAATTTTGCTATTTTTTCCAAGTGTCTTGTGAGAAGAAGGTTGTATGATCATTTCGAATTGCCTAGAAGAAGTGTTGATTGATAAGTTCCATGTTCTTTGCTGCCAAGGTCCAGATGGCTGATCCTTAAGGAGGATCCATGTATCTAAGGATATCTTCAGGTTGGATTGGAATAATATACTTCCGTATCCATATTATTTTCCATTATTTAAGTCCCCCTTTTATCCATCTCCACCATAACTTAGCTCCCATGACTTGGTTTACTATGTACAAGTCTTTGAGACTTAGGCCACCAATTAGCTTAGGGAGGGTTAACATGTTCCAAGAAACCAAGGCTCATTTCCTTACTTTCTAAGCCCTTTCCCATTAAAAATTTATAAAAATATCAACCATGGCAGAGCATGAGGTTTTAGGGGCTGCAATACTAGAGATTTGATAGGATAGATTGAAGGACAACTTTTAGAAGCATAGTTATACCCGCTAAGTTGAGAGCACGGAATGCCCATCCACTCAACTTCACTTGGATTCTAACTAGGAGGTCTTACCAGCAAGAGGTTTTGAGGGAATTGAATGCAAGAGGCATACCTAGATATTTCATCGGCATAATCCCTATTCCAAACCCCATCAGGCGAGACACGAAAGTTTGGGTAGCTCAAGGGTTATTGAAAAATAAAATGTTTGATTTCTCATTGTCAATCAACATACCAAAGGCCATCATAAACGCCTGCAATATTTCCTTGATCTTCTGGGCTTCCCTTAAAGAGACCTGGTAGAAAATCATGATTCCATCTACAAATTGTTGATGGGTGATGGGAAGATCATAACCCTAAGGCCTAATACCCTTTAGGTAAGAGGAGTGAAATGCTACTTTCAAGAAGCTACCCAATCCCTTGGACACAAGAATAAAAAGTAATGGGGAGACCGGGTCCCATTATCGAAGGCATCAGGTAGGATTAGAGGTTTTGGATGGGGAACCATTGATCATAATAGAGAACATCGGAGTTGACACTAGGGATAATATCCAGTTTACCCATCGCTGCTCAAAACCCAAGGATATCAAGACCTTTGTTATGTAGGGCTAGCTTAGACGGTCATAGGCTTCGGAAAGGTCCAGTTTGATCATCATACTGGGAGATTTGAGGTGCTTGAGAGAGTGAACCATTTCTTGAGAGTTGATGATACCATCCAGTATTTGGCAGCCTTCTAGAAAACCTGATTGCTCTGGTGAAATCAAGGTTGATAGGAGATGTTTTAGGAACTTAACAATGACAGTGGAAATTATCTTATAAATGTCGTTACATAGGGCAATTGGTCTAAACCCCTGAGGGCTTTCCAACTTATCATATGTAGGTATTAAAGAAATGAATGTAGAGTTAAGACTAGGGAATACCTTCTAATTTCTCTGTGATACCTCTACCACTTGCAGGATATCTTTACCTATAAATTTACTTGCAAATTGGTAGAATTCTGTCATGAACCAATTTGGTCTTGGAGCTTTATTCTTAACCATTTCTTTGACAACCTCTTATAGCTCCATCGGTGTCACTACTTACATCAAGGCCATGTTCTGATAATTTGAGACTATCTAAGGGATGTGTTGTGTGACTCTCTCAATGGAATTCACTCTATCCTAGTCTGGTTCCAAGAGAAGATTCTTGAAATGATTGACAACCAACTCTTCCATTTCTTCATATTGTACCAATCGATTCCCCTCCTTGTCTTTCAGTGAGAATATACGATTGTGTTTCCTATGATGAATCATTTCCTTGTGGAAAAATTGTGTGTTCCGCTCTCCCTCCTAAAGCCATTGGATGTAGGATTTATGCTTCCATAAGATCTCTTCCTGATTTCTTCATTCTTCTAGCTAATTTAGTAGCCTTCCTTCAGTCTCCACCAGAATTTCTGATCTACCCTCTGTTATGAATTTCTTCTTCTATAGGATCTGTTCTTACTTTCTTCGTTCTTCTAGCTTATTTAGTAGCCTTCCTTTAGTCTCCATGAGACTTTCTGATCTGCCCTCTGTTATGATTCTTTGTTGCACATCTTTTATACTCTCTTTTAGCTTCCTCTGATGTTTTTGAATATTCCCAAACTCTTCCTGGTTCCATTTCTTGATTTGTGTTTTCAGGTCTTTTAGCTTGAGTTGAAAGGTATACATGCAGTTTCTCCATTGAGACTCACTTCCATTCCACTAGCCCTCCACTTTTTTCATAAATAGAGGGCCCTATAGCTATAATGTTTCAAAGTGAAAGGGTGGGTTCTTTGGCCCTACCTTTAGATCCATCTCTATCCTTATCAGCTAGTGATCTGATCCCATGCCAGGTAGTAATTAGGCTTCTAAAAATATGTGACAACTTATGAACTATTCAGACACCAAAAATTGATCCAGTCTTGATGCTACCTGTTGTGCTCCTCCCCTCCTATTGTTCCAAGTAAATACTCCATTGATTATGGGTATGTGAACTAGATACATACCATTTATTTCGTCCCTACACACCTCCATATCCACATCCATCCTTCAGAGTTTACCCTTCTTTTCCTCAAGGAAGGTGATAACATTAAAATCCCCTCCTAGAATCCATAGATCCTCCTCATATAATATTTTTAGTTTTCGTAAATTATCAAGGAAAGCACCTTTTTCCCCTAGAATGTGAGGCTCATACACGCCTATCAGCATTGCCCAGTCTCTAGACCAAATCTATCATAAATTTCGTTAAACGATCCTTGGCAATCTCACCCATTCATCAAATATCACCTCCATTGGGTTCTAGAGGATATCTAGTGCCCCCTGAGCTCCCATTGGATTCATGTTTCATCACCTCATATTGTAGTTTCATGGTTTTTATAATTTCTTTTAGTTTGATTTCTGAATTTTTTTTCTCTCTTGAATGATCATTATACTCAGGTGGTAGATCCTATATTTCAAGTACCTTTGCTTGCCCTTGTTTTTGAGGCCTCAAACATTCCAGGATGTAATAATCATTACGAAGGTTTGTTGATATGGTGGAAAACCACGAATAGTAGTACCGCCCTTCCAGATTTACCAACATATCTCCCAACATTTCTATGGATTCTTGTAGGTTTTTATGACCTCTTTTATTCCCGCCTTTCCCTATTATAGTTGGTTTTGTCCCCTACCCTAGTTATGAGCCCAGATTATCCCACAGATATGAAGTTAGTGGACTCTACTTGGCTTTAAAACTCTCGAAGGTTTCGTGATATAGTTGTTTTTTCTCTTCAAGGGTGAATCTATGGTCTAAATGTTTCAATTCATTCAGTAACCTCCTCATCACTTATTCCTCTGTGCTCAGTTCTTCTTGTGTTCCATCTATTTCCATATTTTCGTATTCCTCTTGCATTACCAGGGCTTCTTTCTCTTGGGTTCCTCTTTCACTTTCCTTTTAGGTTTTTGTCCATCATTTGACTATTTTTGGGGGTTATATAGATTTGTTGTGTCCATGGATTCATTAACACTTTCCTCTTCCTCCTTAGTTAAGACCTCAAATCGATTTCTTGGGTTCGGTCCTTTCTTTAGATGCTGTCAAGTCGAGTTTGTGGGGGTTTCCCTATTCTTTTTCTTCTTTTGGACCTCCTGAAACCCTTCCTTATTGTCCTTCCCTTTACCATTGCCTTTCACTTCTAGCGATTTTATCATTTCGCTTTGGTTTAGAGGGAATTCCTTGTACAGATGTCCATACTCGTGACATCGTGTGCATCGAAAGCGGATATGTTTGTAATCCAGGGTTTGTTTCCATACCTCGTCTTGATATTCCAGCTCTATAAACTCTAGCAATGGTTCCGTTATGTTCATGTAAATGCAAATTCGTGCATAGGAGGTGTATCTTCCTCTCTTGGTAGAATCTGCCACTTTCACAAAACTCCCTATTGAGTTTCCTATACCTTCCAATATCTCTGGATCCCAAAAATCCACTGAGAGTCCAAACAATCTAACGCACACTGGGGCAGCCATCAACTTCTCGTGATCAACGTTATAATATTCCTCCCAAAGCATCATGAAGAGTCTTGCATTGTACTAGAAGTATGGGCCATTGTCAAATATTTGTTCCTTGTCTTCGAGGCTATTGAAGATCACCGTAAAAAACCCTCTAGCCCTTAGTTTTAGATTTATGACCTTTCGACTAGCATTTTTTTGTATCCATTTCACAAGGTCTTTCTTTGAATTCCATGCCCCAATAAACTTATATATTATGGCATGGTCCTTCATATACTTCCAGTATGCCTCGAGCTTGTTGTTCAGTATTACAAATCGTGGTTTCTTAACGGCTTTGTGCATGCATTGTCTTATGAATTTGTTCTCCCTTTGCACCCCCAATACTAGCATTCCATTGACTCGACCATTTCTGTCGTCGCTTTTCGTTGTTGTTGCACCTTGCACACTTGTTTCCCCTATTGTTACATTCTTATAGGAGGGGACCATCCCTCCCACCTCACGTGAGTGCTCATCCCTACCATCAGAGCATGCAGGGGTCACGTCGATTCTGTTAAGGTCAAAGGGTAATCAAAATGGTTGCAAGGTTTGCAGAAACCCTAGCCGTGCTCATTCGCTTCGCTTGATCATAAGAAAACAACAATAATATGAATATTAGAGTTAATAATAATAATAATAATAATAATAATATTCTTTTAATATTAATATTAGGGTTAATAATATTTTTTGGCTTTGTATTAAACATTATTTGGCCCACGGTATTTGGCCCATATGCTTGACCTAAATAAAACCTATTCGTTGAGTGTTAGTAAGTATAAAGAGGTTTATTGAGTAAACATAAAAATAGGTTATATTTATTTACCATACATTTGATTTATTTATATTTTTATTTATTTATCATATATCTTGTATTTACCATGGTATTTGCCCCATAGTCTTGGTATATAATTAAATGTTGATTTATAATATTATTTGATATATTTTTATTTATTTACCATACCTCTTTATACCACTTTTGTATTTATTTATTTACCATACCTCTTTTATAAATATGGTATTTGTCCCATGGTATTTGGCCTATAGGCTTTACGTAAATAAAACCTTTTTTTTGAGTTTTCATAAATATAAAGAAGTTTATGAAATAAAATATAAAAAGAGATTTTATTTATTTACCATATCTCTAATTTATTTATATTTTTATTTATTTACCATACCTCCAAAATAAATATAAAAAGAATATTTTATTTATTTATTGTACTTTTAATTTATTTATATTTATATTTATTTACCATAATTTTTTTTTTTTTGAGTATTTGTAAACCTCTATATATTTTAAATTTATATAATATATTTTATAATTTTTAAATTACATCTTTACGCGACTCTCCACAAGTAGGGAAATTAATTTGGAAAATAATTATGCTCAATGTTTTGCATGAGGACTCTTTGAGATTATAATTCCATGGACATATATAGGAGAAGCATGTATTTATACTATTCTTCTCAAGCTCATGTTCCTTTCCATATTTGAATAGCTCCATTTTCCCTCTTATTAGCTTACATTAGTCAAATCATTTTCATTTCAATTAACAAAGTTTGATCTTTCTTGTTAAATTGTTTAGTATAATTATTGGTACTATATTTATGTGAATTTGGAGTAATCCTTGCTTGCTAATATTTTTTTATTATGATTACAACATTTATAGATTTATATTTTGAAGAGTAACATTATTGATATAGGATTTATTGCAACCATTAAATTTTCCCTATTAGCTTACATTAGTTGAATCATTTTCATTTCAATTAACCAAGTTTGATCTTTCTTGTTCAATTGTTTAGTATAATTATTGATACTATATTTCTGTGAATTTGGAATAATCCTTGTTTGCTAATATTTTTTTATTATGATTACAACATTTATAAATTTATATTTTGAAAAATAACATCATTGATATAAGAGTTGATGCAACCATTAAATCCCTTTGAAACTCATTGTCAAGCCATAAATTCAAAAGATTTACCTATCCCAAATAGGAAGGAGCCTAATTGACTCTCTTGATTTGGATCCCATATTTATTTCGTGAAGCATTCGCACCCTTTTTATTTCTTTGTCGAACAACGCTTTAAGATGGAGTGACTGGGTAATTAATGGTAATATTAAATTTTTATTATAAAAGTGTTATTGTCTTTATCTTATTTTTTCCTATTTACATAGATTTTTAAAATTACCGTTAATCATTTTAGAGCGATTAAAAATGGATCCAATCTCATTAAACTTAAATTAAAATTTTCTATTATATTGAGGATATAGCAGACTCCACAATTTTTAAGGTTTTACAATTGATTTAGTTTTAGGATTTTAGAAATGATTTTAGTAATGACCAATCTATAATATTTCCATTATATCACACATCACATAGAACATAAATCCAAATAATAACATGTTTAATCCCTCGTTCAATTTAATAATGTAAGAAGAACACGACTGAATCCAAATAATACCATATTTAATCCCTTCTTAAATTTAATAGTTTAAGAAGAACAACACTAGGATACTGAGCAATTATTACAATGAATGTGTTTAGATATAAATAAAACCATTCGCAAACTCTGAACCGTTATAATTTCAGTATGTGTAAGAAACAACGAAAGTATAAGTTACTCAAGAGAATGGTAACGTGGACCAGATAGCAAAGTAGAAAATACGATGAGAGGGAATGCTTTAGGACAAGAATTTGAATATTTGAATAATAACATGTGACATCTACCTACATGTACATATCATCGTAATTATAATTTCATTACATATCTGAATTAAGGAGTTGGTACATGTGTCCAATTAAATAATAAAACGTTTTGTTTTATGAATACCTTTTATTTAATAATGTTATTGCTTATATAATGTGGGATGTTGAGTTTCAGTCTCACAATTTGTTGAGAAAAGGTTTCATAAAGTGGCTTATGTTTAAATTTTAATGGAGTTCTAAGTGCATGTTCTCTAAACGAGATATATAATTTAAAAACAAAAAATTTAATACAAGAAGAGATATCATACAATTTAGGATAGAAAAAATTATTAATAAATTTAACTTATATAGTTATTATATAATTAAAATACACTAAGATAAAGCTTATTTTATATACATGATTTATATAAGCAAGTTCAAACCAATGGACATCATTGGAATGGAACATGTATCAACAACCATGTATAAAATTTTCACTTTGAAGATTTTGAACAAAATGTACAACATCTACAATATTCCACGAGTACTTTAGCCAATACTAAATTGATAAAAGACAAAATTTACAAAGCATCAAAATGTTACATTAAACCATGAGAAATTATTCCTCCACTTTGATCTATGGGTCTCTTGATTAACCATCAAAGGAATGGGGGCATAGCCCTTTTGCCCTTGCCACCAAACTTCATCTTGATTTATCTTTGACCCCAAATTAGTTATATGATCAGCGTTGGTTTGTTTATCTAGAACATGGAGACATTCCTTCTTTCTTTTTGGGATAGACTAATATAATTGATAAATCGACTTGAAAATCTAACCTAAAATTGTAACTAAGGGGATATATCCTCATTATAAATGGTGAATTGTATTCAAGGAATCACCAAAAACAAGAACCTCCTAAATTCCTAGATTCACAATTTGCCTCTAACCCTAATATAAGGTATAAGCTTCAACAATATTGTTGGAAGTGTGATGTAAACCCTAAGCAAACATATCTTCTTCTTACCACTGCTCCTTAATACATTACATTAAAAAAAAATAAACTGTATAAAAAAATAATTCCTCAAAATGTTTTATAAATGCTAATTTAAATGACTATAACTTCATTATTTTATATATATAATATTTTATTTTACATTTAAATTGACTTATTAAAATTAAATCAGAATTGTATATATATATATATATATATATATATAGATATATATATATATATATATATATATATATATATATATATATATATATATATATATATATATATGAAAAATTATATTAATTATATTATGAATTTTTTTGTAATTACTGTTATTATCGAATTTCAAAGATATTAAAATATTATGAATGTTTATATATATGAGCGTGTTCATGCACACATGGAAATAATTTAATTGGTGATCTTTGTGTTATGAAATATTGTATAAACCAAGATTTGATCCAGATTGAAAAAAATGGCGGGAGCGAGCGAGCAGCGACAGTGCAGAGCATAGCAGAGACGTTTCTAATGGAGGGCGGTAGAGGAGGGAGCTTGACTCCCTCCTACAAGCACGCGGTATCCAACAAAGGCAAAGCAATGGTGACAAACAACAAAGGAGTGGCTGGGGAAAAAAACAATGATAATGACAAGGGGACAAAGGGAACTAAGACCAAGGTAAGTAGTAGCATAAAGGACAAGGAGGAAGAAAACAAAAATCATGGTTCACGAGACCATAGGCAAAAGGGACCTTGTAAGCCTAAAGCTGAAATCACTCCCAGAGTAATATTAAATGACCTTGCTCTGCAAGCACACAAAGAACACATGCAGAACTATGCCATGATCTGTAAATTCATGGGACTATGGCCCACTGAAAAATATTTACAAACCTGGATCAAGTATCACTAGAAACCCAAAGGAAGCGTTGACCTACATCTTGGGTCAAAGGGATTCTTCACAGTAGTGTTCTCAAACATCAAAGAAAAAGACAAAATATTTGAAGGAGGACCCTACTTTTATGCAACAACTGGTCTCTATATGAGGCCTTGGATAATGAACTTCGTCCCAGAGCAGGAGACCTTCACCTTGGTTCTAGTATGGGTAAGGCTATATTCTCTTCCTCTTGATTATTGGCAAAATGAATCGCTAGTAGCTATTGGTAATAAACTAGGGCATTTTGTCAAAGTTTCTGAAGCCACAAGAAGAGGGAAATATACTTCATTTGCAAGAATATGTGTGGAAATGGATCTTTCAGAAGCTCTTCTGGATGAAGTTATTTTGGAATTTTTTTATGAGGAGTGGGTGCAGACAGTGGACTATGAGCATATCCCATTCATATGTCGTAGATGCCATGAACATGGACATCTGTTCAGAGATTGCCCTCTCAGTAAAGCAGACAACAAAGGGCACCTTAATACTTCGAAGGAGACAAAGAGCTTTCAGAAAGTGGCAAGCAAAGGTAAAGGGGGAAAAAGGGAATAAAGAAACAATAGAATGAAAGGTAGAAGGTCAGTCAGAACAAGTTTCAAGTGCTGGAAGAGAATGAAGAAAACATGAAGGAAGATAATTCTCAGGAGAAAAATCCTAATGAAAAAGAAAAGGAAGAAAACATTAAACAATCTCAAGATTTGGGTCATCAAAATGAAACTGTTATGAGTGAGACATAAATGGATATGGACCACGAAATGACCCAAAGAGAAATAGATCTGGAAGATCATGAATTACAGGAAATTCTAGACAAGGAAAACCTGGATCTGGAAGGATTCCTAAGGCAGGGATCCAAGGGAGGAATAGAATCAATACCTCCTAAAGAATGCTCTAGAATACAACAGTTATTTTTATGGAAAACCCAGGAAAAGGTAAAATTATTCACAAACAGGAGCACAGAGGTGTGAAAACTATGAAATCAACTCCAAGATTAGCAACTAGAAATCCAGGAAAGAAAAGGGGTAGTAAAAAGAAAAACGAGCTCTTGATGGAATGTGGAAAGCTAATGATAGATTCAGGTAAGATGAAAGACCTAACCAGTTACTCTTTCACAAATCTTTAATTATGAAGTTCATCTCTTGGAATATCAGAGGTCTAGGTAATAAAAGAAAACAAAGAATGTTAAGTAACAGAATGAAAATAGCAACACCAGATATAATCTTTATTCAGGAAACAAAGTGTTCCATTCAAAAATTAAAGAAAATCCATAGAAAATGGATGGACATATTTGAGTTTCTCGAAGTGAAAGTAGAAAACACAATGGGAGGCATCCTCACTCTATGGAACCCCCAAAAAGTCAACATATTAGATGCGGAGGCTTCAAGAAATTATTTATCTGTAATTATTCAACCAGTGGGAGTTGTGGATACCTTCCTCATCACAAATGTTTATGGTCCACAAAGAATAGAGGAGAAACTAAGACTCTTAAACTCCTTGGCAGAGCTCAGAAGCAGACATGAAGAAATACCTTGGGTCTTGGGAGGAGATTTTAATATGATTAAATCACTTTCAGAAAAAAAAAAAGGAGGCACTAGATTACTTAATAAAGACTCAGAATTGTTCCAAACCTTTACAGATGATATGAATTTGGTTGACTCGGCAACGCATAATGGCCTTTTTACTTGGAACAACAAAAGAGGAGGTGAGGCTCAGGTCGCCTCCAAGTTAGACAGATTTTTGATCTCAGAGGAGCTTATGCTAGCAAATAGAGAAATAACAGCTAAAGTTCTACCCTTTTGAGGTTCTGATTACTGGCCGATCCAACTAGAACTCAAGGGGTTTGATTCTCCTAGGAATAGACCCTTCAGGTTTGAGAATATCTGGCTCTCCCACCCAAAGTTCTTCAGCAACATTGAAAAATGGTGGGTAGAAGATCTACAGATCCAGGGCACTAATATGTTCACCCTACACAAAAGACTTCAACATATTAAATTCAGACTCAAAGAATGGAACAAGAAGGTTTTTAGCAACATTTTTGTGGATAAAAAGGCAGTGGAAGCCAAACTATAGGAACTCAATCAAGAATTGATCACAAAGGGTTTTGATAAAGTCAAAAATCAGCAAGCTGATAAACACCATCAAGAATGGGAGAAATTATGCATACAAGAGGAAATATTTTGGAGACAGAAGTCTCGAATTCAATGGATCAAAGAAGGTGAATGTAATACTAAATTTTTTCATAGATCCACCATAGCCAATAGAGCTCACAACAGAATATCTTCGATTTTGAATGACAACGGGAAGCTCCAGACCTCTCACAAGAATATTGAAGATGTGTTGGTTCAACATTTCAGAAGTATCACTAAGGAAAACAATCTAGACAGAGAGCAATGTACCAAAGAAATTACAAAAGATATCCCTAAGCTGGTGTCAAGAGAGGACAATTTTAGCCTGAACAGACCAATCAATGAAGAGGAAGTCAGTGAGGTTATCAAGGACATGCAGAAAGGCAAAGCTCTAGGTCCAGATGGTTTCAATGTGGATTTTTTTAAGGCCTGCTGGAACATTGTCAAGCAGGCCATTCTGAATGTAGTGGAGGATTCTAAAAGAAGCAAGACTATTCTGAAAGCCCTCAACACCTCATTTATCTCTCAGATCCCGAAACATGATTCATCCCTGATTGCTTATAAGTTTAGACCCATTGCTTTATGTAATGTGGTATACAAGATTATATCCAAGGTATTGGCTAGCAGACTCAAACCTCTTCTTCCTTCTTTAATCTCACGTGAACAATATGGTTATGTGGAAGGCAGACAAATCCTTAACAATATCATTCTAGCCCACGAGACAGTTCGCACGCTAACTAGCAAAAGGCCGGTATGATCATGCAATTAGATATTGCCAAAGCCTATGACAAGCTAAACTGGCTCTATATCAAGAGGATCCTTGCTGCTTTTGGGTTTGATAACAACTAGGTCAGATGGGTTATGGCTCTAGTTACATCCTCCAGCTTTTCTGTTCTGGTGAATGGATCTCCCCCAGATATCTTCACTCCTTCTAGAGGTCTCAGGCAGGGTGACCCTCTCTCTCCCTTTCTCTTTATCCTCATGATGGAAGGATTGGGTAGAGCCATTAAGCAGGCTAAAGCCTTGGGAAAAATTAAGGGCCTTCAATTATCGGAGAATGGTCAAACAATGACTCACCAACAATTTGTGGATGATACAATGCTGCATGGAGTTCCTATAGTCAAAGAAGCTTCAGCGTATAAACAAATCCTGAATAACTTTACCTTGGCTACAGGTATGGAATTCAATCTCTCCAAATCAAAATTTTTTCTTAAATACTAACATTGCAATTCAAAGAAATATCTCAAGAATTCTGGGCTTTCAAAGGGATTCCCTCCCTTCAAAGTATTTGGGAATTCCCCTTATATCCAGGCCCCTGCAGAGAAGTATTTGGGAACCGGTGCTGAACAAGATGCAAGAAAAAGTTAAAAATTGGACAATCAGATCATTGAACCTGGCAGGTAGGTTGATACTGACAAAAGTCATTCTGCAGTCAATCCTGGTTTTCTTTTTATCAACGCTCCCAGCTCCCATAGGGGTCTTACAAAAATTCAAGAATATCCAGACATACTTCCTCTGGGGCAAGGATGAAACAAGGAAGAAATGGGCCCTTGTTTCTTGGGATAAAATATGGAAACCTAAGATTCACGAGGGCCTAAGATTAGATGATCAGGAAATTTTAAGTAATGTACTAGGGGCCAAACTCTAGTGGACATGGGTTAAAGAACCAGAAGCTCAATGGACTAAAACCTGGAAAGAAAAATATGCAAGTTCATGGAAAACTAATGATCTTATTAGAATGTCTGGCAACATAAAGGGCTATTACATCTAGAATAAACCCTGGGAAAACAAAAGCCTAGTTCAAGACCATAGTTTCTGGGAAATCAGAGCAAGAGATCTTGCTCTCTTTTGGGAGGACAAATGGAAACAAGAACCAATGCTGTTAAAAGAGGACTATATGAACCTCAAGCAGGAAACAGATTCCCAGGGACTAACCAAAGTTAAAGATTTCTGGAATCTTCCTCATAACTCAGGAAAATGGAGAAATTGGAGGAGCCTAGACTATAGAGATGATAGCCCCCTAAAAATAAAAGCTGAGGAAATTATGAGCATGCTAAGACAAAGGAAAATCTTGGTAACAAAGGGGCAGGATCAGTTAAGATGGGGCCTCAATAAAGAAGGCTCCTTTAATCTTAAGGAAGCTAAGAGGATTATCCTGAACCTAGATTCCAGTAATGCAACGAATTCTTGGCAACAACTTTGGAGCCACCAAGGGTGGATGAAGATCAAGCTATTCATGTGGTTAGTTCACCACAAAAAGATATTAACTTGGGACAACATTAGGAAAAGAGGAGTTATTGGGCCTTCTAGATGCGATCTATGTGAATCTCAAGAGGAAACAATGGAGCATATTCTTAACAGTTGCACCTTTACCACCTGGTTGCGGGAGTCTTTTGCCACCATTTTTCAACAGACAGATAGAGATAAAGGAAGCATCACCAATACGCTGAACAAGTGGAGAAGGAACTTTTCGGAGAATGAGATTCTCAATTTGGCCTAGGTCTTTACACCAAGCTTCATCATCTGGAATGTTTGGAAATAACGAAAAAAAAAAAATTCAAGGATGAAAAAACTAGCCCTCTTCGCTTGATGGATTTGATTTTGAAGCAGATTAGGGAGACAATTAGTACCACTGTTCGCAATTATCCCAAAAACCCTCCCATAGAAAGTGAGATGAGAACTCTCATGCAACTGAGAATGAAAGAGACCAGTATTAATGGACTCAGCAGAAGAAAAGGAAATTTGGGAAAGGAAAAGGATTTCTGGTAGCATCCTTCGAAAGGATACCTGAAATACAATATTGATGGTGCTTCAAAAGGCAACACTAGAATAGCCAGATACAGAGGTGTGCTAAGAGATGAAGATGGAAGTATAAGATTCATTTTCCACTGGCACTTAGATAATGCCACAAATAACATGGCCAAATTAATGGCCTCAGAACAATGCCTAGAACTACTGAATCTAAGTCAGAGCTCAAATGTCATCATAGAGGCAGACTCAAAGATCTCAATAAAGTTGTTAAAAGAATCAGTTGTGGAGCAGCACCGGAGAAGGTCGCAAAAAACTGGAGACTAATACATGTGTATCAAAGAATACAAAAGCATCTCCTGAGTCTAAGAAATATTAGTTTCAGACATGTTAGACATGAAGCCAACAAACTAGTGGACACTCTAACCAACCAAGGAGTGATTAATTCAGAGAGAAGATTTGAAATGAACTTGCAGGAGATGACTTGGGGCAGAGTAAAAGATCTTTGCAAAGAACAAGCGGCAAAAGATAGAGGAACTTTTAAACATTGGGCCAGAAGGAAAGATAAGGTATAATGATGTCTAAACAGGTTAGATCTCAGTTCTCGGGGTGGCACCTGGTAGACGGACATGCTCAAAGTAGTACTTTAACACCCTGGTGGAAAGCAACCAGGTCCCTTTCCCTTCAGATTGTTCTACAGGGTTCTATCCATAGTCAACAATGGTCTCTGTTGCATATACAAGGTTCTAGTTTCCCGGTGTAGGCGGTTCCCCTTCATTCCTCTCTCTGGTGAGAAAACTAGGCTCAAGTGGTTTACGGGTGATCGCGCAACTTTTGTACGGGTGATCGCGCAACTTTTGTATGGTAAGTGGTTTACCTTTTTTGGGAGCGATTCCACTAGGCTCCCACCACATGGCTAGGGAGGGGTGATGAAACCACCCTCCATCGTGTGTTAAGTTTCGCACATCTTATGTGGTGCGATATTTCATTGTGCCGTTGATCTAACGGTTAGATTTGCAAGTGCTTTTTGTGGGGCCACGGGTCTTGTCGGGCTAGTCTTGTTAAAGACGTGGGTTGTTAGTGAAGCCTTTGATTAGGTTTTTGTTTTTTATTGTTCTACCTAAGGTTTGATTTAAGTGATTAATTTTGTTTGTTGTAGAGGGGTGGGGTTTCACTTTCGCAGCACACCCTTGGTTTTCCTGAGTCCATTCAGAGGTCAGGCTTATTGTACATTCTGTAAATTTATTTTTGGTTTAATAAAATAGAAGGAACTACTCTTGCTTAAGCAAAAAAGAAATATTGTATAAACCATAAGATTAAAAATTGAGAATTCTC
This sequence comes from Pinus tabuliformis, assembly GCA_031772625.1. NCBI lineage: Eukaryota > Viridiplantae > Streptophyta > Pinopsida > Pinales > Pinaceae > Pinus > Pinus tabuliformis. The sequence goes on from CM062818.1 coordinate 589,554,604, forward strand.
ATAAGCTAAATCAATATATATGTCTTATTACAATAATAAACATAAAGATATATTTTATTTTGTATGTTAATATAATTTTTAATTTAATAAAATTTTAAGCAAACTTCAATATTTTTTATTTTTTGTTTTCTAATTAAAGTTCGGAGATATATTTTATTTTGTATGTTAATATAATTTTTAATTTAATAAAATTTTAAGCAAACTTCAATATTTTTTATTTTTTGTTTTCTAATTAAAGTTCGGTAATATAACTTTCAGTAAATAATTAATTTTTATGATATAAAATATATTTTTAGAAACGTAAATATATTTAAAATCTTGAAAAGCTCTATATACTTCATTGTTACGACTCAAATACACCCTTACAACCATGTTCTAGCTTATTTTAAACAAAATAAAATTTGTGGTTGCAACTCAAATACACCATTACGACCATGTTTAGCTTATTTTAAACAAAATTAATATAAAATACTATATTAAAAAAGGGCAAAACATGAAAATTCCACTTAAAAATTTTCAAAAAATTATAACTTCTTGTTAATTTAAAGGCTTCCCAACTTTAAAAATGAAGGCGGAATTAAAATTAAAAAAAAATAATGAATAAAAAAAATCAATTTATGTGTTTGTAAAATTGTAAAGTATTTGGTAAACTAGCATAGATTTATTTTAAGTACAGATTTAATATAAGTAGAGAGATCAAATTTTGTTACGTGCAAATTTTTTTAGAATGCAAGATACAATATGTTATTTTTCATCATTTAAATTGTATTGTTGAATGCTAAATAGATTATAGAGAACCAAATAAAAGTTTTTACCATAAAAATTTATATTTTTATGATATATACATTATTTTTTTAAATGATATATAATATATACTTAATTTACATTAAAATATTTTATATCATATGTACATCTAAACACTTTATAACACGAATTAAAACAGTTTTTTATTATTAATATATTATTGAGTATATGTCAATATTAATTCTTATTAAAATATTTCGTGGTAATCTACATTGAAATTTTTTTTATGTACACCATTAGAATGTTTTAGTTTAACATTTTCTTTTATAAAGATATATATTAAGTTGATATCAACATAAATTAGTTAAAATAAATATTCAAATAGTTTATTTAATTCTATTGATGAAATATTTTTTAAAAATATAAAATTTAAATATCTTACTATACATTTTTTTATTTCTATTCATTTTTTTAAATATAATTTATATTATTTTTCTATTTAGAATCTAATTTTTATTTTTTATTTTTATTTTAAAAAAGATAAACCCAAAGAACAAACATACACATCCCCTCATAGTGAGTTGTAAAACAAACCTTTCTGCTCAATAACCCAAAAATATAAAACTGACTTAAAAAACCTGAAATCAACCCAATTATGAAAGCAGCCAGATTAAATGGAATTAAATTCTTACTTCACGATTTGGTTTTTTTCAAAAGGGAAAACCTCTTAAACATGTTTTTTTATATTTCATAAGAAATAAAAAAATATCCAATCCCTTAATTGCAGAGCAGCAATGAAGGTTTTGGTTGACAAATTCGACTTGGCCGAATGATATTTTTTTTTTATTTATAATGATGGCTGATTTTAAAATTTTCGGATTTTTTCAAACGGGAAAACCTCTTAAACATATTTTTTATATTTTATAAGAAATAAAAAAATATCCAATCCCTTAATTGCAGAGCAGCAATGAAGGTTTTGGTTGACAAATTCGACTTGGCCGAATGATATTTTTTATTTTATTTATGATGATAGGAGACACTAGTCAAGGAGAACCGCTTATACTACGTGGCCATTTTACCGGCTCCGAGGAAATGCGCAGCTGATTTTAAAATTTTCGGATTGCGCAGTTGTTTACTCTCCCAGTGGATTCCTGCCCGACCACTAGTAGATTACGAGCACGCTGTTGGAATTTCCCAACTATAAAACTGGCCAACCATGAGCAGGCTTTGAGCACACGTTTGGAATATCCAACCTTGCAGGACAAGTCATGATTTTAAGAAACATGCATTTTTCGCCGCACTGTCATCATACATAAACAGCAGGTTGACTCTGGTTCTCAACGAAACCAGCGAGAAATTTCTGATGTATCTATTGCTTCCAGAAGTATAAAGACGTGCTTGTTACCTCTGGAAGCAATAAAAAAGATACACGAGAAATTTTTCAATTGCATGTTGTGTATACCTAAACAGCTGGTTGACTATTGGTCATCACGAAACCAGCCGCGAAATTCATCGTGTACCCATTGTTTCCAGAAGTATCAAGTACGACTTTTATACTGATACAGCTGTTTGACTCTTGCTCTTCACGAAACCAGCCGCGAAATTCCTTGTGTATCCATTGTTTCCAGAAGTATCAAGTACGACGTTTATATTGATTCTTTTGTTAAAAATAGAGAAGGAATTCCGCCGCTGGTTTTGCTTAGAACAAGAGTCAACCCGCTGTTGATGGATGCTGTAAAAAATGCGTGTATTATTATCGGTTTTTATGCCGTTTTTTTTTGGAGGAGGGGATCTACTCATAACCTGGTAAGTACTGAAATGGTAGAAAAGTTACAACTTCTCTGCAATCCAAAGTCCAACCCCTACAATAAATCTTGGTTGAAAAAGTACCATACCGTGCTGGTCAATAAATCTTGTTTAGTGGCTTTTAAAATTTGTTTTATGAAGACAAATTTTTATGTGTTTTAGTCCAGATGGATGCATATCATTTCTTGTTGGGGAGGTCCTGGGAATATGTTCGGAAAGTAGTCCATTATGGTCTAGAAAATACCTATGAAGTTTGACATAATGGGGAAAAGCATCTTTTGAAGCCACGGAAAGAAGAAGAGGTCTCTGAAATGACATGATTGTCAGTGGTGACAAACTGGGTTATAGAGAGTTTTGTTAGCAAACTAAAAGGGGATCTGCTACCTATTGTATTTGAAAGAGGAAAGGAAACCAGAAGGAGGAACACCCCCACGAACGTTGCAAGAATTGTTGACAGAATATTTATATGTAACCCCAACGAAGCTGCCTACAGGCTTACTACCTTCAAGGGGTATTACACATCATATTGACTTGGTCCCAAGATCAAAACTTCCTAATCAAGCTGCCTACAGGTTAGCCCCTCAAGAGAATGAAGAAATGAGAAGATAAATTTCAGATTTGCTAGCAAAAGGGTTCATTAGAGAGAGCATGGGTCCCTCTGCCACTCCCACTTTACTCTCACCTAAGAAAGGGAACAAATGGAGGTTGTGCATTGACTCTAGGGATATCAACAAGATCACAATGAAGTATAGATATCCACTACCTCGTATGCATGATATCTTAAATCAATGAACTATAGATATCCACTACCTCGTATGTATGATATCTTAAATTGCTTGGTTGGTGCACAAATATTCTCTATGGTGGACTTAAGGAGTGAATGGAAAACAATGTTCAAAACCCAAGATGGATTGTATGAATGGATAGTTATGCCATTTGAAATGTCTAATGCTCCTACCACTTTTATGTGAACTATGAACTAGGTATTTAGACCTTACATCAAGAAATTTGTCATTATTTATTTTGATGACATTTTGATTTTTAGTAGAAACCTAGAAGAGCATTTGAATCATTTAAAGATAGTGTTTAGTACACTTAGAGTAGAAAGACTATTTGTGAATCTTGAGAAGAGTGAATTTTCTATGGAGAAATAAGTTTTCCTTGGGAATGTAATTTCTAGAAATGGAGTGAGTATGGACCCTGAAAAAGTTAGAGCCATATTAGATTGGCCTATTCCTCAAAGCATTACAAATGCGAGGAGTTTTCATGGGTTGGTAAACTTTTACAAGAAATTTATTAGAAATTTTAGTGGGGTAAGTGCTGCCTTAACCAATTGTACAAGGGGAAAGTCATTTTCATGGACCAAGGCAGTTGAAAGAAGTTTTGAACATCTCAAAAGAAAAGTAATTGAGGCCCCCATTCTAGCCCTACCAGATTTTGATAAGGTGTTTACCATTGAATGTGATGCTTCAACCATAGCAATTGGAGGGGTTTTAAGCCAAAAAGGTCAGCCAATTGCATTTTTCAATGAGAATCTAAATGATGCAAAAAAAGGTATGGTACCTATGATAAAGAACTATATGCAATTATGCAAACCTTGAAACATTGGAGACACCACCTTTTGTAGCAGGAATTTATCTTGTTAACTAACAATCAAGCACTGAAATATACAATTTTTCAGGCTAAGTTGTCCCATAAGCATGCTAAATGGGTCACGTTTTTGCAAAGTTATACATAATTTTGTAGTAAAACATATAAGTGGAAAAATAAATGTTGTAGTTGATGCTTTAATTAAGAGACGTCACCTACTTGTTACTATGACCAATGAGGTGGTTAGCATTGAATTAATGAAGGACGAATATGTTGTAGACCCCTACTTTAGCCAAATAATCAAGACTCTCAATAGTCTAACAGATTCATGTAGGAATCTTTATGGAAAAAAAAAGTTAGCTAATAGAATTTTGTTTAAGGAACTCCCACTTTACATTCCCTAGGGATCTTGAAAAGAGAAGTTGATTGCAGAAGTGCATTCGAATGGTTTGGGTGGTCATTTTGGTAAAGAAAAAACATACAACTTGTTAATTGAGAAATTCTTTTCGCCTAAGATGAGGAAGAATGTCAATAAATTTGTTTCTTCATGCATAATTTGTCAAATTGGTAAGGGCAGACAATAGAATAATAGATTTTGTAAACCCTTGTTGGTATCGGAATGGCCATGGGTAGACCTTTCCATGGACTTTATTTTGGGATTACCTCACACTCAAAGGGGAAATGACTCTGTTTTTTTAGTGGTGGAATTTTTTTCCAAAATGACCCACTTCATTTCATGTAAAAAAACAAATGATGCAAGCAAGGTGGATGAATTGTTCATCAACGAGATAGTGTTCTTACATGGACTGCCCAAGTCGATCATGAGTGAATGAGATACAAAATTTGTTAGCTATTTTTGGAGAGCATTATGGAGGAATCTTGACAGTAGATTACAATATAGTTCAGCCTATCATCCTCAGATAGATGGGAAAATAGAAGTGGTGAAAAAATGTTTGGGCAATTTCCTTTGGAACTTGGTTGGAGAAAATCTAAGGAAATGGTACTTGGTTTTAGCGTTGGTTGAATTTTCCTTCAATTCTAGCATTAATAGGTCTATAGGTAAGTCTCCTTTTTAGATTGTTTATGGAGCCAACCCACAAGGAATAGTGGATCTAATTGACCTTCCCAAGGAAGGATGAGTTAGTCAAAAAACTGAAGATTTTGTGAAGCATATGCATGATGTGCAAGAGGAGGTCAAACTAAAATTACAAAACACAAATGAGGTATACAAGACCAAGGAAGATTTGCATCAGAGAGAAAAGGTGTACCAATAGGGTGAACAAGTCATGGTTTACCTACGAAAGGAGAGGTTTTTTAAAGGAACTTACCATAAATTGAAACCAAAGAAGATCGGTCCATGCAAGATCTTCAAATGAATTAGTGAAAATGCTTATTTTGTAGACCTACCTAAAGAATTTGACATCAGTCTTATCTTTAATGTCACAGACATATATAGCTATCATGGAGGGGTTGAAGAAGTTGTTGAGGAAGATGTTGTTCGGGAATAGAATAGAAAATTACTACTGAAATAGAGAGAACATACTAAGAAAGTGGTGGGCACCAAAGTTACTACCACTAGATCAAAAAAATATAAGTTGTAGCTAGTAAAATGGTAACGACTGCCTTAGTCGTACAACACTTGGATAATTGGGATGAACTCCCTCCATGGAGTTAGTCAAACAAAAATAGCAATACAAAAATGGCATTTTGAATTCTAACGTGTGTAACATGAAGTTTGTGTTGCTTTTTTGGTTATACTAAATATTTCTTTATTGAATACTTGTGCTTGTTAGTTGGGTTTTCAGTGTAGGGAGTGAGTTCCAGCAAGGGACAAAATTCTTGATCCCATAGTAGCCTAATGTGTTTGCATCGAGATTTTCACTTGATTTCCTTCACATTGATCATTAGAAATGGTTTCTCTTCATCCATAATTATTGTAAAAAACAAATAAGGGGTTCAATATGAAGAATTCTCATAAAATTCAACTTGATAAGCGCATGAAATCGTCAACCTATGTTGCAAAGTTTTAGAGTTATAGTTGTAGGCGTTGTCATTGTCATTATCCAAATATATTTAAATAATATTATTCATATTTTGTATCAAGATATTTCAAAATATATAATTAATAAATTTAATTAATAAACATATAATAAAAAAAAAATATACGTGTGGGAAGAGAGGCTCCATTTGAACACATGAATCAAAATAATAATTTATATTGATAATCATTATATTTAAGAAATTCATATTTACTTCTAATTCAAAAAAGAAAAATAAATAAAATATCCCAAAGAAAAATTATATATGTGTGTGCCTATGCGTAGGTTTTAATAAAATTAGAAGTAGAAATATTTTTATATGTAGATATGTGAAGTTTATATAAATGTAAATAATATTATTAATAATTAGTAGAGAGCCATGATAATTTTATATCTATGAAGCATGGAGAGGAATCAAATCTCTATAGGTGAAAAGCTTTTTTCAAAGTTTATAGTTAAAAAAAAAATTACATTTTGAAAAATGTGATCCCTCTCATTACTTAAGAAATTTAAAATTAAGATGAATCTATACTAATATAAATACAAACTGAGCAATATGATTACACAATTTAAGAATAATCATAGGTTTCGTATCTTATTTTATGTACATTTATTCATAGAACTAGTGTAGATCCATTTTATTCATGGATCTATCAAGTGCTAAGAAGAATCAAATCTCATATGGATTAATGCATGAAGATGGATTACACTTTTAGGTCAAATGTGGCGATGAAATTTCAAATTTTTCGTCTTTTATCAAATTGAAGCCGTCAAAGGTCATATACGCAAGGTGAATTTTGATATAGAGTAAAAGGAAAACTTGTGGAGGATTATGTTTCTTTCCTAATGACAGTTTTTTCGAAATATTTTAGTGTCATATAATATGTCAATTTTCCATTAAATGAAATTTTTGTCCTTGCAAATTTTCACACATCTTAAGAAGTATGTGTGTTTTCACATAACATAACTTAGTCTAAAATGTGTAATTATAATGTATATGTGTGTGTGTGTGTGTGTGTGTGTGAGTGTGTGTGATCTAGAGAAGGTGCCAATATTTTCGAATTAAAAAAAAAAAAATTTCCATGCAAAATTATATTTTTTATTATTTTTTGAAGTTTGCGAAGTAATATTTCAATTGCATTTTGTAGACACGTGTTCGCATAAGGTTTTTTTTAACTTGTTAAACACACATGGACAGCAAGAGAATATGAAAGATAAAACATGCAATACGTTTTTTTTATTAATATGAGATATACATTTATAGTACAACATATGACTCTTGGGTTTCAAATCCCAACGTCTCTTGGGCTGCTTTGGTCTATTCGACTTCCACACTAACCCATTTAGGATTAGGTGTCCAACATTCCCCCCCTTAATCCGAAGGGTTATGTATGAGTCCAAGAAGAGAGCTGTAATACAAAATGTGAAAATATGCATGGCAGCACTAGGCTGAATGTGCTCTATGAAATGTTGGTAAAAAAGGGCGGTGGTTTAAGGATGACCACCAACACTGGAACGCTTAGTGCAGTTCCCGGAACTCTTCCAAAACTGGCAAGAAACTGAAGTTTTCTGCTAGAGGAAGTGATCCTATTGTTTTAAAGAGGGAAACCTTCAACCATAAAAGGGAGGTTTCACCCCGCATAAAAGGTAAAACTTCAACCTGAAAAGGGAAGTCTCAACCTGTGATGGTTTAAGGATGACCAACAACTCTGGAATGCTTAATGCAATTCCTGAACTCTTCCAAAACTGGCAAGAAGCTGGTGTCTTCTGCTAGAGGAAGTGTTCTCAATTTTGTTCCTGGAACTCTTCCAAAACTGGCAAGAAGCTGAAGTCTTCTGCTAGAGGAAGTGTCCCAGATTGCCAACTGAAGGCATGTTCAGGGGCATCTTTTCTTCTGGCTACAACTCTGAATCTGGTATGGCAGGTTGTGGCTCAGGCTCGCTTGATGTGGCTTTGAAGCTTGTAGATGACCATCATTTCCCCCCCTGTCAGATACAAGGTGAGATGATGGAGAAAACTCAGCTGCAAGACTGTTCAATACTCTGGAATAAGTTCTGACATGTGTTTGGAATATCTTCTTGGCTGTTGATGCCCATTGCCAAGAAGCGATCCATCCAAGATGAATCTTTGTTCTTGTAGGATGTTTGTTTCTGAAGCATCTATGTGAAGAATGACTGGTTTTATGACAGTGCTTACATGGATGAAGATCAAAACAGTGATCTTTCAAATGGCCAACTCGATCACAGTGTTGGCATTTTATAATCTGTTGTTGTTGTTGTTGTTGTTGTTGTTGCTGTGGAAGAGGGGAAGAGTCTGGATCAGCTGAAGGTGAACTGTCATGAATGAACCCAGCACTCTGAAACTGAATGGGCTTGGCATAGTCTGGAATATGAAAGGACAAGTCCTTGTCATATCCAAGACCAGTTTTGTGCTTGTTGTGGACAAGCTGTTCCCAAGTTCTGATGATGGGCTTGGGAAGTGTAGACTGAGTTTCTGCATCTGCATGTACAATTGCAGCTTTATTGGGTTCTGGATCTGATTCAACCTCAATCTTACTAATTTCACCACTTGCTGGTTTAACCTTGAACAACATATTGTTTTGAGCAGAAAACAATTTGGAATGACAAATCTGTTGAAGCTCATCTTGCTGGAATTGAGATTCTAGTTGCAAAAAATCAATCTTTTCTTGTGCATCATGCAGGCAGGTCTGAATGTCACAAAGAGTGTCTTTGCTAACATTTACCTTCCCACCAATAGTGGAGTGTATTAGTGTATTCAGTAACTCTAATACATCATCAAATCTAGCCATTGTCTCAACAAAGAAATGAACACTCAACAATCCTAGTGGAGACTATAGCAAGTCTAGACAAACCCCAGCTATTGAAGATTTCAAATATCAGTTTGAAAAATACATTGTCTAATACCAGACTTTCAGAGATTCTGTTCTTTAAATTCTGTAGAAATTTCACATCTGACTAGACTTTTTAAATTAAGTTACGTAGCTGATTATAGAACTTGCCTCTATATCCCTTCTGGAAGCTCAGGAATGCAAAAAGAATAAAAAATCCGCGAATACCAGCAATGGAGACACGACTCAAAATCCACGAATATACACAAGGGTAGCTCGACCTCTTCCTTCAATAATAAACCCAAGAATCTCAACCTCTTTTTTATTGGAAATGACCCCAATGATGTAAAAAACTTCACCGAAGGTATTCAAAAGGCACTCAACTAATACCATATGCAATGTGTTAAAAACTTCAGCAGGGCTTTATTATGTATTGTGCCCTCAAAATACAGAGATTCCAGCTAGGAATTTAGCCAATCACTAATAGATTTGTGTCCAGCAAGAATGAGAGGCTCAAATTCCTTCCAACATAGATACAATAGATATGTTTCACCCTTAAAATGCTCAGGTATACCAAGATACGCTTTGTATGGATGCACAACTAAATGACTTCTTCCTTCTTTGAAATTCGAACTTCAACTACAGGAATGGATTACATATACCTCTGATATATCAACTCTAATAATAACAGAGATCTGAGAATTTAACTTCCAACAAAGCATGCTCCATTCTTCAGCAGGATCCAACTGGGCACTTTCTGGCACTATAAAGATCTGAGTTTATAGTCCTCCTTTTATAGTATCAGCAGCAAGCTTTTCGAGCAAGAAATATGTGTATACCAGAGACCCCAACTTCAGCAAATAACCCAGATTTAAGAGGCAGCTCGAATAGGCATTTCATAGGGTAGTTTGACCTCCACTAATCAGCAACAATCCTTCACTAACTTGTTACCAGCATGCACAGAGAATATTAAGGAGGATAGAGGGACCTGGTGTGTTTTTTTTTATGGCAATGTCCAGCAATACAATACTCCTAGAATAAGCTTCAGGATAGCTGTAATTGAGCCCTCTTTCACAAGATATTAGTCCCACGCAAGGACTGCCTTCACCCACATTACACCAGCAACTATACGACCCCTTCCTTAATGCATACAGTTCCCCAAATGACTGCAAATACGTGTCAACTCAGAAATCAGGAAGCTCATGACAGCCCAGCTGATATATCATGGCATACTTGAGGTCAAACACAGTCACACCTAAGGGGAAAATTTGTCCAGTACTCAGCAAATGATAATATCGGTTCCTATCTCTGAACTCGGTCCTCTTTTATGTTGGTTCAGGCAGCCACACCAGGGAATAAGCTCAGCATACCTACGCTGCTATTCTCATCCTCATGGCATAACTCGGCCTCTTGGTAATCTGGAGCATCAATCTACTCGGCCTTTTTGTATTTAATTGGTTCGACCTCTGCTTGAGCTCGGAACTCGACCGTCTGGAATCTGGAGCATCAATCTACTCGGCCTTTTTGTATTTAATTTGTTCGACCTCTGCTTGAGTTCTGTAGTGACTTATTTTTAAACAATAAGCGTATCGAGACTGGCATATCGGAGAGAAACGCACCAAGGGGTCACGGTGAGCATGTGTAGGAACTGTTACTTACTTTCCAGTCTTCACTTCGCATTATTCTTCTTGATTTGCCTAGGACGTCTTTCTAGTTTTCAATCATTTCAAACTAACAGCAGGTAATTTGCAAATGATTGAAATATTTGAAAGAAACTTGCAAATTTTTAATTCACAGAATTCCATGAATTTGGAGGCGCATTGACACTTTTGAAACATGAGACAGCAATCTTAAACACTTGCATCGGCACTCTACTCAACACAGTGAGGAGGGCATCCGCTCTTCCAGCTTAAGGCAAATGGAGATTGAATTTGACAAAGATTCTTCGGTGCGGTTTTTTTTTTTAAGCTAATTTTAACATTTCAAATGTCAAATTAGTTTGGTCCCTTCGAACGGTTGTTTTCTATTGTAAAAGTGAAAAAATTACAATGGCGTGCGCTTCAGAGTGAAAGAAGCATTGATGCGGAGCTCTGGTGGGAACACACGGCATGCTCAATGCAGCGTATCCATACAACTCACAGTGGCCATTAAGGAAAAGATCAATCATACTTCAAAGGAGCACACGTGTTATCCATCATCGCACTCCAGCATTAACTCACTAACTTCAACATAAATCGATGAACGCATAAAATTTAATCCTTAATTAATGCATCAAGGACTGCAATGCATATATATGAACCAAAATATAAAAACTTCTTTGCATATGAGGTCAATCAACGCACAGAACTTCACCGAGAGAGCTTGGGATTTGACTTCACAAGTCTGCTTTCACAACCAGCAACGACACTATCAGAACCTTCAACAATCAATTCTTCAAAATCAAACTCGAAAGGCCATCATCCATGTCCAGCGCAGAGATACCGTGTCAGGGAATAAAGGTACATCGCAGGTGGTGCAGCGCTTTTAAATGGAGCGTATATGGACAGAGAACGCAGGTCTCATAAATAGAATATGGAAGACAGACATCTCAGAACGGCTTGGACAGATGCGTTATATGGCAGAGGCAGCATGTCAGGAGCGCTGGAAAAGAATATGGCAGAGGGCTTTTAACGTACAGCGCTGGAAAAGAATATGGCAGAGGGCCAGGACTGCTCACATCAGAAGAATGGCAGCGCTGATAGAGGTAACAACTTCTATTTTAAGAAATGCTCAGAAAAGTATAATCAAGAGGAGAGCATTGGTTTACAAAGGCCACAGAAACAGGTGGCTCACACTGGAGCAGGGCAGGAGATCGCCCGCTCTGATACCATGTTAAACACACATGGACAGCAAGAGAATATGAAAGATAAAACATGCAATACGTTTTTTTTATTAATATGAGATATACTTTTATAGTACAACATATGACTCTTGGGTTTCAGATCCCAAGGTCTCTTGCGCTGCTTTGGTCTATTCGACTTCCACACTAACCCATTTAGGATTAGGTGTCCAACACAACTATTTAAATAAATTGAAAAACCAAGAGTATCCTTTTGAAGAGGACTCGTCAATGAAGATAGTGGTGTTTTTTGAAATTTATTCTTTGTGTATATTTTATGATATTGATTTTTTATTCAACTTTTTTTAAGTTGTTCAAAAAAAATTCAAGAATTATGTTTAAAAGAAATTAGATGAAAAATATCATATGAATTTGAAAATTTCAAACTCATATGCCATTGGATACAAGATTCCTTCATGAATCGAACACGATCAACTCCACCAACTAAGGACAATTTTTTCTCCAAGTCCGCTATGGTACAAAATGGTGTTGCAAAAAAATTTGCAGAAGGGGTGCTGGAATTGTGGATTTTAGGACTTCAAAGGCTTGATCGAGTGGTTAAATAAGACGTTTGAGAGTCTAAATTTCAAATTCAAATAGCCCAATCAAGGATTTCCTAAACCCCCAATCGAGCTATTTACGTGGTTAATAGGGGCTCAATTGAGAGCTATGGCTCAATCAAGCTATTAAGCGCAATCGAGCCTTTATAAAAAAAATTGGAACCCATAGTTTAGATTTTAAAATCAATAAAGATCTAAAATTTAAGTTTTTACCACATTTTAAAATTCTAAATTTTATTATAATTTATGTTATCATGTCATGTAAAAGTTATTATTATTATTATTATTAAATTAAATTATGAGATATGATATTAATATAAAAAAATTAATATTAATATATTTTAATGTTAATACTAAATTTATTAACTTTTTATATATATGATATTATTAACTTTAATATAATATAAAAAAATTTATATTATAATATATACTAGCGCAACAACATTAATAAATATTATTGATATCTACCATAGACATCATCAAAAGGGCTATTAACATAAAAAGAGTCATACAAGCTAACTCAATATGTTATTTTTATTTAACCTAATTTTTTCATAAATCTAACATAATAAAATATATAATATTTTTTAAATCTTGATTTAATCGTAACCCAAATCTACCTAAAGAAATAAAACCTAAACATTTTTTATTGGAAGACATGAAGCACTTTATGTATCTCTGATGGAGGTAGTTGGAACATTAATATTTTGGAAAATTTTACATAATATTTCCATGGAAAACTATCATTTTCCCTCCAAGTGAATGCACAACACACATTTGAAATCTTGCATTTTAAGTATGTATTATATAAAAAAATTCAATTGTTGTACGACATCGAAATAAGTAAATAAAATATTTAAACATAATAATTTAATTGTCAAAGTATTTTAATTTTTTTTTAAATATAGAGGAGAGATGGTGGGAGAGAAGGGTAAGAGAGAGGGAGGGGACACAACGATGCAGAGTGGGATAGGAGGAGAGAGTCTCCGAGAGAAAGAGGGAGCTGAAGAGATGGAGTTGGAGAAAAATATAGGGAAGGAATAAGTTCACTACATATAGAGAGAGAAAGGTGGAGAGAGAGAGAGAGAGAGAGTTTGTATGTTTGGGGTTGAGATATAAAGACAAAGAAGGAGAGATAGAGACAAGGGGGAGAGAATGAGAGAGGGAGGGAGATAGTCAACAAAGTTGCATGACAAATCGAGAGAGAGAGAGAGAGAGAGAGAGAGAGAGAGTGACGAGGGGGGAAACAGAGGGAGGTAAGAAGAAATACATATAGATATAGAAAGGTGGAGAGAGAGAGAGGGGGGAGTGACAAGGGAGATGGAGAGAGAGGGAGACAGGAGAGTAGGAGGGAAGAGAGATAGAAGGGGAGATAGAGGGAGAGAAGGGGAAGATGGAGAGAGAGGGAGAGGGAGAGGGAGGAAAATATAGATAGATATGGATAAACAATGTGTATGTTTGCGTGGTAATATAGAGAGATGAAGAAGGAGAGACATAGCGAGATAAAAATATAGGTGGAAGGGGGGAGAGAGGGAAGAAGAGAGAGATAAAAATAGGGAGGGAGAGATATATATATGAAGAGAGAGAGCATGTGTGTAGGGGGTGGTGGGATAGAGAGACAAAGAAGGAGATATGGAGACAGATATCGATACAGAAGGAGAAGGGAGAGAAAGGGAAGAAAATTTCTTGGACTAGATGCATTGATTTTTGTGTATATATTGATTTCTAATTCTATTTCATTGCTTGCATTAGATGAATTAATTTCATTAAATATGTTAATTTCTAATCTTGTTTTATTGAGCTTTCATTAGATGCATTGATTCCAGTGTAGATGTTGATTCCTAATCCTATTTTATTGTTAACACTAGATGCATTGATTTCAATGTAGATCTTGATTTCTAATTCTATTTGATTGTTTGCATTAGATGCATTGATTTTAGTGTAGATGTTTATTTCTCATTATATTTTATTTCTTGCATTAAATGCATTGATTTTAGTGAAGATGTTGATTTCTAATTTGATGTAACTAGATATATTGTGTACATCAATTTCAAGGTAATTAGTTTAGCATTATTCATTTATTTTAGTGGAAGCATGAAAAAATATTGATGACATAGATTATGACTACATTTTTGTAGATAGCATTAAACAAAATAAAATCGAATAAAACTTGTATTTGTAACATTTACATCTCCACATTTTTAAAATTTGAATATAACTTATTTCAATCATATTTGAGTTTTAAAAATTTGAATAAAACGTATTTCAATCCTAAGTAATTGATTGAAATACTTGGATTACTTGTAAATTTAGGAAAGTTGATAACATTATATAAATGTTGTCACATATTGTTTTTTGACCTATATATTAAATTTCAATATGATTGAATTATATCATGTTATGACCAAGTTCTTTTAGATCATATCAAAAAAAATAATGTTTAATAAAACCGATTGGTTGTTTACATCACATCTTATAAAATTGAATAAAAATTATTTCAATCCTATTTGTATTTTTTAGTTGAACCTTGAGATAAGAAATTGATTGAAATACTTAAAAAGGTTGTCCATGCAAAGGTGTTTAGATGGGTCACAAATTTTTTCATATATATATATATATATATATATATATATATATATATATATATATATATATATATATATATATATATATATATATATATATATATATATATATCATAATATTGATAGCATTATAATTCAAATAATTTATTTTTAAAACTGAATTGTAATAACATACATGTTGATTGCGCTAAAAGACACTTTCTACTAGCCAATATGAAGCATGATTGTAATTATTTCCATGTTCAATATTAAGTTGATACATGATATATTTTAGTTAATTTTAAGTATTAAAGTGAATTGGTTCATAACTTAATATAGTACTTATTTTCTTAGTCTATGAAACTAGAAATCAATATTTTTATATTTCACTAATAAAAGTTATAGTATATAGATTTTTTTTTTAAATAGTGAATTAATTTTAACAAATCCATAAAATTAAAAAATTAATGAGCATCCATAAACACGATTAATACAAATCCGTAAACTAACATAGTGAATACATGTACCAATAAACTATCCATATAAAAAAATATACAAATTACAAATATCACATGAACATTCATAAATTGAAATAATAAACATCCATAAACTAAAATAATGTCCATGTACATCCATAAAATCTAGATGTATGAAAATATACAAAGTATGCATTACATGTGAATGTGCCCTATGAGATAAGCTTGAAAATATACAAACTATCCACTCAAAGTACCACCAAAACTCCTATGCGAGTTATGGCGTGCAAAGTAACTATCCATAAGTTGGTACTGCAATATAACACATTCAAATTCACACTAATTAGATCATTAGTGCCTCTAAACCTAGCATCCCACTCATGTGTCCACATAAGAGTGGCATCAACGACATTGCATATGGGCTTATGTAGACAATGGTAATGACAAATTATAATTAGTATACGAATTAATTAGAATATATGTGCAACTTAAAAAAAAAGGTTGAAATATTAGGAATAAAAAAGCCTACATCAACTGTTGGTACATGTGGTTGTACATAGTGACCCTCCTCCACATTAGTTTTATGAGGTTGAGGTGGGGATAGAGGAGAACCCATGGAAACATTCTCTGGTTGAGGATGGCTTGGCTGATCAACTGCCCCCTCAGATGACCTCATAAACTCATCCATGTAGTTGGGTTGTATCTACATGTTATCGTGAACTTATTAATATAAATGTAATCTAATACAAATTAGAAAGTAATATAAATAGTTATGCATAATTTGAAAATAAGAGTCAAAAGTTTTGTATATATATGTACCTGGTCTGTGTGACACGAGTCATGCACCCTCCAACTCTGATGAATGAGATCATGATACATACATGCATAGGTCAAAGTTAGTCAACAGGTAAACTCACGAGAAATGCATTATCAAATAATGGTATTGGCGGGTCACAAGGCAACGGTGGTGGTCTCCTAATATGTCCATCCAAATCAACACACGCACTGGCGAATGATGTCTACAATAGTCTCCTTGGTCTCGCCACTGAGTTGCAACAAACCCTCTAGATTTTTTGGTAATACGAAGCTCCAAGACGATAGTGGTAAGAATCTCATAGGTGGTGGTACATGCCGAGGGTCACTAGGAGTCCCCTCACGCTCATAGGTACATCCCAAGATAGGTCCATAATAATGCGATTCGGTACGAGTGTAATCCAGCCTCATATATAACATGAACTCTTCATATAAATTATTACCAAAATAAATGGGGACCTAGTCATGGTGGGGGAACTGTCCCCAAGCTCTAATGAATCTATCACACACAGAAGGGGTTGCATCAACATTCCTAAAATATTTCAGTGGAATCAAACCTCTTTGTCTAACAGGGCGATCTAGAGGGATGTCAAAGAAATCCCCACGAACATCAATGTTCCTGGTGGCCTCTTTCACTGCCTACCAAGTACCTAAGCCTCTAACCTCATGCCTTTTAATCCTCTGTATGGACTATAGATGGTGGCTCTGTGGGCCCGACCTCCAATGTGTCTCAATCAACCTATTGTTGTTATCCATTGTCAAAGACAAACTACAATGATTCCATGAATTCGTAGGGATGTTACGTACATGGAAAAATTTAGGGGCTAATATTTGCAAGTTGGCTATTTTTCCATGATTTTTCCAAAAAAAATTCACCAATATCCATTTTTTATAAAAATGATTTGTCTAAATTTTACAATATGTAATTATTTTACCTTAAAAATCGTTGACATTATATAGAGAGTATATATAAAATCATTATAAATTTGGATAAATTTACAAATACATCGATAAACATTTTATAGTTTGCATATTATGGAATACTAAGATTCGCAAATGCTTTTAAACTTCAAGATAATTTTCTATCCTAAAAATTTTCCCTGGTTAAGTATCTTTTACGTTATCTGCGTATGATGGGTCATAACATCCTCCAAATATGATATGAACTATAGCATTGTCCTACAAAAGGATCGATGTTGCACTCTCATCCCCAACATTGGTCTACTGAGGGCCTACAAATCATAAACATAATTTAACATTGATTGCAAGCATGTGAAGGGAGGAGAACACAATATGCATGGCGACAAATCTCAATCGATGCCACATCAAGGGAATGCTTGAAGGGAGTAATTAGTGATAGATGAGAGCCTTTTGGAAATCTAAAGGGAGAAAGGACATCGATGTGTGGAAAAAGGAAACTTGACAAATCATATCTGAAGGAGGGGGTGGAAAAGACAAGAGTGGGGCCTAAAGAAGAGGGATAAGTGGATGTAAATGTAGAAAGGGAAGGGGTAAGAGGGAAGATGGTGATGAGGGGGCTAGAGGGGGAAACGACAAAGAGAGAGGAAGTAGGGAGAAGGGAAAGAGCAAGGTGGATAAAAAGGAAGGGCGGAAAATGAGGTAGAGGGTAAGGAGGAAAGAAAAGAGAGGGAGGAGGGGGGAAACCATAATTTCTAATCCGTAATCCAAATAAGGGGAATGGTCGGAAGGGTTCCAATAACCAAATATCATAGGGCCTTATGGAATGGAACAAATACTAATTATGTCATTGATTTCAAGCTTGGCTTCTAAATCTACTTCTACATTATTAATTCTAAGAATGTGATCAAAATCTCTGGAGTGGAAGAAATTTTTCAGTCCTCTGATTTGATGGAGAATTTGAAAAAGGGAATTGTCCTTTGGATTTCTTTCTTTTGTGAAATAAAAAATTGTGGTGAGTGAATCTTCTAGTATAATGATGTCTTTAATTCCTTTATCTTTTGCAATACATAATCCTTGGAAAAAGACATACATTTTTGTCTAATTGTTAGTCTTCCTTCTCAAGCCCCATGTAAGTTTGATATCAAGTATTCCTCTGTGATTAATTAAAATCCTTGTCTCTCGTACCACCCCTAAAACATTACATGAAATTAAATAATAAAATAATTGTATAAAAAAAATAATTCTTTGAAATATATAATAAATCCTGATTTAAAATAAATATAAATTATAGGTATATATAATTATAATATTATTTTATATTTAAATTGATATAATAAAATGATGTGTATGAAAAGTTATATTAAATTTTAATGATTTTTTTATAAGTATGGTTATTATCCAATTCTAAGAATATTAAAATTTTGAGAATGCTTCCTCTTTCATATATATACGCACCAGAGGCGGTTTAATGGCCATGAGTTTATTATGAATTATTATAAATTAAGCCAAGAAAATTATATGATGTAAAAAATTATTTAATTTAATAAAATTTTAAAGAAATTTAAATATTTTATTTTTTTGTTTTATAATTAAAATTCAGTAATATAATTTTTATTAAAACTATTTTTTTAAAGTGTAATTTTGAATTGGAGAGATACTAAAACCTTGTACAAGTAACATGCACCATTACAACAATTTTTTAACTGATTTTAAACAAAATTCATAGAAATATATATATTTTTGCACTTACAAATTTTCAAAACATCATAACTTCCTGTTAATTTAGATTTAGTTTGGTTTAAAAATTTTCCGACTTTAAAATGAGGGGGAACCTAAATTTTTAAAAAATAGCGAGCCCAAAAACAATCAATTTATGCGCTCGTACAACCCTAAATCACTTTGTGAATGACCAATAATGTAAAGCTTGCCCAGAAAAGCCCATGTCATTAAATTTTTTATTTAGAATTTATTTAATAATAATAATAAAATTCCATGTATACTGATTTGACAACGGCACTATGGGACGAAAGTTTTGGAAGGTCACTTATCCATTAGAATTTTTGGATTACGCAGTTGTTTATTCTTTACGTGTATTTTTGGTTTTAGGTATGTTTTTACATTTAAGTATATAATGGATTAGGCAGTTGTTTATTCTTTACGTGTATTTTTGGTTTTAGGTATGTTTTTACATTTAAGTATATATAGCTTTACTTAGAATTGAACCAAACAAATTGTATGAATCAAACATCTACACATAATGGTTAGACAACACCCTGTTACCAACACACTGTTGGAAAATCCGAACTATAAAACTGGCCAATCAGAGCAAACTCCGAGAACACGGTTGGATTATCCAACCTTACCCGACAAATCAAGATTTTAAGAAACATCCATTTTTCACCGCAGTGTCATCATACATAAACAAGAAGTTGAGTTTTGTTCTTAACGAAAGAAGCCAGAAATTTCTGATGTATCTATTGCTTCCAAAATTATCAAAAGTATTAACGACTTTTATATTGATATTGTTGGAAAAAAATAGATAACGAATTTCGCCGCTAGTTTAGATTAGACCAAGAGTCAACCTGCTCCTTTTTTATATATATATATATATATTTCCCACACATTGATCATGTGAAATGGTTTGATCCAGTCATCCACAATTATTGTGAGAGAGAAAGGGAAAAAGAAGGGCTTCAATATGAGGAATCCCTCTCAGATTCCTATTCAGATATAATCCAAATGCAATCATTACTCTGTCCCGCTGCTTCAAGACGACCAGATCTATGCTCAAAATTCGGCATGGTTGTTTAAAAAAGCAGACGATGATTCATCTTTATTTTTCATATATTTGGTGTGTAATGGGATGAGGATGAGTCGCATTCTTCCCAAATTCCTGCATTGGTCGCTTGTTGCTTTCGTCTATAATTGGCTTCCACTCGTCACAATCATGATAAACCACGTCGCGATTCAGCACATTCGGAGTTCAAAAGCTGAAAATGGAGGCTTTTACTCTCCTTTATTTCGTGCTCGGTTTCCCTAATAATTTTTTGTGGGCCAACTTTTCATGTTCAATCGAGGATAATTGGTGTAAAATACATTGATGTTGTGTGCCGATTTGGAATATCTCCTTGAGTGACCTACTGCTAGTTGTTGGGACCCCTTTGTCCTTCGTTTTGACCCCTGTATATATCTAATAGATGGGAAACAAGCATCGAGAGTCTGTTATGGATATGCTAAATTGCTCTACTCCTTCCAGACCACACAGGGAAAGCTGCTACCCCAATTCTTGATGATGTACCCAATCACTTCCTGGAGTTTGGATACCCTCTTGTAGATGAAGTCTACCATCCCTGCACCTCAAGCTCACATAATGCCTTGAGCTGTCCTGCCGAAAGTATGGCATGCAGCTCCCTCATGGTCATCTCCCTAAGTGACTTAGGGGTGGAGCATACGTTGCTTCTATAGAAAACCACACATTCCCCAAGCCTGTACCTATCAACTCATGCCTAGACCAAATGCCACTACTGAGAAGTCTCTCCTTGGATACTTTGAGTCTCCACTAACTGTCTCAATTGAACCACCTGCGTCATGTTGCTTGCAATGAAGGCATAAAGGGACAACATCCAAATCATTTGTGCATGAAAACAATATGGAAGTGAGACAGGTGCACGATTCCCCATCGATATCATCAAGTGATGCTCATTTTCATCCTCATCAATCCTTGGTGAATTGTGCCCAATGGCATGCTTGTTTCCCATATCAGGCGGTCTTCTTGGAGGTAATGATCCAAAATCCCAACGAGAAGTAGCACACATCACTACATACTACCAAACATCCCTGCACTTACTTGCATACAAACACATATCTCCATACTTTGTGGCACAGGACTCCACCAAGTTGCACCACTCTATGCATTGTTGGATGCCACTCTTGGCTACCATGTCATCCTAAATCAGGTGGCACCATTCCTATGTTGAAGCAATCATCATTCCATGTGGAAACTCTAGGTGATGTGAATCACTCCTCCTACTCCAAAGGGAAATCCAACACATCACGACACACCATTGTACACCTTTGATTTTCTACTAGTTGTCACTGCCTAATGTACCAGTGAACCCACCACAACGCATGTCATATCTCCTCATCTATCCCGGTAGACTCGAGTGACCTAAATCTGCACATGTTAAGGGGGATATTGTTGCTGTGTCAATCCTTGATGGCTCATGTTCCCAAGACATCAATGGGAGAGCATCAACTCAGTAAAATGCCCTATCCGATAGCCTGTCGATGCCACCTCCTCTGAGAAACTCCTACCACAGTGTGCTAATCATCTTGTGACTCCATGAAAAAACCAACATGCTCAAAAAACTTGCGAAGTCTACCTACTTCCCTGTCAACCCAACCTGTCACTAATTTTTTCAGAGATCCAAAATTTTGTGGATCCTTAGTCACTAGATCTGTCGCACTAGCAATACGCTTACTAGCTATATCCATGATGTGGTGGGGAATCCCACCTAGATCTCAATAACCATTATCTCGTGTCTCAAGTATATGGTAGGAAGCCCCACCTAAATCCCAATGCCAAGCTAGGCCTCTAGTATCCCCAATGTCTTGAAGATCATGCTAGGCTTCACTTCCCACCACAAACATCTCCATAAGTATAGCCCACTCCATCAGGTACGAACACAAAATCTCTCACCATCTGACCCAAAGGCAGGATCGAATCCATTTGTACCCATACATGCAACAACTCTGACTTGCGAACACTGTACCCTGTGCAACTCATGTCGCCCCATCTCACAATCCTAGTTAACACATGAGATTTGTCTGGGTAACTCTACCTTCCTCACTCCAATGCACAAAGGTTACCTAATTTTGTAAGCCCCATCTATATATGCCTGAAGAGATCTACTTTCTAAATGTACTGGAGCTCTAATGGCTTCCTAGGCATCTTTCTACTCCCTATCGCTGGCTAGCCCAAAATAACAACTACAAATCTTCATCTTCCATGGGCTCAACATGAGTCACTAGATTCCCCCCCATAGGTAGCTCATTATGCATAACATCCTCAACAAGCCTATACCCCTCTATTAGCTCAAATCTCCTCAAGTGCCTCTCATTTGGTAGACTTGGGCCCATGCTCCATGATTTGGTACCCACTTGTACCTCATTGATGGTTGGTCCCAAATAAGAATGCTCACTCATCTTAATTATATATATCTCTTGAGCCTTGAGAGGGATTTCCAAGGGTGGATGCTTACAGTCCTCATGGTGTAGATTTGAGCCATGATTTTCCTTGTGATCACGCAAGTTAATGGGTGACTAAGGTGTATCCTTGCCAAGCATCACCTTTGCAACCACTTTTTCATCTTCTACCTTGATCCACCTCATTATCCCTGCATAATTCCACAGAATTCCCACAATGTGTACATGTCTATTAGTTAACAGAAATCCCAAAAGGAGAGATACGCATGAATGTCATGTCCTAATGATTGGTATGCCTTCCAATTTGCTGCCAATAAATCCACATTAGTCGTATTCATGTCTTTCCATCTTGATGCATCGACCATAATTTCCAGCATACTGAATCTGTTGTATAACGAAGAATGGTCATTATTCCCAATTGTGGTATGAATCAACATCTCCCCCACATTAATGATCATTTATTGCATACTAATCACCTCATTCAAGGTTATTACCATTTTGTTTGATTTTAACCTTTCTCTCTATACCATGATTTCTTCGATTTTTATTCTAGTCCTGGAAGCCTTCTTCTTGTCATCACATGGTTTAAGGCCCACAACTATCCAAGATCATGCTCTGATACCACTGTAATATTCCACCCTGAAATAATTCAGGTCTTTCCTTAAAAAGTTATGAGTTTATAGTTTAGTTTGAGTGGGGTAATTGTTCAAACAGTTTGTCGACACTCTATTGTAGGTGTCTTTCATAATTTTTTGGTCTCTTCTAGGCATTGTATTCAATTATTTACATGTACCAACGATCTCTAAAAACAAACATGTATTCCTTATATTAATCAGAAATTAAAATATTGCGAATACATAACTGTGACACCCACAAGATAATCTATCTCCTTTATAATCTGAATGTACAATAAAAATATTACATATATAGAACCTGATTTTTAGTGGTAGCCAATAGAAAATGGGTAAATAAATTATTATTACTCCATCTGAAGCAAGGTTCCATCCTTCAGCATTGATTTTTAGTGACATCCAATAGAAAATGGGTACATAAATCATTATCATTCTATCTGAAGAAAGATTCTAGCCTTTATTTGGGAATGAGATACAACCCAAGTACAAAATATCAAAGTAGAACCTCCAGATACAATAGCTCATTGAACCAATGGCTGCTAGTTGGAAATAAATTATAAATATCGACACAAGGGAGAGTCCATAACATTCCCAAATCTTCAACAAGGGATTACCTCGTAGCACATCTAAAATTGATGCCAAAAATTGAGCCCCTCTTGGGCTCAAATGCAACCTCAATGCACATCAGATATATGGCATCCAAATAGTGGCCAAAATCGTCTAGATTAGTAGCAAATCGACCTAGAAATGTGCACCAACTCGTCTAGATTCAATGAAGAAAGCCCATGGCTCTGAGATGGAAATAATAATTATATTGCATGCCTAGAAGAAGATTAATAACAGGATACTAGACAACAACTTGATAAACAAGGGCTTTTATCTCCATTATTACCTCATCTCAATGTCTGTAAGGAAGAGTATGTTTATTCATGATTAATGTGTGATTTGTCCCTCTTCCTCTTAAGGAAATCAACCTCGAATCTTGAGAAATTATGTTGCCCTTATCTAGAGGATTCAACCAACAAATGTATGAGGAAATCTCATGCTTCTCCAACTCTAAGAATGGCTTGAGTTTGCTCACCTCAATTCGAATCATCGATAACATAACTTGTGATTAATCTTCAATATTGCATCAAACAACCAAACCAATTAAGCACCAATGGAATATTTGCAATAATCTTCTGTAAGGTTAACTAGGGTGGCACTCAAACTCCACCGAAGAGAGCTTTGAGTTTCACTTGAAAATCGCTTGAGCTTCTTCTCAATGTCAAGCGGAAAATGATAGAATAGAATCATTTGCAATTGATTCCCTCCTCTATTTATAATTCTCCATCAAGCCTCTTTCTAGATTTTAGATTCTTTTTTTCCCCCATTATTTTATTGGTGAGGCCCATTTCCCAATAGGAGACTTTCTTTGTCATTCTCCATTAAAATAATAATTTGTCTCCCTTCCCCAATAAAATATTAATTCGCCACAATTCTTGATTAAAATAATAATTTCTGCTTTTCTCCCACAAACTAATATTTTCTCCTTTTATTTAATATCACCAATAATTGACAAAACTCAGTGAATTTTTGCACTCACAAAAATTGGGAACATTACAAAGCTCCATTATTTATACATGCCAATATAAAAACACTTTATCACCTATCATATTTTCAATATATTATGTCATTTTTTCATTAATATACATACCCCAATACAAATACATGTGGTATGGTACTGCTCGCCAATAAAGCTCCCATGAGTGTTCCGCTCCTCCTAAATGTTAGTGGTAATAATCACATCTAATCACAAGTTGCTTACCATGGTTTTAAAATTGATTAAGTTTCATTATATTTTCTCCTTAAACTTATTTCCAAAATATATAATTATAATAGGCCAAGTTTTCTCTTTTGCGAGATTTTTAGATATTATTTTTCGAACCTATATTAATCCTCTATCAATTTTAAATCTAGATTGATCTTGATTCCTTCTCTACATGTTTTGGTGGTATTTTGTCCTGTTGAAGATATCTATTGTGCTCTTTGAGAACAAAATAGAGGCTTTAATTTATTATGATAGTTTCTCTACTTAAATATAATATTTATTATTACATTAATAAAATACACTTTTGAATTATGATTTATTTATATATTTCATTTTCTAATATAAAATAAAATAAAAACTTATTCAAAAATCTAAATATATAGTTTATTTAAAAATATTAAATAAAAATAAAAGTATAAATCTTGTAATTGTGCTAAATATATTCTTTAAAGGAAGATTACTTCGTATACTTTTGTCATTTGTCTATATCATGTAAGGATTAGCACAACTACATTAATAAATGTGGTTGATATATGCGAATATGTGTATCTCATTCACATGCACAACCACATTAGTAAATATAGTTAATATACATTATTGTTATTAATATTAATATTAATATTAATTAATATATAATTATTATAAGCCCACGGGGCTTTGGATTGACAGTGAATGGGTGCGATGTTAAGGCACTCCTTGTGATAGGTCACCGGTTCAAATCCCTTGTGGGTGCTTAGGTAGTATTATATAAAAAAATTATATATATAATTATTATAATCATATTATAATTATAATAATTAATAACAATGAATATTATAAAAATTTTAATAATAATTTTTATCTTATAATATTATGGTAATATTATTATAATATTAATGGTAGGATTTAATATATTAAATTTTATGATTAATATTATAAACTCTAAGATTATAAATCGTAATATATTATTATACATATTAATACATATAATTAATCTTAATATATTAATAATATAAACATTAGGATTAATATTATAAACCCTAACACTATAAAACCCAATATTATCAACCGTAATTTCAGTATATTAAACCGTAGGGTTAGTATTAAATCCTAAGATTAATATTATAAACAATGAGATTAATATTATAAGCCATAGGATTGTAAACCTAAGGATTATAAACCCTAAAATGAATATTATAAGCCATATTATTAACATTAAACCTTAAGAATAATATTATAAACCCTAGAATTAATATTATAAACCATTGGATTATAAACCCTGGAATTAATAAAATAAAACCTAATATTATAACCCCAATATTAAAACCTAATATTATAAACCATAATATTAAACTCCAATTTTATAATGTCATATTCAACGTTGAATAAATTGCAATGTAATATAACATTGCGATAATGATTTTAAATTGACTATTACATTCCAACAATGTTTGTCACAACGCGATGTTGCATAGATTTATGTATCATTCCATCATCACAATTTTAAACTCTAACATTAAACTGAATGTTATAAAACCTAACATTATAAACCCCATATAAACTCTAAAATTATTATTATAAACCTTAAGAATATAAACCCTAAGATGAATATATTAAATCCTATCATTATAAACCCTAATATTACAGACCCTTAGTTTAATATATTAAATCCTAATTTTAATTATATAAACCCTAAGATTAATATATTAATATTATAAGAAAATAAACCCTAAGTTTAATATATTAAACCCAGGATCATAAACCCTAAGATTAATATTATAAATGCCACGATCATAAATTGGAGGATTAATATTATAAACCATAGGATTATAAACCAGATCTTTAAATCCTAGGATTATGAATCCTATGATTATACTAGGGTTTAAACCCTAGTATTATAAACTAGAGGATTAAACTCTAGGTTTAAACCCTAGGATTATAAAAAAATGATTAAACATTAGGATTATATATCCTAGGATTATATAATGTTAAGGTAAAACACTAGGATTATAACTCTAGGGTTATTTAATCCTCTTGTTTAGAATCCTAGGGATAAACCCTAGGGTTATATAATTCTAAAGTTAAACATTACGATTATAAACAAGAGGATTAAATCCCAGGATTATAAACTCGAGAGTTATATAATCATCTCGTTTAAATTCTTTAGTTAAACCCTAATATTATAACCTTGGTTTATAATCTTAGGGATTAATCCTCTGTTTATAATTGTAGGGTTTAATCCTATGATTAATTTGTATGATTGTAAAATCAAATATTAATATGATAAACTTTAGGATTAATAGTGTAAACCCTAAGATTATAATCCCTAGGATAAATATTATATATTGTGGGATTATAAACAATAGGATTGATGTTATAAACATTAGGATTATAAACCAAAGGATAATATTATAATCCCTAACATTAATATTATAAACACTAGGATCTATATTAAACTCTAGGATTATAAACCTTAGAATTAATATTATAAACTCTAGTATTCATATTATAAACCCTGAGATTATAAACCTTAGGATTAATGTTTTTTTAGGGGTGGTCCATGGACACTCGGTGGCCGCTACATCCATGGGAAAAATCCAGTCAGACCAGCCTAAAGGGATCTACTTGTCGGCCAAACAAGCAAGGCCTAACCCCAAGGGCATTGAGGAGATTGGACCCACATGACCTCCCAACTCAAGAGGTACTTAGCAACGGGAACTTGACCAACTAAACTAACCTTTGGGACTACCTTAACATTAATGTTATAAACACTAGAATTAATATTATAAACACTAAGATTATAAAGCCTAAGATTAATATTATAAACCCTAATATTATAAACAATAGTATTATTATTATAAACCCTAATATTAATATTAAACTTTAAAACTAATATTATAAACCTTAACACATTAAATTTTGCGATTAATATTATAAACCATAGGATTTATGTTAAATTGTAAGACTATATTATAAAAAGATTAATATTGGAAACCTTAGGATTATAAACCCTAGGACTAGTCTTAAACCCTCATATTAAACCCAATATTACAAACCATAATATTAAACCCTGCTTTTGAAATGTTGCTATGTAATGCAACATTGTGACAATGATTGTAACATTGATTGTTGCATTATGACAATGTCTGTCACATTGTGACATTGGATAGATTTTCATAACATTCCTAATATTATAAACCCTAAGATTAATGTTATAAACCTTAGTATTAATATATTAATATTATAAAAACCCAATATCATAAATGTTAAGATTAATGTTGTAAACCCTAAGATTAATATTACAAACCCTACGATTAATATTATAAACCCTAAGATTATAAACCATTGCAGACATTCATTTCATGTGAATTGAGTGAAGACTTTCACACTAAAGTTAAAAGTTAAAGCAAAGACACTATGTTTAAAATTTAAAAACCTAAATCACTTTACGAAAATCAAAGGTCCACATGCATCTCTTTTGACTATCTAGACTATGGCTGACCATGTGTGACTATTGTAAAACATGTGTGACTATGTTTTAGTTATGAATAACTATAAGCCTCAAGGATTAGCTCAATTGATTGAGGTATCATTGCTAAAACACTTTTCCATTGGGAAGTCATGGGCTCAATTCTCCTCAACACCCTCGAGGTTAGGCTCTGATTAGTTTGGCCGGGTTGTCCCTTCGCTTGGACCTAATCTAATTGTCCACAGAAAGATTATGAATAACTATGTTTAACATTTGTTTGACAATGATTGACCACAATTGACTATAGTGGTCCATATTCACCATGTTCAAGCATCAATATTTGTGTTTTACCTATACATGACTTTGATTAACAATTGTGTGACTATAGTTAATTATGATTAACTATAGTTAAACATAATTAAACTATAAATGACCGATCATTGATTTGTCTATATTCTTAAAATAAAGATTATTAAAATATATATCAATTTTATTATTTTTATTATTACCGTAAATATATGTACATATCTCATGTGAATTTTCCACATAACTGGTTTATCTTTTTCTCTCAATGCAATCAGAAGAGTCTAGGTTATGTCATTATAAGGTTCAATGCAATCAGAAGAGTCTAGGTTATGTCATTATAAGGTTCAATGCAATCAGAAGAGTCTAGGTTAAGTCATTATAAGGTTTTCAATGCATCGCATACCGAACGCTGCTACGCGTAAATCGAAAAAATCTGTATCTTAATAAACGCAAAGTTTTTAGCTTTTCCAATAATGTGGTTCATAAACCACATTTAGCAATGGATTTGAGTGTGCGTATTGGATATCGGTGTTGAGTTTGTATTTTAATAAACAATTTTTTCTTAGGTTTTCCAATAATGTGGCTTATAAACCATATTTAGTAATGGATTTGAAAGTGCATATTGGATGTCGGTGTTGAGTTTGATCATAAAATATAACTTTATAATTTTCAACGCATTGTAGTGCAGGGTAGATAATTAGACATGTTCAATGTGATAGATATACCACGAGATTGCTTCATATCTAAACTAAGTCGAATGTGGAGGTGTTCTTAGTAAGACACGGATTATACTAAACTGTTGGATGTTTTTTTTAGTGTATGTTTCAAAATATTTTAAATTAAAGTTTTAATTTCACATTCGGTTTAATATATTTTCTCTGGTTATTAGATATTTCTGGTTTTTAAAGTCAATTTAAGAATTTAAGGTCCTAGTAATATGAATTAAATTATTATAACCGCCTTAGTTTGGATCCACTACCTTCAACAGGGATGCACTGTCCACCGTATATATACCATCTTCTAGCATCTCTAATCGAACAAAAGACGGAAAAATCAGAGAAGAAAAACAATGAATGAAGCGTCATGCTTTCCCGTTCTTTCCAAGAGGCATTTCAAGTGACCTAAGAACTCTCAATAGAACTTCACCACACCTGTGACATGTTAAGTGATTCCAAACTAAATCTAAGAATTATTTGATCTTAGAATTAATTATAATGAATTGATTTTTTTTGATAAATAAATTATTGATGGTTTATGACTTATTTTATATTTCTATATTTTAGTACGAGGAGATGTGTATGTTTGTTCATCACTACATGTTTTTCCAAAATAAAAATTAAAAATAAAAATTGTATTTTAAATAGAAAAATAATCTGGACTATAATTAAAAAGAAATTATATGTTATAAAGTAATTAGAAGTAAAAGAATGTGTGAATTAATTTAAAACTTATAATTTTCAAAAATATTTCAACAAGAGATCTAAATAACTATTTAAAGATCTATACTAACTCATTTATGTCAATATCAACTTCATATGTATTTATAGATAGAAAAAAAAAAATTATGGTTAAAAACAAGATATTTAAATAAACTATTTCAAGATCTATATTAAGTAATTTATGTTGCTATAAACTTCATATATATCTATATATAGAAAAAAATTATGGATAAAATTTTTATTTGATTTTATATATACTTTATTTAGAGTTCAAAAATACAATTTAAACAATTAAAATAACACATTGTATTTTGCACTCTGAAACATTTATATTTGATTCTTTTCTGATCATGTTAAATTAGTACTTAAAATTAATCTATACTAACTTTTATATAAATTGTTATCAAATTCATAATCATATTAGCTAATAAAAAGAGAACAAATAAAATTATGAGATTGAAGTATTGGATACATATAACTTACCCAGCTCCATAAAAATTAAATGATCTGGGTCTTTTAACGCGAATAAAACCAAGAATTTTTTCATAAAAGTCGCTGGAATATAAATTATAAATTTACTAAACTTTTAATTTCCAAGTCACTCTTCAAAGTTCCAGGCCAAATTACGTAGTTGTTGAGTCGCATGCAAGATATTCGAACCAACAATTCCAGCGAACCAGTCATTCGGCGGTTCCAGCAATCTAATTGATGCAGCGTTCTAGCGATCTGATCCGATCCGATCATTAAACACGCTCTGTCATTCAGATACCATGCCACACCTGCCAAATCTCATGCCCAAAGTTTGGGTTCAACCAATCAAGGATGGTGTGAGGTTTGATTTTAATATTTATAAATCAAATTAATTTGAATAAACATTTAAGGAACAAAAACACAACAGGATAAACTAAAAATCCCCAACGCCAACAATAGGGAAGCCATGTATATTCGTCTATGAACCGCTTCTGTTCTTTGCATCTTTGAGGTGGAAAAACAGGTGGTACAAAGATCCACCAAACACATGTAAAGATCAACACCTCTGAACATCCCAATACCTGTTGCGGGAGTTAATCTTGAAGTGTGTTGTAATTCAAACGCACAAATGATGGCGAACACAACTGATTCGCCTGGCCACCTAACACGTTGCCAAATTTATCATTAAAATATTTATTAAAGTCTTTTATAATACAGAGCATGAAATTGGTGTGTACTCAAAACACAGAAAAACAAGCGCCCAAGGATTTATATGACGAAGAATATTTTTCTAAGAAGACATCTCATCCGTTCACTTAAAAAAAACAAAAACAAAAAATCACAAGCCCAAGCCCAAGCCCACATTTATAAAAACAACTACGGACATAACAAATCTATTGTCAAATTAAGAGAGATTTTTCGGCGAAAATCACAAAAAATACTATTTGTCGACACGTTTTGAACCAACTAGTGAACCAACTAGTGTGGTTCATCGTCAGAACAAATTCACCCAAATAACAAATCTATTGTCACTCACCCAAGTTATACACACGTGTCATTTGACTATAAAATTTTCATCCTGTTCTATAGAAAAAGGTTCTATACTACGCAGATCATTCCACTTAATATTCGTCCATAAATTCTTCCACTTCCTATTTGTCCACATATGGAAGTCCGCGAACCTTAACTGCGAATTTAGATCAAAGCAGCTCTGGCCGTAAAACTCAATTAGGTTTGGGTTCCAACCATATTTCCCATTTTGAAACTTATTTTTCCTCTTGTTGAGTTCAGGTCTATCAAGGAGAGATGCAATCGCAGGAGATACACGCTGGTGATGTCTACCTTATAAAAAATTTAATTATTTAATCGTTCGTTGATATTAATTTTTTTGACAGTATAGAATGAATACAACAATATAAACTAGCATAGATTTATTTAAAATATAAATTTAACATGAGTTTATAGGGATTTAATTTTTTGGTCTTTAATTTATTTTTATGAATTTATATTATTTAAATATTATGAATTCATATTATTTAAATATTTTGTCAAAATTAATAACAAAATAATAAATTACACATCATACTAAATTGTAAAATAAATTTTTAAATTTAATAAATCTTTTAATTTAATAATATAAATTGAAAAACACATGAATGAAAAAGCTATATTACTTCCTTAGGAAGCTATATTACTTCCTTAGGAAACTATATTAGTTCCAAGTTTGGATAACACTTTAAAATTTATCAAAATTTATCTTTGATGTAGTGGACATGTATTAAACTTTTAGTCAAATCATTTTGGTTAAAAATTTACAACTCATTTAAAAAAAATAATGTATTTCAAGTTATGTGAATGTTTCCGATATTTTCATAGGTTTTCTTAGAGTCCATTATACGTTTACGTCAATAATATATACATTTAAAAGGATATGTATTTTGTTAGTTGCATTTCCAAAAATAAAATTATTTTGTTTGGGAAGCCTTAAAAAATTATCTTGTTTTAGGTGGAAGAGTTTAAAAATTATTTTATGTTAGAAGGTAATAATATATAATAATTTAGTTATTATTTATTTTTAATAAAAATAATTCTAATTCACTTTATATAATTATTAAAAACTACGAAGGTTTATATTTAATAAAATAGTATAATTATTTATTTTATAGTGATTTTATTAATCAAGAAATTATTAATAGTGATAATTTTATTTTAAGATTATGGTTTTATTTTTACTTAATAATTTGAGGTGTACATATTCTAATCATATTTGAATATGAACTTCTAATTTTTTTATAGAAAGATCATATATTATTATCTATTAGGATCATTCAAGTTGTTAATTGTTTTCTCTTGGGATGAGCGAGCGATTGCCACAATGAGATATTATCCCCTCCACTCGGCTTCAAATCCCATGGGGGACTGTTGAGAAATCTATGCTTATAGGAATTAGGGTTTGATTCCACTTTCTTGATAATTACTTGTGAATTGTGTTGCCTTCTTTTACTTCTTAGTTAGTTTATCTTTCATCAAGCAATTACCAAATTATATGTATATGAAGATTACAAGAAAAAGAGACACAAGATGTAGGCGCTCAGCTAGGGAAAAACCCCTATATGGGGAAAACCCAGTCAAAATCTCTTCCTTCAGTAGATTCAAATCAAGATGATACACTTCGAGACTTCTTAAATCTAGAAAAAGACATCCCCCATCTTAAGAAGTTTGGCCTTGCAACAAAAACAAAATTTTGGCCCTAGCTTCAGCCCATAATCTTCACATGTGTGAAAGAAAGGTAGCCCAAAAACTCCTTTTTCCTTCTCCCAGCTTCTGTCCTCCTTCTTCTGCAACTTTGCACTCTTTTTCTTCTACTGCTTCTTAGAGATCAAACTTGAGATGATGCTCTCCAAATGAAGTTGAGTTGCTTAATATATAGGCTTCTTGTGAGGTCAAATTGCTTAACCCAAAATGACTTAGTGAGGGCAGGGTTGACTTGGTGTGGAGGTGATAAATGACCATTTTGACTCAAAAGTAAATCTTTTTACGTGAAATAAAAGCCCAAGAAGGGTCTGATAAAAATGGAAATGACTCTATTGATTCAATAAAAAACCTAAAAGCCTTGAATTGAGGCTTTGACCTATAAAACGATGACCCAAGCATGAAACCTATGCTTTAATAGGTCATTTTCTTTAATAATAAAATTTATTTTTACAAGTACAATTATGAATACCAATACTAGTTACTTTCTTCAACTCTCCCTCTTAACTAGGGAGGTATATATAATTTCATACATAATAAGTACATGAAATATTTCAAAATGATATGAACTTTGAAGATTTCTAGCACACTCAATGATGTGGACTAGATACCTGACTAGGGTATTCTATCTGGGTGGGACTAAGGGGACTCAAGCCTTAGCCAACTCTAGGTACCATCAGTCTTTTAAGCTCTACCACCAACCCAAGGATATACATGTGTATCTAAGGTCAGAGCTCTAGGACCAACACCACGATCCCTCTTCAGGATATAGATATCAACATATAGGCCGGTGAGATGTCCTCCCAAGCATATTGCCATTAGATGCTTCATCTCTTGTCCAAACTAAACCAAATATATCCATTTGTCCAAGCATGCTTCTAAAGTGTTCAATCTTCTTGTGGAGAGATCTACTTGTACAAACACAACCCCAATTAGTAATAAAATTTCAAATATTTATACAAGTAAACACAAACCTTAGGGCTGCTTAATCCTCCTCATGTTACTCATAAGTTTTCCAAATACAACTTGTCTGAAGTTTTCCTTCTTCTTTCACTTATTCAACAACACCAAATAGTTTCAGTACTCTTCTTTTGTAAATCCATCTTTATTACTTACATTCTTTCTTCAAGGTATTCACTATTACCTCCCTCAATTTTGGAGATGTACTCTTTCTTCTATTCAGGCTCCCTCTCAACTTGGGATATCAATATCTTCCTTATTTTATAACATCAGAGAAACTTCAACCTTTCAATGCTTCATTGTTTCTCATGGCATGAAGGTTTTCTTAATCATCATCATGCTTATAGCTTCGTACATCATGCTCATCTTCATATACCTTCAACATTTTGAAGATCATGTACCTACAAAACTTTAATAGCAAGTACAAAAAAATAGAAACATATAAAAGCATGAAGTTAATTATATATCATTATATTGGAAGCATTAAAACATTCAAACTTTAGACATCAACTACCTAGTTAGGTTCATAATTAGCAAGAGACACATACTCAACTTCTTTCTAGGGTTTTGTTATAAACCCTAGACTACATCATCAAGACCTAAAGAAAATCAATCAAGATATTAGTATTATTATATTTAGGGCCTAGATATTACTTTCAAAGACATATGGAAGACTAGTATAATTTATTGCAAACCCTAGATTCCATCTTTGAGACACAAAGCCTTAGATATCAATTCAATCACATAACAATGCATCTAAGGTTTCAACAATTTTCAGAATTTACATGTTATAGTCTATTAGGGTTTGTTGCAAACCCTACATTTTAGAAAAAGTATGTTATATCGGAAAAAAAAGTCATCATATCCTAGAATATCAATCTCTATTGTAGTTTTACATACCTTAGATTTTACAAACTAAAACATAAGTATCAACAATTAGGTTAACATACTCCTATATACATATCTAGGATGCATCTCATATCAATATCTACTAGGTAAATTCAAGACACAAACATTAATACATCAAAGTTAGATACACAACACTTTTCTCCAGGCTAGTGTTTCGATCGTACGAATATACACCTAGGCTTTTATTCTTAGGATCTTAATAAAGAGATTACTCAAGTTTTGCTCATAAACCCTAATTAACCAAACCCTAAAGATCTAGGGTTTCAATACATAACTTATATTTTAATAGAAAACCCTAAAGGTTATCAATACAATATCAAAGAATAAACATTAATTAATAAGATCAACAACCTTAAGTAAATTAGGGTTTCATAATCAATATTGACATACCCTTGGAAACAAGAGGCTAGGGTTTTATAGTGAACCCTAAAGGTTACGATTACATAAGAATGATCAAATAATATCATGAGGGTAGATTCAATATAATTATTAATCACTCTAAAGAATCTTTAAGATTTCAAACCCTAGACATATTGATGTAAGTAATTTAAAGAAAATTGCAAAAGAAGAATGATCACACATTTTACATGAATGTAATTTTACAACAAAGCTTATACTCTATGACATACCTTGAGTTGTTCTATAACAAACCTTGCATAACATTATTTCTTGAAGGGCTTCTTCTACAGCAAATTTTTTTTCATGATTCAAGTCTTTCCTTTGAAATATTCTTCATAAACATTGTGTATTCTGCAACCTTTCCTACTAAGGAAAATATAAAGAAAAAAATTATTAGTATATAATACAAAAAAATCTCAATATGAGCAGGAAACCAAACATAAAAAGAGAAAACAAGGAACACGACACTTATCTTTTCATAGATCTTTATTAAGTATCATAGTCCTTATGCATTCTTTAATGGTTCTATTCTTCCTTTATGGAACTCCATTCTACTCTAGGTCTTAGGGAACAATGAGCTCCCTCTTAATGTCTGCTTCTTTATAATATGCAATCAACTCCTTTGAAGTGTATTCCTCTCCATTTTCGAATGTTAAAGTATTTTATCTGTCTTTCGATTTGAGTTAAGGGCTCAACTTTGGATTTAAATTCCTTGAACATTTTAAATACTTCATCCTTTGTCTTGAAAATATAGAGCCACGTCTTTATAGAGTCATCATCAATGAAGGCTACATAATAAATATGTCCTTCAAGAAATTTATTAGACACTGGCCCACACACACCAGAATGAATGAGATCTAATATCTTCTTAGATCATTTATCACTACTTGTAAAAGGTTTCCTTGTATTCTTTCCCAAAGAACATCCCTTGCATACTCCTTCATGGTCTCCCTTAATTTTGGGGATTCCCTTTACCATTTGACTAGGAGAGGGTATTATCTTGTAATGAATATGCCCATATCTTTTATGCCAAAGTTTGATAGGGTCGATCTCCATGTGAACTAGGGCTTGAGGAGATGGAGTTGTAACTCTATATATCCTTCCTTCATCAACTTGAATAATCTTTGCGTGTTCAATACATGAATCTTTACCCTAAACCATAAATTTTCCATCTAAAAATGTTACCCTATCTCATTTATCTTCTAAAACAGAAATTGAATGTAAATTCTTTTTCAAACCTGGGACAAAAAGTTTGTTTTTGAGATGTAGGTTTGATCCATTTCAATGATGTTGACCCAAGGCCCTTGAATGTGTATTTTTTGTTATCTCCTAACCCCACTACATGTGATGATGGTTCCCTTGATAGAGTATGAAGTTGTCCACTTTGTCCTGTCATACTCCTTAATACTCCACTCTCAATTATTCACATGCTTTCATCATTAAGCGTATGTGTGACTGAAACCAAGAGTCCTTCACTCTTGACTTTCCTAGATAAGTTGTATATGATCCTTCAAATCTAGCTTCCTGCAATTCTGATGATATTTAATCCCATATTCAATTAACTTTACATAGAGGCAGTAACCGTTTCTTCCAAGCCAACAAACTGATCTTCAACATTCTTTGACCTTAGCTCTGATACCATGTTGAGAAACATATGCTTGTAGGAATTAAGGTTTGATTCCACTTTCTTGATAATTACTTGTGAATTATGTTGGCTTCTTTTACTTCTTAATTATTGTATCTTTCATCAAGAAATTGCCAAAATATATGTATATGAATATCACAAATACAAGAGACACAATATGTAGGTGCTTAACTAGGGAAAAGCCCCTATAAGGGGAAAAACCAGTAAAAAACTCTCCCTTCAGTAGATTCAAATCAAGATGAGACACTTCTACACTTCTTAA
Organism: Pinus tabuliformis; assembly: GCA_031772625.1. NCBI lineage: Eukaryota > Viridiplantae > Streptophyta > Pinopsida > Pinales > Pinaceae > Pinus > Pinus tabuliformis. The sequence goes on from CM062818.1 coordinate 589,592,080, forward strand.
ATCTATAAAAGGACGTCCTCCAACCACCAAGTCTACCCTTCCTCCTAGTAGATATCCTTTTCTCATCCTTCCAAGTGTCAGCTCTTCAAAGTGTGGCTTCAGATCAGCATTTCGGCCCCAAGCTTCAGATTTTCAGATCTGAGCTTCAAAAATTTAGCCCTGCAACAAAAACATAATTTCATCCCCAACTTCAACCCATAATCTTCGCACATGTGAGAGAAATTTATACCAAAAACGTGTTTTTCATTCTTCTAGCTTCTCTCCTCCTTCTGCAACATGAGATGATTCTCTCCAGTTGAAGTCAACTTTCTGAATATATAGGATTCTTGTGAGGTCCAATTTACCTATCCTAGGCCAACTTGATGAGGGATATTGTTTATTTGATTATTGCTGGATAGGTTTATAGTTGAATATATGAACTATTTTACTCTCATTTATTGAACCATTCAATGATGATCTAGTAAGAAGAAGAATTTTAAACGGTTTCCCCCAAGTGGGTTTTTCCTTGGTTTCCTACCAATCATGGTGTCTTTATGTTTGAATTTTTTTCTTCTATTTTTCCTTTATGTTCTACTACATTGATGATGATGATATTGTTCTTTCTACATAGTTGCATATGTTTTTGAATAATGATGTAAATTTGAAAAATGTTATGATGTCATGGGGTAAATTTAATGTGTAAATGAAGAAATGCAATTATCAAAGCAAAGAACAATATATCCCTAAGAAAAATTAACATGGTATTAGAACTAGGCTAAAGAAAATTCATTTAAGATCACCCCTATAATGACACCATTGATGGAAGTGAGAGAGGATGGAGGAAACCTAAAATAATTATGGGTTTGAAAGAAACACTAGGAAATTTCTGTATTAGGTTTTGATGGATATTATGAGGTTAGGGTTTGTGAGAAGCCCTAGTTTATGTAAAATATGTGAGATAAAAAATCTAGAAACCCTAGCATCGTCAATGTGATAGATTTGATGAAGCCCTAGATGGGATAGTTTCTATTAGGTCTAGTTGATGATGAAGTTGATGAACATATATTTACGGAAGTGAACTATTAACAATGATAGGAGATGATCACCTCTTATTAAGGATAAGTATTTATTGATTTATGATGCTCTTTTATGTATTTACTTTTGTTTAGACTTATAGATATTATTATTATTTTCATTATTACCTATACTTCCTGCATGTATATTTTAGTATTTGGATGTTTCTAACCTCTTGACAGTTGTGATAAGTGGATCCTTTTTGAGGATCATAGCTAAAGCAGGAAGAGAGGAGTTAGTAAAGGTAACAAAGTGCTACAAGCTGCGTATGCAAAATAAGAATGTGCACAAGTATTTGAATACTACAAGGTATGCATGGTATATTGTTTCAATGTTATGTTTCAAATGAAATATTGATGGCAAGGTAAGTCCTAAGTTTTTATTAGAATGTCCCCTTTACAAATGGATCATGAATGTAATTTTGATTCATGGTACCTTATGATGAGACGTTGCACTTCGTGTTGGACAACTATCCTGCATTCTAGTCATGGTAAGGCTACATTTGTTTTCGATATATTGTATGCTTGATATTTGGCATGCATCTCTTGTTACAGAAATGATGGATCTCATATATAAGACTAGTTCATTGATTATTATATGAGGTAAATTGATTGAATTGTTAATGAGTGTGATGATGATAGTAGTGTAACAATAAGATTGATATTTATGATCTTCTTGTTGACCTTGGTTAAGTTTTAATGAGCTTAGTGATTATGGCATATGGTGAAATTGAATGCCCTGACTTGCTAGATTGAGTTATAAGAAGTAATTTTGTGAACATGATTCTTGAAGTATACTCCTATTATATATTTTACACTAACACTTGATGAAAATATGCTAACATATATGACCATGTGATTTAGTCTGACTTTATGATTTAATAGATCTGCTAATGCATGAAAATATTATAGACAGGTTGGTGACTTGAATGAATATGATTGAAGTGGCTTCCCATTCAGAGAGGGAATCTCTCCATAACATCCTCACTTCTATTGTCATAGAATATTCTTTACTATTGAAGTATGATATATGGGCATGAACAAACAAATATCTGATATTCTTGGTGTGCAACATATATATAGTCCTAATCTGAGAACATAGTGTTTTCCCTTACTTTAAGCCTTAGTCTCACGGAAGCAAGCCTAAGGGTGTGAATGTAGCCTCCCAACTACACGGAGGAAGGCCTATGGGTGTGAATATGCCTATAGGTCACAAAGGTGAAGCTTTGTGCCTAAAATCAATAGTTCACCTAAAGGATGACAATCCTACATACATGGAGCAGACAACAAGTTTTATGAGTAGGGAATTTTGAATATTTGACATACTATAGTGTGAATATGTTGACTAAACTTATGTTTGCATGCGACCGATATATGAATATGAATATGTCATTATTATTTAACCATTGAATCTTTTGTATGACAATATTTGATAATAATTGCAAGGGTTTGACTAGATTTGGTTGACTGATATAGATAAGAAGTGTTTGGAGTTTTTACATGATGCTTTACAACGATTTAGAACCTTGACTTGATGATTGATATATCTTTTGGGATATAGATCTCGCTATTTGGAATTTGACCTAATGGCTAATGATTTGATTTTATGACTGATACTTTTCCTTAATAACTATGTTAGATGGGCATAATGATTTTCTGTGACTTATATTGGTATTCTATGTTGACATCATTACCTTCGACACAATGGTTGAAATATTGATAATTATGATTCAGTATGAAGTAATATCATAATAAATGGATGGAACATGCATGACTTATTCTTGGTGTATGTATTTGCATATACTTACTTATATTATGATCATGAGAATGACTTGATAAAGTTTATATTGATATTTCTTGGTAGGTGACAACTTGGTGGAATGATAAAGTCATAATTTAATATTGGGATGTGAGCTCTACCTATCACTTGGTCCAAATAATTTGTTATAGTGATATTGATGACTTTATTATGAGTTTTGATTTGGAATCTAAACTTTAATAAGATAACTTAGTTTATTTGATTGTAAAATATTGGCTTATGCAAAGCTGAGCATTTTATTTTGGTAAATTGTTATGTTTGCTGAAAGAATTATGTGAAGAAAGCTCCTCGATCTAGGTATGTCTGCATTCATAGTTACTTGGTCAAGCCAAGAAGATGTGTTGATCCAAACCTCTACTTCAAAATGGGTCCAAGGTATGTCTTTGATTTTTGTTTTTATATATACTCATGATCTACTCTTGACAATTAATGAGCCTCTGATGATCAAGGTAAGAGGGAGATGGCCTCTAATGTTCGAAATGAATAATCATGGCACGATGTATCTCATGTGTGCATGTGTGTGTGTGTGTTATGCATAACACAAGTGAGTTCATGATTGAGCCACTTCATACACATTGAGTTGTCGCCAAGCACCCTTCAATATATTTGCATGGGATCATCTATCTTTGACATTCTTCCAATGATATGTGATTGCACAAATGTACTGATGATGTTTGGATAGTTATTGAAGAGCACATTTGGGTGTTTATATATGAGATCTTCAATGATGATTTGAATGAGAATTTTGTAGCTTTAAGCATGACCGAGATTGAGTATGATGGTAGCTAGCATAACTAGGTATGAGGAAGGATAAAGAAGTTTTTTGGAAATGTGTTTTAGAAGGTTCTAATATCACATGGATACATTATGATGAAAAAGAGTGGGAACCAATTGGTAGATAATCTTGTATATATTTGGAAATGAGATACCTTCATTGAGACAATGTTGTTGTACAAAACCACTTTAGGCTTGTATTTAACACCTCTTTGAGAGGGAGGATGACTATGAAGAAAACTTCTATTGAAACATAATGATTACCAAATACGATCATGATGGCATGTTTTTGATCTCCGGAGAGCATCATTGATCGAGGATAATGAGCTAGCTCTTCCCCCCCACCCCCGTTTGAGCTCTCAGGGTGTGGAATTAAGATGGAGAGCGCCTAGGGTTGAGCGGTCTCTCGACAATAGGGTAAAAACCCTATTTGTTACCGATAGGGTTGGATATGTTGGTTCCCTATCATAGTATTTAGAGAGTATAACCCAATTGGCTTCATACCCACAAAGCGGGCTTGTTGGAAATGCCCCTCCCCATCTGGACAATGTGTTAAGGAGTCTTGGGGTGGCATGATCCTTACCTTTTGGTATGTCAGGTATGTCACCCAAGCTTGGATTATGATGTAGGTGTTCTACCACATGAATCTTGAGGATCATTGTTGGAAAGATCAGTAGGAAATAGGATGGGTTGAGATGTCCTCCCCTATATCACCTATTGCTCGATATGGGGTTATAGATGCTTAGCTCCCCCATGAGATTTTCGGTTGATATGTGTTCCCAAATGTTATTTTCATATGTGCTCTATGATGTTGATGCGGGTCATAAACTTGGCTCCTCGTTGTTGTTTCCCAGGTGGTAGAATTGGGATCCCTAATTGCATAGATTCCAGGTGTTAGTAGTGGTTCCCTGATGAATAGAGGGTGGTAGCTTAGGCTCCCATCAATTGTCAAATTATTCTTCCTATAGATTCTAGAATGTTCAACATATGGATAGGGACAATCAAGAGACAAGAGGGAATAAGTAAGAGATGAATCGAGATGAATAATGAAAATATTGGATATGATATGATGACATGATACATGTTGATCAATGGTTATATATTGATAGGTGGAATTATCCCTAGTTGAGAGGGAGTGTTAAAATAAGAAACTATGGTCAAATTCCACTTTGGACAACTCATTTGATAGAGATTATGATTTCATTAAATTCCTCTTTTCAAGAGGACCAAAATCGACCTAAAGATCATCTAATTTGGACAAGGAAAAGTGTATTTTTGAATTATGAGTCCACATGTGCATATTTGATCATGTCGACCAAAAAGTGCACACCATTGGAAGGATATAAATACAAGTGACCACTTCCTCATTTGGACATCATGATGAGACATTATTATATTCTCTTTCTTGATATTGGCTAGTACAGGTCTAAGGCACGTCTATGGAGGAATGAGTTCGCTAAAGATGAAATTGCAGGGTCTGAAGCTCGCATCTCTATTTTAGGGTTTCAGGCCTCAGTTGTAGGCACAACACAAGATGAACTTGACCAAAGTTTCTCCATTACCATCTCGTCTATGTGACCAAAGAATCTCATTTGTGTGCACAACTCGTCCTCCACGAGACTAACATCTAGGGTTTCAGAATCAAAGTCAGAGGCACTCCAAAGGTTGAAATCGACCATAGTTGTTGGCTTACAGGCTCAAGGGGGTGACTAGACCTTTCCAGTCACACATATGACTTCTCCTCCATGTGACCAAAACTAAATGTTGATTTTTTCAGTTTTATGAAGTTTTCGCTCTTTGAAAATAGGGTTCGACACTTGGCCACAAGCAATAACAATTCATTACAAGCTTCTGAATTAGGGTTTTTGAATATGAGCATTGATGGGTTAATTTTACGAATATTGTTTAGTTAATTATTGCTAGATAGGTGTATAGTTGAAGATATGGATTATTGTACTCTCATTTACTAAATCATTCAATGACGATCCAGTAAGAAGAAGAATTTGAAAGGGTTTTCCTCATAGTGGGTTTTACGTTGGTATCCAACGAATCTTGGTGTCTCTATGTGTGAACATTTTTCTTATATTATTCCCTTATATTTTGCCGCATCGATGATGATGCTATTGTTCTTTATACATAGTTGGTATGCTACTGAATAATTATGTGAATTTGAATAATGTTATGATGTCATCGAGCGAATTTAATGTGTAAATGAGGAAATGCAATTATCAAAGAAAAGAACAATATAGCCCTAAGAAAAATTAACAACTTTTTCTCCACATTGAATGTTATTCCATTCTAAATTCTAAATGCATCTATTCACATTCACATAATTCCTTTTGATTTCATTAAGTCATGGATCACATATTTTCATCTATGTTTTTTTTCTTTAGGAGGATGAGAAATCAAATAAACCAAAATAAGTATCTTAAGACGAACCAAAAGGTGAAAACTAAGTGGCAGTTTTGAACCTCCACTACTATTATCATTAATGGCTATAAGGGAAACCAATTGTTGATTGATGATGTGGGATATTCCATCAAATTTTTCCATGTTATTTCAACCTATCATGGTATTTTGGATGCTCTAAACATACTTGTAATCTAACTCTACTCCACTACTTTATCAATTCAAACCTTAAAAATTTCATTTGTGATTCACATATAACATTAACATGGCTAATACTCCCACTAAACTCTCAGAATAAATCTTATTTCCATTATGGGTCTCATGTTTTCACCACCTCCTTGGAACTCATTTCAATAATATTATTCCACAGACCATTTTTAGTGAAGAGATAGTATCGTACAAAAAAAAATATCTAGCTTCGATAAGATTAGTTATAACAATTTTTTCGTGTAAGGTATTTGAATTCATCACCATGCACTATTTTTTATTTTTACAAGTATCCATTTGATTTGATCTTGAATGTAATTTTTTGTGTCAAGTATTAAATATTCAAGAAAAAAACTTCAATAATAACAATTAACACAAATAGCTTGAACTAGTTGTGCATAATTGATCCAAAACATACAAGGATATAAATAAACATTGGAGTGATCTAGTTCTAACTTCATGGCTTCAAAGATGCAATGATGTCGACCTGATTTTAACTTCTATTATGTCATGGATAATATTTCCATTTCATTTTTCTATGGATTTTTTCATAACAAATACTAGTAGGTACTAATGATGAAACACAATTTCAATTATACAAATTTGTTTTTATATAACCATGGCACACCATAACTATCAGAGAAACAAAGTTTAGGCTAGACTTGAATTATTTGTTTTAATGGTTTTATTAGTTAATTTTACTTTTTAGGCAACTACGTTTCCCACCTCCCTTTCATACATATGCATTGACTAATTACAATTGTGACTAGCCACTCCTAACATGTGGTTGGGTTCCATCATCTTTATTTATGCTACCATGTCTTTCAAATGGATGCAATATTCTTAATTGTTGATATATTGACATGACTTTTCCATACAAATGCATGTGATATTCTTCATCATTGACATGTTTTCAATACCTAACTTTTAATTAACCAAATAGATGGATCATCATTTTTCACATTGTGTAGGCATGTTTAAGTAGGGGTTCCTTGGATATTCAATCACAAGTGACATGTGGGATTTATCATTGAACCATGTCAACCAATATTTTTTTGGGAAAAATAAATCTTTTCACTTATTTTCACTATTTATACTATCATTCGATCGTTGTTAAATATAAGTCGAAAAGAACCTAGGTAACTATAAAAGAAACATTGTGTCCATGGAATATAAACTAAAAACAAAAAAAAACTAAAGATTAATACAATCATGTAAAATAAAAATGATAAAAAATAAAATAAAAATAAAAAGTAAACACTTTTTGTTTTGTAATATCTGACCAAGATTTCTATTGATATTAAGAAAAAAATACAACTGATGTTCTTTGTATCATAATGCTGACCTTGTCAACCAAAATCTATTATCCACACACACCCAAGATAGACGATTGTCCATACATACAAAAATTACCATAGGTACTGGAAAGTAGATATAACTACTCAATGGATAACCACTAGAAAAACATGCATACTATTGTATTAGAAAAAAGCATGACTCTAAGGGAGGAAAAGAAGATGAGAATCCATAACAGAAACCAAGATAGAAGAAGAGAATAGGTGGGATCATTCAATAAGAATAATTATTGGTTGATCTAGAGATGAATTTCCACTAACCATGTTGACTGGTGTAGAATTTATGATCACTTCACCATTATGGGGCATTATGGAATCAATATGTGAGCCTGAATTGGTGTAGTGCTCAATTTTGTTCAAACAAACTTCAATTTCATTCATATCATATCCGATATCCCGCATTATTCTTTTGATTTCCTCTTGACCCACAAATAGCTTATAATTATCAACATTTTGTCTCTCAGTTCTATGTGGAGCAGAGAGTCCATTTGTTTGTGTGAGAATATTGAGTGCAGGAAATATAGCCTACATTTTCTCCATTTAACTAGGTCTGGTATCCACTTTGTTTTCCTTTCACTAACCTCATAATATGAATGGTATGGTCTTTCACGAAATTCTCTTGCCACCAAGGATCGAATTTCCTGTCTAACCTCCAGGGGCACAGCATCAAGTCTTTTTCCACTGATTGCAAACGAAAGAGATGATATTTTCTGGATGAAGACATAGCATATGAGCTTCCCCTTCTACTGATGAGTCATTTTCATGGTGTCATTAGATAGTAGAACTTGCAGTAAGTATTGACAAGAAACTCTTGGGACAACCCACAATATAATTTTCAATGGACGAATCAGTAAGGTCATGACGCAAAATCCCCAATTTCAACAAATTAGGACACAAATATTTATGAGAAATAACCAATGTAGACATCATCCACGTATCCATAACAATGAATATTTCGACCAAATATGACTCTATAGCAAATAGGACTAAGAACTAAATACATTGTCTCCTCCTGATATATCGTAAATAACCCCTGGACAACTCAAAAGGCCACAATATTAAATCCAATTTGAGAATGAACCATTGTATGAGACACCAACAATTAATAATGAGTAGTTAAACTATAATCCCAAAGGTTCAAGGGATTGTAAATCTGCTAATAGGCATGTCACAACTAGCTCGAAAGAAGGCCCACAGGAGGAATTATGCATAAAACACACATAATACATTTGATGGACTCCCTTGATCACACAACACTTTTGATAACTAGGTTTAGTAAAAATTACTGATAGGATACTGCCCAAACAAACCACCACCTGTGACTATATTAAACAACAAAACTTGAATTGGGGTGTATGGAATAAAGCACATACCAAAGTTATGTTGTATGCAATTAAATGAGCTAGAATGACCACTTGACCACCCTATAACCAATACCGATAAATACATGTTAGACACTGGGAACAAGGAGAATTGACCAAGGCAAGTAGGTTGATAGCTGACCAAAGTCCCTGTAATGAAGATGTAGGTGAGAAAAACTCTTGAAAGAATTTGATAATGGAAAACATAATCCTCTAGCGCATACCCTCAAAGAATTAAAAAAATATGGAGGAACCATCGAGACACTAGTGCTCTCCACCACCGTACATTATCGATAGATCTTGTATATAACTTAAACATAACGAAACCAGAGAAACTAGGTTGATAGCTCACCAGAATCCCTGGTTCGAAGATGGAGATGAGAGCATTTTTTGAAATGATTTGGCCACAAAGAACACAATTTGCCAATGCATACCCTGAAAGAGTTAGAGCACTATGGCACCACCCTACAAATACTAGTGCTTTCTACCACCATGCATTATCAATAAAGACTATATATTGACTAGGCATGGTGAATCTACGAAGCAAAATATAGCCTATGCCATAAATTCACCAAATGCTAAATATCGAACCCCAGCCTGTGGTTATCATGCTTGAAAACACACATAATTTATCTATTGTAAACTTTAAATGATCAACTATCATAGAAAATCCATCCTACCTTTAATCTCCCACAAGCCTGCTCCTCCATTCCTGCTTCGAAAACCTCAACTGACTATTTGATGGTCTTCTCAAAACCCACTACCTTGTACCATAGCCTCATGAAATAGATGTCATAAATAAACCACCATATGACACCCACATTTAACACCTTTTTCCTTCTCCACGCATCAGGGAATATTTGTTAAGTGGGTGCTTGGCACACTCCTCTAGGGTCGCCTCTACCTTGGTTATTGAGGCACATTGCATGTCACTCATGATCTTCCTGCTACCCATTCGCTAGAAAATCGTCTTACCTAGATCATAGATGGTTTGTCATCAACAGAACAATCCCTTTGGGGATCAATATATCAACCCTTTGTCTATCATGTGCTACTCGTTGTTGTAGTATGAGGATAGAATCATGTTCCAACCATTCACCCACTCCTCCTCTAGAGCTACCTCAATTTCACAACTGCCCATTTAGCTAAAGCATATATAACTAATTATCTTCCCTCTTCGTGGGACCATGGCTAACATAATCGAATCATAGTCAAAGTTCCCTATTATTCCTTACTATGTCTTGCAAATTCCAGCTAGAAATCACATTCTCGGGTGGATGACCCAACAGAGGTTTTTGCACCATGTTGATCGCAATTTGAGAGTCCCCATGAATTTGTAACAGATGGATTCCTCTTCTTGCTGCAATTTGGAGTCCTTTTTCCAATGCCCAGACTTATGTTATTTGTGGTTTCTCCACAATAAACACTTAAGTGTATAATGAATTCAATTGATCATCTCTCAATATCCCTCCTATACTTGCCACCCATGGTTTGCCTTGTGATGCTCCATCAAAGATAAACACAACCAAATATGGAGTGGGTGGTTGAAATAAACATTCTAATTTTTTCCTTTTACTATTGTTTTTACGATTTGAAGGTCCAACAACTTCATGGAGATGTAGTTTTTTCAAAATAAGCAATGACTCATCATCCTGTTTCCCGACAGTTTCATCTGGCGGATGAAATGCCAAAGTTTCTTGCACATTGGATCTAAGTTGTTCTTGTAACATATATGACAGTCGACTTCTACCTTCAAACAACCTCATATTTCTCCCCTTCCATAAATTCCATAAGGAGAAAACCATAAATAAATGCCACACTGATAATACCCACGGGAGCTTAAATTCCTTACTATACTAGTCTAATAACCGAGCCATAACATCCACTACCTTTGGTATGATTTGGTTAAATAGAACATAAGTAAAATGCCCTATCTCCTATGAATAAGCACAAGAGATGAATAAGTGGGTGGCATTCTCTTCTTATTGTAAACAATGTGAGCATCTTGATGGACCTACAAATCCCTTTGTTTGTAGTCAATGCTAGGTTAATGCATGAACCCATGATATCAACCATACAAAAGTGGAAACTTTAGGTCATCCCCTTATATTCCAGAAAACATTCCATATTTGACCATCCTCTTGATTATGTAGGTTTAGAAATGTCAAGTATGGTTCATTTACAGAGAACGTGAGATCGTTTTGCTTTCCCTAGCACAAAATATATCCTTTCTCTGAGTTTCATATTCTTATAACTTGAATATATCATTGGAAATCTTCCCACGGTAGGAGAATATTGGAACTTTCCCAATCTTGTTGTGTTTTCCATTGTTTCCACCCATGGATAGAAGGGCTCATGCTCCAATAGTCAGCTACTTTAAAATGACCCGAAGATTTAGTCCACTCTTTTATCTCCCTAAGGTTACTATTATCTACTAGAGGGGGTTTTGTTTCCATTATTCTTATAAAAAAGAGGTCATTTTACCATCGTGTGCTTCCTAGAATGGAATACTTTTAACCTTGGCCTTTGCATCATAAGCAGTTAAAAATTCCATAGCCTTTGATCGTAATGTCCATATTCAGCCTTTCCACTTGAGGATTGAGTGAAATATATTTCATGTTCCACACCCTCTTCCAAACTTGGGAACCACCCTAAACTCATGAACACGAAAACTTCATTGCATAGGATTTGCTAATGAAATAGGGATCCCTAAGTCCCAAACATCCATGCAACTTTGGTAGTGTTAGTATGTTCCATCCTATCAGGGCCCATTTATTTGTTGCGACCAAACCCTTTCATAGAAAGTATGACCAAAGCATTCTAAGAGACTGACATACATTGCTTGGGATGCAAATTAGTTATAGTTAATCATTTGGAAGTTCTTGAAAAACTAATTTCATGAAGACAAGCCTACTAGGAAGATTTAGGGCCCCAAAAAACCAATTGGTCATTTGACGACCTATTTTCTTCACTATCTCTGCCATATGGAAGCCTTTCGATAGTTTTGGACTATAAAAATCCCTAAAATCTTGGTTGGTAACGTACCCCTAGTATATCCCAATTTATGACATAATCTTTGTTGTATTAGTTTTGGGAAATTAAAAAAAACTGTATTTTTTCATTGTTCACCACAACTCTAGAGGCTAGCATAAAAATGTTGAGGATTTTCTCCATACTAAGAACCTCTGTCCTGGTAGGGAGACCAAATAGTATAACATCATCAACAAAATGAATATGTGTGATGGGGAAATCTTAATTTCTGCATACAAATGAAGTCCATATATATAATTCGAATCTCCAACTTCTTGAAACATTCTTCTGAGGCCTTCAATAACTAAAATAAAGAGAAAATGTGACAAAGGATCACCTTGTCTAATACCTCTAAATGGATGAATAGTCTGAGAAGGTGATCCGTTGACCAAAATTGAAAAACAAACTATATAGACAAGGGAACCAACCCATTCCAATTAGGGGTCTGCAAATCCAAATGCTTGTAGGAATTCAAATATAAAGGACCATATAATTCTGTCATAAGCTTTAAACAAATCCTACTTTACAAACATACATGGGTGTTTGGTCCGCTTTAGTGAGTGGATGATTTCCTGAACTACTATGATTCCATCCACAATCTACCTTCCCTCTACAAACCTCGCCTTCTATGGAGATATGAGATTTGGGAGAAATGGTTTCAATCTATTCACAATCACAGTAGTTATAATCTTATAAATTCCATTACATAATGCAATTGGTATGTAGCCTTCCAGACTCCGAGAATTCCATGTCTTTGGTACTAATGAAATAAAAGTTACATTTACTGCTCAGAGTATGCCCCGAGTCCATATTGATTCTTCTATCGCTTCATGAACTTGTTTGGAAAGGAAATTCCAACACTCCTGATAGAAGTTTATGGTGAAATCATGAAGACCTGGTGCCTTGTTTTTTGGCATATTCTTAGCTAGTGCCTCAACTTCTGATAAAGAGATTGGTTGCATTAGTGCGTTATTTTGTTCCTTGCTGATCATTTTGGGGATGTTGTTGATGACTATAAGTGTGGAGCCCGTAGAGGATGGTGTTAGTCTAGTCTCAGAGCAGAGATTAGAAAAATAGTTTACCAACTCTCCTTCTATTCCATATTATGTCAAGTGCCTCCCTCCATCTTTATCACTAATGGAGAAAATTCTATTGTGAAGGTGATGTTGGATCATTGCATTATGAAAAAAATTAGTATAGAGATCTCCTTACTTTAGTCACTAAACTATAGACTTTCCCTTCCATAGAATCTCCTCATGCTTCATTCTATCTTCGAGGTTTGCAAGGACGTCGATCTCCTTAGTCGCTGACTCAATGTATCTACCCTCCCAAATGATCCTTTGTTGGATCGATGACATCTTGTTTTCCAGCTCCTTCTTGTCCTTAAATATATTTCCAAAAAATTTCTTATTCCAATTTTCGATATGATATTTTAGCTACTTCAACTTCACTTGGAACATTCTCGTCTCAGAATTTCCTTAGATAGTGATGTCCTCCCACCAAGTGCTAAGGAGATATACAAAATATTTTGATTTGAAGCATAAACTTTCAAAATGAAAGGGTCTATTTAATGCAGTTTCTTTGAGATCAATTTCCAGTCTAACTGGCCAGTGGTCAGAGCCCATACACATTCATATAACAAATTCTATATATAAATGTTTTTTTATAATATTCTCTGATGCCAATAACTTGTCTAATCTGCAAGCAATCTGGTATCCCCCTCCTATGATTGTTCCAATTATAAGAACCATTGTTTGTGGGCATATCAACTAGAGAGAGAGCTTCAAGAAGTTAATAAAATATCAACTACAGAGAGAGAGAGAGAGAGAGAGAGAGAGAGAGAGAGAGAGAGCTTCAAGCAGTTAATCAAAATTCATCGATATGGGATCCAATCTACCTATACCACCCTTTTTTTGTTGGGGCGATATAATGATATTAAAATCTCCTCCGATAATCCAAAACTCATTTCTGATAAGTTGTTTGATATCTTGTAATTTATTAAAAAGAGTCTTTTATCAAGGGGGGTTGACGGACGATATACCGCTGAAAGGAATACATTCTCTTCGGTTCCCACCTATTGAAATCTACCAGTTAGAATTCAGTTAGATGCAAACCATTGCTAAACAAACACCATTTAGGGTTCCACCAAACGAATATTCAACGTGCATTCCACGTGGCTAATAGAGACATATGCTCCCAACCTTTCCAACAAAAACTAATGATATCATGCATGCTCTCCATGTCTAGTTTCATTTCTTGTAATATTACAATCGCTGAATTCTTCTTTTTAATGTGATCCCTAAGGTAATATTGTTTACATTTGCTATTTAGTCCTCTACTATTCCAAGATAGTATTTTCATTAGTACTGTGCAAGGACTTTAGTAACACTTCCTTGGGCTAGTGAGCACCTGTTTTGAGATACTTTGAGTATTCCCCATATGTTGATGTGCTTCTCGCTTTGGCTTCGTTATCTTCTTATTTTTCTCTTTGTGCAATTCTTTTGATAAAATTTCCTTGCCTTTATCTTTAAATTCTTGGAAAGCTTGTGCTATTGGGTCTCCTGGGACAGTCCATTTATTTATTTCCAATGAAGATAGGCCTTAGAATGCCCTTCCTTCTCCTCATTTGGAAGATCAGCAAGGTCCTTCACAGCCCATTCATTGACCATAGTGACAAATATTCGCTCTTCTTTCTACAACTTTGAAATTTTACAGTCAAGGAGAGGAAGTACTTCCTCAAAGCCTAGCAAGGCCAGTAAATTGACTCTGTTTGTATCTTTTCCTCTTCACCCATTTTATGTTTCAAGGCCCCCTTATCCTGAGTATGCTCAATAGGAACAATTTCCATTTGTTTGACTTCGACTTCCTGACTATCTTCCTACATTGCTTCGAGTAGAGAGAAGGAACTATTTTCTGTCTATTTTTCTCAGTTCACCTTGTATTGAAAAGAATTTGATTCCTTTGATTGTGTCGCCTCTTAGAAACTCTTGTAAACCCATCATTCATTGTTAAACAACTGAGGGGTCGTTCCTTCATCTTCAAAGGACACTCACGAAATAGGTGGCCATATTCGTGACAAAGACTACACTAGAATGGTATGTGCTCATAGTCTAGGGGTTGCTTCTATATCTCTTCTTGATAATCCATTTCTATGGAGTCAAAGGTTCTGAGATATTCATATACACACATCCTAGTATATGACATATTCCACCCCCTTTCAGTGACGTCTGAAACCTTTGTTATGCTCCTATACCAGTAGGTGTCATATATCATGATTGAATTGATGAGCTATGTAATATGTTCATACCTTTCCTTGTTGCAAAGGTTTTCCATATTTTCAAAAAATCAAAAAATTTAAAAAAATGTAAAGAGGGTATACCCTAAAAGAAAAATCAAAGGGTGAAAAGAATAGAAAGATGGTAAAAAAATGAAAGAAAATGAACCCCATCAAAAGAAAGACCAAGGAAAGTGTGCAACTTTAAATGCCACTAATTTTTACTCTTGTGCAATAAACAATTGTGTGTAGCTTGTTAACTTATGCCATAATTGATGAACAGTCAAACATCTTAAGCTTGGCTAGTTCATATTTGAATTTTATGTTTTAGAGATAGAGAATAAAATCTAACCAAACAGTTTAATCTTGATAGATAAGTAGATAGGTAGAGTGAATAAAAGGAGCTCAACAGTTTAATCTGAGCCCTTGGATGTAATAAGGCTAGATTTAGATAGATTTCTCCATGTAAAAGAAAAGAAAAGTTTGATAAGGGTTTGCCAGTCTAAATGCACCCAAATAAAGAAGAAAAAAATGTTAGGTTAAAGTAGGTAGGGTAGGTAGATGATGTTGCAGAATTACGTGTGATGGATAATGACTCTAAAAAGTGTTAATCTTTACTTTCATCGTAAGTATAAGGCAGAAATTACACTGAAAGCATTTCAAGCAAGGCAGGGTCAAATACTTAACTTCCCCCTTCATTTTTCCCTAAATTCTCACTAATTTCCCCTAAGTACCAAGGCGTTTGCTAAATTAGAGGGTCTCAGAGCATTTCTCTGATTTCTGGAGGGACCGGACCCTCAGCCCACTAGTCTATAATGCCTAAAGTACTTAAAATTATTCATAAGAACACTCATTCACCGTCGTAATTATTTTCCTACGTAAAATCCTATTTTACTTAGGAAAATTACACAATACCCCATAAGAACACTTTTTTCATTCAAGCCTAAGTTAAATACACAATTCTAATGTTTTTTACTTGGCGCTTTTCATTACATTACCATATTAGCTATTAACTTATATTATGTAACTCCCGCACAAAAATTCACCCTATCCCGTATTTTTTAAACTATTAAAAATCCCAAATTTCTATATATCCTGCCCCTTTAGTTAAGTTATAACGATAAATACATTTTAACGAGGATTAACTAGTTAACCTGTAACTAGTTAATATCCCTAATCCCCCACTGCATTAATAAGGGATTAATTAACCCTCACGTTAATGAAGAACCTCCTCGACCTATCATACCAGCCTCGATATAATTAATTAAACCTTAATTATGTTGGGCCCACCGTTGTTAAATCCCATCGCATCGTGCCTCCCATCAGTCGTCCGATCGCACCTCCCACATCCAATGGCTATCATTGATATCGGGCACCCCTTTGTGACCACACATTAGCGTGAAATCACAAAGTGGTTTTCACACAACGTCTCCTCCACGCACCACAAAATCTATGGAATCACTGGCTCCGAGCTTAATACCACCCATCCCCAAAAGCAGTGCGATATGAAACCGCTTACCACCTTCCCGCATACGACAAAACTGTCATGTCACTCCCCGCTGACATCACACATTCTGAAACCAAAAAACCCTGCCAACCCTTGAATTTTTAAATAAAACAAACAATGTCATTTTCATTTCCTCATACTGTAAACTTGTGTACCCATGCAAAAGAACGTCAAACTCAATAATTCAAAGTTTTTAGCTGCCAACCTGCTCGAAACTTGAAGTCGATGCAGCCGAGAGCCTCTTAGCCACAACTAGTACCTGAATTTCACTGTTCATCCCCCAAACACAGGTATTTATCCAAATTCCCAATGAAACCCTACAAGTTCTCATTTTCCACTGTAATTTGACAGAAAAGACGCAAATTCACTACAATTCAGTCTTTGTTTTCATCATATAAGTTCCTAGACCCTCTGTTTTGCCCATTTTTTTTATAGAAAATCACTATTTCTGTCTGAATCCACAAGAACCAGACATGGAAACCCCTGTATCTTTGAATGTTGCACCCGTTAATGATCCCCAAAAAATTTAGACTATTTGCCTTTGGCTGATAGGGACTTCCAAATAAAGGACCTCATCACTGACAAAAATCAATTGAGAGTCTTTTTCCAAAGTAGAGATAAATGTCTAAATGGCTCTAACATCCTAAGACTATGGGAATCCAACCTTCCTATGTATTTTCTACCCTCAATTCATGTTTTCCCATAAATAATTCATCATTTCCATGCCAACTATGACCCTAATCGTCGAGTAGTCATGTCCCGAAGCTAAACCATTCTTTTCCCAATAACTGCTGAGTCAATTAATGAAATGTTACAGTTTCATCCCAGTCAAGCCCTGACTCCCCTTTCCATAGGAGATTTACTTGAGAAATCAACTAAATTATCCCAAGAGGAACTCAATCACCTCTGTCAAACTTTCATGTCACCAAAACATCAGCCTGATGGCCCACCTCCTTACATGCAAACTTTCTTCACAGATATGGGACAACTCATAATTGACATGATATCATCAATAATGGGTTTCAATACTAGTGAATTTGTTGATGAGTTATCCCTAGCAATGTTGTCAATCTTTACTCCTGGACAACCCTTTGCTGTCAAATATGACTTTGCCTCCTACATTGCTGACAAGATTCATGACCAGTTCATGCGACTGGAAAATGAAAGAGTTTTCAAGTACTCCACCTTTATATACCATCTTATGCTCTTTTATCAATCAGACAACTTCCCATTCCCTGTCCTAAAACTTGAAACCAGAGGATATCCAAGGTCTGTGATCTTCTGGTCTGTAGTCTTCCATGATTCCTTTGAAACCCCTTATTCCTATAAGGAATTCATTGACCTATTCATTCATCCAGCAACTACCTTGTCGATAGGGGTTTCCCCTCCCAGTATTAGTGGTGATATTAGAAAGACCCTTCAATTTTCTAAACAGTACAAAGTGGGAGATTCGTACCTATATCAGAATTTCACAGAATTCAGGATATATGGTTGTGAGCCTGCCCTCTTCAAATTACGAAACTATGTTCCAATGCAACAATTTGCATTGGAATACTATAGGCAGATGTGTAATACAAATTTGATCGATTTTACCAAATCCAAAAAGAAAGAATAGCTCAGGATCAAACTTCAAATAGGCCCATTCATCTGCAACAGTAGAGAAGCAAGGGAAGCAGCAAAAATGATTCTAGAAAACTACCTTAGATTACAAAAGAGCTTTGGTTGGGCCCCATATGACCCTCAGGGCTTTATCTGTGATAGAAGAATGAAGAATAGGTTGTCCCTCTATATGCATCATAGGATCCCAGAAATTGAACAGTTTTCTAATATGGATGAATGGAGAGAGGGGACCTTAGTAGCTGCTGAGAGTGAGCAGGTGAATATTGAAAATGTAATGAGAGATCTTGAAAAGACTCTTGACTTAGATTCTTTTGGGCATGTACATCATGATAGTTCCCAGAAATCAGCATCAGGAATAAGTGCCTCAACAGCTAGGACCTCTGAAAGAGACTTACAATAGACCAATACACCAGCTACAGAAACATCCAAGGGAAAGGGGCTAGAGATTAGCATTCACACCATAGAGCAATCTACAATGTCAAAACAGCCTGAAACTTCCAAGGAACAGTCCCAAATGCAAACTCCCCCAACTCAAGGCAATGTGGGAGAACCTCCAATCTTGTAGACTCCTCTGAATGAGGAAAGGAATAAGAAAAGAGACATGGAAGTAGCTACCCCTGCCAGTGGACCCTCAGTGTAGCTTGGTGCAAAAAGGCAAAGGTTAAATCCTCTTTTAGAGGAGGAATTTTTTGAAGAGACTACTGATAGTCAAAGGAAAGAAGAAAAAGATAGTCATCAAACATTCCCAGTAGGTGGAACATCTACTAGCTCACAGAGACTGGAGCTAGAGAGACAACAAAGTGCAGAGGTATCATCTTTTAGACCAGTAGGAAAGGACACTTTAGATATCAAGAAGACATTTATGGAAATAAAAGCCAAAAAATGATCCATTGAGGATTCAGGTTTACAATCAATATTTGAAAATGGCTCCTACTAATCAAAACAAACTGAATTCATCCTATGACATCAAGGAAGGTAAAATGATAATGAGTTATTTCAAACCTAAAGTGCAACAGCCTCAATCAACAGCAAACTATCTCAGAACCAATTTTGAGGTTATGGCAAAGGATATTTATCCTTTGGATCAAATTGAATTGCACAAAAAAACTGGAGAGATGATTTATTCCACCTTGACTGGTAAGGCTATGATGGCCCAAAGGCTGGAAAATTCTTTGAATAACACAACTGCCCAACTACAGCTAGAGAAAGCCTCCTCACAGGCTAAGGACAATAGGATTAAAACATTAGAAGAATTGATCATTGGATTGGGTCATGATCCTAAAGATGTGAAGGCTACACAAACCTTAATTAAAAAGAAGGATGAAGACATCACTGCTTTGAGGAAGCAACTAAAATTGCCACCTTCACGGCACACACAAATAGCTGAGGTTATACAACAAAGAACAGAAGAAGAACTGATGGATTTAGTTCTGAAAGTTAATGAGAACCTAAAGTAAACTGAACAAGAATTGGAGAAATCATTGAAGGACAAGCAAGGAGAGTCGACCTCTTAACCTCCCAATGTGATTCCAGTAGTTTCCACTCTAGTCCCTTCCACCCTTGGAACAGCTCTGGCACCTAATGTTCCAGTGGTCACAGTAGAGGCAGTAACAACACCAACAACAGTAGGTACAACACAAGCAGGAATTTCAGGTCTTAGCCCTAATGAATTAGAAAAATCAATGGAGGAATTGAAGCTCCAAGTTATAGAGCTGCAAAAGGTAAAAGAACAATTTGCTACCTTGGAGCAAAAGTATGATCTCTCAAAGATAAATGTTGCAAAAAAGACAAGGGAAATTAAAGGATTAGAACAAAGGGTGAAATCATTAGAAAAAGACCTTACATTTGACAAACCCTTGACAGAAATTAGGAAAATTCTTTGGGCCGACATCACTCAGTCAATGAATGATGTTTGGCCATCAATCCAAATAATTTTTGAACAAATTGATTTAGTAAAGGTAGCCCAAGAATAGGTTCAAAGGACAAGAGCAGAGTTAGGAAAAATTCCCGAGGAAGCCACCAGGCTCATAAATCTTTTGAATACCAAGAATAAGTACCAGCTTGAAGAACTGGGCACTAAAGACAGGACAGGGACAATTCTGGAAGTCAAAATAGTTTTGACTAAAAGGACTCTGATGCAAAATTTAGAAAGAAGATGCCACAACATGCAGGAAGAAATTAATGATTTTATGAAGAAATTTGATATTTTGCAGAGTAAAGTGTTGCCTAGTCCTTTAGTTATTAATGATAAATTAATGAGGCATATAGACTATGTGAAGAAATTGAATCAATATGAAGGCAATCAGGCAAGTTCATCAACAAGTGCATCAACATCAAAAGCATTACCTACAGGCAGAGTTCTCTATGACAGTCTAGAGAAACTATTCTATGTTGAGCAGGAAGTCAAGCACTTGTTTCCAATTCAACCTACCTTTTTCAGGTACACCATAACAGATGAGACCTTGAAAAAACTTCAAAAAACCAGAATACCACAACCGAAATGGTGGGAAGAAATGTTAGAAAATTTGTAAATTATCCTTGGTAAAAGGTAAATTTTGGTTATTTACTACAGTCAATAATGGTAAAGAAGATAAACAGAGATCAAATAGGTCAAAGAGTATCAGAGCAGGTAAAGAGTATCAGTGAAAGCAGGGCAGCCAACATAGAATTACAAAGAAGATAGCAGGAAGCCAAATCATAGGGCCTACCTTCAGCACATTGACAAGAATAGGAACAACACAACATCATTTTTCCTTTTCTTCTATCTACGAGACCATCTCTCTCTATTTTTCTTATAGCTTATTGATAGTCATCCTAGAATATATCTCATTTTGTTATGAGATATTTTTTGTAATTTTTTTGTATAAATACTCCATCAATTGGAGTATTGGGGGTGGATTCTTAGACACTGCTGTAAAACTGATTATTTTGGAATAAAGTGTTGTTGGACAAAATTTTGTATGGCTAGCTGGATGAAGAATTAATGCAAAGGACTTTTCACAGGATTCATGAGTCAGAAACCGAATCAATAAGTCTTCTATATCTCATGTTTTAAAGTTTTCTTGTTTAGTATATCAATTGTGTTTCATATCTGAATGATAAATGAAAAAGAATAATTCAGAAAGTGCTTGAGTGCAATCTATTTTCAATCATTTTTGTTCTTAATGTTTTCCTCTAAACTAGCATAAACAGTGAATTCTTAATTGCTCTTGTTTCCTAGTTTACTCACTTTGATTATTTAGTAAAGAATTCTTAATTGCTTTTTATTGGTAATCATCCAAGTTCCTTCTTTCAAATATGTTGAAAGATTCTTAATTAACCTTCATCCCTTTTGAGTCTATTCCATCTATTTTAAGTCTCTATTTGTTCCCTGTTTAGCTACCTTGCCCTGTGAAACCATCCCTTGTTAAGAAACCAAATCTAGTTAAGCCATCTTCTTTGACTCATTAGCCCAATGGCCTAAACTAATTAGTCCTACCCCTCTGCTATAGAATTTCACCACCAAACACAATTAAAACCCCTAAACTTTCATAACTAGCCTAATATCTTTCAAAACAAAGCTAAAACTTAAAGGGAGAGCCCTCTCTAGGTACAGATTGGCTAGATTTTGTACCTAAAAGTTGGTTTGTGGTTACCTAGGACCCCTTTCCTCTTCCCAACAACTTCAAGGAAAATCTGAGTGATAACATAGTGGTGACTCCACTGGGGACGAATAGTTTGTTTGTTACTATTTTTTACTTTATAAACTACAGACAGAGCTTGAAGCTAGCCAGGTAGCCTTTGAACTACTCTTGCTTTACAATTGCATATTAAATGAATGCTGCTTCAGTCTATCTTTGTTATAGTTTATGGATTGAACATCTGGTTTCTACATGCTCAACCAGTTCCTCTTGTCAAATAAATCTTTAAGAAAGTTTAAATCCCATATCTGAAACCTCTTAAAGGAACTATTGAAGTTGTGTTGTTAATCCCATTTAAAGAAAAACTAAAAATACCCCTAGAAATTTGGCTTCAGAAAGGACTCATTACACTAGAGCTAATCTTGATCCAAATCCACCATCTATGTTTGAGAATCCTAATCTGATCCCCAGAATTCTTAGGAGACAGGATAGCCAAGAAAGTTCTGCCAGTTCCAGACCCCCTTTCAGATCAAGATCCTGTCATGTAAGGTGGATCTACCTTGAGGACGAACCCTTTCATGAGAAATTTGAGGCCTATTTGTTTGTAACATTTTCTGACTCTGAGTTGGTTTGCTTGGTTCAAGACCAGTATTTATTGAAGGTTTACAACTTGAGGTCGTTACTTCACATCTTGACAGACATTTGCAGGAATCCATACAATCTGATCTTACCTCTCAAGGAACACCCAACCTTTCTGTGATTACTACCTCTTCTCCGAGTTCATCACCATTTCCTTAGACATCTCAACCTCAAACCACCCCTTATACCTCTCCATCTACCACTCCAACACCCATTGTTATCCCAACTCCAGCTGTTGTTTCATCACTACATGCTGCAATGGCAAACAGAAATACTCCCTTGGTATTGCCAGCCAATCTAGGGGCTATGCCCTAAGACTACCAAAGTAAAATCACTCCATTCGATGGTTTTGGTACTTACACTGCACAACAACATACCAAAAAAATGACTGATTACTTTGAAATATATGAAATAGATGTTGATGATGTAAGAATGAGAATACTTGTTCAAAGTCTGATTGGAGAAGTTAGAACCTAGTTTAGAGCCCTAACTACAAACAGTATAAATGACCTAGAAACTCTTTATAGACAATTCTTAAACAGATGGGAAAAGATGAAAGATCCTCTCCAAATCTTATCAGAATATGAAAACCTGAAGAGAGGAACACTAGAAACTGTGCAAGATTACTACACTAGGTTCAATAATGTTTACAATGCTATCCCTCAAAACCTCAGACCTCCTCCTGATTTAGCATTAATCAAATTCCCTGATGGATTTGATTCTGACATGGCCTACCAGTTTAGGGAAAGAGCTCCTCGCACTTTAGAAGATATGCAAAGTATAGCTGTCAGTTTTGAAGCCAACCTAATATCTAAATGAGCCAAGGCCAGAAGTGAAAGGAGGATACCATTGAAAGAAGAACCCTCAGCCTTTGAACAGAAACTAGATGCTATTATTAAAGGGATGGATAGGCTATGAGATAGAGCAGAAACAATTGAAAGGAAAGCCCCTTGGGATGGTCGGCAACCAATACTGGAAGAAATCCAAATTTCAGGAAAAATGAAAACCACAGCACTGGAAACACTAGTCCTAACCAAAACTTTAGGCCCCCATTCTAGGAAAATTATGCCAAAGCCTCAAATTCTAATGAACCAATAGAAGATACTCAAATAAACTTAATGGGACTCAATAATGAACAACAAGTTTTCTTGACCCAAGAGGATCAGGAGGTTCACATTCTCAAACAATTCCAAACTCAGTCAGGTGAATCATTTTACGTCAGTGAAGGATATGGTATAGCCATTTATGAAGTTCACAAGCAATATAGTCTGAGGAGCAAAAGAATATATGTCCCTAAAACTAACAAACAGAAACTACAAAACAACCCGTCAAAGGTAAGACCAATATTACACCTGTACATATTCTTTCTAGATCAGATCCTAATCCTGCTAATCCAATAATTGAAGATGTATTTGATATTCAAATTAATAATAGACAACTTTCCACTTTTCTTCCTCCCAAAGGAAATGTGGAAGAACCTCTAGAAGTTGATTTGGAAACAACTTCAGCTCATAACCCCACTCTTGAGAAGGATAAAAACACAAAAAATACAGAAGATAGAGAGAATCCGACTATCCAAAATACAAGAGCTCGAATTGAAAAACATTTTAATTTGGAGACTGAAGTAGGCAAACTAAAAATAGTTGTTCCATTGTCTGAATTAGCTAAACATGATGCCTACCGAAGCCAAATCAATAGATCACTCAAAATCACTGGAAATGAAGACTCAGTAAATGTTTTTGATGACCAACCTAAATTGATCTTTGGTCCTAAAGTAAATGGAAAACCCTTAGATGGAGGAATTCCTCCTTTCTATGTAAGTTTAAACATACATGACAAAATACTTCATAATGCCATGTTTGATTCTAGGGCATCTCAAAACATGATGCCCAAGTCTGTAATGGAGAAATTAGACCTAGACATCACCAGGCCATACAAAGACCTCTTTTCTTTCGATTCAAGTTAGATGAGATGTTTAGGATTAATAAAAGATTCAGAGATCTCTTCAATTGGACATGTCATATGCTACTATCTCAGTTTTCGGCCAACCTAAGAAACTATACCGAGAAACCTTAATGAAATATGTGGTAAGTAGTCAAGAGAAACCCCAAAATTTCCCCATGTACTCAGTACACTCTAATATGGATTCATTCATTCTTTACAATGCTGAAATTGATCCCTCCAATGAATTCGAAGTTTTAGCAGCAGAACCAAAAGAAATTAAAAAACAAAAATCTAGTGTTCAAATCCAAGAAATCTCTGAGAACAATGAAACATTAGATACCCAAGAGAAACTAGCAGAAAGTAAAAAAAACAGATCTCAATGTTAAATAAATTCCCTATACTCCTGATACCAATTACAAACATGAAATTCTTTAGCACTTAGAATTTGATGGTTTAGTCAACAAATTAGGAGCAGGAGCAGGACTTTGGGTGTACAACCTTGAAAATGACCATGCTGAAGGCCATGCCTACAGATTAGACTTTAAGTGCACCAATAATATGAAGAGTATGAAGCTCTCTTGCTAGGTCTTAAACTTGTCAAAAGATTAGGGGCAATTAGAGTATTTGTCATAGGAGATTCTAATTTAATCATTCAACAGATCAAAGGGAAGTATCTAAAATGATCCTAGATTGAGATACTATAAAGGAACAGTTATAGAGATTCTCAATACTTTTCTGGAAACTCATCTTGCTAAAATCCCAAGAAAACACAACTAGCAAGCCCACAGTCTCACAATGTTTGCCAGCACCTGCAAATTACCATTCGAACCTAATCATCAGTTCATAGTTGAGATTGGACACAGACCAGCCATACCTAACAATTTAAAGAACTGGAAAGTGTTTGATTGTGATGAGCAGATTAATAATTTCTTAGCTTTAGATGAAGAATTTTCTAACAGTCACATAGATGTAGATACATTTATTGAATTTGATCAAACAAATGAGGTAGAGACAGACATTTCATAAGAAAGTACAATTCAAATGCTTCATCCCACAAAGTTCACCAGCAAAGAAATGCAGGACCTTAAACAAATGGACATTGATGAGATTATTGAAGTAGAATCTAAAGTCATTAATTTAAAAGACAATCATCTGCCTAAAGGATTAACTCCTCTAGAAGACCTCTTTGATTCTAATAACATTCCAAAGAAACCTAAGATGGAACCACTAAAAGCAAACATTGAAGAATATAACTTAGGAACAGAAGAAAATCCAAAAATGATAAAGTTATCCAAATATTTGCCTCCTGATCAGAAATCAAAATATGTCGAACTAATAAGAGAATTCTGGGATGTCTTTGCCTGGAGCTATGAGGACTTGAAATCATATGACACCTCTATAATTCAGCATACAATACCTTTGAAAGAAACTAAAAAACCATTCAAAAAAAACTCAGAAGAGTTAACCCTGTATTGCTACCATTGATTGAAAAAGAAATTAAACGTATGTATGAAGCATGGATAATCGCCCCTATTAGATTTTCAGAGTGGGTGTCTAATCTAGTACCTACTAGGAAGAAAATTGAGGAAAATGGATTATGTGTTGATTTAAGAAATGTGAATAAGGTTTGTATGAAGGATAATTACCCTTTACTTAAGATGGATCATATTTTATAAAGGGTAGTAGGTGCTTCTAGGATTTCACTTTTAGATGGATTCTCAGGGTATAACTAGATTCTAGTTCATCCTGACGACCAGGAAAAAACTACTTTTACAATACCATGGGGTACATTCATGTACATCAAAATGCCATTTGGGCTTAAAAGTGCAGGAGCAACCTTCCAAAGAGCAATGGACATAGCATTTGCAAAAGAAATTCATGGTTTTCTTGTTATATACCTAGATGATTTAACTGTTTTTTCTAAATCAGATCAGAAACATTTAGACCATCTCAAAAAAGTATTCCTAAAATGTAGAAAATATGGTATCTCTTTGAATCCAAAAAAGTCCTTGTTTGGTCTAGAGGAAGGTAAAATTTTTGGCATACCATTTTCAAAGATGACATTCGAATTGATCTTGCTCGGATAGAAGATATTCTGTAGATATCTCATCCAAGAAATATCAAAGAACTTCAAGCTTTCTTAAGAAAGATAAATTTTTTGAGAAGATTCATATCTAACTTAGCTGAACTAATTAGATTGCTTGATGATATGTTAAAAAAGGATTCAAGTATTAAATGGACAGTAGAAGCCAAATAAGCATTTGAAGAAATTAAAATGGCTTTAACTAGAACACCAGTATTAACCAATCCAAAATTTGATAGAGACTTCATAATATTTTCATTCGCATCAGAACACACTATAGCAGCTGTTTTATTATAAAAGGATGATCAAGGATGTGAGAAACCCATAGCCTTTTTTAGTAAAGCACTTAGGGATGCATCATTAAAATACAAAATCATGGAGAATCAAGCTTTTTCACTTATAAAAGCCATTAAAGACTTCAGAGTCTATATATTGTACTCCCTTGTGATAGCCTATGTACCAAATGATGTTGTCAAAGACATCTTAACCCAGGATGGAATTGAGGGCAAAAGAGGTAAATGGATTGCTACCATATTAGAATATGATATTGAAATAAAACCTACCAAGCTAATAAAAGGACAGGAATTGGCCAAACTTATGACAGAAACAAATTATCAAGCCCTGGACATAAATGAACTGGATAATTAATAGGAGATGGTGACTCCGCAAATCAACCAGGCCTTCTTAGATTCACCTTGTTATGCTGATGTAATTAATGTATTACTAAACCTGCAGGCTCCTCTAGGGTTATCCAGAACAAAGAAAAGGTTTTTGAAGATGAAAGCTTCAAAGTTTTGTATTTTAGATAATGCTCTTTTTTGGAAAAATCATGAAGGAATTTTATTGAATTGTTTACTAAAAGAAGAAGCTGACAAGGCTCTCCAAGAATTTCATGCAGGAGACTGTGGTGGACACCTTTATTGGAAATCAACTGCAGACAAGATCCTAAGGGCTGGATTCTATTGGCCAACCTTGTTCGCTGATGTAAAGAAATTTGTTACTGCTTGCCATAAATGTCAAATTTTTTAAGGCAAGAGAAAATTGTTACCCTTACCCCTTAAACCAATTTCCACTGAAAAACCCTTCCAACAATGGGGCCTCGACTTCATTGGAGAAATCCATCCTCCCTATTCTGGCCAACACAAATGGATTCTCACTGCCACAAACTATTTCACCAAATGGATAGAGGCCATCCCCTCCAGACAGGCCAATGACATAGTAATCATAAGATTCTTAGAAACCAACATATTGTCTAGATTTGGATATCCTGATAAAATCATAATTGATAATGCTGTTGCCTTCAAATCCAAGAAAATGATAAGTTTCGGTAACAAATACCACATCACCTTAGGCCATTCCACAGCTTATTACCCTTAAGGGAATGGATTGGCTAAATCTTCCAAGAAGAGCCTCATCAACATCATAAAAATTATTGGAGGAGAACAAGAAAAATTGGCACAAGAAACTAAAAAATGCACTATGGGCAGACAGACTCACCACCAAAAAATCTATTGGAACTAGTCCTTATGAGTGAGTCTATAGCATGGAGGTTGTATTCCCTTCATCATTAGGAGTTCTTGTAATGAAATTACTTCAATAAGATCAAGTGGAACCTAATGATATTCAAAGGAGGATAAACCAGACCATTAATCTACGGCAGACCAGAGAGGAAGTGTGTCAAAGATCCCAAGTGTTGTAGGAGAAGCTTAAGAAGATATTTGATAAAAGGACCAAGGCAGATGATTTTTACCTTGGAGAAAAAGTGTTAAGATGGGATTCCAGGAGAGAGGATAAGGCAAAACATGGGAAGTTTGACTTCCTATGGAAAGGACCTTATATTATCTATGCCTTATAAGCAAACAATACATATTATTTGAAAAACTTGGATGGTACAAAAACAGAGGAAGGACCAGTTAATGGTCGGATGTTAAAACATTACTTTGATCCTACTTATTAATGTATCCTAATTGTTAACATATACATACTATATCCTTTGTAACGTTACAGTTTTGATTGGATAGTAACTTGTTGGAGTTGAAGCCTGAAGAGAAGGTCCTAAGCTTCAGAAGTATCACTATCATACATACAATAAAGCAACAAGCAAAAGAAGATTCCATAGTTTAGTCAAAGTCATTTGGAGGCCATCTGACCTACTGTTCTTGACTTTCCACCAAGAAAAGCCATCCCCAAGTGGAGCCAGTGTTATGCTCCTATACCAATAGGTGTCATATATCATGATTGACTTGATGAGCTATGTAATATGTTCATACCTTTCCTTGTTGCAAAGGTTTTCTATATTTTCAAAAAATCAAAAAATTTAAAAAAATGTAAAGAGGGTATACCCTAAAAGAAAAATCAAAGGGTGAAAAGAATAAAAAGATGGCCAAAAAATAAAAGAAGATGAACCCCATCAAAAGAAAGACCAAGGAAAGTGTGCAAGTCTAAATTCCACTACTTTTTACTCTTGTGCAATAAACAATTGTGTGCAGCTTGTTAACTTATGCCACAATTGATGAACAGTCAAACAGCTTAAGCTTGGCTAGTTCATATTTGAATTTTATGTTTTAGAGATAGAGAATAAAATCTGACCAAACAGTTTAATCTTGGTAGATAAGTAGATAGGTAGAGTGAATAAAAGGAGCTCAACAGTTTAATCTGAGCCCTTGGATGTAATAAGGCTAGATTTAGATAGATTTCTCCATGTAAAAGAAAAGAAAAGTTTGATAAGGGTTTTCCAGTCTAAATGCACCCAAATAAAAAAGAAAAAAATGTTAGGTTAAAGTAGGTAGGGTAGGTAGATGATGTTGTATAATTTCATGTGATGGATAATGACTCTAAAAAGTGTTAATCTTTACTTTCATCGCAAGTATAAGGCAGACATTACACTGAAATCATTTCAAGCAATGTAAGGTTAAATACTTAACTCCCCCCTTCATTTTTCCCTAAATTCTCACTAATTTCACCTAAGTACCAAGGCATTTGCTAAATTAGAGGGGCTCAGTGCATTTCTTTGACTTCTAGAGGGACCGAACCCTCAGCCCACTAGTCCATAAAGCCTAAAGTATTTAAAATTATTCATGAGAACATTCATTCACCTTCATAATTCTTTTGCTTAGTAAAATCCTATTTTACTTAAGATAATTACACAATACCCCATAAAAACCCTTTTTCCATTCAAGCCTAAGTTAAATACACAATTCTAATGTCTTTACTTGGCGCTTTTCATTAGTTTACCCTATTAACTATTAACTTATATTATATAACTCCCGCACAAAAATTCACCCTGTCCCGTATTATTTAAACTATTAAAAATCCCAAATTTCTATATATCCCGCCCCTTTGGTTAAGTTATAACCATAAATACATTTTAACTAGGATTAACTAGTTAACCCATAACTAGTTAATAGCCCTAACCCCCGCTACATTAATAAGGGATTAATTAACCCTCACGGTTAATTAAGAACCTCCCCGACCTATCATACCACCCCCGATATAATTAATTAAACCTTAATTGTGTTGGGCCCACCATTGTTAAATCCCATCGCATCGCGCCTCCCGTCAGCCATCCTATCACACCTCCCACATCCAACAACTATCATTGATATCATGCACCCGTTTGTGACTGCACATTAGTGTGCAATCACAAAGTGGTTTTCACACAATGCCTCTACCACATGTAGCAAAATCTATGGAATTGCTGGCTCCCGGCTTATTACTACCCATCCCCAAAAGTGGTGTGATATGAAACCGCTTACCGCCTTCTCGTATACGACAAAACAGTCATGTCACGCACCACTGAGGTCACTCGTACCGAGACCAAAGGACCCTACCAACCCTTGACTTTGTAAATAAAACAAACAATTTCAATTTCATTACCTAGTACTATAAACCTGTGCGCCCATGCAAAAGAACGTTGAAGTCAACAGTTCCAAGTTTTCAGCCACCAACCTGCTCGAAACTTGAAGCTGATGCAACCTAGAGCCTGTTAGCCACAACCAGTACCTGAATTTCACTGTTCATCCACCGAACACAAGTATTTATCCAAATTCCGAATGAAACCCTACAAGTTCTCATTTTCCATTGTAATTTGACATAAAAGACCCAAATTCTCTACAATTCAGTCTTTGTTTTCATCATGTAAGTTCCTAGACCCTCTGTTTTGCCAACTTTTTTTTATAGAAAATCACTATTTCCGTTTGAATCCACAAGAACCAGACATGGAAACCCCCGTATCTTTGAATGTTTCACCCCTTAATGCTCCCCACAAACATTTAGACTATCTGCCTTTGGCTGATATTGACTTCCAGATAAAGGACCTCATCACTGACAAAAATCAGTTGAGAGTCTTTTTCCAAAGCAGAGATAACTATCTAAATGGCTCGGACATCCTAGGACTATGGGAATCCAACCTTCCTATGTATTTTCTACTCTTAGTTCATGTTCTCCTAGAAATAATTAATCATTTCCATGCCAACTATGGCCCTAATCGCCGAGCAGTCATGTCTCGAAGCCAAACCATTCTTTTCCCAATAACTGCTGAGTCAATTAATGAAATGTTATAGTTTCATCCTAGTCAAGCCCTGACTCCCCTTTCCATAGGAGGTTTACTTGGGAAATCAACTAAATTATCTCAAGAGGAACTCAATCGCCTTTGTCAAACTTTCATGTCACCAAAACATCAGCCTGATGGCCCACCTCCTTACATGCAAACTTTCTTCACAGATATGGGACAACTCATAATTGACATGATATCATCAATAATGGGTTTCAATACTAGTGAATTTGTTGATGAGTTAACCCTAGCAATGTTGTCAATCTTTACTCCTGGACAACCCCCTACTATCAAATATGACTTTGCCTCCTACATTGCTAACAAGATTCATGACTAGTTCATGAGACTGGAAAATGAAATAGTTTTCAAGTACTCCATCTTTATATACCATCTTATGCTCTTTTATCAATTAGACAACTTCCCATTCACTGTCCTGAAACTTGACACTAAAGGAAATCCAAGGTTTGTGATCTTCTGGTCTACAGTCTTCCATGATTCCTTTGAAACCCCTTATTCCTATAATGAATTCATTGACCTATTCATTCATCCAGCAACTACCTTGTTGATAGGGGTTTCCCCTCCCAGGATCAGTGGTGATATTAGAAAGACCCTTCAACTTTCTAAACAATACAAATTGGGAGATTGGTACCTATATCAGAATTTCACAGAATTCAGGATATACGGTTGTGAGCTTGCCCCCTTCAAATTACCAAAGTATGTTCCAATGTGACTGTTTGCATTAGAATACTATAGGCCCATTCATTTGCAAAAATAGAGAAGAGGGGGAAGCAATAGAAAGTATTCTAGAAAACTACCTTAGATTAGAAAAGAGCTTTGGTTGGGCCCCATATGACTCTCAGGGATTTATTTGTTATAGAAGAATGAAGAATAGGTTGTCCCCCTACATGCATCATAAGATAATTGAAATTGAACAATTTTCCAATATGGATGAATGGAAAGAGGGGACCTTAGTAGCTGCTGAGACTGAGTAGGTGAATATTCAAAATGTAATTAATGAGAGATCTTGAAAGGACTCTTGACTTATATTCTTTTGGGCAGGTACATCATGATAGTTCCCAGAAATCAACATCAGGAATAAGTGCCTCAACAGATGGGACTTTTGAAAGACACTTACAGCAGAACAATACACCAGCTACAGAAACATCCAAGGGAAAGGGGCTAGAGACTAGCACTCAAGTGACAGAGCAATCTACAATGTCAAAACAGCCTAAAAATTCCAAGGAACAAGCCCAAATGCAAACTCCCCCAACTCAGGGCAATGTGGGAGAACCTCCAATCTTGTAGACTCCTATGAATGAGGAAAGGAATAATAAAAGAGATAGGGAAGTAGCTATCCCTGCCAGTGGACCCTCAAAGCAGCCTGGTGCAAAAAGGCAAAGGTTAAATCCTCTTTCAGAGGAGGAATTTTTTGAAGAGACTACTGATAGTCAAAGGAAAGAAGGAAAATATAGTCATCAAACATTCCCAGTAGGTGGAACATCTACTAGCTCACAAAGACAAGAGCTAGAGAGACAACAAAATGCAGAGGTATCATCTTTCAGACCACTAGGAAAGGACACTTCAGATATCAAGAAGACATTTATGGAAATAAAAGCCAAAAATGATCCATTGAGGATTTAGGTTTACAATCAATATTTGAAAATGGCTCCCACTAATCAAAACAAATTGATGTCAGCCTATGACATCAAGGAAGGTAAAATGATAATGAGTTATTTCAAACCTAAAGTGCAATAGCCTCAATCAGCAGCAGACTATCTCAGAACCAATTTTGAGGTTATGGCAAAGGATATTCATCCTTTGGATCAAATTGAATTGCACAAACAAACTGGAGAGATGATTTATTCCACCTTGACTGGTAAGGCTATGATGGCCCAAAGGCTGGAAAATTCTTTGAATAACACAACTACCCAACTACAACTGGAGAAAGCCTCCTCACAGGCTAAGGACAACAGGACTAAAACATTAGAAGAATTGATCATTGGATTGGGTCATGATCCTAAAGATGTGAAGGCTGCACAAGCCTTAATTAAAAAGAAGGATGAAGACATCGCTACTTTGAGGAAGCAACTGAAATTGCCACCTTCATGGCACCCACAAACAGCTGAGGTTATGCAACAAAGAACTGAAGAAGAACTGATCGATTTAGTTCTGAAACTTAATGAGCAGCTAAAGGAAACTGAACAAGAATTGGAGAAATCTTTGAAGGACAAGCAGGGAGAGTCGACCCCTCAGCCTCCCAATGTGATTCCAGTAGTTTCCACTGCAGTCCCTTCCACCCTTGGAACAACTCTAGCACCTAATGTTCCAGTGGTCACAGTAGAGGCAGTAACAGCACCAGCAGTAGCAGGTATAGTACAAGCAGGAATTTCAGGTCTTAGCCCTGATGAATTAATAAAATCAATGGAGGAATTGAAGCTCCAAGTTACTGAGCTGCAAAAGGTAAAAGAACAGTTTGCTACCTTGGAGCAAAAGTTTGATCTCTCAAAGATAAATGTTGCAAAAAAGACAAGGGAAATTAAAGGATTAGAGTAGAGGGTGAAATCATTAGAAAACGACCTTACATTTGAGAAGCCCTTGATAGAAATTAGGAAAATTCTTTGGGCCAATGCCGCTCAGTCAAAAAATGATGTTTGGCCATCAATCCAAATAATTTTTGAACAAATTGATTTAGTAAAGGTAGCCTGAGAAGAGGTTCAAAGGACAAGAGCAGAGTTAGGAAAAATTCCTGAGGAAGCCACCAGGCTCATAAATTTTTTGAGTACCAAGAATAAGTACCAGCTTGAAGAACTGGGCATTGAAGACAAAACAGGGACAATTCTAGAAGTCAAAAGAGTTTTTACTAAAAGGACTCTGATGCAAAATTTAGAAAGAAGATGCCACAACATGTAGGAAGAAATTAATGCTTTTATGAAGAAATTTTCTATTTTGTAGAGTAAAGGGTTGCCTAGTCCTTTAGTTATTAATGACAAATTAATGAGGCATATAGACTATGTGGAGAAATTGAATTAATATGCAGGAAACTAGGAAAGTTTATCAACAAGTGCATCATCATCAAAAGCATTACCTACAGGCAGAGTTCTCTATCATAGTCTAGAGAACCTATTCTATGTCGAGCATGAAGTCAAGCACTTGTTTCCAATTTAGCCTACCTTTTTCAGGTACACCGAAATAGATGAGACCCTGAGAAAATGGTGGGAAGAAATGTTAGAAATCTTGTAAATTATCCTTGGTAAAAGGTAAATTCTGGTTATTTACTACAGTCAATAATGGTAAAGAAGATAAACAGAGATCAAATAGGTCAAAGAGTATCCGAGCAGGTAAAGAGTATCAGTGAAAGCAGGGCAGCCAACATAGAATTACAAAGAAGATAGCAGGAAGCCAAATCATAGGGCCTACCTTCAGCACATTCACAAGAATAGGAACAACACAACATCATTTTTCCTTTTCTTCTATCTACGAGACCATCTCTCTCTATTTTTCTTATAGCTTATTGATAGTCATCCTAGAATATATCTCATTTTGTTATGAGATATTTTTTGTAATTTTTTGTTATAAATACTCCCTCAATTGGAGTATTGGGGGTGAATTCTTAGACATTGCTGTAAAACTGATTATTTTGGAATAAAGTGTTGTTGGACAAAATTTTGTATGGCTAGCTGGATGAAGAATTAATGAAAAGGACTTTTCACAGGATTCATGAGTCAGAAACCGAATCAATAAGTCTTCTATATCTCATGTTTTAAAGTTTTCTTGTTTAGTATATCAATTGTGTTTCATATCTGAATGATAAATGAAAAAGAATAATTCAGAAAGTGCTTGAGTGCAATCTGTTTTCAATCTTTTTTGTTCTTAATGTTTTCCTCTAAACTAGCATAAACAGTGAATTCTTAATTGCTCTTGTTTCCTAGTTTACTCACTTTCATTATTTAGTAAAGAATTCTTAATTGCTTTTTATTGGTAATCATCCAAGTTCCTTCTTTCAAATATGTTGAAAGATTCTTAATTAACCTTCATCCCTTTTGAGTCTATTCCATCTATTTTAAGTCTCTATTTGTTCCCTGTTTAGCTACCTTGCCCTGTGAAA
Source organism: Pinus tabuliformis (assembly GCA_031772625.1). NCBI lineage: Eukaryota > Viridiplantae > Streptophyta > Pinopsida > Pinales > Pinaceae > Pinus > Pinus tabuliformis. The sequence goes on from CM062818.1 coordinate 589,627,431, forward strand.
CCATCCCTTGTTAAGAAACCAAATCTAGTTAAGCCATCTTCTTTGACTCATTAGCCCAATGGCCTAAACTAATTAGTCCTACCCCTCTGCTATTGAATTTCACTACCAAACACAATCAAAACCCCTAAACTTTCATAACTAGGCTAATATCTTTCAAAACAAAGCTAAAACTTAAAGAGAGAGCCCTCTCTGGGTACAGATTGGCTAGATTCTGTACCTAAAAGTTGGTTTGTGGTTACCTCAGACCTCTTTCCTCTTCCCAACAACTTCAAGCAAAATATGAGTGATAACAACCTTTACCAAGCGTTCTACAACCTTACATATATGTGCCTTCAAAGATATCTAGTAACCAAAATTCAATTGGTAAATATTATAATCTAACCCAAACCAGAGTAGTCATGAATTCCTTACATATATGTGCCTTTAAAGATATCTAGTAACCCAAATTCAACTGGTAAAGTGTATAATCTAACCCAAACCATAGCGTTCATGAATTCCTTCTTATCTAGGTTGAAACAGGCTTCCTAGTGCCTTATGTAAAATCCTGCATTATTTAGAAAATACGACCCCTTCAAAAATGTAATCTTTATCTTCGAGGTTCGTAAAGATAACAATGAAGTAACCTTTCGGGCCTATTCATAGATCTACCTCTCCTTTAGACTATGAATTTTCTTATATCCCAACATTTGATCTCTCTTCTAAGCTACCAGTTTACTTGTATCCAACATTCGAGCTCTTTTTCTTTTGGCGAAATGCTAATAAACTTACAAATAAATGTTTGATCGGAGATACTCTTTCTCTGTTTTTCCAAACATTTAGCAGGTATGGTAAAAATAAACTCATTTACAACATACTCAACTTTGCATTTTGTTAGGCATTGTTTCTCCCGCTTCGAAGGCATGCTAGCATATATGTTGACACCTAATCAAATGGATTGGGTGTACAACTGTAATTAGTGTAAATAAATAATAAAGAAGATAGAGAGTCATTGGGAGCTGAATTAAACAATCACTCCTTCTTATATATTAATGAACAACCTGAATGAATAAAATGAGTTTTGATTTGAGAAGTTACCTCTTGGTCTGACATGGTATCAGAGTAGGCACCATATTTTGGCTTCCTTTTTTAATTTGTAACTCCTATTCTATTTTGCCTTTGTTTTGCATCTTTTGTAGGCTGACATTTCTGTCAAATCCCTGCGAAATCTCATTTATTGTTTAATACATTTGTTGAAGTGCGTTGCATTGGAGCTAGCTATTGAAGCCAAAGTTGCTATAATGACTTGGATTTCCTCTTGCTCTGAGTATGGTATATATACCCTTTTGCATTGAAGAACCATATATCCTTTTTCGTATTCACATATATCCGTTTTCGTATTCCCTTGAGCCGGATCTCAAGTATTATAAACCCATATATATAAATATCATTGGGTCTGCTTTTTAATCGCATATCACAAATATCTTGCCCTGATCAATACCATTGCATGTTTGCGATGTGATCATACCCTTCATTAAACCTGCTCGGACACAGTTCCCAAGGTTTCACTTTATCTGGCTCATTCACCACCGTTGATCTCAACCTCCAAATCCAATGGCTGACATTGATTTCAAGGGGGACCACTTGCACGACGGTTACCCACCTGAAAAGTGCCTTTTAATCTCCACCGTTGATCATCACCTCCAAATTCGATGGTTTATAGCGATTTCGGGTGCATTAGTTGCATGAGAGTTACCAACCCGATGCAAGCGGTTTTTCTCTCTCCCCTAGTCGCTACGTGTCAATTGCTTAGTGGAATCAGGCACTCCCCTCTCAATACCACTTACCTTTTTTTATCCACCCAAAATCCCACTTGTAACACGAAATCCGCCTTTAGCCATGGTTATCGCCTCGACTTGTTTTGCTTGCGATAATTTTTGATCGCTTACCATCAACAACCCTCCTCTGCTCATCTCCTTTGTTCATCTCCTCTGCTCATCTCCACCATTCATCTCTACCATACAATGCAACAAAAGAACTACACCTACAATCAGACTTTGATATTCGGGTGAATGTTGAATGTTGTTGAGTTGAACATTGTTGGTATAGCAATCGTTTTACGAGTAAAATTCTGTAGCAGCAATCTTTTTCTCCACTGTACACAGATTTTACAATGCATTCAATTATATCTATTGTGGGAGTAGTTCTCAATGGAAAGGAGAATTATCCTGAACAGTCGCGGAAAATCCAACACACTCTCATTTTTATTAAGCTATGGAAAGGAGTGTGTGTTGGAGAAGGAGACGAAGTGCCAGTCCAGCCTACCTCAGACAAGGAGCTCACCATTTGGGAAAATAAGAACAGAAAATCCTATGTGTTGATTGCAGCATCAGTAAGCGAAGAGGTGGTTCGACACATTTCACCATTTTCAAATGCTTTCGAAGCCTTACAAAAGCTAAAGGAACTCTATGACTCACACTCTGCACTTGAATTTGTTCAACTCATGATTAAACTCTTCACCCTTGAATTACAAAATAATGATCCTCTTGCTCTCGCATTCGAAGTAAAATCTATAATACATGATATGAAAGTCACTAAGGTTGAATTGGATATTCTTCTGATCACTTTTATCAAGGAACTTTATCCTACTTACTCCAATTATCTTGAGTCATTGCAAGCAAATGGAAATTTCAATGATATTACCTTTGACTCTCTTGTGAAAAAAATTGTTGACAGAGAGAAAGCTTTTGGAAAGAAGACAGCCCCTGAATCTTCTGAAGAGGCTGTGTTCCTTGCTCATAAAGAAAAGAATCTTTCCCAAGATTCTTCCAGAGGAAGAGGTAGTCAAAGAGGAAGAGGAAGATATTTCAGAGGCAGGGGGGCAGACACTCTCAAGGAGAAAAGTCAGATTTGCATTGCATACACCGTGAAATAAATGGATCACATGATGCCTCCACATGCAAGTTCCCTTGGGACAAAATTGAGCAACAAAGAAGCCAACCCAAAGGTAAAACTAATGACACAGACGAAGGTAAAGCACCTGAATCTGCTCATTGTGTTGTGGCACAATGTAATATTGGAGTAAGCGAAGACTTATTTAATGCTTCACTTGCTTCTTCAAAAAATGATTGGTTGCTTGACTCAGTAGCAACTTGCCACATGACTTTTAGAAGAGATTTTTTTGAAGAATTTACAGACAATGTTGATGGACCAGTATACTTTACAGACCAATCAAAACTCAAGCCATCAGGGCTTGGCACAGTCAGGCTTAAATTTCCTCGTCTTCCAGACTTTCCTCTACATCATATTCTATATCTCCCACAGTTGAGGAGAAACTTGTTGTCCTTGGTCCACACCGGCCAGCAAGGTCACTCCATTCATATGTTTGATGGCAAGCTTGAGGTGATAAAACCATCTCACCACTCACTTGTCATGACGGGGATATAAGAAGAAAGGCTTCTCAAGCTGCAGGGTACCTCGGCTTGTGCACAACATTTCTCATACAATTCTCATTATGAAGAAGGTACATTTCCATCATGTTTATTATGGCATGCTAGATTTGGACACTTGGACTATGAAAGCTCCACTTGTTGAAGAAAAATGGTGTTATTAGTTTGCCTACAATTCCTAGAATGCTTAAGCAATGTAATTCTTTCATTCTAGGAAAGCATAACAAACATTCTTTTCGTGACTTAGACTCCGGAGCGCATAGAAAACTTGAACTCATTCATTCAGATTTATGTGGTCCAGTGCCTGTCTCTTCTGCAAATGGAAATAAATATATGGTGACATTTATTGATGACGACACCAGAATCTGTTGGGTTTATTTATTGAAGAACAAATCTGATTCTTTTCAAACATTTAAGAACTTTCGTGCATGCATTGAAAACGATGCACAATCTCATATTGGATCCATTTGCACTAATAATGAAAAAGAATACACTTCAAATGAATTTTAAAACTATCTTCGCCAACATGGGATCAAACATCAAACAACTGTGCCTTATAATCGCCAACAGATCGGAGTCATTGAAAGAATGAATAGGACAATCTTAAATATGGTACGCTCCATGCTGTTCTTCAAAAATGTAAAAATGATGTTTTGGGCTGATGCAGTTCTATGTGCTGTATATATAAAGAATAGATGTCCATCTAATGCTATCAAAAACAAGACTCCTTATGAAATGTGGTATGGGCACATTCCTTCGGTAAAGCATCTCAGGGTCTTTGGTTCCACCTGTTATGCCTTCATACCAAAGGTACATAGAAACAAACTTGGTGCAAGAAGTCGTAAGTGTATCTTCCTGTGGTATTCAAACATCTCCAAAGCATACAATCTCTATGATGAAATCAACAAAAAGTTTGTTGTATCTAGAGATGTAATCTTTCTTGAATCATCCAAAACTGACAATGTTGTTGAAAGCCAACTTGATCGCTTGGATATATTCATAAATGCAAAATCATTTCAAGAATTTCATAATCAGATTCCACATCTTGAAGGGGGGATTCCTATACTAGATCAACCTGTGGAATCTTCTTCTAAAGAACTCTCTCCCCTACATGAAACTCCAACAACGGATGATACTTTGAGTGATGTGATTGACAAAATTGGGAGACACAATTTTGATTCAGTCCCAGCTCAATCAAGGGAGCAGCCTGGACTATCTGAGAAAGGTCCCCCAAAGTGGCTAACAAAGACACTTGAAAGTGTTCATCCTGATGAGGTTGGAAAGACAGGAACTAGAAATTCAAACTGGAAAAATGGAGGTAATGTAGATGACTCTGATTCACCTGCTGATATGGATGTTTCTTATGATTGTGAATTCAATTTTTCTATTGATTTTGAACCAACTTCCTTCAAAGAAGCTACTTCTCATGATGAATGGAGAGAAGCAATGAAAAAGGGGTATGATGCCCTGATAAAGAATGACACTGGGAAGCTGGTTAATCCTCCATTGGGAACTAAACCAATTTGCTACAAGCGGGTCTACAAGAACAAGTATAAAGTTGATGGCTCACTTGACAAGCACAAAGCCAGGCTTGTGGCAAAAGGTTTTGCACAAAAGGAAGGGGTCGATTATGAGGAAACTTTTGCCCCCATAGAAAAATGGGCTACCATCTGGACACTCTTTGCCTAATAGCTCAGAGCGGTTGGAAAGTCCATCAAATGGATGTAAACACTGCTTTCTTGAATGGAGATGTAAAAGAAAATGTTCTTGTGTCCCAGCCTGAAGGATTTGCTGTGAAAGGACACGAACATAAAGTATGAAAACTTGTGAAATCCTTGTATGACCTTAAATAAGCACCACGAGCCTGGTATGAAAAACTAACTAAGCATCTCCTGAAACTCAATTTCAAACATTATGATCTTGATGACGCAACTTTGTTTGTCAAGAAAGTTGGCAAAACAATTGTATATCTTGTGGTATATGTAGATGATATTTTGATGATAGGGAAAAATGAAAGCTACATTGCATCCATAAAGAAGGAATTGAAGAAAGGTTTTGAAATCGCTGATTTGGGCTATGTTCATTACTATCTTGGTATTGAAGTAACTCAACATCCGAAGTCCATATTCCTTTCTCAAAAGAAGTACATTGGACATCTGTTGAATAGGTTTGGAATGATTGAATGCAATCCTCTGACTACTCCAATGGAACAAAATTTAAGGCTCACATCCATTGAAGAAAAAGAATTTGAGGACACAACAAAGTATACACAGCTTGTAGGAAGTCTCAACTACCTAACTACTACCAAACTAGACATTTCGTTTGTTGTTGGAATCCTCTCTAGATTTATGCAAAAGCCTTGTTAGGGACATTGGTCTGCTACAAAAAGAGTTCTAAAGTACTTGAAGGGAACTCAAGACTTTGGAATCAAGTATACACAGGTGGGCGACTTCAGCTTGATTAGATACTTTGATTCACACTTTGATGGAGACAAAGAAATTGGGGTATCTACTTCAGGTTGTGCAATCAGTCTTGGATCAGGAGCTATCTCCTGGAGATCACGTAAACAATTAGTTCCAGCAAATTCCACAATAGAGGCAGAATATGTGGCAGCAGCTGAGGCAACAAAAGAAATTGTGAGGCTCAAGAAAATTCTTGAAGATTTGCAGGTAAAACAAGTACAATCGACTCCACTCATGATTGAAATACCTTTGCAATAAAGTTGGCCAAGAACCCAAAGTTCTATGATCAAACAAAACACATCAATACTAAATATCATCTGATTGAACTTCATGTTGAGGCCAAAACAATCCATCTTCGCCATTGGTCCACTAATGAGCAAATTGCAGGCATCTTCACCAAAGCACTTGGAAGAGAAAAGCTTAAAGATTCAGAATGATGCTTGGACTCACCAACATCCTTTCAGATTAAGGGGGGGAATGTTGACACCTAATCAGAGGGATTGGGTGTACAGCTGTAATTAATGTAAATAAATAATAGAGAAGATAGAGTCATCGGGAGCTGAACCGAACAGTCACTCCCTCTTGTATATAATAATGAACAACATGAATGAATGAAATGAGTTTTGATTTGAGGAGTTACATGGTCCGACAAATACTGTATTAGAAATCCAAAATATAATAATTACGCCGTAAGGCGTTTCCTTCTGAAATGAACACCCAAATTGCCACTTGGCACAAGTCTGTACCATTCGATCAAATGTTAGACGATTCAAGCATAATGTGCCGTCAGATTAATATATTTTTAATACAGTTTCACAATTTTAACAATTTCAATACCGTTTCAGTTTCAGTTTCAATACCGTTTCGGTTTCATCATGCATGTTACAGGGTTTTTGGATTTGCTGGTTTGAAGAAAGAGGAAAGGCCACCAGAAACCTGAGCAGTAAGAAGGGTTCATGAAACCTTCACTAGGTTTTTTCGGAGGCAGAGCACCCGGGGAAGAGCTGAATGAGCGACAAAAGAAATTTTCAGCAGCCTCCCATATTGTAGGGCCTCTTATTTCTGTTAAATTATTACTAGTTTTTCCAGTATTATGGGCATAGACATACAGAGCACCATCTTTTCCCAGTATGATCCCTGAGGTTATCTTTTGGAGCTTATTTTACTTTTAGATTCTGCGATGAATGAATTGCGTATTAGTTGCCTATCTTGTATTTCTTTAACAGAGCAATATATTTGATCCGTGATTTCCGTATCTTCTGGATAAGAGTACATGGTTCGAGGAACATCCCAGCCATGATAAACCTAATAGAGGCCTCCAGAGGGGTTGGAAAATATGCCCTGCACCTCTACATTATGCACCTAGTGTAGTTGTCCGAAAGGTCTTCTACCATCATGATGGTTCACAAGGCAAGGAAAGATGGTCTCTCGTTTTGGAACCACAACCGATCAGAAGAAGACCAGATTGTGGCTGCATTTGAGGCGTATGGACAGCTGAGAAAAGTGGCGATTAGACCCATGATAGCAATCTCTCAATTTCAGGACATGCATAATGATATCTGCAAAATTGTGGACCAGAAACGGGCCGCCATGATCGTCCTCCCTTTCCACAAATACTAGCGCGTTGATGGTGTCCTGGAGTCTGTGAACCTAGGATTCAGGACGGTGAACAAGAAGATATTGAAGAACTCACCCTGCTCAGTCGGCATCCTGGTGGATATGGGCCTCGGGGGTCAGTCCCAGTACAAAAAGGTCATGGAAATGCTATAGTATGGCCTCCATTTGGTCTGTTTTTGGATGTTACATGGTGCAACTGACTCACTCGCGACGAGCGACAATAGTTTATTGCAGAAATACGGCTATGAAAATATGATGTTAATGAAGCAACAAACAATTCTTAATTGTCCTTATTTAATAATGGCCTTCATGGTTGTATTTATGGACTATTTCTAAATTCGATAATTCCTACTTATCCTCTTTGGAATGCCCAAGATTCTCAATTGTAGAAAAAAAAAAGATAATGCCAAATTTGTAGGGTTCATACAGAGCTTAGCATAGCAATCCCGTGATCCTTTGTCTATTATGAGTATCTTTCCATGCATAAGTATTAAGAACAGTTAATATAGGCACCTCATTCCAATGCCTTTGGCAGTGGGCATCTGGAGTGATTTCAGTTGTTTTCTACTCAATCATTCTTAAATTTCTCATATACCTGGTATAGATGATGTTGTATGTATTTTGTAGATTCTAGGGGCAGCATACATGCCAGCCCCATAGCAATCTGATTGTTCTCACTTGTTTTCTGCGTTTGCCTCACCATGCTTGTACTAAAGAAACTTGTGCATAGTATTGGCAACATTTCAGTTTATTGTATGACAATGGGAATGTTTCCTTCGATTAGAATTATTCCCTACTCTGTGCTACCCTATCATGCATCTTTACACGGGTTTTACCTCAAATCTGAGTATGATATGTTACTTGAAATAGCTGGTTGTAATGGAAGAGTTTCTATTTCTACTCTGTAATGTAAGGTACACCTGAAATCTGACAATGATATATGGTTACACATATACGTAGAACTTGGCCTCGTGCTAAGTACTTGAGGGAAATTTTTACCAATTATAGAATCTAACCCTAAGCTCCTTCAAGTGTAATAATGATGAATGATTGCATGGCTGGGAAATGGTACCTTCTGTAGAGTTGTTTTCAGTTTACTTTTCCAAGATTTCAAGGGATGTTTTGATGAATGATTATAGCATATTAAATGGTTAGGATATGGCACTTATCTAAGATATTTTGGTATTTCGGGCATGATTTTGTTCTATTTTCAAGAGAAAATGCATGCTCAGTAGAAGAGACCTATCAGTTTATTGACACTGCTCAGTATTTCAGCTTGCTTATCCAAGATATTTTGATACTTTGGGCATGATTTTGTTCTATTTTCAAGAGAAAATGCATGCTCAGTAGAAGAGACCTATCAGTTTATTGTCACTACTCAGTATTTATTAAGGAAACAATTGAAGGATAAGGCATGGTAAACATGAGCCCTCAAAATGGTAAACTCTTCGGTAAAATCTTCATTACAGGGGGCTCAGTATTCTGGCTCTAGATGTCTCCACTATTTAGACCCTAAAATATATATCTGCATATATGTGTAAGTAGCATCTCAATGCATTGCACCCATGACTGTTGTCAAAGAGACCATTCAGCAATCCGACTCTCACCAACTTGCTATCTGTGTATGAGTTGAGGGAGTATGTTTAGCCAGTGGGATGTCTTCTTCTAATAGAAGCCAGTGGTGGTTGCTTCTTAGTAAGAAATGTGGATGACACTCCTTTTGATTGATTCTATGGTCAGAGGGTTGCCAAAAGTTATCATATACCTGGTATAGAGGATGTTGTATGTATTTTGTAGATGCTAGGGGCAGCATACAGGCCAGCCCCATAGCAATCTGATTGTTCTCACTTGTTTTCTGCATTTGCCTCACCATGCTTGTACTAAAGAAAATTGTGCATAGTATGACAACGGGAATGTTTCCTTTGATTAGAATTCATTTTATGACAACGGGAATGTTTCCTTTGATTAGAATTATTCCCTACTCTGTGCCACCCTGTCATGCATCTTTACACGGGTTTTACCTCAAATCTGTGTATGATATGTTACTTGAAATAGCTGGTTGTAATGGCAGAGTTGCTATTTCTGCTCTGTAATGTAAGGTACACCTGAAATCTGACAATGATATATGGTCACACATATACATAGAACTTGGCCTCCTGCTAAGTACTTGAGGGATATTTTTACCAATTATAGAATCTAACCCTAAGCTCATTCAAGTGTAATCATGATGAATGATTGCATGGCTAGGAAATGGTACCTTCTGTAGAGTTGTTTTCAGTTTACTTTTCCAAGATTTCAAGGGATGTTTTGATGAATGATTATAGCATATTAAATGGTTAGGATATGGCACTTATCCAAGATATTTTGGTATTTCGGGCATCATTTTGTTCTATTTTCAAGAGCAAATGCATGCTCAGTAGAAAAGACCTATTAGTTTATTGTCACTACTCAGTATTAGTTTATTGTCACTACTCAGTATTTATTAAGGAAACAATTGAAGGATAAGGCATGGTAAACATGAGCCCTCAAAATGGTAAACTCTTCATCACACAGTAAACTCTTCATCAAAGGCGGCTCAGTATTCTAGCTCTACATGTCTCCACTATTCAGACCCTGATACATATATGTGCATATATGTGTAAGTAGCATCTCAATGCGTTGCACCCATGACTGTTGTTAAACAGACCATTCAACAAATTGACTCTCACCAACTTACTATCAGATTTTGCAAAACTTTTTAAAAGACAAATACCTTGTTATTGAAATTCCATCTTCCAAAACTTTAGCTGTTGGAAAAGCAAGCAAGAATTAATGGCCGGAAAAGGTCTCCAATTATAAGAGAGATATGATATACATAAGAATATATAAAAGGGCTGAAACACAAGTTGCTCACATAATAAGAAGCACCAAACAAAAACATAAACCGTAAATCCTCTTTTTCCTTCACATTAAAAATGGTATTAAGTTTGATTCCATAAAATGTTACGAGTTCAGGGCCCAAGGGCTAAAATCTCACATCAGGGGACACAAAAAATAAAGCACCCCTCTATTGGATAGAGGAAAGGAAATATACACCTCTACGCAGTACTTCTGTCCTTGTTTCCTTGCCAGGACTTTGCTTTGTGATACCAGAATGCAACAAAAGCATTTCAATTATAAGCCAACATTCAAAACGAGTCCACTATCAAAAATGAAATGGAGTTGGAGTTGAAGCTGAGCAAAAAGACTTAGAAAATTAAAAGGCTCAAGCAAGAGATGCTGGTGGCAATCTAATATAAAGATATTCTTATACACATAATTTTGAAAGCATGTCATTGTTCACTGTTACTTATCAACATATATCATTTACCGACTGACGGTACTCCTTTGCTTTTTCAGTGGCAATTAATTTTTTGATCAATTCTGCAGCCTGATGCTGAGAGTAGCATCCGTTTTTGGACATGTCATCGATCAGGCGTCCCTCGGAGCATAGCTTCACCACAAGATACAGAGTATTTGCATCTTCATGAATAACATTCAGTGTGACAACATTAGGATGACCAATTTGTCCCATCCCAATTCTCAGTCCATTTTTTTTAAAAGAAAATTAGTCTTTACTTTACAGGTTCGAAAATAACTGGGATGGATGTTCATGTCCTCCCCATGTTGAACATAAAGAGAAAGAACAAAAGTAACAAAATTGAGAAGCTGTTCTTGTTAAAAAGTTGAACTGGAACAACATTTCTCCAGTTGTAAATATTGCCTTTGCATCTAAATTCATTGCTTTTTAGGAAGATGTTTGATATTGACAGCTTACCAGTGTAACTGTAGCATGAGTAGCCAATATGAGAACATCAGCAGAGGAGACGATTCCTCTGCATCTGTTCTCCAACAAAGCTTTTATTTCATCTATCAAATCAAATCCTTCTCTGCATGTTATCTTCGGTGCTATTGATCAGAACAGATTAACTTCATGAACACATGTCTATTACCTGGCATTACAAACTTATCTTCTATCAGGTGGCACGGCAGCACTGTTCCTACAGATTCTTACAGTCTAGATCCACTGCTTCAAATTGGGGCGCCTCAATAAAATTACAAGTATTTTATAATTTTAATGTAAATTTTGAAATTTTTTATTACTGAGAAAGACGAGGATGGAGAGAAGCCTAACTCTAAAGTCTACACTTCAACCTCCTCTTCCTGGAAGACATATTCCTGGAAGACATATTCTAAGCGTATCAGCGTCATTATAAGAACACTCAATATTATGAAAACAGTCCGTCCATACTATGAAAACAATATATGGTGGCTCATCTCTCGTTACCCATAACTATAATATAAAATTAGCACTACAGAAGTAAAAAGATGAACATGGATCATCTTCACCATGGATGAATGAATGAAAAATAAAGTGAATTAACAAAAAGAGATTGTGCTCAACCAGACAAGCAGCGTTGGCAAAACGACATAGATGATAATGAACATCACAATATTGTGGGATTCACTCCAAATTATTTCATATGACAATAGACATTTCCCTCATGAAAGATATGACAATGGATATCACAATTTTATGGGATTAATTGCAAGTCATTTCATATGATACAGATTTCTCTGCTGGGATTCATTGCAGTTCATTTCAAGTGGTGATGGATATCACAATATTTTTGGATTTAGGGGGGCTTTTTTCATTGTATAGGAACAACATTTCGCTTTCCTTGCCGATGGCTAAGTACTGCAAGGGATTGATTGATTACTTTATGAATTGATGCCCTTCTTTTACAGAGATATAATTGGGATCTATTTCGTTGTAATGAAATATTCTGATGCTCATTTATTTTGGATTTGGATTTCACATTGTTGTTGTTTTGGGGAGAGTTTTCCCTTATCACATTTTCGCCTTGAACTTGGGGTGAGTCTTTGGGATTTCTACATCTGGGTGGAAACAATATCCCTCTACAATTGGTTTTTTCTACTGAGATATGTTATCTATTGAATAGTCGTATTTGTAATTTACAAGAAGTTTCATGGTGTTGTTTATGGTTATTTTAATTTTGACTTAAAAATACACGCATATATTTCCTTCCATTTTCTTATGCAAAAAGGCAAATACAACATGTTGGAAAAAAATTATGTGCGAATGTTATTCCAGTGATAGTAGCATGGAGTTGGGCTCCAAAGAAAATTGTATTCTAGGAGCTTCAATTTCATTTCTTGGAAGTTGAAATCATATTTTGAAAATTTAAATCCAGGAGCTTCAACTTCATATATTGGAACCATATTTTTAGTTGAAGAGCAAATAAGATACAAAAATTTGAGAGTAACCCACTAAAGTTGAAATGGCCCTTACAGAGTTCATGTTCCATTCCCCAAGGATAGAGTTCCGAACACATTACAAGGATCTATCAAACTGAACTTTAATAAATATCATAAAGGTAACCTTAACATGACTTGATCAAGAAGGATGTTCAGAGATCACTATCATTATAATTTTATATGGAAGGAAACCATTAATAATTTAAAATTGAAAACTTTAATATTTGAAATTACAAAAGCCCTTACTTTCAACTCCCAAGAGTTTTTTTTAGAAAATTGTAAATAGCGATGGATAAGAGAAATTTGTAAAGGACAAATGAATATGGAAAATAAAAATTTGCAACTCCATGGGATACCTGGTTAACTATGTGGACTAGGCGAAGACAAAAAGAACCATGTGTGTCATGATTTCATACAATATCTTTCAACTTGGATAAAAAACCAAAATATGGCTTCTATTGTTTACTGGCTTCCTAGTTCCCTTCCTTTTTTTTTTGTAACTAGTATAACGTTGCTAGATTGCAATTGTTTTTCAATGTTAATTTTTGGTGTTTTAGTCTGGAAATGCATTTATGTAACAACTTTGGGCTTGAAATGTCAAACTATACCATGAAAATGGTGGATATTTGCAAATAGACAGTATCTACCATGAGAACAATTTGTGACAGCACATCTCTCATTATCCATAACCAAACCGTATGAAAACAGTCTGTCTATACTATCAAAACAGCGCATGGTGGCCGATCTTTCATTGTCCATAACTATTAAATTAGAAGTAGGACCGAAGTAAAAAGATTGACATTCTCTCAAAATCAACCATCATAAAACACTAGGAGTATAATGAAAAGATCATCATCAACATGGGTGAATAAATAAAATTTAAATTAAATAGTACTTTGTTTTCACATGGAGAGATTGTGCTGAACAATTAGTGTTGGAAAAATGAAATACATAGTAATGGACATTACAGTATTGTAGGATGCAATTCATTTTATACCACATATGACTCGTATGCTCTCCCAATACATTACAGCTTCTCCAGTTTGGGGCAGCTAGAGCCTTTAACTTTCTCCAACTGCCTCAAGTGTTCAGCACATTCCATTTTAAAGGTTATCCCTTCAACCATCTCCAGTTTGTAGTAGCTAGAGCCTTCAACTTTCTCCAACTACCTCAAGTGTTCAGCGCATTCCATCTTAAAGGTTATCGCTTCAACCACCTGAAGGGTTCAACACAATCCAACCTAGCGCATCCCTGGATCACCATAAGAAATCATGTCTCAAAGAGTTAGCAGCAATAGTCGAGATTTTCATCCATATTTCCCTCTTTGTATTTTCCTATGACTCCAAACATCCAAACAGTGAGTACGATTTCCACCCACATGCCCCTATTTTCTATCCTTCTCTTTATGCAACTCTATGGTCAATTTGTAAAAAATTGCATTGAATTCCATTGCACATAGACGTGCCCCATATCAAATTAAATTCCATCTTCAAAAAATATGTGGATGCATCTGCAAAGTGGCACATTAAATTCCATTATACTGTATCAAGTTAGATACCATTATCAAAAAATTTGAATCATCTGCAAAGTGGAGTACAACTACTGTGCATAGATCTTGAATTGTGTTAATAAAACAACTCTGTTTTTTCAAAATCTTTTACCATTTCATCCAAACGAGTTAGATATTTGTCCACATCCAAATTCCATTATGGATAGATTCATTCTATATCAAATTAAATTTCATTTTCAAAAATATGGAATCATGAAAATTATGAAATTTCATTATACATAGACTTGCCATATATTAAATTAAATTTCATTGTGAAAGCATTTGGAAGCATCTTCAAACTCGAGGAGAAGTCATGTGTTTGAAGATTCATAAAGTTATTCAAATTGAAGATTCGTCAAGTTCCCAAATTAGAGAACAAATCCATTTCTTGGAGGTTTGTCAAGTATTCAAAACAACAGTTATTGAACTCTTTATGGATTTCAGATACCAATTTCATGTTTGAACAATAATTCATTTCAAGGAACACAGATGACAAAATTCTTCTGGCAATGGGTATACATTGATCTGCACGCACCTCTGACCAATCATTTTGCTGGCATCTCGCATTCAAGATCAAATCTTTTTCAACCCAATGAAGCCTCATCATTTTCATTCATATGCGACACGGATCGATAACAATCCAATCAACCATCCTTATGGATTAGAGCATACCTCCGATTTGTGTATGTCCAACGAAGATCAAAAGGCTTGAAACATGGCGCTAATAATTCAATCTCCAACTTGAGCACACATTATGATGCAAGTAAAAGAAAATGGCGAGCTGGAGCAGAGGCGCGGCTTCGATAGAACCATTTTCAACTGTTTCACTAGTTAAGTTCTCTAGTCACCCTGTTTTTTATCCATTTATTTTCATATGCAATATCACCCTGTTTTTTTGCATTTCATTTCCTTTTAGCATAAATGCAATGCAAAAGAGAACATACTTCTAGGTAGGCTAATTTGTTTGCATTTTTATTTGCAGGGTTTATTTTGATTTCTGAAATATTTTGGAATAGCAATGATTAAGGTAAAAAACTGATATTTTTTATTTTGGAATGGGGATTGCCAAGAGTTTCGCTGCTACATCTCAGTTCTAACAGCTTTGAAGGAAGCATTTCTAAAGATGTTGGGAATGCTAGAAATTTATCTAACCTACAAATTGACTGTAATAGATTTTCAGGTAAGCTTCCATCTGAGATTGCCAAGGTAGGGCTTTTATCTGTTTTCAATGCTAGCAATAATAAATTTTCAGGAAGTATACCAGATGCGCTTTATGGGTTACATAATCTTGATGTATTGGGTTTGCAAGTAAATTTACTTTCTGGTAACATTTCGTCGAGTATTGGGTCTCTGAAACAACTTACAAAGCTTAACTTGAAAGGAAATGATATTTCTGGGGAAATACCTATGCAAATGGGTGATCTCAAAACCTCAGATACCTTGATCTATCCAGCAATCAACTCAAGGGGAAAGTCCCTGCATCTTTAGCCAACCTTACGTTTAGTTTCCTAAATCTATCAAACAATCAACTATCTAGAACAGTCCCTAGTAGCTTGAGTAAATTCAGAGAGGCATTTATAGGCAATCCCAAACTCTGTGGAGAAGATTTTCAAGATATCAAACCCGGTGTCAAGATATCAAAAATGATTCTACATCAACAAGCAATTCAACATCATTCACTCAAGGCAATTTCAAAGGAAATAGAATATAAATTAAGGATCCATCTCTGCCTCCTGTAACACCAACGCGAAAGGCAAAAGTAAGTTTGTTTGTTTGGGCAGAAAGGAAAATGGTGAGCTGTACTGCAGGCCAGGTTATCAAATGCAAAGGTAACTACTTCAGTTCAGTGCAAGGAGTCATGGCCACATTCTTTTTATTTCATGTATATCATTTCATGGAAAAATTGATTTTCAGGGTTAAGCTGGATTTATGCAAACTGTATGTGTGCAATTTATGCTTCTTGAAATCTGATATATTTTGATTTGTACTTTTGTTACAGCTGCTGTTGCATGGGGTGCAGGGGAGCTTCTGAAGATTGAAGAAGTGGAAGTGGCTCCTCCACAGGCAATGGAAGTGAGAATCAAAGTGCATTATACTGCCTTGTGTCATACAGACCTTTATTTCTGGGAAGCAAAGGTATGCTATGAATAATTATCATTAAACATCAAGAAAATTTGAAGGAAGGATATTAATTACACATCTCCAATTGTACTGTACTGTATAACACATACAAATATTGCTTTTAACAGTGAAATGGAATGACTGATACTGATACTGCTTTGGTTGCAGGGCCAAACTCCTCTCTTTCCCCGCATTTTGGGACATGAAGCAGTTGGGTATGCACTCTGCTCTTGCCCATGAGTTCTATGTATTCAAAAAAATTAGTTAGTCATATTAGTAGGCGTGTGGGATTTCAAAAAAGTTAATTAGTCATACTAGCAGGCATTCAGGATTTCAAAGAAATTAATTAGTCATACTAGCAGGCATGTAGGATTTCAAAGAAATTAATTAGTCATACTAGCAGGCATCATGTAGAATTTCAAAAGGGAAAAGGGACAATGATTTTCTTGTAATTCATTGGTCACTAACTATAGGTCTGTTGCTTGACACAGAGTTGTTGAGAGTGTTGGAGAAGGGGTGACTGACCTCAAGGAGGGTGACTGTGTGCTTCCATTATTTACTGGAGAATGTGGAGAATGCAGACACTGCAAGTCAGACGAAAGCAACATGTGTGATCTTCTAAGAATTAATACTGACAGGGGGGTTATGATAAATGACGGGAAGTCGAGGTTTTCAATCAATGGGAAACCCATTTACCACTTCCTTGGCACATCCACTTTCAGACAGTATACAGTTGTGCATGTCAGTTGTGTTGCCCAAATTAATCCAGAGGCTCCTCTTAACAAAGTCTGTATTCTCAGTTGTGTGGTTTCAACAGGTAAATCATTTTCTGGACTTTTTGAGGGTAATTTGTTGATGATTGTGAAAAAGAGATCATTAAAAGGATATAATTGACATTGTATACTGTTTTATCCAATTTCTAAAGTTATGGTTTCCTGGACTATTAATAATAAAATCATCCATGATCGTTCCCTTGATTGAAATTCTTATTCACAATTTATTTTGTTGTGGAATCGCAGATACAAAAGTGAGGATGCCGACTACCTTAACCATTTAGGAACCGCCCATTTTACACCTGAATGTAATTTTAGATACGAAGGGGTATGGCCTATACTAAGCGGATTTAGACCAGTTTAGGTAGGGGCTACATCAACAGGCACCCAGGATGCATATTCAATAGATGGAAGGAAGGCAATGCTGTACCTCCATTCATCTATCGAAGTGTGGAGACAGCCAAGGACAGACTCGTCAAGACGCATGAAAATCTACTTCAAGGATGAGGTTTTCACACATGGGTTCCATAAACAACAGAATTTAAAAGACACAGAAGCGTGAAAGAATGGAAAACTTACTTTGCATCTTGTAGGATGTACACCCATTGTATAGAACAGTCGACCTGTAAAAATGATTTATTAGTACTCGACCGAGTTAAAGATTGGCACTTCATTGAAATATCCACGCAGAACCCCTGATACCCAATGTTCCCAAAAATTTGTTAACAAATGGGAATTATCCCATCATTTTTCGGTATATTAGGCCATCGACATTGGCATACCAAAATATCATGTTGGCCAGAGCATGTGGTGACAAGACCCTGTAATACATCTGGTAGAGTGCATGTATAAACTTAACGCATGTGGCCAGGAGACCCTGTAATGCATCCGAAATCTAATATCGGGCAGAGTGCATGGTGATAATTGTTACAGTTAACTAGTTATTAAAGGAAATATATTAATTTAATTAAATATGAATTAAAATATAAAATATGGCCCATGTTACAGCCACGTATATTAAAGGAACTATATTAATTTAATTAAATATGAATTAAAATGTAAAAGCTGGCCCATGTTACAACCATGTATCTATCAGTGATGAGCACCAGCATGCTTACATATCACTATTTGACACGGTGATACCTATTGATGGCAACTGGATCACGCTCACACTGTAGAACCCCGGGGTGTAGGCTAGCTAAAATGAAAGCATGCTCGAGCTAGATAAGAAATAAGGGAGGGGTCGGTTGAAGAAGGTAGGCGCTGGGCATCAACGATCTGCTACTGTGCTGGGCATCAGCTCTTTACTAGATAAATTTGAGATCCCTCAAGTAATTTGCTCTGAGTTACAAAAAGGATGGAAACCAGACGCAGGGCAGAAGATCCCTCAAGTAATTTGCATGCGTATTGGGCAATCGCACTTATAGAAGGATGGAAACCAGACGCGGGGCAGAAGATCCCTCAAGTAATTTGCATGCGTATTGGGCAATCGCACTTATAGAAGGATGGAAACCAGACGCGGGGCAGAAGAGCTAGCCAAGCTAGGTCGAAGAGCAGTAGAGAAATAAGGTGGAATATAATGCAGGTTGCATGGCAGGTATAACGCTTACAGGTTAGCAGGTGCTCTGCGAAGTCTGAGCCCGACTAATAACCTAGCCATTTTGACACGAGAGATAACACTTATTAAAATCTGTTGCATGTATTACATGTTCCCTCACCATTGAGGTTTGAAGTCTCACCTTGTTCATTGTATCTCACCACAGAGGGGGAGCTTGAGTTAAAGACACTTCCACTTTGCATGCACTGGGGACAGGAGCCTAGTTCTGAGAGATCGCCTGCCGAGTCCAGGGAAGTATTTTTCACTTTGCTAATATGTTTTGGCCGAAATAGTTTGCCACCAACTCGGGTTGCTGTTGATATGTTCTGAGACAAGAAACAACAGAGTCATTACTGGGAAATTTGAACACGGATTTCTCTTTCAAATACTAAGCTAGCCCTACGCCGAGCAGGCTCTAAAATCTCTACCGGGTAAGACCATAAGCACAACCAACCTGAACCAGATGCATTACACTAGATCAAACTGACAAGGAAAACTCCAGCATGATTCCAAAGATGCAACCATCGACTTCAACACGTGAGTCTCCGTTTCACAGCAATTTCAATTTCAACACATATGTGAGTCTCTGTTCCACAACAATTTCAAGAATCATAGCGTCTAATATTCTTTTCTCTGCATGGATATGATACACTATTTTTCTTCTTTGTTCATATGCCACCACTCTTGCAGATATCGCAGCAAACTGTACTCTGATCAGTTGGAATCAGAGAGCTTAAATGTATGTCATTGGTGCCTAGACTTAGAAGAAAAGGAAAAAAATAAGAGACAGAAAAGAAATGTTGAATTGGAAGAAATGGATAGTAGGAATACCAAGGACATAGCTGCCAGTGAAGCAAGCGCCATGAAGGAAGTTGCATCGATAGCCTCTGAGAAACTTAGGAACACTAATGCTAAGTGCACGCATAATCCATTCAATGTCTTCATCCATTCAATGGACACCTGATGGACACCTCCTTACATGCAAACATAAGAGATGGCACCTGCATGTTGTGGAAGGCAGGAGTGGTAGGTGTAGAAACTGACAGGTGTACCGTGGCATACAAGCAGGGTTGATAGTTCCTCGATGGAGCCTCTATTACTCTATTATACCATGCAGCCCATGGAAATCCAAAATAGCGGAGCTAACATTTAGTGCCATCGAACTAATGCCAACATTAGATTAGTTAGTATTTTTACCAGTTTGAAAATATCATGCAAACACAAATATAACTTATGCTTTAGCTTCGAGATTAGCTTCGGTCCTCAGGAAAAGGTCAAATAGCATGAATTATCAATATGTCTCTACAAACTTCGTTTATAGTTGATAAGCGAGGAGTAAAAGTAGCACTAATAATGCTGAAGTGCCCATTTCCGATTACTATAGTCCATGCCTGGACAACAGGGACTAATAAGAATCCTAATGAAAGAGTAATTATATTTTTTATTTTTCTGTTTTGGGTCAGTGGGCGTTGAGATGGGTTGCGCAGGTCATAAATTGGTGTGGTCTTTTATAATCAATGTTGACGCTGTATTAACTTTTATGGTAATATAGTCATAAATCTAGTTCGAGAGTCTTTCAAGAACATCAAACGTGTGTAATAAAAAATCCATGTCCAAACTCCAAAAGTTGACCATGTATTGTTGCCGAGTGTTGATGAAATTGCCATTGCTATCGGGAATGTGGCTACCTAGTTTACATGTATTACACATACGGAGTTGTCATGGCTTAAAAGAGTTGGACATTGGAAATGGTGATTTTCCAATGTTAAAGGAATGGTCTTTAGAGCACTTACAAAGCATCATATCATCAAATGGTGTGTGGAAGGAAAAGGCAATATCAAAACTTGAAAATGTAACCATACGTAATTGCCCATTGTTAAGGAGAATATCAAAGACGATGCTAAAGCTATTCAAATCCAATAAAATGGATTGTTATCGTCATGTTGCTTGAAAGATGAGGGAAACATTGCCCATTGTTAAGGAGAATATCAAAGACAATGATAAAGCTATTCAAATCCAATAAAATGGATTGGGATCGTCACGTTGCTTGAAAGATGAGGGAAACATTGATAATGATGAGGATGAAAGTATTGTACTTGAATTTCAGCACGAAAAAGATAAAGAGTATTATGAGTGAATTAACCATTTATTTTATACTTTGCTAATTTCAACTTAAAAGGCTTCTTATATGTCTCTCGTTAATAGAATATGAGCTTCAGCACATTCAAATTTTAATATTCTACGTATGCCATGTTCGTTGAAATTTCCAATCTATGAATATTTTTTTCAAATACTATATTATGAATTGAATTATGATCACAATTCCTTGCATGAGCCGGTGTGATAATGATAGAGGGCAAAATTGTGTACAACAAACTAAAGAAAAATTTCACATCCACCACGTTGTCGGTTCGCTTCTTATACTTTGAAATCTGTTAGATACATATGTTAATACAAATAATTTCTTTAAAATATACACATGTTTATTAGTGTGATACATACATGAAATAAAATAAAAATACAAAGTTATCACTTTATAAACTTTATGGTTGTTTGTTTATTGTTCAGTATAGATGTTATTTTATAATATTGAGTTGAAAAGTGTACTTGTTGTCTTAATAGTTGAAATAGAATTTTCTATAAAATAAGAAATTGTAACTATAAAATGTTGCTAGAATCTGTAGATATGAGTTGATGTGAGTAAGATGTTTAAACCTTATATTTCTCAAAAATATTTTAACATGTTATTTAAATAAATTATTTGAAGATCTATATTAATCAATTTATATGAATATCAATTTCATATATAGCAAAAATGGAGGCATTAAATTTGCAATTGAAACTACAAACTTAGTTGTGCAAACTTAATGGCAATGTCACTTCTAAGATAGCAATAATATAGGTTATTGGAGAAATTTTTTTTGGGATGACACAAATTAAAAGAACGAAAAGAGAGGATACAAAAATTTCATGAATCAATAACAAGTAATAATACAATGGTCCAAAGAGAATAAATAATACCATTATTTTATAGTTTTCAAATATTACATGACTAAATAACGATAAGAAGCAACAAGTAGCCAAATTAACAACATTATAT
The DNA here is from genome assembly GCA_031772625.1 of Pinus tabuliformis. Lineage (NCBI taxonomy): Eukaryota > Viridiplantae > Streptophyta > Pinopsida > Pinales > Pinaceae > Pinus > Pinus tabuliformis. Next base: position 589,649,373 of record CM062818.1, read on the forward strand.
AACAAATAATGAGGGAGTTTATTAATGTTCCCCTTACTATTAAAGCCTTTCTATTAAGTTTTCCTCATAAAATTAGGCCAATTTTTAATCAACAAAAACTATTATCCATTGCCTTGTGAATTAAGGTGATATGATATTACTTTATTATGAAATGTTTGATTTAAAACATTTACTTATAACGGTTCTAGAATCTTAATGAAGATCATTTTCATAAATCCTTTGGAGTGAAGTGTTATGCATTACCTTCACTTTGAACATATCCTAGTTGGAATCTCCCTAAAACATAACATATGATAAAAAGAAACAAAATTGCTAATGTTTCTTATGCCATTACCTTACGACGTTTCTTTTGCAACATGTGGTGCAAATGCTAGTTTATAAAATATTTTATAAAACAACGTGACTCTACGGCATAAAGATGTATGCATATCGAAGACGGATTGTAAAGCAACATAAGTCCCAAACGAGCGAGGACAACGTGGATATATCGCTTCCAAGACTAAATGCCATGTGAATTAAAAAATGTTTTAAATTCAGGGTAGGCATAAACAAATATACATTTAGTTATTTTTATACACATATTTTATTTTCCCTTTTTCAAATTTGATTGTTTATGGTTCATTATTTGATAATCATTATGGATTTTTCGTCATATTATTATTATTTTAACGTAAAGACACATTTCTCATTGATGGCACGTATTCGATTAGCTTTTTATAACTTTTTTATTATTTTTTTTGTTTTGGATTTAAGGTAATAAAATTTATAAATGTTTAATTCTAAGTATTGAAATTCATATGCAGGGAAGGAATCTTAATTTATATTACTTTTAATTTATTTATATTAATAAATTAAATAATTATTTTATTTTATTTTATGTGTATTAATAGATTTAATAATTTTTATAATGAATATTTTTATTAAAAGTATTTTTTAAAATAGTTGATGTTAATATTTTATTATTAGTAAACTTCTAACTAATTATTTTTAGGGAAGAAGATTAATATTTTATGTTTTAAATTTTTTTTAATTATTATTTTAAAATTTTATTACTAATTGAATTTGTAATTTTGGTGGATGATTTTTTTTTAATATGAAATAAAATTAAATTGAATAATCTCTAATATCTTTGATTATAATTATAATTAAATTATTCAATATTAAGATATTTAAATAGCATGCACTAACATAAGCTAATACTAATGATTACAACAACTAAACTATTAACATTATATTTTTTTGCATCGAAACATTATATCCTCTAGCATCACAACATTATATCCTTGTATCTCCACTTGAAGTATACCTCCACAACATACTTTTCTAACATAACGCTTTTTCTGTAACACAATTCACCAAGCATTTCCAAGGCCATTTCACCTTATCTCACAAGAAACTAGACGGTAACAACATATGGACAACATGCATTAACACAAACATGCCATTAACTTCAAACATACATCGATTGGCCCTTATCCATCACCTTTTGTTACTCTTTTTCCATAATGATGACTATAACAACAATCTCCCTTTTGGCATTAATGACAACATTGTGATCCTCCTCATTTTATCTTAAAACTTATCTTCCATGCCTTCCCCTTTGACATCAATAGCTAGGATTTCTATAGATAATGAAATTTAGCAAGAACACTCTAGTGTTTCATTACAACAACTTTATGATCAACCTCCAAAATACCGTTTCTTATCACACATGGCTTTGCTTTTTAATTTGATAAAGGAGGCAACTTGTGTACATGATGAAGTAATACCTATTTTGGTGAAGTTGGATACTCGACCACCATTTAATTACATGAACACCCAAGGAAGTCAACTACATACAACAATTAAGAGTGAAATGAACGGGCCAGTGGTTAAAAAATTTCACTGTAGGAGAGAGGATTAAGATGACTTCAACGCAGTACTCCAAACGAATTCAAATCCTCAGCTGAGGGAGAATGATGGCTTAATTAGTCATGTTCTCTATGCCGACTTGAGTGTATGACAGTGTTTTTGAGTTTTTGTCCTTAGATACAATAACAACATTTTCTCCCGATATGATGCGAGGAAGAAACTCATTGACACTTTGTTGTTCCAACATAACAGTCTCCACAGATGTTAAAAAGCCACTGCATGTCAAGTAGTCATGGAGGGTAAATTTAACTGGGTCTAAGATAGAGGGATCTGATTTTGAATTTGCACCAACATATCCTTACCACACTCAGTGTCCTCCTCCTCTTGATGGTATCTTCCTTTATATTTCAAAATAAGAGAGAACGTTATGGTAGGCAACCACGACGTATATTCTCGTTCCATATAGGCGCAAAAAAATTTCCAACTGCCGTAAAATCAATCGCTCCAATCCTTTGCAAGATTATCAAGTTCGTACCTATGTCGTATAGGCCTCCGCCTTCCATACTTCTGCAATTGATTCTTCCTACCATACTGCTGGCCATATCTTTGCAAGTCAATTGCCGCCTATTGTACATCCACACAGTTCTCAAGCATCCATACATCAATTTCCATCGGTCCATACATATCTCAAGGGTAGCTCGAAGGTGCACCGTCATAACCAATAATGCTTCGAATTCTCTCTATCTTCCGATGTTCTTTTTAACACCTCCTCCTTTAGGGACAGTCCCATTTCCAGCATGAAGCTGAAGACTTTGTTCCCATAAAATATTTCTACGTTACATGAAAACTAATGCAAAAATTAGTAATTATATAACTGGCGATGGGAATGTGCATTCAAGCATGGTTCCATAGATATAACATGTCCATTCTCATTGATTAATCCAAAAATTGTTATCTTGAAATTCCAGAATAAAAATATTGATTCTCTCTTATTAAATACCAATCGATAAATCATTTAATTTACTTATAAAATTATCTTCCATTGTTAATTTTAATTTTTCCACTATTTTTCTAAAATCAGCATAGTTCCATCTTAAATATAGATCTTACATGAGTTGAGAGAAATTCAATTTCTTCAAATGATTTTTTTTTTATAAACTAACATTATTTAAATATTTTATATAGTTGATTAATTTTTATTTTTATTTTAAATTTTTCTAAATATAAACAAAGCTTACACAGTGTTACCCATCACACTGAGAATGACCCTTTCAGCTCAATGATTATTATTATATCCTAAGTAAATAAGGAAACTGCAAATCACTACACTACTTTGAAATTACAAATTTAAGATAAATTAAAATCTAAAAAATTCAAGATATAAAAAATAAAATAAGAATAAATTATATTTTCTCATATAGATAAATGATAAGAAAATTTCATATTCACGATATTGAATCACAGCCATAGTTAGCATCAAGTACCATGTGTGGGGGTAAATATTAGTTTTTACTTAACAACACATGACCTCTCCATTAGTAGCCTTAGTAATGATCAATATTGGATACAAGGTTTCTTGTAAATGTTATCTAGGCTTAAACAACCTTGTAGGTCTTACGTTATGGCCAAAATCTACTTCTCATTAGCTAAGATCTTGTGGCTTTTTAGACATCAGGGAACACATTAATGGCTCAATAAACAAAGCCATCTAGCAAGGGTTGCCAACAACCGTCAAGTTATTTCAAGTGGGGATTTTATTTACACATGATGATATAGTTGCATGTTAAAGTGTTAAGATTGTATCAATAGAAATTAAGTTAATCGTTTTCAACACTGTAAAAAAATGTTGTTACCAAAAATCCCAAAAAAATACAAGTAAAAAAGAAAATACTTTCATAAATAAATTATTTGAAAATAGGTGTGCTCATCCTTTTATAAATAGATCATATAATAGAAATGAAAATGTTTGTACAAAGTAATTAATTACATATAAAACCTAAATTATAATTAATGTTATATTATAGTGTGTATTACGTATGGTTATTAATAGACTAAACCATTGGTTGCTAGTAAAACTAAATAAATTATTTGAAAATAGGTGTGCTCATCCTTTTATAAATAGCTCATATAATAGAAATGAAAATGTTTGTACAAAGTAATTAATTACATATAAAACCTAAATTATAATTAATGTTATATTATAGTGTGTATTACGTATGGTTATTAATAGACTAAACCATTGGTTGCTAGTAAAACTAAATGTCTTTTAACTCTTCAATTATAATAAGTTGAATTATGTATATTGGTATCTTGGGGTTAAGTAACAAAAATCAATCCATGTAATCTTAATTGTAAAATCCATTGTAATTATTTCAAGTATAGAGTTGAGGGAAAATGCACAACAAATTAATGTGTTTAAGTCTAAGTATTATGTTTGGAATAGTGTGTGGATGATATATTACTTAAAGTTAATGTCAGAGTATTTCCATGGTCTGTTTACGTTAATTAAAACTATATATAAAATGAAATATGTCAATGTAAAATTCGACAAAAAAAAAATTGTTCAAAAAATAACAAGGGGGCCATGATACTATAAGAGGGGAAGAGAAAAGGGGCCATAAAGATGATTTGACCCTGAAACTTACATTATGGGAAGTATTATCTTTTATCCATGTTCTAAAAGAACTTCCACAATTTTATTTGTACAAAATATGTGTAACATCCTTGGAAAGAAATAAGCCTCATAAAAAGAAATATTCTCTTATTTTGTTTAATTCATCATTCAATAATTTTCCAATCAACTCTCCTCTCCGAAATAATGGGAACTTTGTAGTCAAGAAATAAACCATAGTTGTTACGCATACAAACGGATAGAGGATCCCATGAATGTATAGATGGTAAAATCACGTGGAAGTTGGATATTTTCTATGGAAAGTAGGGAAACAAAGGGTTCGGTTTTGAAGGTCTAACCATTGATAAAATGTTCTAAATAGAGGTAGAAAATAATAATAAACCTAGAACATGTTTATTACTGATCATTAACCTTTTGGAAGCCAAGTTCCTCTTTTTCAAGTTATTACCAAAATGTAATTAATATTAGGGATTCTTTTTTCTTTACGCTAAAGGTCATTAAAATTCAAGAATATCCCTTAGTCGATATTAAATAAATAAAGGTAATATCATCCTCACGGTGAGTCTATCAAAAGTGTACCCACTTTGTATTTTTATTGTGAGTCTTCTAAATTCTATATCCAATGAGTATTCACTCTCTATACTGAGAAATACATTTTTGTCATAATTTCTAAGTAAATTTGAAATACATTAGAAAGATGTGTTTCTTGAGTATAGAGAGTGGGTCTCATTATGGATCTATCAAAAGTAGACAAATTAGGTACCCATTGGATGTAGAATTAAATAGGTCCATAGTGAGTATACAAATTTGGTATACTTTTGATAGACCCACACTAAGACATACTTTGTATAATTAAGAACACATTTTTCTCATGTATTTCTATTTTATTTGGAAATGCATAATAAAATTTTGTTTCTTGAGAACATGGAGTGGGGCTCACGATGGGCTTATCAAAAGCATATAGAGTGGGTACTCATTTGATGGAAAATTTAATTTTCAATCCAATGAGTTTCCTACACCTTAAATATGAATAAAGTTGTAAGGAAGTTAGTTAGAATATGATTAAAAATGTAATTTTCCTTTTAAAAATTGTTGATCAAATTATTTTGAATCCTATTGATTCTTTTAATGCTTATTTTTATAATATATTTTTTATTTTTTCTTCCATATTTTACCTCAAAATTTCCCTAATGGTACTTCAATTGAGGTTTTATATTACCTTAAATAAAACTTAAAAATGTCTTATATAGGCCCTTGACCAAGATCCCATATTGACCTAATCCATAAATCAACATTTTATGATATTGATCAACTTTAATCCATGATCAAGGTTATCCCTTGATCATAACTCCTCATAGACCATTTTTCATCTACTCTTGTTGAAAAATATGAAACAAATTTGTTGATTCACCTATGGACAAATGATACAAATATTTATTTTATTAAAACAATTATTATAATGTAAGGTAATTAAGCCCAAAGATTTAGTTCAATCACTTAAAATGTAGTGAAAACCCAATTAACATGAGATAAAATAGATATGTTAAGAATGATACATGAAAATAGAAAACAAAGAGATATGTTTAGTTTCCTCTTCAAGGGTGAAACCTGCTTAACCAAAGCTCCAAATACAATAGCAATTCTTGATTGAAAATTCCATAACATCTATTCAATATGTAGCTATCAATAGATAAAATTAACTAACCTTAGGCTCACTTATAATAAGGGCCTACTAAATAATTTGGGCCTTGTTAATAAAAAGGGCCCTTTCCACAACAAGTGACTATAAACTAACTTATTTGTAGGCCTTGATCTAGGAAGAAGGCATCATACATCATTGAAGTATCCTACGTAAGGGGTTTAAGATAGGACCCTAACATGCACTCCCCATTTCGAAGTAGGTTTGTTCTCGAGGATGAAGGTGAGAAAGTTGTAGTAGAATAATTTTTCAATTCCCATGTGGCATATTTTAGTTGCATATATTTCCATTTGTTCAATAATTCCTAATTGTGTGTTGCTCATATCGATTCTATTTGGTATCAAATATTAATTCTAACAAGAGGAAAATGGAACATTTTTCATAATTTTTTGGTAGGTTGGTATACACTTTCAAATTAAATCCTATGACCTTCTTCGAATAGGACACATGGTATACTAGATGAAGCTTGGAGTGGGTCGAAAGATTGAACTTTCAAACAACTTGTCCAATCCATTATTTGATATAATAGGGACCTATAACTTGGTAGTTAGATTATAGAGAAATTTATCTTTGGGTGATGTCTATTTATGAGTCAATAGGTCAAGAAACACTGGATCCCCTTCAACAAAAGAGCATTTGAATATATGTTAATTAGCTTTTTGTTTCATTTGATTATGTTCCACAACCAATTTGTCCTGAAGATATGGATAACAACTTCTCTCATTTCAAACATTCTATCTACTACATGAACCTTTGAGATGGCTAATACATGGGATGACATTGATAGAGGTTTTTGGCCATAAAAAATTTCATATGGTGTAATTTTGGTATATCCTTGCTATGTAGTATTATACCAGCATTCTACATGGGAAATCCATTATGTGCATTAATGTGCCTTTTCACAACCAAAGAATCTCAAAATAGGTTTCCAAGAATTAATTTTTTGACCACTTATCTTTGGAAATTATTTTATGGATACTATGTAGTGCTCATATTTAGATATATATCTTTATGTTTAAGTGGCTCATATTGAAATATTCTAATGAATGCAGGGTTTCCATTTGAGACAATGAAAGTAGAAATACCATGTATCATAAAGATATAATCCATGAATACCTCCACAGTTTAGGAAGGAGTGAAAGGATGAGCTAGACCATAAAAATGACCATATTTTGAGAGAATGTTAGCAACCACCATGATGTCTAAATTTCAACCCACTTTTGGGAGCACCACAATAAAATCCATTGAGATGTCTATCCAAATCTATTTTAATATTGCTAATGATTGTAATGCTCCTAGTATCTTCACCATATCTCCCTCATGTCATAAGATTCCATGAAATCCTAGATATTTATTTTTATTCATCCCTAGAAGAAGAACAGTTAGTCCTTTCATAGGTTTTATGAATGCTAGAGTGTCATATTATAGGTGATGAATGTAAATCTTCTAATAGTCCTTGTTTTACGGCCAAATAATTTTAAAAATTCATCTTACCCTTTATACATAAATTGATCTTTTTTCCATGTATATAATTTAGGTGGTTTACGATATGTTTGAAGCCACTAGATAAGATGCCTTATATTACTATTTTCCAACCATTCCATATGTGCATCCTTCAGTCATCCTAAAATTGGTAAGGATAAGGAAATGAGTAATCTACCCTTCTCAAATTGTTTGGAGAAAGAAGTAGCCACAAAATTTGATTCACAGTTCTTACATATGATCTCGTAATCATATATTAGAATATGCGTGAGCCACATACATTTTAATGGAGAATAAATCATTGTTTGAGAAAGTACTTCAATATATGATGGTTAGTATTGACCTAAAAATTCCTCCCTAAGTGATATTGGAATCAAGTCTTTGTTTCATGAAGTATAGTCATCATTTCCTTCCCATATGTGGATTTTCTTAAATTACAGTCATGCACATACTTACCAGTCAGTTCTGAGAGGTGTCTCTCTTACATGACAACTACAGTGTGACCTATACATAAGGCATCATATTCTGAAACAAAATTCATAGTAAAATGAAGTAGTACTATTATTTGAGTAGGACACATGGAATCCTTTAAAGCAAGAAAGGATTATTTAATTACCATTCCTGGAAAAAAGGAATTCTTTTTAAGGAGTGAGACTAGAGGGTTGTAACTTTGTCATAATTTTTCAAAATTTCTTGTAGTAGCCTATAATTCCTAAGAGTCCTTACAATTTCTATAGTGATTTAGGATAGGGAAAATATTGCATGGCCACCACATTCTTGAGATCAACTCATAATCCATCCTAAATTATAATGTGACCTAAATATTCAACCTCAAGATCCCAAAATCATGTTTGGAGCACTTAAAGAATAATTGGTTGTCTGTTAAGAGTTGAAAGACTTATTAACATGATCTATTTATGATTATCATGCTTGAATATATATCAAGATTTCATAAAAAGACACCAACAAATAATTGTGTAGAAATAATTTGAAAATCTTGTGCATGAGGCTTTCGATAGTCGACGAAATATTAGAAAGAACAAAATGCATCACTAGAAGATCATAATCACCACTATTCTTTTTGAAGGTGATGATAATTTGGAAAGTTCTTAATCTTAAGTCCCAATTAAAATCTCTCTTGTTTAACGTGATAACATTTGATCCATATGTAGTCTCAATTATCCACTAAAGAGTAATAAGAATGGAAGTTTTTAACTAAGAACTTTAATATAATCAATTTAAAAAAAATATAAATATACTTCTATAACCTATAATAACCATAATCTAAACCTAACTATCTTGAATACGAGCGTACAAAGAGAGGCCGATAGGGTTATTAAATTGGAATTGTTGATTTTTTCTAGAAGAGTTAATTGGTTTGTAGAAAACCTTGTTTTCTTGGACTGAATCATTGTGCAATTACTTTTTTTAGATGTTTTGTTTATATATATATTACAAGGAACACATTGAATGTTTTATTTCATTTCTGCTATCCTTACTAATATCCTTTCTGTGCTTTCTCTTGATCAATTTGATGAAATATTCCATGATCCTTTGGTCAAAGTCCTCACCTGCATATTAGTGTACATCCTGGTAAGTTCAAGGCTCGAACCAAAAAAGCCAATGATAACCACTATGCACATATTCAAATTCGTAATGTAAAACTGCCAGACAAAGTTCAGATAGATTACCTCCAAGATGGGTATCACCATTTGTAGCCAAAACCTCAAAAAATCCGTTCTCAATAGTCAGAACGCTGACATCAAATGTGCCACCGCCAAGATCAAAAACAACAATATTTTTCTCTCCACCCTTCTTGTCTAAGCCATAAACTATTGTTGCAGTTGTGGGTTCATTGATAATGCGAGCTACATTCAAGCCAGCAATAACACCAGCATCCTTCGTTGCTTGGTGCTGTGCATTAGTAAAATAAGTTGCGCAAGCCCACAAGTTAACAGTGACAATGCAGTCAACAACTGGTTACCCACAACCTCATTAAAAAGAGAGTTGAAAAGAAAGCATACCAAGGACAGTCACCACGACATCCTTTATAGTCTTGCCAAGGAATGCTTCTGCAGTCTCCTTCATCTTAGTCAAAATCATAGCACTGATTTCCTCAGGGCTAAATACCTTTGTCTCTCCATCTCATGCCTGAAATTGAATATAAGGTTTCTCTTCTTTGTTCACAATTTTGTATGGTACCAGTTTCATATCCTTCTGAACTTTTTTGTCTTCAAACCTATATAAAACAAATGTTTTCATTTAATTGTGCTCATCAAATAAAAGTTTTAAATCATTTTCGTGAAGTTTGGATAGGGTAGAAACCAAATCCTGATCTGACCCCAACAAAAATGTTGCTCAACCCCTGACTTAACATGCCAATTTCATGACTGGCACCCTTGTGGGTTCAATATCAAGACAAAAATTAGACTTGCAATAAATATAATTGTCTAATAAATGGGCAAATCAGAGATCAGAGTACTTACTTTCTCCCAATGAATCTCTTGACATCAAAGATGGTTCGTTTGGCATCAGTCAAAACAAAGAAGCAGAATTTAAACCAAAATGAAGGGAAAGAAAATAGGATCTGTGACTCAGCAATTGCAACGAGCGCCTCCCTGAGCCAGTTTCGATTTAAAGGCGGCATAAGCAAGCTGGCATACTGTTGGAGATCCCTCGTATCCTTGTGCATACTCTTGGCAGACTTCTTCCTGGCCAGTGCAAATACGACAGCATCCATACCATACTCATTCATATAAACCTCAATATTGACCTCATCCTTACAAGGCACTATAGAATTATACATCCTCGAGATCAGAGCAGCAACAACTGGAAGAAGAGTTTGTGCAGCAGTCCATCCGTTCACCTTGGGGCGTATAGACAGTCGAGGGTATTCTCCATATTCATTATCTCTGCTATTCCACTTCAATAGGAATATTTTTTGAAATCTCTGTTTTAAGCTTAATTGAATGCAGAGAATGAAATGGTCATAACTGGATCTGCGTATTACATACCATGACTTGAATGTCTATAAATGTATTGATCATATTGTAGATTGCTCATCCACCTTAAACCCAAGGTTTATATTAATTCAATCACCCTAATACTAATATATTTGGAAAGACCGAGTATTGAATTATTTTTTTGATTTTCTTAGAGAAGTTTTTATTTGGTATATGATGGTGTTCTCACTTGAGGTTGAATTTATTATTGAGTAATATGAATGTGTTTACTTCACAGTATATACTTTGGTGGCTCAAGTAGTTGTATTCTTGGCTATTGGATACACTATTGGTGAATTCCTGGTATATCCCACAGCTATTGGATACATTATTGGTGAATTCCCATTAATATTTGTTATATATACTAATATTACAGTGATAGTGAATACATTTCATCATTACCAAAGAAGATTATTAGAAAGTAAAGTCATTTCTCTTCAGCAAAGCAAGCTCCTCCATCCATACCTCAACCCATTCAACCTAAAAAGGGCTTTGGTACTCTGTTAATTCAACTACCTAAATTCGTATTTCAACAATTTTTTCTTTGGTCAACACACCTGGTTCCATTAATCATATAAATTATTAAGTCGGTTGTTTCTTCTAAGCCAACACTCCATTGCCTCATAGCAATATATCAAGGGCATTGGTCTTTATTTCTCAAAACTCTGTTCTGCTGATGCCAAATGATGCCAAATCCCACATATAGCAGACAAGTGTTGAGTAATTTCATGTGCATTTAATGATAAAACTCATGAATCTTATAAGTTATTTCTGATATACATTGTTCGAGGCTCCAAGTCGTGATTTTTAAATTGCTAATTTAGTTTGCTTATAGACTGTTTGGAGAAATGCCAATATGAATTGGCTTATATAAACATCATTCACTGGTATTCGTTGCATTATGATCACAGACCTATGACTACTTACCAAAGAGCATGTTTAATGGCCTTGAGTCATAATATATCATTATAGGGTATTTATTCAAGGTCCATGGCGCCAAATCCTGATATTAAGGTTCAATTCTAGGCTACATACAAAGAAGAAGTGGGTAGCTTATAAATTTTCAAATGGCTCAAGAATTGAATGCCAGGGCATTTTGTTTATTATCTTACTAGAAAACAATTTGCTGTTTGTTGTGCATAGATCCTGAAATAATTGCCTCAGATGTTTTAACGATCATGAAAATTGAAATCCTGTATGCTAGGGAAATTTGTTTTTTATCTTACTAGTAAACAATTTTCTATTTGTCGTACATAGATCCTGAAATAATTGGCTCAAATGTATTAACAAACATTAAAAAAAAGGAAATTTAATTTTGAAACCCCAAATGCATTCATTCTCATTAAAAAACCTTTTGTACAAGCACAAAGGGCCACTACTAACCTAAAGGAATAGCCGAATCTAATTAATCAAAACAATTGAAAAGATAGGATTGATTTTGAAACTTCAAACGCCATCAAAATTTCACTCAATGAAAATCTTTGTACAAGCACAATGGGCCACCATCCTTTCCCTCCCAAGATGAGGAGGCTAATTAATAAAATTTAAAAAATCTGCGTCCAATTTAAATATATGGTTTCCCTCCATGTTGCCCAAACTAGACATAACAGAGTCCTTTTGGTATTCCCCAACTCTTTTTTCAAAGAAATTTATTTTCCCTCTGCACATTCATTGAAAAGAAACCCAATTAAAATTACAAATTTCTAAGTAAATACAAACACATAGGAAATGTAATCAACAAAAAAAAACCAAATACTTACTGAAGAGAGATCAACTCCATCCATTCAAATGGATTATGTGCATTATACACTTTGCTATACCCCAATGCAACCTGAATTGCCAACAGAGAGATTGCCTAATTAAATTGGTAAAACATTACATCATGTGCATGTACGATACAAAGCCCTACTTATTCCTGACAATAACAAATGCATACCAGAAGCCTGTAAGCAACAAAGTCAATGTACTAACTCATGAGTACAACATTCATCCCAACAAGATCACATGGGAGAGCATCACAAACAAACTCCCATTCAATCTCAACAACATCATAAACTATCTCTTTAACTCTCTTTTCACTGAGAGAGGACGCTCTCACCAGCGCAGAAATGAGAAAATGCAGTCCGCTTCACGGCTTTGAGAAGCGGTACTCTGTAAGGCGCATAATCCATCAGAGGTGATTTCAGTGCTTTCATGCCCAGATCCACGACAGGCTCGCAGGAAACAAGAAGGAGATTGAAAAGCGAAGTCATAAGTTTCCTCGTCTTTAAGCCCAAGAACAATCCCTATCTTCAAAGTTGTGAACGGCAGCAGGAGTGTTAATGGCTCCATTGACGGAATCTGCATGAATTTGAGGAGTCGTGGTTGCGGCCACCGAAGAATATTGCAGGGTTTTCGAAGAGGAATTCACGTTACGGGAACTGGTGTAACAGAATTCATCAGACCTCGCTGAGGACCAAACTCTGCAGGTTCTTCGGCTCACGAATGGAAGCACCCTGGATTCCATAAAACCCCTGCAAATCTTGAATTCCAGATAAAGATTGCATAATAAATACCTTGAAAGGCTGAACTGATTCAAGCACAGGCAAAGCAATTGCTTTATTTGTTGCTCATTTGGGACAAGAAATTATCTGCCCACGCGCAGTTCCAGCCACCTATTTTCCTCTTTTTCGGCTATGTAATCAATGAAACGCATGGCAATTGCATTGAAGAGGCAGAGGGAGGAAAGCTTTATAATAGAAACAGCAAGGCTGATGCATACTCTGGTGCATGGCATCCAGAAAATCTTGCGTTTTGCCAAAACAAGCACTATGGCTTTCTTGACTTTCCGTGATTTTTTGATTTTCCGTTGTTTCCTTTTCTGGTTCAGATCCACAGTTGAAAGTGTCTCATCTGATCAAACGGCTCAGAGTAAAAGTGTTGACGAAAAATTGATGCATAGGAAAGGCCTATCGGCCTAAATATAAGACAAAAGATGATTTATAATATTTAATGATTCATAAACTCAATAAATCATTAAAAGAACATATATGTATATTGTTGTGAAATAAAGAATTATTTTAATAACAACGATTATATTTTCATATCCAAAATATAATAAATAAACAATTTCAAGAACAATTTCAAGTAGATTATGGAAATAAATTTCACATAATTCTGAATAACAAAATATGACATTACTAATAAAAAAAACACAAAAATAGAAATTTTCCGAAGTAGAAATCTGTCAAAATATTCAAGTATTGAAAATTATATTCAAACTACTGAAATTATTCAACATTAATTACAAAGTTTTCCAACCCCTACTTTGAAGAGAATCCTTTTATAAGATTCAAAAATTAATCTCCCAAAAGACTGTCTTTCCTATTTTTCTTCGACTAACCCTCTGAATATATGATATGTTTTGTCTTTTGATGCATGTAAAGAAGATTTTTCTGTTGATAGAATATGGATTTTTTCCTTACGAAGTAACTTCTTTCCTCACCTATCTTCTACTCCTTTAACTTATTGTTTCCATTGCTTGAATATTTTTATCATATATGGAATAAACGGAGGTTGGAATATCCCAACATAATTCACATAGATATACATTTGCATTATTTATTTACTTGTTTAAATATATATTCAAATAAAAAAATTAGAGAGAGATATGATAAAAAAATGGATTATAACTAGAGTAAAAGTAAGGTTTTTAATTACCTTGCTATCCCAAGTACTAAGGTAGTTTATATTCTCTCTGTTCTCCGCTTTGTGTTATTTCAAATTTGTAATACATAACTTGTTTGAAACTACATGTCTTAGAAATTGGAAATGTGGCATTTTAAAATAATCAATAATATCTATTACATAATCTCATAGTGCATAGTGCAAACATGATTGGGCGGTATTCCTAATTAGACTATTAAACTAATGGCAATTTTAATGGAACATATCTAATGATACTTGTAACTTATTTTTATTTTTGTCACTTAATCTGAGAATTCTTTCGGGCACATTATTTTCTTTTCCTTCCCAAAGTTTGACTTTATCAAATGATTCTAAGCCTTATTGTGTTCCTCAAGATTTAACTACAGAGAATTGAAAAAGAGTGTCCTGTAATCCTTGAATGAGAAGCAATTTGTTATGAAAGTATTCTTGTAATGCTTATCATTTTGAAATAATTAACAAGTCCTTTGTTTTAAGAAACTATATACTACTTTGTTTTTTTTTCCAATTCTTGAGTATCGATCTGTAATGAATTTAGTTGATCTTAATATTGTTCAATAATATCCTTTTTATATAAGTCATTTACCAACTCCATTTTACATAATAATATCAAGAGTTAATCATTTTGATTCTAATTTTATAACAATCCTTCATTCAAGATATTTCCTTCTGGGTTTCTCAACAATAAAATGCAATCACTACCAATGTTCCTTTTCCACTGAGGCTCTACAATTTTTAAATCCTTTTCTAAAGAATCAATTTGATCTTTTTGTTTATTTAGTTATTCTCTGATATTGCTAATAAATCATTTATTAATAATAGTTAAGGATCCCAATGCATTACTCTTTCTCTGGGAATGTATTCGTTATTTAATTCAGCTGCATTCCGCACTGTAACTAATTTTAAAGGACTTTCTTTAAATTTTCCTGCTTTTCTCTTCCTAAATCATCCTTTAATAATGGATTTATATGAGTTGTTGAAGAAATAAACAATGTAACCATAGTTTCCTTTACATGCTCTAAATTTTCTAGATGCATTATTGTAGATGAGAATTTACCAATAAGGGTAGTAATTGGAGTAGTATAATTTTTAGTAGGAATACCTTCTTTAGTAATTTGACTTTTTCTAGGTGTCTGTAATCTTGTGAATATTTGTTTATTATAAATTTGAAAATTTTCAATTTTATATTGTTATGAATTACTTTATTAGTGTTTATTTTAATTTATCCAAAATAAAACTGATTTAAAGATCAAATGTCTGAAATCAGATAATGGTGGATAATTCAAGTACAAAGCATTTCAACAACACTGTGACGAAAATGGAATAAATGAGCCATTCTCAACAGCCAGAACACCACAGCAGAATGGAATTGCTGAAAGAAAAAATTGAATCATACACGGATCATATTGACAATTTATCACTCCCTGAATTTCACTCTTGTCTGCCTCAAAAGTACTGTTTTATTACATCTAAAAATAAATAAATTCTATTATTTTTATAATGTTCTACAATTTACTGAATTCGTTTTCCCACTTCTTCAAAATCTAAAGATTTGTGAAAAACTTACCAAAGAGAGAATCTTCATCAGCATAAACTTTTAAAAAAATTACTATTTACGATGTGTTTTGACGATACTTTTGGATCACATCTCTTACAATTTTCATAAGATAACCAAATATCGTCAAGTTTCTTGGATTCCTTTGTTGCATGCTGAGGAGTCAATAAGGAATAAATTCCTACTATAATAGGAAAACTAGGCTATTTCTTATTTTGTCCCTTAGCCAAAGTCGAAGCAACACCTGTAACTACCATTTCATGGACATAAGCTGGTAGTAGGTTAGGAGCTGATTCATACCAATATATCCTAATATCCTCATATAGGAAAATTTCTCATGTAAAAAACAATCATTGCCTCCTCAATGAACTTACAATTTGCCTAATTATATATCAAATTACATAATATAATTATGGAATTGCTACCGATTCCATAGAAATAATTCTTGCATTTAAAACTACATAGCTTTGCACATTATATACGCAAATAAATTGAGTTGATGACCAAATCCACTTCATTAACGGAAAGTGAGTTTTAGCACAGATTACATTTATTATTTAAGAAAACAAAAAAAACCCATAATCCATAACTTGGTGGTGATTCTTGTGATTTTTTCACCTTTTTTTCTACTTTAGATAAGGAAAATATAGCACAATTGAAAATAAATATCCCGTTTAAGTAAAACTGTTTCTGGGTAAAAGAAGAACCCATTTTAGCTTGAATGGTTGAGAATTTCTTTCCCCAATATATAAAATATTATTGCTATCAACATTTAAGATCCGTTAAGTTTTCTGAAGAAGTATAATTTGTCTAATTTAGTTTTGAATGGCAAGGGATCATATCAACAAATTCTAATTAGTTCACTGATCTGTTAATTTTCTACTTCAACTATATATTTATCTAAAAATCCTTTATCTAGATGAAATTTTTGCAACATTAACTTCTACATACTAGTAATATATTTATGTCTAAAGGAACCAATATATGATGAGAATAATTAAATATTTTACAATTCTTAATATTAAAATAAGGAAAAAGTGATTCTACCATATCAAAATAAGGAAGTATTTTTTATTTTGAATCTACCTTGTATAGGTCTGATTTTTTGACATCTTCAAAGTTCTCTACATCATCTTCATGTTCATCCTTGAAATCACGTTTGTCCAAAAAGTGATAAATTTCACTTCATTCCAAGCAATTATTTACTCCAATGTTGTTCTTTTCTTAATTATCATATTCTTTAATTATTTACTCCCATGTTGTTCTTTTCTTAATTGTCATATTCTTTAATTCTTGGCTATTTTTCTTTCACTTTCCTGGACATATTGTTCAAATTCAAACTGAGAGCAAATAATTAAGCCCAGTCTTCTTGTCATAGCAAAAGAAATATGTTAAGTTCTACAAAATAAAATTCACTAACTAGAATTGAATGGCCCTATGTGATATTTTAGAATTCCTTTTCAAAAACTACAAGTAATTATGATGAAGTTTAGGAAATTCTCAGAGAAATATACAGAAACAAAATCTACATTTCAGGTTAAGCGAACGAGTATATGGAAATCTTGCATTTCAAGTTTATTTGCCTTGACAAAATTTAATATAAAGGCTATGAATTGAATGGCCCTATTAGATATTTTAGAATTCTTTTTCAGAAGGTAATTGTGATAAAGTTTGATAAAGTTTAGGAAATTCTCAGAGAAATATACGGAAACAAAATCTAAATTTCACGTTAGGCGAACGAATATAGGGAAATCTTGAATTTCAAATGTATTCCACTTAAGAAAATTTAATCCAAAGGCTTTGAATTAATGGCGATTGCCAGTAGCCTTAATTAGAGATTTAATAGCTTCATATTTTGAAAACAATGACATACATATTTTCCAATCGGGCAGCGAACCACCGGGATTTTGTGTAATTCATTCGTTGAGTAAATCATGATGTATATTATGTTTATCAGCATAAAATTTCCCATTAATTAATATCACAACTTCCTATCAACTAGGCACTGGACTCCAAAGGTTCAATTCTGAAAGGACAATGTAAATTATATTTATTACCACACATGTTTCTATCAAATGTCGCAATTTCCGCATCGGGACCCCGAGCAATTTCCTATTAATAGGGCATTCGCACCCCGAGCATTTCCATTGGCTTCAATTTGGTTATCAATAGACATTAGATGCAGTCCACGAAAAAGGAGCCAGGGAATACCAATAATTTTATTTGTTTAAAATATCTTTGAAAAAAAATTGTTTGTGTTAAATTCCTATTAAGATTTCCATGATGGTTTACATTAAACTTTATATCAACCAAATCACCAGGATATATTGGTGATTGGCTGGAAGAACAAAATATCAGTTAAAATTAAATCCGATTAGGTTCTCAACCATAAGATAAGATGAATTCCAACCATTGCTTTATGACATTATTTTATTAACAGAAGTCTTTCTCAGAGGTTTACCATGGGGCCACCAGGATTTTGTTGTGATTCATTTTAAATTTAGTTGTGTATTAAATCATCAATTAACACATTCCGAACGGTTGATCGAACTTTTATTATGTTATGGGTTATGATTAATTGTGTTATGGATTATGAATAAAAATTAGGATTTTGTTGTGATTCATTTTAAATTTAGTTGTGTATTAAATCATCAATTAACACATTCAGAACTGTTGATCCCAACTTTTATTATGTTATGGATTATGAATAAAAATTAAGGTTTAAATAGAAAATAGACCCACTGATTTATCTGACTATGTTGATTATTTGATATGTGTAACAATATCTTCTACAAACAAAATCATGTTCTGGAGTACTAAACAGATTAAATCATCTGAATTTCTTATAACAAAGTTCTAAATTTGTTTATCCAATATTTAACAGAAGCAATAAAATACGGAAAATTAGGATTTATTTCTATATCACCGAAAAATAAATAAATTGATATGATATATGAAAATAATAATTATATAAAATATTATAATTATATATATATATATATATAATAATTATTAATAATTATGTTAGGGATTATGAATAAAAATTAAGGTTTAAATATAAAATAGACCCACTGATTTATCTGACTATGTTGATTATTTGATATGTGTAACAATATCTTCTACAAATAAAATCATGTTCTGGAGTACTAAACAGATTAAATCGTCTGAATTTCTTATAAAAGGAATAATGCATACCATCCAGCTGAAGCTTAAGGCACTCAAACAGCGAATCAAAGAATGGAATCGAACAGAATTTGGGAATATTCTGGAGGCTAAGCAGAGGTTGGAAGGAGCAATGGAGAATCTACAGCAAAAAATAATATTGGAAGGCAGAGATGAAGCTACCAGTAGAGAGGAAGGATGTATAATAAGCCAGTTAGAGGAACGCCGTAAACAAGAGGAGATTTTATGGCGCCAAAAATCAAGGGTAAGATGGTTAAGAGCAGGTGAACGGAATACCAAATTTTTTCATCAAGCCATGATTCAACATAGGCAGCGGAATAGGATTTTTTCTATCAAGAATGCTGCGGGAGAACGAGAGGTGGAGCAGGTTGGTATTGAAAAGACTTTAGTGGATTATTTTAGGGGGGTGCTCACAGAAACTCAAAGGGATAGAAGGGAGGCTATCAATAATATATGTAGAGACATACCAAGAACAGTTACAGCAGACCAAAATAAGGCATTAATGCGGGCAGTCACTATGGAAGAGGTAGAAGAAGTAGTGATGAACATGCCTAAAAATAAGGCTCCGGGTCCGGATGGCTATACTATTGAATTCTTCCAGGCAAGTTGGAAATTTATAGGCAAAGACATCCTGGAAGCGGTGGAGGAATCAAGAATCAGACAGCAAGTATGGCCAGGTATTAACTCAACTTTCTTCACTTTGATCCCTAAGAGCACAACATCTGAAGAACCACAGGGTTTTAGGCCCATAGCCCTGTGTAACGTAATTTATAAGATTATATCTACAGTGATAGCGAAACGGTTGAAACCTCTCCTACCTACTTTGATTGCGCCTGAGCAGACTGGGTTTGTGGAGGGTAGGCAAATTTTGGATGGCATTGTGGTATCCCAGGAGGTGATACATTCTTTAAAACAGAGGAAGAAAAAAGGGATGCTTATGAAGCTGGATTTATCTAAAGCATATGATCGTTTGAATTGGGATTACCTAAGAGCGGTTCTTGAAGCTTTTGGGTTTGATAACCGATGGATCGCGTGGATCATCAACCTGGTCTCCACTCCGAATTTCTCAATATTGATTAATGGGATACCTTCAGCTACGTTTAATGCCACCAGGGGTATCAGACAGGGGGACCCAATCTCGCCGTTCCTGTTCATCTTGGCTATGGAAGGATTAAGCAGGAAAATTAAGCAGGAGGTCAGGGCACGAAGGATCAAAGGCATTCGATTATGGGGAGAGAACCTGATCATAACACATCAGCAGTTTGTTGATGACTTGATGTTGTTTGGAGAAGCATCGCTTAGAGAGGTAAGGGGATTCAAACATGTCTTAGAAGGTTTTATGAGCGCTTCAGGTATGGCGGTGAATAATGATAAATCTTGTACTTTTATTTTTAACTCACCAGAAGCGGTTAAGGCCCATTTAACTCGTGTGCTAGGCTTCCGACAGGGCGAATTACCCACCAGGTATTTAGGCATTCAGTTAGACATTAATTCAATGCGTATCAAGAATTGGCAAACTCTAGTTGATAAGATTCGAAAACGATTGCAAAATTGGTCGTTTAGAACGCTGAATTTAGCAAGTCGGGTTGTACTTTTAAAATCAGTTTTGCTATCCATTCCTATATACCCGTTGTCAATTATGCCTGCTCCTAAGGGCGTTTTTTGTAAATTAAGGGAAATCTTTGGTAAATTTCTCTGGGGGGGACCAAATCAGCAAAGAAAATGGACATTGGTTTCATGGCAACATGTCATCAGGAGGAAAGAGGAGGGAGGCCTTGGTATCAGGGATCTGGAGCTAGTCAATAAGGTTTTAGGGGCGAAGTTATGGTGGCGATGGGTGCAGGGGGGTATGGATATCTGGAAACGAATCTGGACTCACAAATACACTATGCCACGCTCAGTGGCAGGACGCCTCCGGGTAGAAGAAACGCCAAGAGGGTCACACATCTGGGAACTCGCAAGAACTAACAAAGCTCTGGTTCGGGACTTCGCTTTCTGGGAAATCCGTGAAGGCAATCTAGCGCGGTTCTGGACGGATGGTTGGCAACAACGGGAAAAGCTGGAGAGACATCCAATTTTATCTGACCTTCAAGTTGGGGCGCAGCAGGAAGGACTGGACTATGTTAAGGATTACTGGCGCCAGGCAGAGTTGAATGAAGTGTGGCGAGTCTGGAAGAGACCTCATGAATGGAATGCGAGAATAAATCCGGAGACTCAACAAATGTATATCAGAGAATTAGATTCGCGAAAAATTAAGATACGCCCTGGCAGTGATATCCTTCGTTGGGGTAAAGCAACGCAAGGTATGTTCACAGTTAAAGAGGCTTATTATTGGTTAACAAAGGAGGATCCACTGGCTGACCCCACGCCTTGGAAAAAGATCTGGGACGCTAAATGGTGGCCTAAAGTTACACTTTTCGCATGGTTGGTGTGTAGAGGTAGGATCTTGACGTGGGATAATCTACAGAAACGTGGCATGATTGGTCCATCCTGGTGCTCTTTGTGTAATAAGGAATTTGAGACACAGGAACACCTGTTGAATCGATGTCTGTACATTCAGAGTATGTGGGAAGAAATTCGGGTTCTCTTCGGTCACCTGAATAGGGATCCTGACAGTCTTAGGGGTACCATTTTACAATGGGGAGCGGGGCATTTTCAGAGCAAACTTGTTAGGCGACTCTGGAGTCTGTCGCTGGGTTTTGTAATTTGGGAGGTGTGGAAAGAACGGAATCGTCGAATTTTCAAGGGTCGAAGCTGCAGTGAGGCAGGCATATGGGAGGTAGTTTGCCGGGAGCTTAAAGAAACGGTCCTCTCCGAATCTTGGGGAGAGGAGGATTGGAAATTAAATGTGGAAGAGCAGCGCATAATAACCAAATTGAACATAGATTTTACGATGCTATACCCCAATACTGATAGGCGTCATCGATATAGTATGCAGAGCCCCAATTATTTTCGCTTCCCAGGCGATAATCAAATTAAATTGTCCTTCGACGGTGCATCAAAGGGCAATCCTGGGGAGGCTGGATGGGGCGGGATTTTCCGAGATAGTCGAGGGGGTTCGCGTTGGGCATATGCAGAATGGGGTGGGGAAATGTCCAATAATGAGGCGGAGCTCTGGGGGGTATATCATGGCATTCGTATTGCTGTAAGGAATGGATACCGTAACCTTGATATAGAAGGCGATTCCCTAATTGTCATTGACATGCTCAGGAAATTACAGAGGGGAAAAACATGGGACCACGTTGCCAAGAGTTGGCGGATAGCTGCCATTATACAGGATATTGAAGGTCAGATGAGGCAGCTCGATTATATCACACTCAATCATGTATTGCGGCGAGGCAACAGGGCGGCCGATTATTTAGCCAACTGGGCATGTGGTGAATCGACTCGGGTGATGGACGGTAGCTGGGGTGTGTTACAGGCGGATCCACGGTGGGCTGAGCTGTCAACCATCCTACGACAGGACAATGATGAGGCGATCGGGCGTGACAGGACTGCTTAGCTACCTTCCCATAATGATTCGGAGGCGCAACGAATGGAATAATAATGAACATTGCGGTGGGATCATGTACGATGCTGTCAAAATTCCCATTTGGCAGAACGAATTTAAGCAGACATGCGATGAAATGACCATCCCAAGGCCGAATGCAGGGCGGGTACTGAGGTGGGAGTGCGGTGGCATTAGGAGGCCAAGAAGCTTATCACATCAGGGCCTCAGTCCTGCGACGTGTAATAAACAGCAGGCTTGGGAGTTAACTAACAATAACGAGGAGAGGTGGTCGTTCGGCGGTATAATGTTGCATGGAAGGGTTCTGCTATTGCATGCCTGTAGAAGAATCGGGCTCTGTCTGTATAAATCTCAACAGCGTGTGGGAGGTTCGGCGCTTATGTTCGAGCATTGTATGGTAGAATTGGGTCCGCCTAACACAAGAATTTGGCAATTGCAGTTTACCAGTATGGCCGCAGTCAGAATTGAGGGTAGGAAAACGCGTAGTCAGGGGGTAGTTCTGGAGGAGAAAGGGAAACAGGCGGCTGAGGAAACTCTGCGATCCATTTACCTGGATATCTCTGAGGAGTCCGAAGACCAGGAAGGAGACTATTATGCAGACGAGCCACCCCGGCCGACCTCGGGAGGCAAGGTTGGCAAATGGATGAGGCATTCTGGTTCAGTGGGCGCCAGCGACGATGATGTTGAGGAGGATGACGGACGCCCGGAGGAAGATGAAGATGAGGAGGTGGATGGACGCCGTGGTCGAGGTCGAGGCCGAAGGGGTCGCGGTAGCACGCGGGGTAGAGGTAAGAACCGAGCTCGTAGAGACATGTATGAGGAAGGATTCAGCACCGGGGTTTCAGGCAGGAAGCGCGGTAAGAAGGACATGCGGCGCAAACTCCAGGAGGCCGAGGATGCTTACGTTAACGAAACCCATCACCATATTCGGAGGATTATCGACCACCTGGAAGAAGAGGCGATGCAGGACCAATCAGACCCTGAGATGGCAGACTGGGAGAATTTTCTCCCGGATCCGGGCCACACCAGAGGGAGGATGTCCCTCTACAAGCAGTCCTTGCATGTATATTGGGGTATGAAACGTTTACTTGCCAAGGCAATGGAACAAGTTGCAGTTGAAATGGTGGAGATTGCCCAAGGGATGCCTAACCTGAAAAAGGAAATGAAGAATATGCAAGTGACTCTCATGATGCAGGACAGGAAGATGGACCAGCTGATCCAGATGCTCAAAGACAGTGGGATAGTCAAGGCAGAACCTGATATCAAGACTGACGCCATGAAGCAGTAGATTATGGAGGTTATTATATGACTCTTTTTGTAATTTTCATATCTTAGATGGTTTAGTACCAGTCCAGCACAACATGATTATCTTTAGAGCTATGCATAGTATGTTTTTAGGTAGAATAGAGGGTTTCTTAATCAGGTTTGATGAACTGAACATATACTTCTTTTGGATGGGGCTTATATACTTTCGAAGGCCACCCGGTTTCCCTTCTGGGCGGGTGGCGCCATGTATATGTACATAGTTTTTCTTTCTTTGTATAGTAATAGAATCATGCCTCAGCTTACAAAAAAAAAAAGTTCTAAATTTGTTTATCCAATATTTAACATAAGCAATAAAAATACGGAAAATTAGGATTTATTTCTATATCACCGAAAAATAAATAAATTGATATGATATATGAAAATAATAATTATATAAAATATTATATTTTACATATATATAAATGATATGCATTATTTATTAAGTTATAATAAAAAATGGGTGTTGATGTAGTATGGCCTCAACATAAAATTTTCTTAGGAATGTTTATTTCTTTCCTTTTAATTTAATCGTATGTAATTGCAGATCAAGCATTCTGAACAAAATTGATTCCATGAGGTTTACCGTTGACATCTTAAATAATTGGAGTAGGAAATATATTTTTAATCATCAGTTTATTGAAAGCCCTAAAATTAGGATACATGCATGAACTTCTTTCTTTCCGTAACTCCATAAGGACTCGTGACTAATGAGGATTTGTACTAGGATGTATGACCCCTGTATCTTATAATTCTTTAACGATTTATTTATTTTCATTCTTTTGTGAAATATGGTGTTAATAAGGATGTGCATTTGTTGGTTGACTTACTGAATCAAGGGAATGTCATGATCATGTTCTCAACAAGAGGGGGTAAATTTTTAGTTTCTTAAATATTTAATGATGTTTATCAATGACCAACTACAAATATGGGTGGAATTGTTGTGTTAAATTTTGATAATTTGTATAGCATTAAATTGGGAAATAATTCTAAGGTGTACATTATTTGATACCATATCTATACAATGAGACCTAACAATTATCAAGGGCCTTTATGAATTCATCAAAGGGCATGTACATGACCCTCTTTAGTGAAACTCATATATAGATCCTTGTAATCCACGAGGACTAGTCCTAAAGAAGATAGTCATTTATCCTCTAACACTATATTGTAATCACCCATGTAAATGGAAAATATATGAGTTTTGAGTTGATAGTGACCCATTTTGAGTTAAATATTTTCATGCCTACCATCACATTTCATCATACCTCCATTTTCGATCATGACTTGGAAGTTGTGCATTAAATGTAAAAATAATTGGGTTTCTTCTACCATTGACATATGAATACAATTGTGAGTATTATCATTATCAACCTAGACTATGACATCTTTATAGTTCATGTAGCTTGCAAATTTGAAGGTTTTTGGATTCAAAATGTGTGATAATGCATGTAAAAAGATTAAGCCCCATTCTCTTTTTAGGTAATTGAGGTTCACTAACTTCTTTATTAAGAGAATCTGTGCTTTTAATTAGTAACTCTAGTGTTTGTTTATTAGTTATGCCTTTTTTCGGGTCTAAAGTTGGCATATCAACTTGGAACAACTTTTGTTGTTTATACATGTGACCTATTTTTCATCATAGTTATAACATATTCCATGTCTTTGGTGATTTATCATTTCCACTAGAGACAATGTTTATGCTTTAAAGGCATGAGTAGGGGTTTTTCTTTGAAAATTAGCCTAAGAAGGATGAGTGGGAAAAGAAAAGGAGGGTTTTTTGTCTATACACTTATTACGATATTGTTTTCTAATACCCTTTGAGACGATTCCAACCATGTAACATGATGCTACATTCTAACTTGTGCGTGAATCTCCCCTTTAAGGCCACTAAGAAAAAATTATTTTATAAAAAAGAGTCTATTAAGTTTAGTATATGGATGATTAATTTATTAGAGGATTCTATAAATTCTATGGCTAACATTATTGAGCATAACTTGGTAAGTTCCCCTAAATAGTGAGTATATCTCTCGAAACATGCATAAAAAAATTTGACAAACCGACTCTAGGTGATGCAATGTTTATAGGATTTTTTTGTATGACTCCAACCATTTTCTTCATTCCATATTAATATATAATACTCCCACCCTAAATTTCATCATGTCATCGATAATTACATGGGAAACTAAAATAATGTTCTATTTAGGTGACCCATTATAATGGGTCGAAACCATCATGTAATGTACATAAGGAGGATAATATGGGTGACCCAATGGTATAATATATGTAATATTACCATAATAATGGAATAGACCCACCATGTAATTAAATCATAAAATATAATAATAAAGGGTAATTAGCATATATACATGTAAGTATCATTATATTTCATTTGTGTTGGATTGTATTATATTGTAACAAGGTTGACTTGTGAAATGATTCCTTCCATAAGGAGTATTTGATGATATTACCCTACCTCAAGTGTTCTTGTATTTATATTATTCTTGTGGCAAATTTTCATATATCGTTTTGGGGTTTATTTGGAAGATTTATAGAGATTTTTCTCTTATATATTTGAAATATAACTACAAAACCTCTCTTGAAACATGCATGAATAACATTAAAAAACTGATTGTAGGCAATGCAAGCTTTCTAGGATTTTTTTATTTCATTCCATCCATTACCATCATTTTAGATCAAGGCACAATATCCCCACCCTAAGTTTCATTATTTCATAAAAAGACATGGGTGGTGATGTAACATTCCATCTAGATGATCCATACTAGTGGGTCAAAATCATCAATGTTGTTGACATCTGTCTTAGAAAAGTATTTTCATGTGTTATTATTCATTACTTTATGGTCTTGATGACCGAAAGAGGGATGTTATTGGCTAAAATGTCTTGAATTAGAATCTTCTTCTTGGCATGGCTCGATGTGCTATGAATTCCTAAGGCCTTCCTCTAGTATGCCTTTATGTACTATAGAAAACAACTTCTCAACCGACTTCGACAATTTATCATACAAACTCTTATCCAACATATCATCAATATTTTGATCAAAATTGGTTATGTTCTTCTGCATTTTTTGAATTTGGCCATTCCGATGTGCATATTGACTATGTAGGTTGTATATCATACTAATACTAGAGCTAATGGTAATATTACCTAGGGTATTTATATGGAATGTTTTAAATGCTTCACTATTGATGACCTTAGTAAAAAGGTTAGCAAGTCCTAAAAAAGGAGAGTACCAAGTGCTACAACTCTTTGGTATATGTGTTGGGTCTAATGGGTAACTAACTCAATGTCTCATGACAGTAACTAAGGAGGCATAATGACACTCATATTCATACTACACAATTACCCAATTTTTAGATAGAGATTTCCTTGAGTGTTATCCTCAGTGTACCATACAAATGAGGAAATTAATTAGGTTATCTAAAACTAGGTTTAGCTATACCTAGTGGACTTCATATATCCTTCATGGTGCATGGAAGTGATATTGTATCTGCATGTATTGTTTGATGTGGTACCACTCAAAGGGTACCAATATGTCTTACAAGGGTTTCCAAAATTGTAATTTCACTTGTATTTCCTACATATATTACTCGCTAATTATAATTTTACCCAATGAATGATATGCCGCTATGTTATTGAAGTTAATTGAACATGCTTTTAGAAGAATTATGAAATTTGAGAAAATTATTAACCTAAGAAAAAACAATGAAAAATAACTTACTTTTTCACCGTATGGTTGGAGGCCAAAAATGAAAAATGATTATAACTCTACTAGATTTCTCAAATTGACTATTATGACCCGAATTGTAAAATGGCATAACTTCTTTAAATCTACTAACACTAGATTGAATAAAATTTGTGCTCTTTTTCAAAAGAGATCCAATCTACAAAATTTACAATTGTTTTGGAAAAAAAGTCCTAAAGAATTTCTAATTGTATCTCAATGGTAACTTGAGTTCTTTGACATTGTTTTCGATTTCATTTAACCTATGTATTTTTATGAAAGAATTCAAATCTAAGGAAAGATTAGTCAAATTATTCATATAAAGTTTCAAAAATCAATCTAAATGTTTTTGTCTTCCTTTTTCGTAAAAACTACAACTAGAAAAAATTTCTCCCATTTATGGCTTAAGGAGTAGCTCTAAAACCACTTATAATATACTTGACCAAAAAAATTTATATCATCACATAAAATGTGTTGCTAAGACAAATGATCAAAAGAGAAAAATAAATAAAACTTCACAATAATGTGATGAAAATAAAAAATAAAAACTTATTTTCTTTTCCAACTTACAAAAGAAAAACTCCAAATATATAGATCAATTATAAAATTACATAACCTTCTACTCAATATATAACTATCAATTAAAAATATTAACTATTTATAGAACCATTATAATTAAAAGTCTATAATCAATTTGAATTTTAAATTAATAAAAATAACCCACTTCCCATTTAGTATTTATTAACTATCTATTTAATACGCTTTATTAAAACAATTGGCATTATACATGACTAATATGATATCTGTATGAGAGAATTAGAATAACAAATTAATATAAGAGACTTAGATAACAACTTAATATACCATTAAAATAGGAATGGTAGTGCACCTAAGAAATAGAAAATAAACCAAATTTAAAATATTATAACAATACCATAACTAAGAGATGAAAAAAGGAAAATATCACGGTAAAAAATAATATGTAATGTTTATGATATTAAAAATGGAAAATGCAAAAACACATCACACTTCAATATCAAAATATTTGTAATTCTAATTACCTTGGTGACTTGCTAATTCATGAGAACCAATTTTTTTTATTAAATGCTTTTGATTTAAAATATAGAAATAAATTAGTTAATTCTTATCTATCTTTAAAATTAAATAAATCAAGGTTGGCTAAAATATCCATGTCTATCCATACGTTAAATTTAGGTTTCAAAATATATTTAACATCAGTTTTCTTTCTATTTAACGAGTAAAAACCAAAATTATATATAAAATTTTCTCTTCAATATGATTGATACAAAATGTGTAAATAAATCCATTATTTTTATTAATTTCTTAAGTTATTAAGATCTAATAAATGAAATCTAGTCTGAATCATTAAAATTTATGATTATTTTTCTAAATTTATTTAACATATTCTTTTAATTTTTTAAATAAATATATGTTAGATTTATATGTGAAATACAAAAAAAATATAGAATATTTTTATTATTAAAAAAAAATTAATAGAGATTACTTCACTAATGTAATCATATAAAATAAATAGTTATAAATGCTAATAGAAATCAATTTATAATAAACATTAAAACACTTACTTAAATCACACATTTCAAATTGCTAAAAAATAAAAATAAAAATAATGGTTAACTAAATTATAGATTTCTTTGTTATTATACTATATAAGTTAAATATATATACATTTAAAAAAATACGTAACAAGATTCTTGACCATATAGATTCACGTACACCTTATCATAGAGATTAATTTGTAAATAGTCTTTGTTAAACTATAACTCATTTCACATGACACTTGTTCATATGATTTTTTAAATTGATAAATTTAATTAAAAGAGAAAAAAACATTTCTATTTTGAAATAAATCCTAGTCTTTCATTTGTATATATTCTTAAGAGTATTCTAAAATATCCTTTGAAATTTGAATTCTTACCATCCACCTAAATCTTTAAATTAAAATTATGGAAATCTTATTCCATAATAAACATGTCTATGGACATAATTAAGCCCTATAGTTTAAAACTAAATTTTTTTAATACTTAATATAATTAGTATAATTTTGTTATATGATACATTGCAATAACAATGCATATTTGTTTAAGAATTACATTACATAGTATGGTGTAAATGTTCTCTTGTTTGTTAAAACAAACAACAAATTATTTACCAACATAAATATCAGATCTATGTAAACACGGAAAATCTTTTTGCGTTCTCATCCTACACCCAATGCCCAACAAATATTACATATATATAATCTCAAATAATCCGGAAAAATATTATTGAGGCAATACCATTTTCTATAAAAACCCTGGATTCAAAACTAGAAACCCAAAACCACTATCTCTAAACTTTTTTTCGAAAAACTTCAAAAAGTCGTAATATTACATTATACTTTTATATTATTTATTTATTTGGTCTTGTTAAAATGATTTGAAATTGTGTTTTCCTATATTTAAACTAATTTAATTAATTAGTTTATTATCAATGCCATATATGTATCTCTATTTATATTTATTTTACAGAGAGAAACCTGTATTAAAGTTAATTTTCCCTTTTTCAAATATATGTATCTTTTAAAGCTAATGCTAAACATTGCTTTCTTTAAAAGAGTTCCTTCTCAAATCATGATCAAAGTTAGAGGGTTTTGAGAGTTTCCATATACGATGAAATATCATTGTTGTTATCTGTAAATGCAAGTAGTCATTTTTCTTTCGCAGCACATTGGGGAGTCAAAATCTTCTCATCCTCATTGCATTCAATTTATCTGGTTTCCGTTTAGAGCATGTACAGTTCATAATAATTTGAAAGCCTTTTAACATAATTTGTGCTCAGTTTCACAATAATGGGCGTTTCGTTGCCCGATAAGTTACGTTACACGCAACGAAAAGATAATGAAAACGAAAGGCTTAACAACTTGCAGAAAAATTCCAAGAGAGTTCTCCAACCCTATGAAATTTACCTTTGTCATTTTTATCAGGAAGGAAATGGGGCTCTGTACATAGATGTACAGAGCCAACTTTGTATTCAGTGCCACGAAGAAATTTGCCTTTGTCATCTTTATCATGAAGGAAATGGGGCTCTGTGATGTACAGAGCCAACTTTGTATTTAGTGCCACAAAGAAAGATACCATGTCATTGATCGAATTTTTCTAGTGTATCTAATTATACGAATCTGGATGATAAATGTATACAGTAGCTTTCAGATTTATTCGTTTGCCGTGTCATGATTTTGTTAGGACAATTAGCGTCCGAGAGACCGGCAGCGATTAATATAGCCGTGTTAGGAAACAATTGGGAGGATTGGAGCACTTTGCTCACCTACTCTGCTCGTTCCCAGATAGATTATACTGAAATGGCTTATGGGATCCCACTCCAATAACATCAAGCACGTCAGCCTCGATGCAAGAGGGGCAGAAAGCTTTTATGCCCATGAATTTTGCAGCCGTCCAGCAGCAATATAACTGATAAGAAGTTTCTGGAAAAAAAATGTTATCTTTTGTTTGGAAGAGGGTAAAACTATTTTCAGTCAGATTTTTTTATTTTTTTTTTAATGCATAATAGATTCAATATGCCAAAAACATATAAGTTACGCTTTGGGAGACATGAATCCTGGATCTGCAGATAAAACTCTCGATTTTGGCCAGACGAAACTGCTGGAACCCGGACGATCAAGGAGCACCATGGACTAACAGATCGAGATGAAGTTGGTAAATATCATCAACAACACCAAGAAGCGCAGTCCCATGATCGCTGCACCAACCGCCAATACGGGCGTGATGAGATCCTGTGGATTGTCCGCAGGGACGACATCCGAACTAGAAATGCGCCGGATCGCGGCGTCGCTTATGAGCAGCGTGAAGGCCACGTCTGTTACCACCATGGCGGTTCCGCGGAGCACCTGCGGCCTGATTAGCAACATTAATGTTTATGCAGCTGAAAATACCTACGTCTGCCAAAAATGTTCATCGGCCTTGACCGGCGGCGCAGCCGCGGCTGTAGGTTGGTCGGGTCGTGAGGCTGGAGGGTTGAAAGTGAAGAAGAAGCGTGTGAGACCATCTCGACGTGTGCCGACTGTGGTGGTGAAAGACAGACAACTCCAATTTCCGGGCAATGGTGCAGCACTTCGCTGGACTCCCCATCAGCACCTCTAGCCCCCTCCGCCTCCTCCTCTTTCCCATAGTTTAGTATTTTCCACTTCTCCATAATTCAGCAAAACCCTCCCTTCCCAGCACGCAACTTTTAAAATTTCCACACCACTTGAAACACTACTATGTTGACAGCCATTATACTCATCTTTCGCCTCTCTTAGCCTCCTTTCTTGCTACCTGCCAGTCACTGCTCGAGCAACCCTTCATGAAAGCAACCGCCAGTAGGGCAGGTTCTGATTCTAGACACTGCTGATCCCGAAGAGGTTGGTGCTATAAACGAGGGAATACTAATGCGTGCATCAAAGCAATATGTATATGCTATCCGATGATCCGTCTGTTTTCCTCATCTTCAGCTTACTACGTGTTTTAACCATTTCAAATTTTTTGTTTTAGTGCTACTACTTTGGCATTCACTCCATAATGTTGTAACAGATTAGATTTTTTACTTCATTGTGCGTTTTCTTTTCAAAATGTCGATCATTAAGCAACCCAGCAAAGAAAAAACTTATGAGCTATCTAAATATTGCAGATATCATCACCGAACTTCATGTAAGCCATAGTTACACCTATCTATAACTATCTGATCCTTCTATTTGACTAGCCATTCGGTTTGTGTCAAATGTGGCTTTGTTATATCACACTTTCTTGGTAATTTTATTTTGGTAATAAATAAGATGTCACAATTTTGATATAATTAATGATGGTTTTGAAGTTAACAGTTTATGTATCTGAGATATTGGGTAACTCAAAAAACTTCATGATAATATCTTATATGATAAAGTCTATTTAATAGTTTGGATTGCACATGGAATAGGCCTTAAGAGTTAGGATGTTGGTCTATAAAGGAAAAAAGGACAGTGGAGTAGTGCATGGTGTGGCATGATGTAGCGCTGTGTTGATCTAGATAGTAAAAACAACAATGAACTTATTATTCAATATTTTTGTTAAGAGAAAAGTATGAATATGTATTGTAACCATTGTCTATTCGGGAAGAATTTACTAAACTTGCATTGAGAGTATAGCGTTTTTCTTCTAAAGAAATTGTTTGTTTGTTTGTTTGTTTTATTTTTTTTGGGCATAAAATTGAGTTGTTTAATGGCTTGCTTCTTTCTTATTTGTTTGCAATTATTTTTAAGTTTTTATTGATTTCTCTCTCATGGATTACTATATCTAGCATATTGCAATTTCTCTCTCATGGATTACTATATGGAGCATATTCCTCACTTCTACTTCATTTCATTCCTCACTTCTACTTCATTTCATTTGGAATATAGTATCCCAAATTCAAATTATTATGGACAAGATATTTTGATCTAATATTTCTTTGAGTGCTATCTATGTTGAATAAAAATTGTTGAAAGAAAATGAGAAGTATGACAAAACTTGAAATGGAGAGTGATCTTGAAGCATGTGGCTTTTGCCTTGAACATGCATGGAGAAGCATGAAATTGTGGGTAGATGGACCGATCTACCACTTGGGTATCAAGATCTATTGAGTTAACATAGAGATTTCATATATCTGCTAGATTTAAAGCTTGCATGTCTTATGTTTGTTGGACATTGTGTTTGATTTGTGGGAGATCATGTGTGATATGATAATTTCAAAGGACTAGATATGTAATGGATCTATCCATATCGACAATATTAGCACATCATTATTATTTATAGCACCAAATCTAGTGATGGTCTATTGTTGTGAGCCATGAAGAGCACATTACACTAGATCTATGTGTCATGATGGGAAGCCCAATAAGGTCTTTGAGATCCATAAAATATAGTGATATGATTGCTACTTGGTTAATAAGTGCTCGGTCTATGTAGTTGTATTTGAAGTAGGAGGAATGTTGACAATGAAATAGGTTAATGTTTTATAGAATCACATACTCGAGCATACAATTGTAACTATTTTTATGGAGTTTTATATTATTCCATATGTAAATTGCCATCTGGTCGTCAGACTTATTTAGGCATACAAATCCTTATTTTGATGGTTCAGGCATTTAAAAGTCTAGATGAATACTTAGCTGATAGGAGATTGTTGTGTTCTGAAATACTTTGTTAATAAACATTGTGGTGGAGAGGGCAGGGGGAGTAGGTGGGTATCCTATGTCAATTTTAATGTGGGGAATGTTGGGTTAATAATGGTTTGTTCATAAAACTAAATAGTTAGGATAACCTTAATACAATCAATAATGGGTTTATAGTTCACTAATTAAGAGCCCATGTTATTTTATCATAGTATTTTATATGATTAAAACATATTTAATGGTTTGTGATATCATGTTGTAAGTTTCTTTATGGAATATGCACATAATATGACTTAGAGTTGGCATGTTATTATGTAGAGGCGTAGGTTGCTAGTCTAGTTTGGAGTGAAAGATGTAGCATGATGTAGCATTAAGTTTATCGAAAGAGCCAAGAATGAATGAGATTCTTTCTCATTACCCGTCTTAAGAGCATGACTTTGAAAGTTTATTGTAACCATTATTCATTACTAAATAATACATTGAACCTGCTTTGGGGTGTGACATTTTCCCTTGGAAGGATATTCCTTAACAAATTGTGTTGTTTAATAGTTTTTTGTTACTTTCATTTGTTTACTACTATTCTAATCCAAGTTTTTGCACATTCTTTCGTCATAGGTATGGGGGAAGCGTATTCCCACAGGGGCTTCACTAAGGAAGAATTACTATACCACGTGCATTCATATTGGGTGAAATATCTTGAGGGAAAAATGACATAATATATTGAGCATATAATAGGGGGTAAAGGGTTTTTATATTGACATTTATATAAATGGAGCTCAAAGTTAATGAAAAATCATAAAGGGGTATTAAAAATGTTAATGAAAAATTGGACACACACAATATCCAGTGAAAGTAGGGTTAAATTGAAAAAACTCTATCATAACTAGGCACAGCAGGACAAAGCGAAGTTTAGAAGTAAAAGAACAACATCAAACCAGTAAAGGACCGTGGTCAGAGGGCTTCTTTAGGTTGGTTTGATAAGTTCAAGATGAGAGGTATGATAAGGTGTGCAGCAAAGTCAACCAAGTTCAGGATTATGCTAAGCGACCGTCATCAGAGTTTAGTCAAAGGTATGTCTAGGTATGCAACAAAGTCGACCACGATCGAGATTATTCTCTGCGACCAACGCCAAAGGTTCATGACTGTATGCATCAACCACTTTTTCCATTGGCGGGAGGTAATACCGCCTCCGGAGAGGGTTTATAGCATCGCATCGCTTTTAAATCATAAGTGGTTTTATATTATTGGCAACGATGCCACTGGGAGCAGGACACATGGAGACGAGCCCGCCCAAATTACCACTTTCCCTGTTGCTTATAGGCCGAGCACCTCGGACGCGCGATATGCAGCTCAGCCATCCAATGGAGTGAGGAAAATCAATGATCGGGATCAATCGTGCGATTTAGTGGGGATTTTCCATTGGCTGAAGGTAATACCGCGTCCAGAGAGGATTCATAGTATTGCATCGCTTTTAATTCTTAAGTGGTTTTTTGTTTTTGGCAGCGATGCCACTGAGAGCGTGACACGTGGAGACGGGCTCACTCGAAAGACCACTTTCCCCGCTGCTTATAGGCCGAGCACCTCGGAAGCGCGATATGTTGCTCAGTCGTCCGATGAAGTGTGGAATTTCAACGATCGGGATCGATCGTGCAATTTAGGAAAAACCCGCAAGCTATTTGTCGGCCTTCTTGGTGGGGTGTTCTATCCATTGACTGTTGGATCCTTTTCTGTTTAAGCAATGGTGGCAATGGGTCGAGAAGCTTCGAGGCATTGCCATTTAAGAGGCAAACTTCTTTCCTAGGTGATTTAGTTCTGAGCCGTTAATTTGGGCCTGTTGGTTCTTCACTGTAGTTTTTGGTATATTCTGGATTTTTCCGGTTCAGCTTTGATGTATTGAGAGGTAAGGTTTTTGTGACAAGTCTCATGCCTCGGCCTGTTCTCGGTTCCTTGGAGGGGTTGTTCTCCTTCGCCATCTTTCGGGGTGGCTTTTTGTAAATGCTGTATTTTATTAATAGTTATGAAGGACCCACTCTTGCTTAAGAAAAAGGAAAGTAGGGTTAAATTGGGAAGGTATATTGGGTTTGTATTGGTATGGGGTTAGGTAATGTGATTTTTAGAGGAATTTTCCAATATGTAGTCAAATTAAGGGTATTGTTTAGCATGCCATGAACACACATGCTATGTCAAAGGTTCATTGAGTGAAGCCCATATGCGTATTCCCCACCTCTACTTTCATTCATGTTTAATATTTAGCAAAAGGAAGTAGTCCCTTTTATTGGTGAGGTTTTGGGGGTAAAACTAGAAAGGAACTTGTGCCCAAAGGCCATTTGATCTTTTCTTTATAGATAAACTAGTTCGTGCCAATTGGAATTTGTTATATGTAGTGTTACATTTATAATTATTGGCAATTTATCATGGATAGTAAAAAATTCAAGTTATTGGCAATACGATGGAAAATATAAGAGATTATCAAAAAACATTAAAAACTAGAAAAATAATAATTTTTTATCTCAATTTTTTAACTTCTAAAACAACATCAACATGAGAAAAACACATTGCTACATATATATATGAAAATAAAATCAATATTTAATATGCATAATATGTCAAGTGATACGTCATAGATCGATATTGAAATATTATAGTTGTCATAAGATATAATATAATGATAAAAAATAAATGCATCTGATGAGATGAATCATGACATTGGAAACAATAAATTTCTCCCTTTTTTCTTAATAGAAAATGGTCAAAACATCTTCAACTAGACCAAAAGATTGGTTGACCAAAAATAAATAAAATATTTGAACTTTCAAAATAACATATAATCATGTGGATTCATATAAATCCAAATTATTATACACACATATGAAAGAAATCTCATGTATATAGCAAGGGTGCATATAACCAAAATATGAATGAGTGCAAGTCATGTTTGAATTAAAAAAATATCAAAAGAGAGACTCTAAATGGTCTCTAAAATCGAAAGAAAATCATGCTACGACAAATAACTACATAACATCAAAATCTTTGCCTATATTGGGACCCTCCTCATTGATCATCCTCAGAGCATTTAAATAAGATATAAAGAGCCTAACAGCCTAATTAATGATTTTTCTTGAGTGAAGTGTACATTTTTACTAGGGTCGTGAATAATTGAGTGAAGTGTACATTTTTGCTAGGATCAGGAAGGAGGAGCTCAATAGTCAATACCACCAACATTGAGGTACATAGAGGACTTGGTGATCATGATTAAATATTATTTCCATACCCTCATACATCACACAATGTAGTAGAAATCCTTCTAATCCTAAAATCCTATAAACTTGTAATATTGTAGGATTTTGAGTGGGATCTAAAATTCTACTTTCTCCATATGAAATCCAATGGGGCCATAACCACTCTCAAACATCTTAAGTCATTTAATGGTAATATTAAAAAATTAAGTAAAATGATAAAAATGAAAGATAAAGGAAAATGTCACTTTTACTTTAAGAATTTAATATTACCATTAAATACTAGGTTATGTATCTGATGTGGTGAATAATGGGAAATTAAAACAATAGATTTCTCTTGTTTTCTTGATGGAAATAGTCAAGTATCCTACAAACTCAATCCCCCAACTCACTTTTAAAAAATAGAATCAAAAGAAGAAAAAATTGTTAATAAGTTGAAATTTCATAGGCCGAGTGATAATTTTGAAATTATCGTGAAAATGTTACGAAAACCAACCTCGACAAAAATAGCGACATTGATTATCACAATAGTTTTCCCCTTTGGAAATTATCACGATAATTACCCAAATTGTCATGATAAATTGAAATTATCGCGATAATTTCAAAAAGGGAGATTATCATAATAATTAAAGCCAAGATTTTCAGCGAGGTTGGTTTTGGCGATATTGTTGCGATAATTCTGATAATATTGTGATAAGTGCAACATTGGTTAGATCATGCCTCCTCCCTATTAGATGTATTTTCAAAGCTTTATGAGAAGGATGTAGTCTCTTTCTTTCTTTCCTCTATATCTCTTGCTCTCCCCTTTTAATCCTTTTTTCCTTCCACTTAATGGTTATTGGTACACTTATTGGCTATTAGTGAGGTTGTTGGGATGCAATAATAAAAGTCACAAGGGCCGGGAAAATGCTAAGGCCCCAATTATTAAAACCCAAAAGTAAATCCAATATTATATGAGAGGAGTATACCATTAACCCTATTTCACTATCAATCCGAGCATATAGATATCTAGTATCACCATTTGCCGGACTTTGTGTAGAGGTAGATAATGTTGTTACAATACATTCCGACAGAGGAACAATATGCTGACATTTTGACAAAGGCCTTGTCAAGAGGGAAGTTTGAGTTCCACAGGTGCAGGATAGGGGTCATTGATAATCCCTTTCTTGCAGAGAGGGAGTTTTGGAAAATGCAACAAGAAATTCTCCATTTGATTTTTCCTTGATTAAATTGAGAGAATACAAATTTCCACATCAATAGAAAACTTGTATGTAGTTAACTTGTGTGACATGGCTTGCGCCACCCAGATTACTTAGTAAATTCATGTTTAAGGAGTTATAGTTCAGTTAAGTATGTGTGGTTTCTAATTCGTAGCAATCAAGGTCAGTTATTTCAAGTTGTTTTCAGTTAAACTAGTTCCAATTGTGGGAGGAACTAGTGGAAGGTGAGTTTTGCAGTGAGACATCAATCTAACTCAGTGATCATTTAGTTAACTGATCAATCCACCCAAAATAGCTAGTGTATGTAGAGAATTCGAGTTCTCCAGTTATGGTGGAGATTCCAAGGAAGTGTAACATCATTTGTAGACTAGTCTTGATTGTACAAGTGTTGCATGCAGCCATATGATCAACCTTGGTAATTTCACAATCAATTTGAGGAATTTCGTAAATAATAGGGGCCTAATTTCTCGAGGAATTGTGCTATGAAATAGGGGCTCAAGCAGAGGAAAAAAATTACTAAGTTTGGTTCATATCTTCTCAGTGAGAAGAGATATAGGTTATTCAATTGCAAGTTGTTCTAGTTGAGAAAATAAATTGTAATACATCTCTATTCATCATATTAATGCAAGAAGACATAGGGGTTTTTAGCAGATTGCTTTCCCCTAGAAAAATATTGTGTATATGTGTCTTATTTCTCATTGCATGTTTGTGATTGATGTTCTAAATTGCGAATTGAATTCGTAGAGTAGTAAAGTAGGTTTTCATTTTGTGATTTTGATTAAAAATTTATTACCAGCTGCAATTCTACACTACAATTTCTACATTGTATTAGAGCAAGTTTCACATTAGAGTAGTAATTTTGAAGATGTTTATGAGGAGGTTCGAATTTGTAGTTCAGTGTAGCATGATCTCTTCAGAATTGGGAGGGTGACCTTGAATAGGTTGAGACTAGTGTATGCCTTGGAAGGAAGCTATAATTTCATTTCATGGAAGGATCGCATGGAGGAAGTGTTGGATGACAACAAATTTCTAAAATACATCAAGAAAAATGTTACAAAACTACAATCATCTAATATAAAAACCTAGCCGAGTGGAAGAAAGATGTAGCCAAGGTGAGGAGAATAATCTTGGAGGGAGTGCAAGACCACATTGTCACAAATGTCCATGGGAAATAAAATCCTTATGTATTGTGGCAAGCACTGATAGATATGTTCTAGAATAGAAGCGATCATAGGAAACGGACATGAAGGATAAACTTCGAAATATCAAGATGTAGAAGAATTAAATTATTTAGAAGTGTTTAAGAAGGTTCACACAAGTTCATGATGAGCTTGCAAGAGTTGGTGTTATTGTTTCAGATGATGACTTGGTAAGCTTAGACCTCCTAGGCCTTTCTAAGAGCTATCATATCTAACAAGATTCAATGAATGAGAGGGAGAAACTACCGAATTGGGAATGCTTATGGTATGATTTGGTACAAGAGGAAATAAGGTAGAATACTAGAGATGGAACTTCATCCAAGGGCGAGGATGAAGAAAAAATTGTGTTTGCTGGAAAGGTAAAGAAGGGAAAATGGAATAAATCTCAAATTAAACCAGAATCAAGCTAAGGGGGCAAGAGGAAATATTTTTCCAAAATTAAATGCTTCAATTGTCATGAATTTGATCACTATGCCACAAAGTGTCCACACAAAAATTGAAGCAAGAAGACCTCAGGAGGAGTAGTAGGTGAAGCTTTGGCTTCACAGTTCAAGCTTGAATTCACCCTTATCCAATGCATGCCAGGCACAATGATGGGGAGCATGTGGTAATTTGACTTTGGTTCCTTGTTCCACATGACACGGTGTAGAGGCCTTTTTAGTGACCTGGAGGAGAAATATCTCTAGATGCATATCGAGTTTGGGGATGATGGAAGGTACAATGTGACTGGGATTGGTACAATCACCTTGTAGAGGGTGTCGAGCTCCCCTCTTAGACTCAAGGATGTCATGTTTGTTCCAGGCCTAAAGAAGAATCTCATCTATGTTATAGTATTGGAAAACTATGGTTATGACGTGATCTTTAGCAATGGGAAAACATTCCTAAGACACATAGCCACAAGATAGGTAAAGAAGATCAGGGTTTGTGTGAACAACCTATATAATCTAGATGTGGAATATTGTGTTCCATTAAGCACTAAAGTGGAGAAAATGCAAAGTTGTGATGTCGGTGAACTTTGACATAGAAGACTTGGCCATTTGCATCATGACACCTTGAAGATTATGTAACAAATAACCACTAGCCTCCCCAATGGAGCACTTGAGCAACATGATGTATGCAAATGATGTACTTTGGGGAAGTACATAAAATCCACATTCCATGATCAGGACAACAAAGCACATGTCGTCCTGGAAAATATCCAATCTAATATCCTTGGAGCATTTTCGATAGCATCCACTGCTAGACACAAATATTTTGTCATTTTTATTGATGACTTCTCAAGGAAGTGTTGGATCTTCTTCATGCGGAATAAATATGAGATGTTCTCCGAGTTCATATAATTCAAGGCACTAGATGAGAAAGAAACTAGAAATAAGGTGAAGGATATCAGGAGAGATAATGGAGATGTGTATGTTTCTAATGATTTTGAAAATTTATGTGCAAAATAAATCATTTGAACAGAGCTGACAACACCCCACAACCCACAGCGGGAGGGGGTGGCTGAGAGAAAGAACCGTAGCATTCTGGGAGCTATGAGAGCTATGTTACATGACCGAGGCGTAGCTCTGCATTTGTGGGTTGATGCATGCAACACAACAATCTACTTGCAAAACCAAATTCCTGATCGGATTCTTGGAATGATTACATCGGAAGATGCTTTCTAAGGAAGGAAGTCGTACATGTTACACTTGAGGATTTTTGGAGCCTCAGTTTACTACCATGTCTTAAAATAACTAAGGATTAATATCGAGCCAATAATAGAGTTGGGGATATTTTTGGGTTACACAGAAGCTCCTCACAACTACTATGTGTACCTACGATTGTTCAGAATGACAATGTGAAGGGATGTAAAGTTTAATGAGGAGAAAGAGATGTGGTGCTCTCTTGAGAGGGAGCTTCAGATCCCACAAGAAGAGGAGATTTTAGCTCCAAATGAGGAGCCTCAAGAAGTTGTGGAGCAACCACAATTTTAGGAGAAGATACTAAAGACATCTACTCAAGAAGAAATAAACAGATAAGGTAAGAAAAAAACCAAGGAAGGTGATAGACTTGTGCACGATGCAAGGGAGAATGTGGAGGCTCCTTGAAAATTTTGCAGGTAGAGAAGGTCACCTGATTGGCAAACTGGTTACATGGCTCTAATGACTAAGCTTGTAGATACTAAGCCATCCTCTTTCAAGGAAGTAGTAGGGAAACCTGTATGAGTTGATGCAATGGTGTAGGAATACAGATCTAGTGTAAAGAACGATGTTTGAGACGTGGTCCCAAGATCATCAAATAAATCAGTTGTAAGTTTGAGATGGATCTTCAAGGTTAATCATGCATTAGACAGAAGCATAGAGAAGTATAAGGCCAAATTTGTGGCCAAAGGATTCTCTTAAGTTCAGGAAATGGACTATGAGGAGACCTTTGCTCCTAGAGCGAGGTATTCATCCATTAGACACATTATTTCTCTAGTTGCATAGATGGGGTGGAAGATCCACCAGATGGATGTAAAAACAACATTTCTTAATGGGGTTATTGAGGAGGAGGTGCACATCGTGTAACAGCCCTGGTGAAAATTCCATGTAATAAAGTAAATAAGGTCAAAATAATAACCACGAATGATGGGACACTATTCCAAGCTAAATATTGGGAAAAATCCTAGTGATGGGGATCACTTGTGATTGTTTATGGCTAATAAAATTGGCAAAGGAAATGTCTAAGGTTTTGGAAAGTAGAAATGAAAATATTGGCACATTTATTTATGAAAATAATGAAAATTATGAGAAAAGGGAGGTGAAACGTCACAGGTTGCATGTGAGGAGGTAATTGAAGGAAAATAGTGGAAAATGAAGAAAATAGAGGCCTCATTCATAAAAAGGTTTCTGAGGATAAGTTGGTAACCCATTGTGAATTTAGTTTTGGAGATCTCTCATTATTCTCTCTCTCGCTCTCATACTCTTGGAGACATAGAGTTTTCTTGGAGCACTCTTGGAGGGTGTGGCATACTTGGATTCTTGGAGTAAGGAAGCAAAGGAAGAGGAGGAAAGTTAAATAAGGCATCAAGATCATAAACTATATTATATTTTGTTGCAGGTACCGAGTTGCATGTATGTTTGCTTCACTAGTTTTCGCATGCATGGCATAAGCATTTGGATCTTTTGTTGTGATGTGTCATTAGCATGGAGGATAGTCGGGATTGATGGTGGATTAGCTACCCTTTCCATTTCCTAGATAGCCATGGTGATTGTGGGTTTATTTTCCTTTATTTTTTTGGTTGGTTCTCATGTTTCCTTAGCTTGGGTTGAGTTACTAGTCCTGGAGCCTTGGTTGGACAAAAGCTTTGGAGCCTTGGAACAACTTGGGTTGAGTTACTAGTCTTGGATCCTTGGTTGGACAAATGCTCTGGAGCCCTTAGTGGGTTGAGCTCCTAGTCCTAGAGCCTTGGTTGGACAAATGCTCTATTGCCTTCGAAGGCTCAGATAAAGACTGATATGATGATGGTTTTGTGATGTCTGACCGTGAGGTGGAATCACTACTTGATGCGTTGAGGTGGATGGCATGTGGAAGACCTGTATGGTTTTTATTGATGTGTTCTATGAAATCACACATTCATGCTTGGAATATGGCATGGGGGTGAATGGCTAAAGAGAGATTTGGCTCAACCATTCTATGGTGAGGTGGAACGTGGAAGTCATATCCCGAGTTTGGATTTTGCATCATTAATGAAAGGTTATTTCTCCTTATATTTCTATGAGCATTTGATGGATTGTACGTGGTCTATATGGTTGTACTTTCATGAGTATTTTTTTCCCAATTATGTTGGTTATGCATGCATTTTATGGAAG
Organism: Pinus tabuliformis; assembly: GCA_031772625.1. Lineage (NCBI taxonomy): Eukaryota > Viridiplantae > Streptophyta > Pinopsida > Pinales > Pinaceae > Pinus > Pinus tabuliformis. The sequence continues at coordinate 589,692,719 of CM062818.1, forward strand.
AAACCATGCATGGATTTCCTCATGTTTCTACTTGTAACTGAATGATCAATGTATCTATGACCTAACGGATGCAATGACAGTTGATGCGTTGAAGCATCAATGGTTCTTAGTTATTCTCAACTAAGTATCATACCCCTATGCTCAGAACTGTTAATTACACCTATAGATTACACATTTGCAATATGTTTCACGAAATGGTTGTCATGGTTAGTAGCAGTCTAGTCAAGGCCTTGAACAAGTATTTTTCTTTAATACTATCATTTCCATGTTATTTTACTGATCTAAAGAGATGGTTCAATCTTGACTAGTGACCTGGGCTCTGGGCCCGAAAATGTGGCTCAAATTCCAGAGTCGGTGGCATAGCTCTGATAGTTTTGGTCTCTGGTCCCTGGTAGGCAAGCCCGTGAGAGCAACTTTGGGTTGTTGGTTGCACTCATTCCTATAGCATGGGAGTGAATGAGCTTTAAATTGTCCAAAATTTTAGTGGGACCCCAAGACAAGCCATCTCAAGTATTGGATTGGTTCCTGAGGGTCTTTTGGGTGATGACTAATGTTTGTATGGTGTGTTTCCATCAGTTCCACTTCCTTAATGTGACTTAGGAGGTTGAATCATATCATAGTGGCCTATCTTTGCATGTTTACCCCGGCTGGTCAATTGTTTGGGTAGATGTGGAAGGAGGGTGTTACTTAGAGAAATCATAAGGTTTTGAGAAATTTGATCAAGAGTCTCATGTATGTAGACTCAAACGAGCATTGTAGGATCTCAAACAAGAACCATGTACTTGGTACACTAGGATTGACAAATATCTCACCGCTTTGGGCTTCACGAAAAGTGAAGCAGATGCAAACCTCTATCACAACTTGGTAGAAGGAAATTTTCTTATTATTGTCTTATATTTTGATGATTTGATTTTGACTGGTGATGAGAAACCAATCAGATCTTGTAAGAAGGACCCTGCAAGGGAGTTTTAAATGAAGAACATGGGTCTCATGTAATACTTCCTTGTTTTGGATTTATGACAAGGTGATATGAACTATTTGTGTCTCAAGGAATGTATCAAAAGAGATACTAAAGAGGTTTCACATGGAGAGTTGTAAACCCATGGAGAAACCTCTAGCGGCAAACTAGAGGAAGGAGAATGACACTTTACGTGAGGAAGTGGATGCTACTATCTATCAGCAGTTAGTAGGCTCACTAATGCATCGTGTGAACACATGACGAAATACATGCTATGAAGTCAACCAACTGAGACAAGCTATGGTTAGTACAACCAAATTATTTTAGAAAGAACCTAAGCATTTTTTATGGTACCTCAGAGGATCTACCCTGTTTGGACTATCATACATACAAATAGAGGGAGTGAATTTGTGTGGCTTCACATATGCAGATTAAGCAGGCGGTCCATCCCATCGAAAGAGTACATGATGTGGAATTTTTAGTGTTGAGTTTGTGACAGTTTCATGGTACAATATGAAGCAAATATTTGTGGTGCTCAACTCGGGAAAAGTAGAATACACGACTGAAAGTCAAGAAGCATGTGAGCTGATTTGGATGAGAAATATACTTGTGGGATTGTTTGGTCAGATGACGGATCCAACTATGATATACTATGATAATTAGAGTAGCATCAAGCTCGGTGAGAATCGTATATTTCACGATCGATCAAAGCATATAGATATTTGGTATAACCCTTCATGGGAATGTGTGTAGAGGTGGATAATGTTGCTACAATACATTCCGACATATGAAGAAGACGCTGACATTTTGACAAAGGCCTTGTCAAGAGGGAATTTTGAATTCCACATGTTTAGGATAGGGGTTGTTGATAATCCCTTTCTTGCTGAGAGGGAGTGTTGAAAAATGCAACAATAAATTCTTAATTTGATTTTTCCTTGATTAAATTAAGAAAAAACTAATTTGCACATCATGAGACTACTTGGATGCAGTTAAATTATCTGACATGGCTTGTGTCACCCAGTCTACTTAGTAAATTCGAGTTGGAGGAGTTAGAGTTTAGTTAAGAATGTGTGATTTCCAATTTGTAGCAATCAAGGTTAGTTATTTCAAGTTGTTTTCAATTAAACTAGATCACACTCATTGAGGAACTAATGGAAGGTTGGTTGTGTAGTGAGACTTCAGTCTAACTTAGTGATCTTCTAGGTAACTGATCAATCAACCCAAAATAGCTAGTGCATGCAGAAAATGTGAGTTCCCATCTATGTTGGAGATTCTAAGGAAGCGTAACATTAATTCTAGATTAGTCTTGAGTATACAGGTGTTGCATGTAGTCAGATGATTAACCTTGGGAATTTCACAATCAATTTGAGGAATTTCCTAAATAATAGAGGCCTAATTTCTCAAGGAATTACGTAAGGAAATAGGGGCTCAACCAGAGGCAGAAATTGACTAAGTTTTGGTCAGAGCTTCTCAGTGAGAAAAGAGATAAGTTATCATTTGCAGTTTGTTCTGAGTTGAGCAAAGAAATTGTAATACATCTCTATTCATCAGATTAATGCACGCAGACATAGGGGTTATTAAGATTTCCTTCCCCTGGAAAAATATTGTGTGGATGTGTGTTATTTCTCTTTGCATGTTTGTGATTGACGTTCTAAATTGTGAATTGAATTCCACAGAGTAGTAGACTAAGCTTTTGTCTTGTGATTTTGATTAAAATTTCATGAGTAGTTACAAATCTACACCATAATTTTTGCACTACTCAAAATAACAAAGAGAAATATCAATATTTTTTTTAATTGAAAACATAGAGAAATCATTTTGCATTAACAGAATAATATATATCAATTATTAACCATAAAAGGTAAACTTAAAAATGGCTTAATTTAAAGTGCTAATGTTATGCTCTTAACCTGCAAAAAGATACCCAAATACAGAATGTGCGAAGAAAGATACCCAGAACATAGAATAGTGAGAGACAACAACAAATATTATTATTCAGAAAGCAATGTTCACTGGCCTCTTCGAGGGGGAAACCTCCAATAGAGCAGAGATCGATTCAAAAATAAGACACGATGCTCCTCACAGGGAGTCTCTATCCTTTATATATGACTCATACATACAATACCATGGATCAATACCATGGGTTTTATTAATACCATCTATCTAATACTACGGCCCATTTGCAACTAACTATGGTCCCGTCATTAATTGCGGGTGTACCACTTACAATTATTAATATGGGCTTTATTGACTCTTGACTATGACTCGATCCCATTACATAAATAAGGGGGTTAGGGTAGGACCCTAACATGCCCTCCCCCTTAAGACTAGCCTTGTCCTCAAGGCTGAAGCTGCGGAAACTGCTGAAGAATAGTGGCTGGTTCCCAAGTTGCATCTTCTTAAAAGGTATCTTTCCACTTGACGAGGACTTCCCTAATCATGCGGCCCCACAGGTGCCTATCTCGTGTGTCTAGGACCTATTCAGGTTGGAGCCAGATTTGCCCTTCTTCGTCCAATTGAGGTAGACTGGTTTGAATTCTGCAATTGTTCCCAATCACTTTCTTGAGGCATGAGACATGGAAAACTAGATGGATTTTTGCAGTAGGTGGCAAAGCTAACTTGTAAGCCACTTCTCCAATGCACTGAAGTACTTGATATGGTCCGTAGAATTTTGGAGATAGTTTCTAACAACCCTTGTCTTTGAGAGATGTTTTCTTATATGGTTGCAGCCTCAAAAAGACCTGATCCCCTTCTTGAAATTAGCGCTCTGAGTGGTGCTGGTCTACCTGTTGCTTCATGCAATTTTGAACTTGATGAAGTTCTCTCTAAGATGGGCGAGCATGGTTGCGCGGTGTTGTAGGAGTTGATCCACTGCTTGTAACTTTGAGCACCCCTTGATATAAGAAGTAGGGGAAAGAGGGAGTTGACCATATACTGCTTCATAGGGAGACATTTTGGTGGTGGCATGATAGTTGGTGTTATACCACCATTCAGTCGGAGGTAACCACTGTACCCAAAGATGTTTCTTTTCTGAAGTGAAACACCTAAGGTAGGTTTCCAGACATTTGTTGACGGCTTCAGTGTGACCATCCGTTTGTGGATGATAGGAAGTATTAAGTTTTAGCTGAGTGCCTTGTAGACTAAAGAGTTCCTGCCAAAAATTACTGGTGAAGATCGGGTTGCGATCGGACACAATAGAAGTGGGCATGCCATGCAATTTGAAGATCTGATCCATGCAAGATTGAGCGGCCAAAGTTGGTGTAAACGGGGGGGGGGGGGGGGGGGGGGTAGGGCACAGAAATGAGCATACTTCGAAAGTCTGTCCACAACCACCATGATGACTGACTTGTTTCCTGACTTTGGAAGACTTGTAAGGAAATCCATAGAAACCTCCATCCATATTGATGCCGGGATGGGCAACGGTTGTAATGTGCCTGGTGTGTTGACGGTCTCCCCTTTGTGGCGTTAACAGACATCGCATTCTGCTACGAATGTAAGGATGTCCTTTTTCATGCCTGTCCAAAAAAATGATCTTCTGGTGCGAGCATGTGTCTTCTGAAAGCCTGAATGTCTTGCAATGGGGGATGAGTGCAATTCTGCCAAAATGCGACTTTTGAGGGTGGATGTTGGTGATATTACGACTCTATCCCTGTAGCGAAGAATCTCATCCTGCCACGAGTAGCCCTTGGTGGAATTTGGATCCACCTGCAATTGAGAAATGAGTTGGGAGAGCCCGCGATGTGAAAACCATTCCCTGCGAGCCTCTTTAATCCATTCTGGAATGGGGAGGGAAATTGCTAGCAGAGTACTTTCCTCCTCAAATTGGTGAGATAATGCATCTGCTACCCTATTGTCTTGCCCTTTCTTGTAAATTATCTCATAATCATATCCCAGCATTTTGGCGAGCCATTTATTTTGTTGTGGGCAGGATAGGCATTGCTCCAAAAAATATTTAATACTGTGATGGTCTGTGTGGATTTGGAAACGTCACCCCAATAAGTAAGGTCGCTAGGTCTCTACTGCATGTAGGATGGCCATCATTTCCTTCTCATAGGTAGATTGGCCCAGACTCTTCCCACTTAGTTGTTGGCTTGTGAAGGCCAAAGGTCTTCCTTCCTGCATTATGACCGCCCCAATACCCGTACCTGAAGCATCACATTCAATGACAAAAGATTTGGTGAAATTAGGTAGTGCTAAGACTGGAGTGGAACACATGGCATTTTTGAGAGCTGTAAAGGCCTATTATGCATCCTCATTCCAGAAGAATGAATTTTTCTTCAGGAGTTGAGTGAAGGGCTTCGCTATGTGACCATAATTGCGGACAAATTTGCAATAATAGCCAGTGAGACACAAAAATCCTCTCAGGCTCTTCAAGGTCCTAGGTTGAGGCCAATCCTGCATTGCCTGGATCTTTTTGGGGTCCACCTTGACACCTTCACACCCCACGATGTGGCCCAAATACTCAACTTCTTCCATGCCAAACGAACACTTGGACATCTTAACAAATAATTTATGCTTGCGGAGCAGTTGCAAGAGTAGATCTACATGCTGAAGATGTGCAGCCCAAGCGCAACTATAGATGAGGATGTCATCGAAGAAGACAAGGACAAATTTCCTGAGATATGGTTTGAGAAGGTGGTTCATAAGGCTCTGAAAAGTAGATGGGGCGTTACAAAGACCGAATGGCATGACCAGGAACTCATAATGGCCTTCATGAGTTCGGAAAGCAGTCTTTGGAATGTCGACTTCCTTCATGCGAATTTGGTGGTAGCCTAAGCGCAGATCCAACTTAGTGAAGAATTGAGCCCCATTGAGTTCATCCAGCAAATCATCAACCACCGGGATGGGAAATTTATCTCTGACTATCAACTTATTGAGGGCCCTGAAGTCTGGACACATTTGCCACTCCCCATCTTTCTTGAGCACCATGACCATCGATGATGAATAAGGACTAATGCTGGGACGAATGACACCTGCTTCCAAAAGTTCCTTGATTATTTTTTCTATTTCATTCTTTTGGCTGAACGGATATCTGTATGGGCGCACATTTTGGGGTTGGGCCCCTGGAACCAAGGTGATGCTATGATCATGTTCCCCTCTCAAGGATGGAAACTCATGAGGCTTGTCAAAGACCCGCAGATGGTTATTTAAAATATGTTGCATCTCAGGATGAATCGGTAGAGACTTGGTTGCGACTGACTGGATAGTGTTAAATTGAGCTATAACTCCATGATGGCCCTTTTTTAGCAATTTTTCCATCCTATGCGAGCTGATGATAGAGGGAGCTCCCGCCTGGAGTGCACAGAGGGTATGTGTGGAGTTGTTCTGCTTAAAACTCATATATAACTCCTAGAAATCCATTGTGATTGGCCCAAGAGTGCGGAGCCATTCAGCGTCGAGGACAATGTTGCACCCTCCCATGTGTATGGCAAACATGTGGGTCTTCAACTAATAATCCCTCATTTGAAGTTTGACATTTTCATAACGGCCTTCACATTTCATTGTGCCCCCATCTGCAATTTTGACTTGGAAGTTAGAAATTGCTCGTACAAAACGTGCACTGCTTCCACGACTTTGTGATGGATGAAATTATATGTACTTCCACTATCAATCAAGACTACTATTGGGCGATGTTTAATAAAACCTCTAATTTTGAGAGTTTGAGGTGAAGAAATCCCTACCAAAGCATGCAGCGAAATAACTGGTTCGCAGGGACATTGTCCTTTTGGTTATCCTCTTCTACTGCCTCATGTTCCTCAAGTGGTGGATCTTCCTCCGATGAGCTGTAGTCAGTGGCATCAATTTGAAAAAAATTGGGCTCATTGCATTTATGACCTAGGGAGTATTTTTCATCACGGTAGTAACATAATCCTTGCTTTCTTCCTTCAGCCATTTCTGCAGGTGACACCTTTTGGACCTTAAGTGTTTGAGTCATATTGTGAGCCTGTGGGGGGCGACCCTTAGCAGAGAAATTTGGGCGACTGTATTGGGTTGCTAATGCGTGTTCCATGTTACGAGCTACCTTGCAAGCCTCCGTCCATGTGGGAGGGAGGTGCAGTAAGACTTGGGCTTTTATGGCTTCTTTAAGACCGCTGATAAAACATTCCGTGTAGAACACATCTGAGAGACCCCTGTTGCGGAAGGCTAAGGCTTCAAAGGCTGTAATATATTTGTCCACTGTGCCAGTCTATCGTAGCTTAGTAAGACGACCCAAAAAAGAAGATTCCTGGTCAAAGCAGTCTGTAAGAGCTTTTTTGAAGTTGGTCCAAGCCAGAAAAGGTCCATTGCAACATTGATGCCATTCCCACCGTTGCCGCCTTTCATTATCCAAGTACATGCTCCCCAGCATAAGCTGAGTCTCATTATCTAAGATGTTATTCATATTGAAACACTGTTCCATTTGTGCTATCCATGCTGCTAGGTGAGAACCGTCAAATTTATGCATATCGAACTTGGGAGGTCGCTAACGGGATTGTTGGTGGGTGCCCCAGACGTGAGGAAAGTGGCTAGACTCACCCTCACTGTGTCCATTGCCATTATACGCCTCCTCGTGGGCTTCCTCCTTGCCCTTCGAGATTAGGGTAGATAGTCTGTCAAGTTGACTTGGGATGGATTGGAAGGTTAGTTCAAGGTTATCAATCCTCTCATTGGCCATAGCTTGAGGTCTAGTTTCTACCATGCACCGATCAGATGTTCTTGAGATTTTGGACCGCCCCAAAAAAAAAAAAAGTTTCAGTAAGAATTGAATGGTACCACCGTGCTCAGCTTGTCGTCCTGATTCTGAAAAATCCTAATGGAGTTTTACTCCTTCCTTATGAATACTGTAGTCACCAAATCCTCAAAATGTCAATGCTGCCAAAAGTCCTGCGAAAATTCTGCCCCGGTATAGGAACCCCACACAACTACTTAGATTTGGTGGATCTGAGAGATCTGAATGGCGGATCGGATAGCTCTGGGCGGCGGAACATACTGCTGCTGCAGATCTGATGGATCTAATAGATCAGAATGATTGGTCTGCTAACTCGGAACTGCGGGACTGATGTCTGCTGCTGCTGCACCCCTTTGCACGACTGGATCTGGCAGAGATGATGCGTGATCCCAAGATAGAAAAGGGAACTATGGTCTCAAGGAGTGTCAGGTGCTATAGATCACAATATACATAAGGGTCTGACAGTAGTACTCGGCCTAATGTTTCAGGGCTCTAACTAAGGAGGATCAACTGTACCCTTAGCCGTACAACCCGACTACCCTATCGTACGGGCGAGTAATCTCTCCGAGTGTCGTTCTCGGTGTACTATAGCAGCAAGACGATCGACGGTTTATCTATGGCGAGGTTGCAGAGGAGCTAAGGGGATTCCGATATACCCAGAAGGTACTTGGAAGATAGTACGTATGTGGTTCTATCTAATGCGCTACTACTCGAAGGGGTACCCACAGGGGTTACAAGGGAGTCCAACAAGCATGACCACCTCTTATATTTCTTGTGTGCATACCTCCCGAAATCCGCAGGTTTATGCGCTCAACGATAGATCCCGTGGTTTAAAGACGCCGAAACACCTCTCTAGCCAAACAAAAAAAAATTGCTAAGAAATGGAGATCCCACTGGCCCTGGAAAGTGCTGTGATACCACTTGTTATGCTCTTAACCTGCAAAAAGATACCCAAATATAGAATATGCGGAGAAAGATACCCAGAACATAGAATAGTGAGAGACAACAACAAATATTTTATTATTCAGAAAGCAATGTTCACTGGCCTCTTCGAGGGGCAACCTCCAATAGAGCAGAGCTCGATTCAAAAATAAGACACGATGCTCCTTGCAGGGAGTCTCTATCCTTTATATATGACTCATACATGTAATACCATAGATCAGTACCATGGGTTTTATTAATACCATCTATCTAATACTACGACCCATTTGCAACTAACTGTGGTCCCGTCATTAATTGCAGGTTAACCACTTACAATTATTAATATGGGCTTTATTGACTCTTGAGTATGACTCGATCCCATTACATAAATAAAGGGGTTAAGGTGGGACCCTAATAGCTAAATATTTATGTATTAAAAGAAAAATTTAATAATAATAATATAAATAAATAAATAAATGGGAAATAACTTAACTAATTTTATATATCTAAAATATATTTAAAAAAGATAAAAAGCACATGCATCCTTTCATAATTTCATGAATAAAAATAAATATTGTATTCGTTAACTATATTTGAGACATGATTTTACGAGTAACTTATTTTTAAGAATAAATTCATTATAGTTTGACCTTAAATCTAGTCAAACATCCTCATAAATTACTATTCCTATAATATTGTTTCGTATGAATCTAACTGTTGGACATAAGATGTTTGTTTGTATTACATCACCAGAAATATTCACGTGTCGCGTTTCTATGCAATTTATTTGCTCTATGCAAATCGTAATTTTGTACCTGCCCCAACAATTTTTATTTCAATTTAGTTTGATAGGCTCAAAATAGGTTTTTTTATTATTATTAGAACTTATTTCATTCAAATGAATTTGATTAGTTTGAGGGTCAGATTTTTTTGTCAGTATAAAAAAATTTATATTAATATAATTTTTTTACATTAATAGTATATGATAAAAAAATGTTGAGTTAAAAGTATAAATCTCTAAATAAATAAACTAAAGAAAACATCAAATCTATCAAAAACAAGATCTCATAATTATTATTATTTACATTCATTGTCCAACAAGAAAATTGTTGCTTATGGTAAGATCTCATAATTGTTATCATTTACATTCACTGTCTAACAAGAAAATTGTTTCTCATAGTTAATATAAAAGAAATTAAACCACAATAAAATACAAAAATATTAAGTTAGAAGTATAAATCTCATCAAAACTATCCGGAACAAGATCTCACAATTATTATCATTTACATCCACTGCCAAACAAGAAAATTGTTGCTTATAGTTAATATAGAAGAAATTGAACCAAAATAATAACGTATCTCCTAATAGCCACAGAAGAAAGAGCACAACCAGTCAAACTAACACCAGTAGCAGAACTATGATGAACGATTGATCCATTATTACTAGCCGTCAAAAGCTTTGAAAGGAAGTTAAACATGGACACCATCCCTTTGCGAGAAGAGCACAAACGAAACATCTTAAGAAGTAAAGACTGCAGCGTGCTGTAGAAAAAGTGACAAAGAAGATAAAGTTTGTCGCTGCTTGCTGAGTAGAGAGACATGGATACCAGTATTGTATGAAGTTAAAAAAGTTGAAAAGTGGTAATGGAAAATTGAAGTATGCATTTTTGTACTAATATATGTATATTATCTAAAATATTTATTCACAAATTCGTTTTTTTCCCTATATTTTAAATTAAGTTAGTTTGATTTGTTCACAATTTTGATTTTAAGTAAAGTTTATTGGTAGAAATTATATAAAAGAAATTTTTGGCCAACGTGTTTTGAACGGACAAGCATGGTCCATTATTTGGTCCTAATAATGAACTGCATTTGTTGGTTCGAAACGCATTGGCCAAAAATTTCTCTTATGTGATTTCTACTGAAAGACTTTGATTAATTCATCATGGATCACAAAAGCTTGAATATAGAAACTTGGATTTTCTTTTTTCTTTTATTTTAGATGTCATAGTCTAACCTGTTTGCAAATTTGCTTTGAAAATCATGGAAATTTCACAAGATTTTGATTAAATTGGCAAGAAATTTTGTAAATCTAGGTTATAATTGTCAAAGTTCAAGATTTTGGTTGCCTCATAGGTTTTTGATGGTGCTGAATCCATTTCCACCATCATAAACATGATTCAAACACTCCTACTACAATATTTTTTAAATTTTTTTTAGTCAAATTCAAACCACTTTTGACTATCTTGACAATTCTTCCACCTAGATAGATGACACAATTTTAAATTAATTTAATTAAATTACAAGAAATAGTTTTTTTTTAATAATTACAAATTGAGTTTGACTAGTTTAAAAGCTTTTAGTTTTATTTGATATTAGTGACCTATAATGTTGATTTTAAAACCATTTTGATCTTCTTTTATTTCAAGTTAGTTTGATTTGATGATAATAGGTTGCTTTTTATAATTCCAATTTATTTGTTTCAAATAAGTTTAATTAGCTTAAGAATCCTTGCATGAGGTCTAAAGGTGAAAAGTGTTAACGGGGAGTTTAAGTGTACATTGTTTGAGTAATACAGTTACAATATCTAAAACACACCCTTGTTCCATTTAAAACAACTTTGACCTCTTTTGAACTATAGAATAGGCCAACAAAAAAATTACCAAATAACACTCAAAATAATGTGCATGCATGCTACAAATGTGTATACATTTCATGGTATATAATGCATATATGTTATTTTAAATATGGGAAGTTTATTTCAACAATTTTATTATAAATTTTCACCCTAATTGCTTTTAAACTCTTTATAACCTTAGAAAGTATTAAAGATTTCTAAAATGTTATATTATAGTTTTTTTATATTTTTGTATAAATATTTTCTTATTTTTGAAAGAATAGAAAATGAATATATCACATATCACTACTTAAACCCTCTAAAGATGATATTTGACTTCCAATGGTAATATAGGTTTTCTTGAGAGTTCTTTTATACAAGTGCTAGGTTTCAGGGACTTTATTATTGAAAGTGGATGAAAATAAGTGAATCTGGATCTAAATGAATATTCTAGGGTTCATCGACCATGAATAAGGTGTTAGACCACCACATGATCCTTTAAGTAGTATTCAACCACCAAGTAGAATATAGGTAGTATTATCACACTTTGGACAATAAGGATAGGTCTAAATACTTTCATTAGTCAGCAAGGGAGGAAAATAATGCCCTTGACCCTAGATGCAACTTCCAATTAGCCAGGGCCATGAATAAGACTATAAACTACAAAACATGTTTTTTATAAGGAATTATTGTCATTAAAGTGGGATACAGGCACCATTAGGAGTTCTTATGCGCTAGGGATGAATCTTAAGGCATTGAACATGATTAGGAAATAAATCCATGAAATTAAACCCTAAAGTAATATTTTGACCTAATGGACCATGATTATGGATTCAAAGAACAATATGGAGCCTCTAAAGTGGATGTGTGGCACAACTGTGGCATTGGGATGATTAGGATTTTTTGTGGAATAGAGATTGTAACATCCCAATATTTCTCCTTAAAAAAAAAAAAAAAAAGTTTTTTATAAAGTATGCATGGATACTTTTATATTTTGTTATATTATGTTCATGAGATAGATGTATCATGATGTTGTAAAAATTGTAAATATTTTAAATCTTATAGTTAATAAAATGATAATGAATATGATCAGCAAATATGAGAACCTATGGGGTTATGATACGTGGTACCCAAGGAGGGGGCTCTAAGGGTTTTCTTCATCATTGCTTCTATATATCCCACTTTATCATCTTCATGATATTTAAGCTATGAGTAGTGGAGAAAACCAATTCTTAGAGTTTAGTCATTACTCCTATAGTTTAGCAAGGTGTCTCCCCTACGTTCTTGGAACAAGAAGAATTAGTGGCGAGGTGGAATTCTTGTTAGAGGGGGATGCATGGAAGAATTGAATTGGGGAGATGGAAGCTTTGAGAAAGGGAGGAAAATAAAAATTTCAGAGATGAAAAGAGAAGAACAAAAGGTGCCATAATATTCAAGATCAAATCAAGCATGAAAATAAGTAGTTATACTCTGTGAAAGAGCTAGGAAACTAGGAAAATATGCAAGAAGTGTTGTGACATCATATAGACCTTTCTATGCACTCACTAAAGGAAGGAGAAAGAAATAATTTTGAGACATCGAGAAACAAATAAGGAAGTGTTATTTGTGTTGTAAGAGGTATGTAATGTGGGTAGTTGTTGTGACTATGTCTTTTGCAAACTTAATAATAAAATTTCTCTTCATTGAATTCCTTGTAGATTAAACTCAAAGCCATGAGTCCTACTTCACCCTGGTGGTACCATAACATGGTTGAGGGGTGGAGTTCTAGGTGAAGTAACTATGGTTGAGTGGAAATAACTTAGTTTGTTTGGTTTTGTTGATCATATTCATTATATTTAGATAATGTCCATTTCTATCTTTATTAATCCTTTACATTATTTTGGTCAAAGACTTGGAATATGTTATAGTTAAACAAATGGAAATTTGTTGTGTATTTTCAATTACTGAATATGTAAAATGCAATGTACTTGTTAGAAGCAATGTATAGTATATAATATTGTATATTATTCCTTGTACTCTTTGTGGAATATAAGAAATAGAATAAGGGTTTCAAATACATCATCGTAGGTCTCTTTCCATGTGATTTAATGATAACATTATTTGAAAGAGGGCTTTGATCCCTCATTCTATTAAATTGCATCATTGTAAGCCTTGTTATTTTCACTATTGTGATGTTTTTTGTTCATTTATAGTTTGTTTTAGAAGGTACAACCAATCAATGTTAAACAATGATGCTTTTTCTTCTTTAAAATTCGTTATTGTGATTTTTATATCCACATTAGTAAAATTTGTGGCCGTTGCCCTTGTTATATGGGCTAGTGGTGGCTATGAGTAAGGGCTAGTTGAGGAAAGGTGGAAAAAGGGTGAAGATCCAATAGGAAGTGAACATTCTTATCATTTTGATTTTATTGTTAGTGGGAATTTTAAGATGTTTCAGATATTTGAGCACCTAGAAATTTATTTAGCCAATGTCCAAAGAAAATTTTAGATAATGAAGCTCTCAAATGGGAGAAACCTTTTCATAATGGAAACATTCATGTGGAACCATAATGACATAACTACATGATTGCAGAAGTTCAAAGACATCCATGATATTTTGAAGTGTAAAGCATAACAAGATTTTAAAGATTTTTTCGATATCATGATATTCGAGCATTCTATAAAACCAATTAAAAGGAAACTTTTGAAGTTTTTTGATAGTGAAGAGTTTGAAGGGTTGGACTTTTAAAAGTTGGAACCACACACACACTTTTCATCAATTTTAGATATTATTTTCCATTATTTGAAAGAATTTGGATATCCAAAAGATTTAGATTCTGAAATATCACCCTTTCCACTAGTTGCTTTACCTTCCATTTGATAAAATCCAAATATTTGAAGGATATAGATATATTCTATTTATCCATATCTAGAAATCCAAGAATATGAAACTTCTTTAAATTTCACCTTTCTAAAAAAACATGGACCCAAATGCGTGTAGTGTAGGCTATGTGGGATAATGTGGGGCCCATGTTGAAGAGTCTCGTTCTTATTGGTGATGTGATATCTTGATGTTTCGTGCTAATGGCACAAAAACGATATTTTTTGGATGACATGCTATGATAACATGAAATATTGACACGGCATGATGATTTGGTGTCATACTGTGGAAGTATACTGTAGAGGAATTGATGTGGCACCTACATGGGAGAGATGACATGAAATCCAAAACTTTGGGGGTATGGTGTTTTGGAGAAATGACCCTTTTAGTTTTTTTGGATCAATATGAATCAAAAGATTGGATTTCTGGATGAATCCAAATGGCTAAAAACCTAAATATCGGAATGAGTGAAAGATTAACTAATTTGATGTGGTGTTAGGTTTACATGGAAACTAGACTATAATAGTACTAATTTGGAGGTTATATAATAGCCATTGTGCTGGTGAAATGGATGTATCTAGATTTTAGATGATATGGATATTCATGAATCCTATTTTTTAAACAATTGGGACTCTTAATATTTTCTCAGATCTAAGTTTTGACCATTGATGATGCAATTTTTAAAATTTGCATCTATCTTGAATTTTTCAAATTTTTAGATGAATCCAAAAAAAAATAGAAAAGGATGTGTTGTAGCGGCTACAACCACCCTCCAAAATTTTACCTATGCTTTGATTTTGGAGCCTTCCTTCCTATCCATGGGAGCTTATCTTGTATTGTTGTCAAGTACTCATGATTTGATTGAGACTTATCTTTTTCATTTGTGATTGTGTTTACTAGTTTTTACACTTAGTTGATTTCTAATTCACAATATAATCTCTCGACTTGGTCTTACAACATTGATGGGCTTGCCTCCAAAAACTGCGCAATCATTGATGGCAAGCAACCTTGATGATTATAATTGTGCAATTCATACTAAAAGTCATCGTTGAGCTCAAAAATTGCACAGTAATGGAAGGAAGCCCAACATTGAGCCAAAAAATTGTGCAGCCCTTCACTGAGCTCATGAACTACAAAGTGCATTGAGCAGGGAAGTTTCCTAGTTCCCCATACTTCTGCAATATTTCCTAGTAGTGTGCATGGAAATTTACCCCAGAAAAGTAAAAAGAAAAAAATATATATAAAAAGCAAAATTCATCCAAAAAAATAGGAACCCATTATTAATATCCCAAACAATGCACACATTATTTTTAGAAACTTTTTCCAATGTCACTTTTTCCTTGATTTTAGCCATGCGCATCATAAACCCTAATTTACTCAAATCTGGTTAATTGATGCCTCTAGAGCTCATTTTCATATTCAATCTTGGAGATCTAGCATTACTGAGGAGATCAAGGAACCTTTGGTGGAGTTGTCATTGCTTTTCTGAGTGAGTTTTTCTTTTATTGCCTTTTGCCACATTTTTTGTCGCTTTTTCTCGTTTCAGTTGTGCAACTCTTGTTTTGATTGTTTCTCCTCATGGTTGCTAGCATTTTAATATATTTTATCTTTTATAGGTGTTGTTTTAGTTTTTCATTTTCCTTTCATAGGTGTCGCATCAATTTTCTTGTTTTTTCACCGATGGTTGTTGTTTCAATGACTCTCCTCTCATATATGTTTTTCCTTCTGTTTGTTTAGTTTATGCACTTGATTCACATTCATTGATCTATACCTACACAGATCCACACTCAAGGTCACATCATCACTTAGATCTCCTTGTTTCCCACACATTCACCAAGCAAATATAAAATTTCCTTAGTCATGTTTTACCTTGCTCAAATGGGCACTTTGCGATATTGAGGTTCAAGCTAAGAGCTTGGCCTTTGAGACTGCATAGTTACAAGGCTCAATCTTTTACCCTTGGCCAATTAGACTGTGCAATGCGTAGTTGCTGCCCAAGATGAACTGCACATTCATAGTCTCAAGCCTCAGGTTGCACCCTTGGCTGTTGGGATTGTGGAATGTGCAGTTCCCACAACCACTCCCCCTTACATGCTCATTGAAACTATGCAATCACTCTCAATAGTTTTTCTATTTGTTGCCTGATCATGCTTTGAAGTTAAATTTTCAAAAGATAATGATTGCTTTCCATGAGTGCCTTTTCTATCCTGCAAGTACCAGAGTTGTTGAGCACTTCTCTCAAGAAATCATTGTTACAATGGAACCCAAGAAAGCTAATTTAAAAGATACCACTGAGAGCAGTACTGGTGAAGCAATTAAGAAAATACCAGTGGACTTCCCGGTGTATGTGGATACTTAACTTTTTGTGGAAAAGGATTCAGATCTAACATGGCACAAGGTTAAGGAAGTTTTTTAGCAAGGAGCTTCAAAGAAGATTTAGAGGACTGAAAGGTTTACATCAATGTTCAATAGTGCAGATTACATAGTATTTCATGCAAGTATCCAACCTTCCCATGTGCAGATGTCATTAGCTTATAGTCTAGGGAAGGAAAGAAGCCACAAGATGAAAGCATATCGTGTTGTTATAAAAGTGGATTTAACAAGTGAGGTAAAGAAGAAACAAAGTTTTCAAAGAGTAGAATGGAGGAAGAGATAATAATAGTGGAGAATAATGGAAGAAGAGAAGCATATGCAAGAAGAATAAGAAAGGAAATATGCAATAGCTATAGAAACAATGAAAAAGTAAGATGAAGAGTAGGAATAAAACCAACCAACAATAGAAGAGAAGAGCGAACATATGCAGGAAAAGGAGCTTGCTCATGAAATTCAAGAAATGATTGAGATCGATGACCTGAAGGTATAATTGGAGCCATTGAATGAAGATGTCGACCTAATGTCAAGCACGTCGCAAGTCACAGTTCAATATCCACCACCTGCAGTAGCAGATTTAGCTCCAATGGAGGATGGGGAAATTATTCCTCTTGATGATGATCTGGTAATGGGATTCTACAATCTGCCGTATGATGAAATAGAAAACAACATTGTGAAAACATGAAGAAATTATTTTCGAGATGGCTTCGCATCACTTGGATTCATTAGAGAAAGGGTAACAATGGTGTACACGAGGAAAAATCCAAATTCCATTATTGAAGTCAACTTGGCCTTCATAGGTGTAGTAATATCAAACACTCAATACTTGATCACCTTAAATAAGCAATTGGCACAGGATTTACAGGTTGGCAGGCAAGAGGTAGAATAGCTCTGTACAACAACACATAATGTAGCTTCTTGACGGGTCCACTTGGAGTAGATGAGAACAACGATAGTTTCTTAAGTATCGACACTTGGAGAGACCACATGGGACCTCTGTGAGGAGATAATTACCATACATAAGGCATTTTTCTGCTTGCATGGCTTGTAGCAACAAAGCAAATATTTTGTCAAAAATCTAAGGAATATACAAGTTTCCATCACATCTGTGCATGAATGTATAATTTGATACAAATAGGTGTCACTTAACTTGGGAAAGAAAATGAAGCCACAACTAAAGTTAGAGAAAGTGAAGGTATGAATTTCGATTCAGAACAACAGGAAGCTCACCTCTTTCATTGGTAGTATTTAGGCCTCATATGTATAGTGATATAATAGTTTGGATGTCTTCGTGAATGCACACTAGATCCTATCAGTTTGGTTTCTCTTCGAAGTTAAACCAAGGAACCAGGTCAAGAGGGAGATCAAAGAGTCCTTGGAGTAGCTAAGACAGATTTCAACTAAGGAAGATTTGGAGTTGAACAGACAAAACATGCAGAATTACATCAGTGGTCCTATCCAAATTAGAAAAATGTTGCTCATGCTTTAGAAGGATGGTGAAACTGGTTCCAAATCATTGTACCTGGATGCCATTGAGGAAAGAGTCTGATTCTAGCCATACACCATTACGTAGTTTGGGGATGTCATTGCATAGTACCGAGTTTGGAACCAATATCTAAACAAGAAGCATTAAGTGGAATCTGCTGAGATAGAGTTTCCCCAAACTCAAGAACCATGGTGTTTTGTCTTGTTAGCCTACAAAGTTGTCTCTACCCTATTTTGTCTTATATGGGTACAAGTGTAAATTGTAATATTATGTGTAGTTATATTTTAAGTGAAATTCCAATTGTTAATATTTGAATATGAAGAGTCGTGATGTAATCTAATGAGTCATTTTGTAAAGAAGCTGAAGATTCATGAGGGTAGTCCAAAGGTCACAAAGGGGATTTGATGAGTCACCCCCTCTTGTTATAAATATAACCTCATAAATCATGTAGTAGGATTTTGTGAGCCAAGATTTTGGCTAGGCTTAGGCTTAGGAAGAGCTTGGGAGTTTTGTGAGATCCTTGACTTCTCCGTAGCGTAGAGGGAGCATGCTTCTTCGGAGGAGCAAGAGTTGTTGACTTTAATGTTCCACTATTGTGGGTTAGTGGTCCTCAATGGTGTATGTATGATTGGAACTTTCACTTTTAATAAAACTCAGAGACGACACACTTTCATGCACATGTTGTGAATATAGTAGGTATATTCTTATTGTATTTGCAATGTATGTTATATAACTTACTCTCATGCTTATGAACTATTTCATTTACATTTATACGAATCTTGTTGAACACATGTTGTATTAATTTGTGACCTTAACTTGTGGACTATTTCGCATGTTAGCTCGTGATGTCATTATGTGCTTGTGTTCCTTTTAAGTTGCGTACTACTACACAATTCTAAGTGGCTCACTCTCTTTTCTCTTCATTTGTTGGAACCATTCATGCATCACACTTGACTATCCACAGGGTCACACACTTGTTCTCACAAAAGACATTGTGCACCATTCTATTCATATTTGTAACCAAGGTAGATAGTTAACACCTCATGAGTAGGACTCCTACTCCAAATGGTGTGAGGTCAATTTGTGACTTCATATCAAGGAGATCCCCTGAATTTTGGCAGGTCGAGCATCGTCAACATTCCTAGTGTCAGAAGGAGGGCCATATGACAATATGAGCCCTTGAAGTCTATGTTAAATTTTTTCACTCAATTAATGACTTCTCCCCAAATCATAACTGTGACATGTTTTTCTAGACACACAAATATGAAAGTGTTGGCGAGAATTATTGATGACTTGTCAAATTTGAAATTAAGTGGCGAGGGTGAAACAACCTTATTTTAGCACAACGCACATTTTCTTTATTTCTCAACAAAGTACAATATCCATTATGAGGATGATGATTGTAGGTTTTTCATACTCACATTCGAAGGGCATGTATGATAATGGTGTATCACATTTCCTAATTCCTCCATACACTCTTTTGAACATATTTTCATAGATTTGTGTCATGCTTTTGATATGTATGATTGTGAAAATCTATGCAAGAAAATTTTAAATTTTTGAAAAGCACCTGATGAATTTGTTTAGGATTTTTATGATCGTTTCATTCATTTTTCCTTTGAATTTCTAGAAGATGATGTTGATTGTTCTTTCCTGGTTGCAAGGTTCTTATATCATGTTCACATTTTAGAAAATCTGCACGATCTTGAATCTTTGAAACCTCTCCTAACATACCTTGTTATTAGAGCATATAAATCTACGACAGATGAGGTTGTTGTTTCGAGTGACCCTCCATACCATTCTCATCAAACAACTCCAATTCCATAGGCTGAGGTGGGAGAACTTGACAATTCATCTGTTGATCTACCACCATCTTGTCCCACCCCACATACTCATAATTTCAGCACAATTTTGGATTGAAAATCTGATGGTTATGATGCAGTGTTATCTCCTCCTCCTCCATAATTTGGTTCCTTTGATCCTCTAAATCATGAGTTGTTGTGTTCACCTGTTGTGAATCCTTCTTTTGATGTTCATGAGGATCAATTTTTGGATGGAGTTAGTTTTTAGAAGCCAACTTGCGATATCATTTACGATGATTATGTGTGGGAGCCCATAGCTGAACAAGAATCTGGGATGAAGGACAATTCTTCTCCTTTCCCACCTCTCTGTCATTATCTTGACATATTCCACGATCTTGTCATCCTTCTTAATTCTTGTGAAGAATCAATTTTCGATAATTCTCATAACATGTGGAATGTAAGTTTCTCATCCAAATGTGGAGAGGAAAAATATGTTTTAATCGATCTTTCTAATCTCTCATCTTATCTTTCTAAAAATATAGAGGGTGAAATTTCTTGTTTTCCATAATCCCCTCTTTACAATTCATCAGATCATTAGGATGTCTCTATTTGTAATATTGAAATTTTTTATCATGGATGTCATGACCTTTTCATTGATTCATTTGGTCACAATATTGATTCTCCTATTCTTCATCTTTCCAAGCCACTGATCTTTGATGATCCATCTTATGAGGTGTTGGAAATTCCCCAAGCTATTGAGGCAGTTTAGCCCAAGTTGATGGTTATGTCAGGTTCTCGTAGTCTTGTGGTTGGTTCCACTTCTCATAAAAAAATGTGCTAAATCTTCCCAAGCTCTGCATCACTCTATCGCACACAATGAAAGTCATTATTTTCTATGATTTTCACATCCTTCATTTGTATCACACAATCCTATCACTGAGTCATTGAAGGATTCCTACATAGTGAGCACAATTGTGATATGAATACTTTCTTATTTTTTTATGTTCGCCCATTTTAACAGTTTGAAATTTTTTTCTTGCACGCATTCAAGTCGTAGTGTGTTCAAACACCACAATGCACCCATAGAATGTCTTTCATGTATGTCTCATTCTTAATTTTCTCCGTGTACTTCCAAACTTCAAACATTTTGGTTTGCATTATCCTCTATTTTTTCATTGTTGTTATGTTTGCATATCTTTCTTCACATTCATTCCCTCACTAACATACGCCAACGAATGCATCGATGGCTACAGTGGAAGTATCGTTTCACGTGAGCTTGTACTATTCATTGTTAGGTTAGAAGTAGCAGTGGTTTTTTTATTTTCATGTTTGTTTTCTTGGGTTTTCTTTCATTTACTTTCATGTCGACACTTTTCTTTAGTTTGTTTTCTTTTAGTCATAGTATAGCTTCTGCATGAGACCATGCTTGGCTTCTTAGAAAAGTAGGGTGAATTCCAAGAGGAAGTTGTATTGCCATAAATGCTTGGTTATCTGTCTATTACCTCCAGGGAAAATTTTAAGGATGGAAATTTATTTTAAAGTTTAGGAACCTTGGCGAATCTCACTAGTACATAATTGGAAATTTGTAAAATGTTTTGCAATGTTTTTGTAAAATTATTCAAATTTCTAATAATTTCATATAGTCTTTATATATAATTTGGGTGAATACCTTTTAGAAAAAGATGGAAATTAACGAATATTTTTTGGAGAAAGCATGGAAAATTAGCCCACTTGTGAGTATTAGCCCCTAAAATTTTCGCTAATTTCCTCTCTTTACATGAATCTTATATTTCATTTAGTCGATGATATTAGGTTTGAAAATATGTTCCTTTCATAGAAAGTCATAGTGAAACTATGATGTTTGCACTTTTAACTAGTAGTGCCTACTCTAATCGACCTTCTATTTTTCAGTTCATCATTGTCAGCTAAGTCGACTAGAGTAAGGAGGGGATGAAAACCTTAACAAGTATGTCATAGGTCATGATCAACCACTGAAGGGACAACCTCTTTTGCTCTCAATAAGTCAGGATCCCTCTTCTGCCCCCACGAAATAAATAAGTGCCTATACACCACTCTTTAAACAAATAAAAATATAAAAAAATGAAAAATGAAATAAAGGGCGAAAGAAGAGAAAGGATTCCTACATAGAGAGGTGAAGCAATCAACTCCGCCAAGGTAATGTCAAGGGTCAATAGTAGAGAAAATCTGTTTGTGTTCCTCAAGTGACTCCATCAGAGTATTGTCCAGGCATGCTGGCAATGGAGCAACACCAGAGATGAAAACTAATACTCTAACAATTTCTTTTACTTGTACATTTATATACTCCTCATCCCCAATCAAAACAACTTAGTCTGGCTTAGCTTGGTATGTTTTCTTTTGATGAAGAGAATGGTAAGAACTATATACTTAACTCAAGCTAAGTGAAGAAATTGCGAAAATCAATGAGTTGAACAATAATTTCGGAAGAGTTAGAACTTTTATTCATAAGAAAGGATCCATACAGAGGGCTGGAGTTTAGTGTTGTCGTAGCTACAACCACTCTCCAAACTTTTTCCTATGCTTTGATTTTGGAGCCTTCCTTCCTATCCATAGGATCTTATCTTGTACTATTGTCAACTACTCATGATTTGAATGAGACTTATATTTTTCATTTGTGCTTTTGTTTGCTCCTTTTTACACTTAGCTGATCTTTACCTGTCAAGAGCTAATAACCCGAAATGGTCTTACATCGGTTTTGGGCTTGCCTCTGGAAACTATGAAATCCTTGAGGGAAAACAAGCTTGATGATTAGAATTGCATAATTCAGACTGCCAATCAAACTTGAGCTCATAAAATGTGTAGTCATGGAAGGCAACCCAACACTGAGACCAAAAACTATGCAATCCCTCATTGACCTCAGAAAATTCGTAGTGCACAGAGTCAGGAAATTTCCCAGTCCCTATAATTATGCAATATTTCCTAGCAACGAGCATGGCTAGTTTCCTCGAAAAAGAAAAAAAAAAAAAAAGATAAAAAAAAACATCCCTAAAAAAATGGGATCCATTATTAGTATCCCAAAGGAGGCACACTCGATACTTTTAGAAACTCCAACCAAGTGTCTCTTTTTCCTTGATTTTAGGCATGCATGTCATAAATCCTAATTTATTGAAATATTGTTAATCAACACCTATAGAGCTCATTTTCAAATTCAGTCTTGGAGCTCTAGAATTCCCAATGAGATAAACAAACCTTTGGTGGAGTTGTTGTTGCTTTTCCAGGTGATTTTTGCTTTTATTACCTTTGCCAATTTTTCTGTCACTTTTTGTCATTTCACTTGTGTGAGTGTTATTTTTCTTGTCTCTCTTCATTTTTACTAGTGCTCCAACATATTTTAGCTTGTAGAAGTGTTTTTTCAGTTTTTCATCTGCCTTTCACAGGTGTGACATCGATTTTCTTGTTTTTTCACTAAAGGTCATCATTTTGGTGATTCTCGTCACTTTTTTGTTTCATTTGTTGAGTTTCTTCAATTGATTCACATTGATTCATTTGTACTTAGTCAGATACACTCTCAAGCTCACATCATCACTTAGATATTCTTGTTTCCCACACCTTCTCTGAGCATATCTACACTTTCCTTGGCTAATATTTACCTTGCCCAGCTAGGCACTATGCGATCTTAATGCTCAAGTTGAGAACTTGGCTTCTGAGACTACTCAGTGCATAGTACAGGCTGGCCCAACTGCACACGATGCAGTTTCAGGGCTTAGTCTTCTACCCTTAGCCACTAAGATGACACAATGCATAGTCTCTCCCAATCTCTGCCTAGGATTAACTATGCATTGCACAGTCTCAAGCCTCATGATGCACCCTTGGTTGTTGGGACTATGCAATGTGCAGTGCCCATGGCCAATCCCTTTCACCTGTTCATGAAAACTACACTATCACTTTCACTAGTTTCCCGATTCGCTGCTTGATCATGCTTTGATGTTAGATTTATAAAAGCTAATGTTTTCTTTCCATGAGTGCCTTTTCTGTCCCACACGTACCATAGTTGTTGAGAATTTCTCTAGAGTAGTCATTGCTACCATGGATCCCAAGGGAGCTACTTCAAAATATACCACTGAGAGAAGTATTGGGAAACAGTTGAGTAAATGGCAGTGGACTTTCTAGTGTATCCAGACACTTAGTTGTTTGTAGAAAAGGATTTAGATGTAACATGGCACAAGGTTAATGAAGCTTTTCAGCAAGGAGATTCAACTAAGATATAGAGGATCAATAGGTTTACATCAGTGTTCAACAATCGGTATTATACAAGATTGCATGAAGGTATCCAAACTTCCCATGTGAAGATGTCATCAATTTATAGTCCAGGGAAGGAAAGAATTTGCAACATGAAAGTGTGTATTGTTGATATGAAAGTGACTTTAGGAAGAGAGGAAAAGAGGAAACAAAAGGTTTCCGAGCGAATAATGGAGGAACAAAGAAGCACAACATAGTAAAATGGAGGAAGAAGATGAAATGCAATGGGCAATAGCAGTAGAAACAATGCAGAAGCAAGTTGAAGAGAAGGAATAGAATCGACCAGCAACAGAGGAGAAGAGTGATCAGATGTAGGACAAGGAGCTTTCTTAATAAATTGAAGAACTAATCGAGATCGATGACATGGAGGTAGAATTAGAGCTACAAAATAAGGATGTCGACGTGATTTCAAGTGCACAATAGGTCATAGTTTAGTCTCCACCACCTCCAGCAACAAAGTTAGCTCCAACTGGGGAAGGAGAAATTGTTCCTCTTGATGATGATCTAGAAATGGGTTTGTACAATCTGTCATATGATGAAATATAGAATAAGATTGTGCAATCATAAAGAAAGCATTTTTCAGATGCCCTCGCATCGCCTGTATTCCCTAGAGAAACGGTGAGAGTGGCGGATAATGGTAAGAATGAAAATGCCATTGCCGAAGCCAACTTGGGCTTCGCAGGTGAAATAATATCAAATATGTAGTATTTGATGGTTGGGAATAAGAAATTGTCAGAGGACTTACATGTGGCTAGGAAAGAGGCAGAACAAATCTGCGCAGCAACATAGAATGTAGCTTCCACAAAGGTCCACTTGGAAGAGATGATAACAGTGATACTTGTTGAAATATCAACACTTGGAGAGACCATGCAGGACCTTTATGAGGAGGTCATTACTGTACATAAGGTAGTTTTCCACTTTCATGGCCTAGAGTTGTAGAGCAAAGACTTCATCAAAACTCTTAGGAATATACATCTACCATCGTATCCGTGAATGAATGGACAATGCGATACAAAGGGGAACCACTTAACTTGGGGAAGAAAATGGAGCCACAGGCAGAGCTAGAGAAAGTGGAGGTTCGAATGTTGATTTAGAACAACAGACAACTTGCCTCGTTCACTAGTAGTATTCAAGCCTCATATGTATGTTTATACAACAATTTGGATGTCTTAGTGAATGCACACAAGATCCCATCAGTTGGTTCGTTCATAAAATCTAAACCTAGGATACAAGTCAGGAAGGAGATCGAAGAGTACTTGGAGCAGCTGAGACAGATTTCCACCAAGGAAGATTTGGAGCTAAACAGATAGAACATGCAGAACTACATCAGTGGTCCTATCCAAATTAGAACAATGTTGCTCATGCTTCAGAAGGAGGCTTAAACTGGTTCCAAATCATTGTACCCAGATGCCATGGAGGCAAGAGTCCACTTCCTTCCAGACATCATTACATAGTTTGGGGATGTCATCATAGAGTACCCATCCTGGCACCAATATGTGACTAAGAAGCATCAAGTGGAAGTTGTTGAGCTAGAGTTTCCCCAAACTCAAGCATCATATTTTTTTTTGCCTTGTTAGGCTATCAAGTTGTGTCTACCCTATCTTTTCTTATATGGATACAAGTGCAAATTGCAATATCATTTGTAATTATGTTGTAAGTGAAATTCCAAGTGTCAATATTGGAATATGAAGAGTCATGATGTAATGTAATGAGTCATTTTATAAAGAATTTGAAGAGTCTTGAGGGTATTCCCAAGGTCACAAGGGGGAGTTGAAGAGTCACCCCCCCTTGTTATAAATAGAACCTCATAACTCATGTAACATGCTTTTGGGAGCCCAGTTTTTGGCTAGGCTTAGGATTAGGAAGATCTTGGGAGTTTTGTGAGAGCCTTTGCTTCTCTGTAGCGTAGTAGGAATATACTATTGGTGGCTAGAATTTTCCTACTTTTTGGTCTCTATCCTATCCCAAACACACCACCTTAACCCCTGTTTCAACACTAAAGGCCTATCTATTCCTGTACTTTTTCCCAATTGTGCACATTCCTGCACTCCTCTTATATTTTTCATATTCAAAGGTTATATATGTACTTAATCATTAAATTTACAAGTTTTATATCTTAAAATGTATTTTCAACTAATAAATTTATTTCCTAAGTAATTCAATGGAACCAAAGTGTTAATCTATGTGAAATATTGGGTTGGTGCAAGGATCGTGCTTGTACCAGTCAACATTCCTGTACTTTCAAGGCCACTCTCAATTTCTCTTTCACTCACCAATTATGGATGGGATAGCTCAGTAGAACGCATGGATTTCTTTCTAATAGATTAGATTACTTGCTAGGCTCGACGCTTAGAGAAGAAGGTGGGTTATGAAGGCCAAACTTTGGCTGTGAAACCCTTGTTTAGACTTTTTGTGAACAACCGAAAGGCTTAATATATCATTCTGTTATATTTTTGTTGCGGCCAAGAGCCAAAGTATGTATTTAATAAGGTTTCTCTTTAGATGTTAGGGAGTGATGATGTATTAAACTTTTACTACCATTTTTAATTTCTCAGTATCACCATTTTTGGGTTGGATTGGGGATCCAT
Organism: Pinus tabuliformis; assembly: GCA_031772625.1. Lineage (NCBI taxonomy): Eukaryota > Viridiplantae > Streptophyta > Pinopsida > Pinales > Pinaceae > Pinus > Pinus tabuliformis. Next base: position 589,719,307 of record CM062818.1, read on the forward strand.
GATGTAAATATTCTCTTTTTGAAACTTAATACAAAGGAACATGCCAGTTGTGAAGTTCTCTATTTTGATATCGTTGTCATGCTCCATTCAAGTGATTGAAGCTTCTATTTTGTTATAGGGAAATGATTTGGTTGGCTAGGGCCCAACCAACCCATCTCATTCTCCTTTCATTAAAGATGTGTTAGATTTATTTTTATGCAAGGTTAGTGATGCATATCATGTTTGAACTCTTTTATAGTTGATGAACTTTAATGTCTTGCAAGTTGTGTGATCTGGATCCAAGTGTGTTAATGGTTGATTTGCATTCACTTTTATTTCCTTCCATTCTTCCATGCAAATGTGTGCTGCCTTTTTATTTACAAAGAAAATGTACATCGAGTTCCCTGCACTGATGTGTTTTTGTTTTAGCAAGTTGAAAGTTTCCTTTATTCATTGTAGCCAATCATTCTTATTTCAGTAGGTCTATTATTCTTTTGCTAATAGTGTTTGGCTTTTTAGTGAAGAATACTCTAATAATCAAGTTTACATTTAGATTTTATTAATGTCAATAAGCTTTGACTAAAACAATGTTGCATTACTTGGATTTGTACCTGCACTCATTGCTGGACTTAATACTGAATTTATCAGAAGGATTACCTGTGTTAAAAAGATTATTTGTATAAGGGTACAGATCTAATTTAATCAATCGATAGTCATCTCATGAAAGAGATTGTTGATGTTGGGTCAATGTAGTTTCCAAGAAAAATGGTTTCTTATTTCAAAACAAATTTCCTTTGGTTGTGAATGTACCTTTCATTTTCGAGCATGTGATTAGTTAATGATTAATTTTTCTTATACATGTTCACTTTACAGTCATGTTTTCACCTTTCATTTATTTTCTTAATTAACAAGATTTTATTCCCTGCAAACGATTTGGAAACCTAGTACAAGAACTTTCATTTCCTAGTACAAGAACCTCTGTTCTTGTACATGAACGGAGTGCTCCAGTACAAAAGGCTCAGAGATCTTGTATGTAGGTCAATATCTTCAGTAAGGACCCAATATATATTCTTCTAGAATAGAAGCTTCATTATGGTACAGGAACAACGTTCCAATACAGGAAGCTTGTTGCAATACAAGAATGGTAGCTTTCTACATGAAGGAAAATCTTAACGAATACATACATCCTGATTAGTTGGATAATTCTTCTATCTTACCACCATACTAAAGAGAATCTAAAATACCTATTTTATTGATTCAGATTTTTCATGATGAATTGAGAGTTTCCTTTATTTGAGTTTCTGCAAAGTAAACTCGTTTTATTCAGCACTAGAGTTTTCTTGGTATTCATTTTTGTGTGATATTTCCTTTCATTTCTACATTTTGTAATCAAAGAAGTAGGAATACAATTAGAGAAGGTTCATATCATTTCTTGGAATTTACTATGCTACACCTCAAAGTGTACGAAACCCCGAGCTCACAAATAAAGTGTTGAAAGGAGTTTTCTTAACTACGATTCCTGCACCCAACATTTTGGCACCATTGTCGGGGAGGCGTTTCTAAATATTGGTAAGAACTTGCTTGTTTTATTTCCTTTGCAGTAGGTGTAAGTGTGAATTTATTTTTTCTACAGTGTACTTCTAGTGTTGAATGATTTCATAGTGCCTACTTATTTATTCATTTGCAACGTTTGATTTAAGATTCTTTTTTGTAAATTTAAAAGTTTTTTCATTTTTTGGATTTTATTTTAAGATGAATGCCTAGAAGGGGTAAATATCTAAAACCCAATAAGGTCTGAGGGAACACTAATAAATATGAAACTTTTTCTCATATGAGACCTTCTTTTGTAGGCAGAAAGTCCAAACAAACACAAACTTATCACGTAGGAACTGTCCACATGGACTGGAAACAATAGTTCAGGTGTGACACAACCCAAGAAGGGGAAGAAGGAAACTAGTGGTCCTCCAAAGACCAATTTGAGTCATATTCAACCTTCTCACTTTAGCAGGAGTGGTTTAACAAGGGGAACAAAAATGGTAGAGCATCAGGATCATGCTGAGGGGACTGGCGAGAATCAGGTAATTGAGGGACAATCCACCTTTGAAATTCCAATAGTGGATCCCAAAATAATTACTTAAATGAAGAATATTATGTCATCATCTCTCCCTCATTTCTATGGTAAGGTGCATGAAGATCCTAATTGTTTTTTTTTGAGTTTGATATCTTATGTAGAAGCTATGATTACTCTTGAGATTCCCAGAAATTAAAGCTATTCCCTGCAAGTCTCAAGGACTCAGCCTTGCGTTGGTTCATGGGATTCGAAGGGAGAATTATAACTTCTTGGCACCAAATGAAGAGAATGTTATTGAATAAATACCAAGAATATTGAAAAATTAGAGCAATGCAGAACGAGATCTTTATCATTGTGCAAGGTGATGACCAGACCTTGGAGGATTATTTTTATACATCCTCCAGAGGTCAAAACATAAATTTCACATAAGTACTATCAGGACCTTGTTCTTATGTGGACTTACTAGATATTTTAGGAATAATTTGAATTTATTAGGACAAGGGGATATTTCTCAGAAATCTTTTGATCAAATTTGTGACTTGTGCAAGAAAATTTCAAGGAATCAATCTAGATCTAGTAGAGGAAATCAACGTAGAACTAGTAAAATTGTATCTATAGATGCTATGATTATTGTCTTGGAGAATAAAATGGACAATATGAAAATTGAAATAATGAATACTGTTAGCAAGCAAATAGACTCTTTAAAAATTCAGCAGAAATTGGTAGATGAATAAGAGTCTTTGTCCATTTTTTGTCCTAAATGTAGGAAAAAACATATTTTAAGAGAATGTCCTGCTAATTTAAGATGTGTGATTTGTTCAGAAAACCATGCCACTGAGAAATTCCCCTCCATATGAGGATTAAAATTTGTACTTGAAGGAGAGAATTCTGAACTTGAAGCATTACATGTTATGGGAGCATGGAGAATTTGGCATCAAGTAAGTGCAGGTATGGTTCCTGAATCTTCACTAATTTTTTTTTGGTCATAATGCACATCCATATTCCTATTATAATACTCATCACTCTCAACCTTGGTAGCATGGGAACCATTATCAATATGGTAAACCCCCTCAATCCTGGCAACAAGGATGGAGAGAGTCAAACCATTCACATTAGTCCTATCCTGCATAGATGCAGTCATATCCTCCTATATATGCATCTCACCATATGTCACAACCATCCTTTCCTCCCCTACCTCAACAAAGTCAACCGATGCCACCATTACCTTTACCGCAACTTTTTCGACCACCCCAACTGCCTTCTCAACCGTAACAAATCCTAATAATAAGGCAGTACAATCGATCCATTATGTTGAGGCGTCCCCTTCTCTTATTTACCAAACCTTGTTGGTTGGGATACCTGAGCTTCAATTGAGATCAAAAAGGATAGTCAAACCAGAAAAAAAAAAAAAAACAACCCATGGTGATCATTGAGGAGAAAAACAAGGAGGAAACTATTGGTCATTCAAAAAACAATGACACGATTTAGCCCATTCCTCCACCATCAGAGTTATCATCTTCTTCAAACCAGCCTCCCTATCCAGAGAGGCTAGTTATAGAGAAGAGTGACCCCGAGTCTAGTCTAGCTTCTGAGCTCAGGAATTTTTGCATAAAGGTCCCTTTACTTCAGGCTATTAGATAGATCCCCATCTGCATGAAAATCATTAGGGAACTCTATCTCAAAATTGAGGGAGGAAGAGAGTAGAACCTTAAACTATTCAATTTGATGGTCAAGCAACTGAGTTAATGACAGGATGTGCACAAATGGAAAAGTATACCGATCCTAGAAACTTGGTTCTTTCTGTTCATATAGGAAATATCCTTGTCCCCAATGTGCTAATAGACTTGGGTGCAGCCATCAATGTCATCACTAGGCAGACCATGGATCAGCTTGGGTTGGTCCATATTCATCCTACCCCTACTATGCTTGAACTTGCAGAGAGATCAAAAATCAATCCAAAAGGTGTGTTGGATGATGTGGTCATCTCCATAGATTCTTGGGAATACCACGTGGACTTTATTGTGCTTCAGCCAAAAAATCCTATGGGTGGACATCCCTTGATTCTGGGATGACCATGGCTTACCACAGCCGATGCTTACATTGGATGCCACCACGACGGCTTCACTCAATGAACCTCTTACATATCACGTGCCTTCATGGCATAGTAAACAATACCTTTGATTTAACTACATATTGAAAAATACCTCTAAAAATCACTTTATATGACCCCCTACCAATACAAACCCAATACACCTTCTCAATTTAAAAATCCCTACTTTCACTAGATATTGTAGGTATCCATTTTTTCATTAACATTTTTTATACCCCTTTATATATTTTCATTAAATTTGAGCTCCATTTTTTAAAGCTACGAATATCAAAACCTGTTACCACATATTATATGCTAAATATATTATGTCATTTTTTCCTCAATATATATTCCCTAATATGAATGCACATGGTATAGTATTTCTCCACCAGTGAAGCCCCCATGGATGTCACTTTGGTGATATGTATATTTCACATGGAGACTCTAGGAAGAAAGTCACCTTATACCCACCTGCTAGATCTATTTAGGAGCTCAAGGACACTCTGTGGTTAGATTACGACAACAATGATGAAGAGACTCAACCTATTTCTTTCATCAACCATCATATCAAGTCTACCCAGGAGGGTGAATTATGATATTTCTTGAATAACCTCGACAGAGTGCCTAATTTTGACATGTTTCATCAAATATTTAGCCCAAATTTTAAAGGAAATTTAGAGTCTAAACCCTCCTCATCACCGGTCTTAGTATCATCTTCCTCCACTCTTAAGCCCAAGACTACTCTTGTTGAAATTAGTCCAGGTAAATCCTTAAATATCAGTTCAGACATAGACTCATCTCAACGAGAGTAGCTTGTTGATTTTTTGCATGATCACCTTGATGTCTTTGCATGGAGTTACGAGGACATGAAAGGCATACCTCCTGAAACCTGTACTCACCATATTTATATTCAGGAGGTAGCTCTACCTGTATGTCAACTTCAAAGGTGCATGAACCCTATGTTAAGAGATATTTTGAAAGAAGAATCATAAAAACTCTTGGATGCTAAGTATATATATCCTATATTTGATAGCCAGTGGGTCTCCCCATTGGTAGTAGTCCCAAACAAGGATGGGACATGGTGCATCTGCATTGATTATCGAGAACTTAATAAAGCCAATCTCAAGGATTACTTTCCACTTCCTTTTATCGATTAGGTGCTAGATACCCTTGCTAGTAAAAAGTACTTTTCATTTTTACATGGATTCAGTGGGTACAACCAAATTCAGATCACACCCGTAGATCAAGACAAGACCACTTTTACATGTCCATGGAGTACATTTTCTTCGAGTGCTTCCCATTGCACTATGTAATGCCACAACCACCTTTCAAAGGGTTGTGTTGGCTAATTTTGTTGATCTCCAGTGTGTTGAAATTTTTATGGATGATTTTTCAGTGTTTGGTAACTCATTCCAAGAAGCCTTAAAAATGATAAAAAAATTGCTTTTATGTTGCGAAGAAGCTCACCTTGCTTTGAGTGATAAAAGGTGTAGATTAATGTGCAAAGAAGGAGTAATCCTTGGACATTTGGTTTCTAACAATGGTATCTAGGTAGACACAGCCAATATAAAAGTTATGTTTTGTCTTCCGACACTTAAAACACAAAGGGAAGTAAGAGGGTTCCTGGGACATGCAGGCTATTACAGGAGGTTCATTGAAATTTTTTCTAGGATAGTTACGCCCCTTTTCGATCGTTAGCTAAGGATATTGAGTTTTTCTGGTCCACAACTTGCCAATAGTATTTTGAGACATTAAAAGAAAAATTAATACAGGCACCAATTTTGAGAGGTCCCAACTGGTCCCTTCGATTCCACATTTTCTCTTGATGCCTCAGATATTGCCGTTGGCGCACCTTTAGGACATGAAGATAACAAAAAAGCCTATGCTATTTACTTCATTAGTAAAAATTTGTCACCCGGTGAATTGAACTATATAGTGACCAAGGATAATTTTAGGGGCGAATGTTCGCCCTTTGGCGAAATAAAGGGGTTTTAAATTTTTAGTGGGCGAATATTTTGTATCATAGTACATTTTTACAAATCACCTCAAATAGCCCACCTTATTTTAAGGGAGAGGGTAAAAAAGGTAAATTTAGCCCTTGAAATTAGGACTTACAACCTTCTATTCGCCCATTTTCAAGAATAGGTTTTATTTAAGTGAATCCATTCGCCCATTTTCAAGAATAGGTTTTATTTAAGTGAATCCATTCGCCCATTTTCATTATTTAAGTGAATCCATTCGCCCATTTTCATTATTTAAGTGAATCCTATGAGCCAAATACCATATTTATAAAAGAGGTATGGTAAATTAATAAAAATATAAATAAATGAGAGGTATGGTAAATAAATAAAACATTTTTTATATTTACTCCATAAGTCAGGTGTAAACAAATAAAAATATAAGTAAGGTGGAGGTATGGTAAATAAATAAAAATATAAATAAACTAGACGTATCGTAAATAAATAAAATAAACGAGAGGTATGGTAAACAAAGAAAACATTTTTTTATATTTACTCGATAAGTCACCTTATATTTATGAACACTCAAAAAATGGGTTATATTTAGGTGAAACCTATGGCCAAAATACTATGGGACAAATACCATGGACTACATTGTTATTAATACCATGCAAAAAACCGTTATTAACCTTAATATTAGAATTAATAAAAATAAAAATGGCACATGGTATTGACCCATGGTATTCACCTTGAATGTAGCCTATTTAAATGGGGGAATTAAACCAGCATAGCCTATGCTAAGATTCACTAGGACTTTACAAAGTTTTATTATTTAGTGAAAGACTCGCTAAAATCTTACAAGATTTTATAATTGAGTAAAATATTCGCCATGCCTGGTGAGAGATTCGCCAAAAAATTATATATACATATTATATTATTGATAAAATCGCCTTCCATTTTTCCTATACCATGGAGATTCGCCCATTTATTATATTTATAAATTTAGGAGTGTTCTTAAAATTTTCCCTGATAGTGACTGAGAAAGAGTTTTTAGCCGTAATTTTTGCTATCAATAGATTCAAACACTACATCACAAGATATGAAGTCTTTGTGCATACTGATCATTCTGCAAGAAAATATTAAATGAATAAACCATTGACTAGTAGTAGAGTGACTAGGTGGTTACTGTCGTTGTAGGAATTTAATGTTACTATTGTTGATAGACCAGGAAAATCTAATATTGTAGCTAACTATCTTTCTAGATTGAATAATCCTGGTGAAGTAAATCTTGTTGATGATGATTTCCCTGATGAACATATTTTTGATGCGTCAACAAATCTCCATGGTTTTCTCACATATCCAACTATTAGTCACCGAAAAAACACCACCTCTCTTATCTGCTTATGAAAAGCGTAATATCATATTAAAAATGTTGCATATTCTTGGATTGAATGAGACCTAGATCTTATCATTCGTAGATGTGTAAGAGAGGAAGAAGTGTTTGACATACTGAAATTTTCCCATGATGAACCTTGTGGTGGTCACTTCATTGATAAGTGAGTTGCATATAAAATCTTACGTGTTGGATACTTTTGGCCTTCTTTGTTTAAGGATATCAAACAATATGTCATGTGATACGATATCTATCAGCGAATGGGTCATTTTGTTCAAGCCAATGAAATGCCTTTATGTCCTCATATTGAGATTGAGCCCTTTGAAAAATGGGCTATCGACTTCGTAGGACCAATAAATCCAACATCTATGAATAAAAATCATATATTGTTTTGCACTAATTTTGTTACAAAATGCCTAGAGGCTAAAGCTATCTCTTTCACTACAGAAAAAATTGTTGTTGAATTTTTGTTTAGTGAAATTTGTACTAGATTTGGTGTTGCTAGAGAGAGTGTTACTAACAATGGGCCACAGTATTTCTAATTTGGTATAGGAAGTCACAAATCAATGCAAAATTCAGCATAGGAAGTCTACTCCATATCACCCGCAAGCAAACGACCAGGTGGAGTCTACCAACGAGGTGATCGAATCCATCGCCACCAAAAGAATAAATCTGCAAAGGAAGGATTGGGCCAGTTGGTTACCTGAAGCCTTATGGGCTTATCAAACCACTTGGCAGAATAGCACAGGACATACACCATATGAGTTGGTATATAGGAGACAAGTTCTTTTTTGTCGATAGAGTTCCAGGTAAAAAATTTTGCAACATTAAGTCAGTTTAGATTATATCTCTCATAAGCATAGCAACAATGTCTATTACAGTTAAATGAGTTAGATGAATTTTTGAAGAGATGTTTTTCAATAGAATCTGTTAGTACAACAACAACGTAAAAAGTGGCATGACAAGTCTATCAGGAAGAAGCAGTTCCAACCATCTGATTGGGTACTTATTTATGAATCTAGATTTAAACATTTCGAAGGAAAATTCCATACACACTGGATGGGACCTTATGAAGTAGTTATAATTTTCGAGAATGGGGTTGTAGAGATCAAAAATATTGGTGGGAAAGGTTCAGTATGTTGGCATTATGATACAAGTATTGTCCTTGATGGCAACTCTACAGGTCAACTCAGTTTTGATAAGAGGCTAACAGGAATATTCAGAGGCAATAATGTAGTGGTACAGAGGATCAGAATGATGGAACTAAGGTCTATTGATCAGAATAAATAAGTTGAAGGAAGAAGATGATGTAAGAGTAGTTTAAGTGATACACGCAAGTTCACTTAGTCCAAGCAGCGTATACATGGAGGTACTCATAATATAAATAGTGTATAACATACACACGCACTCCCACAGAGGGCAAAGCCCATACATGTTGAAAACCATGGTTTTGGTCCAAGGTATCTGGTCCAAGGTATCTTTGGACCATGATATTGGCCCTAGGTATTTAATCTGAGGTATTCGGTCCATGGTATTTGATCCAAGGTATTGGTCCTAAGTGGATTCGCTCCATGGTATTGAGAAAGGACAAAAACTATATAAAGAAGAGAGGATCATAAGGCCAGATGTGCAAGTGAATAAGATTCTAAGGAATACTTCTATCTGAAGTATATTTTATGTTGCAGGGTTATGCTTGGGACTAGATCTAAAATATTTGTGTGCACCTTGAGTTCAATATTGGATCAGGATCATGAGACCTAAAATGACTTATTCTTGAATGATTTGATATTGGTTGAGGCTAGATCTGATTTTTTGCATCTATTTTATTTGTTATCTATCATTATTTGGGTTTGTCTAAAGTCTGGAATTGAAGCAAAATTCAGAGTCAATATTTGCATATTTGTATGCAGGTTTTTCTCAGTAAAAGAGCGTATATACATAGGTTCTGTTCTTTCAAGTAGCATATACAAAAGAAAAGCTTGATGTTCAGAGATGAATGATCTATCAAATCAATATTTGTGATTTATTGCTGCTGCTATTTTATTGTTGTCTATCAATGAAGTCTTCTTAGATATGAATGTAAATTTGAATGCATAAGGAGGTTGATATTTGATTGATTGTATAAGTGAGAAGAAGTTTTTTCTATTGCTTGCCTGTGTAAAGTTCTGAAAGTTGATAGTAGATGTTCAGTACACTACTAGTTGGTATAGTTTGTGATTCAGAGATTTTACGATTCAGAATATTTAGAGGTATACACAGGATGGGGTGAAGGAAGTAGCGTGTACACACAAGTTTTATTCATTGAAGTAGTGTATATAGTCTGACATATGAATTTTTGAGGTTTCAGTTGGTTCCAAATGTTGACACAGGTTTTTGGGTTCAGCATTGTGTTCTGATGATAGTGATCTGATTGTTTCAGAATAATTGCATGTTGGTTGATGAAGTTTGAGTTTCTAAATTTCTGATGGGTTATTGAGGAGTCAAGGTCTTCATATGTCTTGATATGTGTCAAGAGAATCCAGTCTAAAAATTCATGAAACGTGGTCCCTAGAGGAAGAGTGGAGTTTTTTGTAGGCTGGCACCTACATACTAGTAAACATATTGGCTAGTACAAGAGCTATGGGGTTGTAGCTCCCTTCCAGTAGAGGTTGGAGAACGAGAGAAGGTTGTAACCTTTTGCAGGTAGAAGCCTCTGTATTGTTAAGAGTCTGCACCAGTACAAGATTTTAAACAGATTTTCTTAGTATTAAAATAAGACAGAGATGACAATAGCAGGTGGTTTTCACCCACATTGGGTGTCCACCTTAAATCTTGGTGTTCATGTGTGTTTCTTATGTGTAATGGTTTATTATGTTTATACTGCACATGGTTACTGTTTAGTGATTGATGAAGTACTGATGAACTGATTAAATATCAACATATTATGAATTAACTGAATCATAAGTTTACTGCATAAACATTGGTTTCCTTAAAAACAATTGCGTGTACACACTAGTTCCCCTCTCTGAAGTAGCGTATATGAATCTGATTATGAAAAAGAAAAATTACTGATTTGATAATACTGATTCACGCCCCCTCTTAGTATTATTTCCAACATAGTATTCCTTATGAATGGGCATAGACTCAAGGTATATTTTCAACCCCTCACAAAGGAAGACTTCATGCAGCAAGTGTAACAACAATCTGAGCTAGAGACGGTAGGTGGCTACACCAACCTATTACAGATTTGATTCTTTCTTTCCAAAAATAAAGAAATTAAAAAAATAATAAAAAGAATTGACAAAAACTAAAAATAAAACAAGAAAAAAATATTTTCCTGTGATTGTGAAAATAAATTTACTTACATGGTCACATAAGGATCATCCTGAAAACCAGCATGCTAGCAGGAAGATCGAAATTCTAATAAGATGATAATGTTGCTTGATCTTTATATGTCCTAACTGTCACCAAGAAGAAGTAGGTTTTTAAGTGCAAGAACCAAGCCCTTATCCAAGTTTGGGTCAGCTAACACGACAATTTTTTATGCAAGTAACACTCAATTCCCGCTGCATTTACTTTTGGTTCGACACTATTCAGGAAAAATTTTGAGGTGAAATTTTGCCCTTCTTCTATTTCCTTTTCATAAATTCCCTTATATTTTTTTCTTCTTTGTCCTATTGAAATGAACCTTCCCTTTCTTCTAAAGAAACTACCCCTATCCAATTTCATTTTTTCCCTCTTTTCCCATGAATTTATTTTCCCTTTCCCTTTTTCCATAATCCCTCTTGGTGGTTTCACACTTGAATTCCTTGTTGAATTTCCTTCCCATTCTGAAATTTACTCCTTTCCCACTTCTTTTCTCCCTCATGGATTATATTACAGGATCTGATCAAATTCATTGATCAGATTAGACAGCATGTATCACTACCAAGAAACAATTGAATAAAACATCCCTTGGAAATTTCGCAAATATTTCAATATTTAGCCCTTAGATTATAATTTTCTAGAAACCATTTTTCCACAACATCAATTAGTGCAGGAATAGTGATGTCCCTTGGTGCGGGAATGTATGTTCCAATACAAGAACATTAAGTCTCAGGTGAAGGAACACATACTGTTGTGTGCCCCGAGCACAAGAACATGTGCCCAGTACAGGAACAATAGTAGTCTTCAATGCAAGAATGTATGTTCGAGTGCAAGAACCAACAATTCCTTAGTGCAAGAATATACGTTATGGTACAGGAATGTCTAGTGCATGAATGCACGCTTGAGGTCAAAGTTCAATCCAAGGATTAAAGTGGATTTATTTTTTTATGTTCGGTACAAAAATCGCACTTAAGCACAACTCACTACACTACTTTATGATGATGCCATGCAATGATTTTCTTTCATAGATGATTACACTCTGTTCATCGTTACTAATTAGGAAATATTTTTTAATTACAAGGACATTTAATTATGAAATATTATCTTTATGTAAGTTAACATATATGCCTTGTATGAAATCATGAGTTTATCAAAGGATGTGTGAAAAAATCTCTCGGAGTCCAACGTTTATTTTTGAAAAGGCTGCTGATAATTAAATGATGACCCGATCATATATAACACCTCCCACTTTCTCACATAACTTCCTCCATTACCACCTCCCACCACCAATCATTATTAATACATGCACGATTAGATCAGACTGTATCATATCCTTTCCCAAGAATTGAGATTTTCATGAGTGTGACCATTAAAGAAAAAATCAATATAGAAATGTCCAGTTCAGTCGGAAATTTCAAATTTCTTAGTCCTGAATCCCCTTGCTAATTAACTCTCCCAAATTCTGAGTATTTGAGTGAATTCGAACAAGCAATGGTGCATGTTTGAATTGAACCATGGTTTGTGAAGGAAGTAGAGAAAATGGTGGAGTACAAGAATAGTCTGTCCATAATGCACGAAGCAGGATTTCTCCCATTCTTACTTAAGTTTAATGGTCTTGATTCTGTGGTCGTGTTAGAATTTGCCCAAAAATTTGATGGAGAAAGAGCTAAAGTGGGGTCTCTAGAATTTGAAGTGACAAAGCAGACTATTTCGCAAGCTACAAGGTTGGTGACCTATTAGAGTCCCACCCTAACCCCCTTATTTATGTAATGGGGTTGAGTCATAGTAAAGAGTCAATAAAGCCCATATTAATAATTGTAAGTGGTTAACCCGCAATTAATGATGCGACAACAGTTAGTTGCAAATGGGTTGTAGTATTAGATAGATGGTATTAATAAAACCCATGGTATTGATCCATGGGATTGCATGTATGAGTCATATATAAAGGATAGAGACTCCCTGCAAGGAGCATCGTGTCTTATTTTTGAATCGAGCTCTGCTCTATTGGAGGTTGCCCGCTCGAAGAGGCCAGTGAACATTGCTTTCTAAATAATAAAATATTTTCTATTGTCTCTCACTATTCTATGTTCTGGGTATCTTTCTTCGCATATTCTGTATTTGGTTATCTTTTTGCAAGTTAAGATCATAACAAGTGGTATCAGAGCACTTTCCAGGGCCGGTGGGATCTCCATTTCTTAGCAATTTTTTTTTTTTTGGCCAGAGACGTGTTCCGGCGTCTTTAAACCACGGGATCTATCATTGAGCACATAAACCTACGGATTTGGGGAGGCATGCACGCAGGAAATATAAGAGGTGGTCACGCTTGTTGGACTCCCTTGTAACCCCTGTGGGTAACCCTTCGAGTAGTAACGCATTAGATAGAACCGCGTATGGACTCTCTTCCAAGTACCTTCTGGGTATATTGGAAGCCCCTTAGCTCCTCCGCAACCTTACCATAGATAGATCATCAGCCGTCTTGTTGCTACAGTACACCGAGAACAGCACTCGGAGAGATTACTCGCCCATACGATAGGGTAGTCGGGTTGTAAGGCTAAGGGTACGGTTGATCCTCCTTAGTTAGAGCCCTAAAACATTGGGCCGAGTACTACTGTCAGACCCTTATGTATATTGTGATCTGTAGCACCTAACACTCCTCGAGACCATAGTTCCCTTTTCTATCTTGGGATCACGCATCATCTCTGCCAGATCCGCTGGTGCAAAGGGGTGCAGCAGCAGCAGACATCAGTCCCGCAGTTCCGAGTTAGCAGACCAGCCATTCCGATCTATTAGATCCATCAGATCCATAGCAGCAGTCTGTTCCGCCGCCCAGAGCTATCCAATCCGCCATTCAGATCTCTCAGATCCACCAGATCTGAGTAGTTGTGTGGGGTTCCTATACCGGGGCAGAATTTTCGTAGGACTTTTGGCAGCATTGACATTTTTAGGATTTCGCGACTATAGTATTCTCCCAGGGTGCTTATTGGTGATCTAGCCCATCAGAATCAGGACAACGAGCTGAGCACAGTGGTACCATTCAATTCTTACTGAATTTTTTTTTGGGCGGTCCCAAATCTCAAGAACATCTAATCAGTGCGTGGTAGAAACTAGAGCTCAAGCTATGGCCAATGAGAGGATTGACAAACTTGAACTAACCTTGCAATCCGTCCCAAGTCAACTTGATAGACTATCTACCCTGATCTCGAAGGTCAAGGAGGAAGCCCACGAGGAGGCATATAATGGCAATGGACACAGTGAGGGTGAGTCTAGCCACTCTCCTCACGTCTGGGGCACCCACCAACAATCCTGTCCGCGACCTCCCAAGTTGGATATGCATAAATTTGAAGGTTCTCACCTAGCAGCATGGATAGCAAAAATGGAATAGTATTTCAATCTGAATAACATCTTAGATAATGAGACTCAGCTTATGCTGGGGAGCATGTACTTGCAAAATGAAAGGTGGCAATGGTGGGAATGACATCAACGTTGCAATGGACCTTTTCTGGCTTGGACCAACTTCAAAAAAAGCTCTTACAGATCGCTTTGACCAGGAATCTTCTTTTTGGGTCGTCTTACTAAGCTACGATAGACTGGCACAGTGGATGAATATATTACAGCCTTTGAAGCCTTAGCCTTTAGCACTAGGGGTCTCTCAGATGTGTTCTACAAGGAATGTTTCATCAGCGGTCTTAAAGAAGCCATAAAAGCCCAAGTCCTACTGCACCACCCTCCCACATGGATGGAGGCTTGCAAGGTAGCTCGTAACATGGAACGTGCGTTAGCAGCCTAGTACAGTCACCCAAATTTCTCCGCTAAGGATCGCCCCCCACAGGCTCACAACACGACTCAAACACTTAAGGTCCAAAAGGTGTCACCTGCAGAAATGGCCGAAAGAAGAAAGCAAGGATTATGTTACTACTGTGATGAAAAATACTCCCCAGGTCATAAATGCAAGGAGCCCAATTTTTTTCAAATTGATGCCACTGACTACAGCTCATCAGAGGAAGATCCACCACTTGAGGAACATGAGGCGGTAGAAGAGGACAACCAAAAGGACAATGTCCCTGACGAACCAGTTATTTCGCTGCATGCTTTGGCAGGGATTTCTTCACCTCAAACTCTCAAAATCAGAGGTTTTATTAAACATCGCCCAGTAGCAGTCTTGATTGATAGTGGAAGTACACAAAAATTTCATCCATCACAAAGTCGTGGAAGCAGTGCATTGTTTTGTACGAGCAGTTTCTAACTTCCAAGTCCAAATTGCGGATGGGGGCACAATGAAATGTGAAGGCGGCTATGAAAATGTCAAACTTCAAATGGGGGATTATCAGTTGAAGACCCACATGTTTGCCATACACATGGGAGGGTGTGACATTGTCCCCGACGCTAAATGGCTCCGCACTCTTGGGCCAATCACAATGGATTTCCAGGAGTTATATATGAGTTTTAAGCAGAACAACTCCACACATACCCTCCGTGGATTCCAGGCGGGAGCTCCCCCTATCATCAGCTCGCATAGGATGGAAAAATTGCTAAAAAAGGGCCATCATGGAGTTATAGCTCAACTTAATGCTATCCAGGCAGTCGCAACCAAGTCTCTGCCGATTCATCCTGTGATGCAACAGATTTTAAATAACCATCTACCGGTCTTTGACAAGCCTCATGAGCTTCCACCCTCGAGAGGGGAACATGATCGTAGCATCACCTTGGTTCCAGGCGCCCAACCCCCAAATGTGTGCCCATACAGATATTCGTTCACCAAAAAGAATGAAACAGAAAAAATAATCAAGGAACTTTTGGAAGCATGTGTCATTCGTCCCGGCATTAGTCCTTATTCATCACCAGTGGTCATGGTGCTCAAGAAAGATGGGGAGTGGCGGATGTGTCCAGACTTCAGGGCCCTGAATAAGTTGACAGTCAAAGATAAATTTCCCATCCCGGTGGTTGATGATTTGCTGGATGAACTCAATGGGGCTCAATTCTTCACTAAGCTGGATATGCGCTCAGGCTACCACCAAATTCGCATGAAGGAGGTCGACATTCCAAAGACTGCTTTCCGAACTCATGAAGGCCATTATGAGTTCCTGGTCATGCCATTCGGTCTTTGTGATGCCCCATCTACTTTTCAGAGCCTTATGAACCACCTTCTCAAACCATATCTCAGGAAATTTTTCCTTGTCTTCTTCGATGACATCCTCATCTATAGTTGCACTTGGGCCGCACATCTTCAGCATGTAGATCTACTCTTGCAACTGCTCCGCAAGCATAAATTATTTGTTAAGATGTGAAAGTGTTCATTTGGCATGGAAGAAGTTGAGTATTTCGGCCACATTGTGGGGCGTGAAGGTGTCAAGGTGGAGACCAAAAAGATCCAGGCAATGCAGGATTAGCCTCAACCTAGGACCTTGAAGAGCCTGAGAGGATTTTTGGGTCTCATAGGCTATTATCACAAATTTGTCCGCAATTATGGTCGCATAGCGAATCCCATCACTCAACTCCTGAAGAAAAATTCATTCTTCTGGAATGAGGACGCACAACAGGCCTTTACAGCTCTCAAAAATGCCATGTGTTCCACTCCAGTCTTAGCACTACCTGATTTCACCAAATATTTTGTCATTGAATGTAATGCCTCGGGTACGAGTATTGGGGCGGTCTTAATGCAGGAAGGACGACCTTTGGCCTTCACCAGCTAACAACTAAGTGGGAAGAATCTGGGCCAATCTACCTACGAGAAGGAAATGATGGCCACATTACATGCAGTAGAGACCTGGCGACCTTACTTATTGGGGCGACGTTTCCAAATCCGCACAGACCATCACAGTCTTAAATATTTTTTGGAGCAATGCCTATCCTCCCCACAACAAAATAAATGGTTCGCCAAAATGCTGGGATATGATTATGAGATCATTTACAAGAAAGTGCGAGACAATGGTGTAGCAGATGCATTATCTCACCAATTTGAGAAGGAAAGTACTCTGCTAGCAATTTCCCTCCCCATTCCAGAATGGATTGAAGAGGCTCATAGGGAATGGTTTTCACATCTCGGGCTCTCCCAACTCATTTCTCAATTGCAGGCGGATCCAAATTCCACCAAGGGCTACTCGTGGCAGGATGAGATTCTTTGCTACAGGGACAGAGTCGTAATATCACCAACATCCGCCCTCAAAAGACG
This sequence comes from Pinus tabuliformis, assembly GCA_031772625.1. Classification (NCBI taxonomy): domain Eukaryota; kingdom Viridiplantae; phylum Streptophyta; class Pinopsida; order Pinales; family Pinaceae; genus Pinus; species Pinus tabuliformis. Next base: position 589,736,311 of record CM062818.1, read on the forward strand.
CATTTTGGCATAATTGCACTCATCCCCCATTGTAGGACATTCAGGCTTTCAGAAGACGTATGCTCGCACCAGAAGATCATTTTTTTGGACAGGCATGAAAAAGGACATCCTTACTTTCATAGCAGAATGTGATGTCTGTCAACACCACAAAGGGGAGACCATCAACACACCAGGCACATTATAACTCTTGCCCATCCCGTCATCAATATGGATGGAGGTTTCTATCCATTTCATTACAGGTCTTCCAAAGTTAGGAAACAAGTCAGTCATCATGGTGGTTGTGGACAGACTTTCGAAGTATGCTCATTTCTGCGCCCTACCCCACCTGTTTAGACCGACTTTGGTCGCTCAATATTTCATGGATCAGATCATCAAATTGCATGGCATGCCCACTTCTATTGTGTCTGATTGCGACCCGATATTCACCAGTAATTTTTGGCAGGAAATCTTCAAGCTACAAGGAACTCAACTAAAACTTAGTACTTCCTATCATCCACAAACGGATGGTTAAACTGAAGCCATCAACAAATGTCTGGAAACCTACCTTAGGTGTTTCACTTCAAAAAAGCAACATCTTTGGGTACAGTGGTTACATCTGGCTGAATGGTGGTATAACACCAACTATCATGCCACCACCAAAATGACTCCCTATGAAGCAGTATATGGTCAACTTCCTCCTTCCCCTACATCTTATATCAAGGGGTGCTCAAAGGCACAAGCAGTGGATCAACTCCTACAACACCACGCAACCACGCCTGCCCATCTTAGAGAGAATATTCATCAAGCTCAAAACTGCATGAAGCAACAGGTAGACCAGCATCGCTCAGAGTGCCAATTTTCAGAAGGGGATCATGTCTTTTTGAGGCTGCAACCATATAAGCAAACACCACTCAAAGACAAGGGTTGTGAGAAACTATCTCCAAAATTCTATGGACCATATCAAGTACTTCAGCGCATTGGAGAAGTGGCTTACAAGTTGGATTTGCCACCTACTGCAAAAATCCATCCAGTTTTCCATGTCTCATGCCTCAAGAAAGTGATTGGCAACAATTGCAGAATTCAAACCAGTCTACCTGAATTGGAAGAAGAAGGGTCAATCTGGCTCCAACCTGAATAGGTCCTAGACACACAAGACAGGCACCTACGGGGCCGCATGATTAGGGAAGTCCTCGTCAAGTGGAAAGACACCTCTCCAGAAGATGCAACTTGGGAACCAACCACTATTCTTCAGCAGTTTCCGCAGCTTCAGCCTTGAGGACAAGGCTAGTCTTAAGGGGGAGGGCAGGTTAGGGTCCCACCCTAACCCCCTTATTTATGTAATGGGATCGAGTCATAGTCAAGATTCAATAAAGACCGTATTAATAATTGTAAGTGGTTAACCCGCAATTAATGACGGGACCACAGTTAGTTGCAAATGGGCCGTAGTATTAGATAGATGGTATTAATAAAACCCATGGTATTGATCCATGGTATTGCATGTATGAGTCATATATAAAGGATAGAGACTCCCTGCGAGGAGCTTTGTGTCGTATTTTTGAATTGAGCTCTGCTCTATTAGAGGTGGCCCCCTCGAAGAGGCCAGTGAACATTGCTTTCTGAATAATAAAATATTTGCTGTTGTCTCTCATTATTCTATGTTTTTGTTATCCTTCTTCACATATTCTGTATTTGGGTATATTTTTGCAGGTTAAGAGCATAACACGACCACAAGCATACAGTGGTTTAAGAAAGGAGAGCTCAAAAATGGGGCTTGGCGTAGCTTTGTAGTCAATAAAAAGTAGAAAGTGGACTGGAAACAATTGTTGCAACAAATTGCTATGATGGAGACACCTCTTGTACATTCTGCAAAAGTTTCGCACCTTTGAGGGATGATATTCCCTAACCTTCCTATATCACATCCGCTTTATGTTACACTTTGAGTCGGTTAAGTTCATTAATTTTCCTTACTTCTGAGTTAAAAGTTTGAAAAAAATGTCAAAGCGTGTTTAGAAAAGTCAAGAGAGTCAGGTTATGTTCAAGCTATACCATTACAAGTTGATCTCAATTCTTGTTAGCAAGGAATTAGAGAGTAAAAGTGTGACATGGGAATGGTTTTTGAAAGAATTACAAGGAAGAAACATGGTGGAGTCACCCGAGAATAAGGGATAGAGTAGGAAATAAGAATCTAAATAGACAGATAAAACCCTCACCTTGAAAACTAGTAAGAAGACAAAGACCCTACCTAAGGAACCAGTGCAAGAAGAGAAGCAAGCACCCCTAACCGACACACCTCTCCCTTTGAAGAGAATAACTAGAATTTTTGTTAAGAATATGTTTTCCTCCTCAAGAGAGGGCTATACTTAGTTAACCTCTCTAATAAATGTAGATGATTCCTAGCCTAGTTCGTTGAATGGGAATAATATCCTGCTCCTTGTAGATGCTACGGTTCACACAATGTTTAGTCCAAGATACCTCGAAGAGGAAGATGTTACTCACCTGTCAGTGTTAGTTGGAAAGATGAACAAGAGGAATACCTCTAAGACACCAGATGTCGGTGCAGAGAAGGGTCCAATAGAGGATCAGGGTGATAAGGTGAAAAATAATGTTGAAGTCTAATATGATGAAACACAACGTGATATGAAGAGTGATGAGAGACCCTATGAAGTCGAAATGCCAGATATTGATATATAGGATGATATTGGTCTTGAGAACACTTGCACTTACTTTGAGTCGACTATTGAGAATATTCTGACGCAGGAGGAAATCGTTAAGGAGTATTCCACTCTCAATTTGAATAGTCGGGTCGAGCAGTTGGGGCAATGCATTTATAGACTTGAATTTTTAAATCAAGCCATGAAAGAATACGATGTAGTGCTACAGAATAAGAATATTGAACTGGAATGGGATGTCTAAGAATGAAAACAACAAGAAAGAGTGTGGAAGTTATGAGATTTGAAATGCTATGGTCGACTGAGGAAATTGGTCAAATGGGTCAAGGTGGCTCGAACTAAGAAGCAAAGGAAGTTGAAAATAGGAATTAGCATATAGATACAGGACTAAAGGAAGGTCCCCGTGTGTTTTTTCAGAGGTAGGGGTAAGGTTGTGTGAGGACACACAACAAGATAAGGATGGGAAGATGTTGGTGGCTATAACTGTCCTATTTTTTGGTGTCTATCCTATCCCAAACACACCATCTTAACCCCTATTTTAACCCTAAAGGCCTATCTATTCCTCTATTTTTTCCCAATTGAACACATTCCTGCACTCCTCTTATGTTTTTGATATTCTAAGGTTATATATGTACTTAATAATTAAATTTACAGGTTTTATGTCTTAAAATGTCTTTGCAACTAATATATTTTTTTCCTAAGTAATTTGATGAAACCAAAGTGCTATTCTATGTGAAAAATTGGGTTGGTGCAGGAATCATGCTTGTACCAATTAGTGTTCTTGCACTTTTGAGGTAGTTGTCATTTTTTGTTTGACTCACCGCTTATGGACGGGACAACTTAGTATACCATGTGTGTTTCTTGCTAAGAGATCGGTTTCCTTGCTTGGCTCGGTGCTTAGAGAAAAAGGTGGGATATGAAGGTTAGACTTCAGCTACAAAACCCTTGTTTCAACTTTCTGCGAATAGTCAAAAGGCTTAATATGTCATGTTGTTACATTTTTGTTGCAACCAAGAGCTTAAGTATGTATTTAATAGGGTTTCCCTGTAGACGTTATGGAGCAATGTTGTATTAAAATTTTTCTACCATTTGTAATTTCTGAGTATCACCATTTCTAGGCTAGATCGGGGATCCACAATGTATATTTTCTCTTTTTGAAACTTAATACAAAGGAACATGCCAATTGTGATGTTCTCTATTTCGATATCAGTGTGATGCTCCATTTGAGCACTTGAAGCTTCTATTTCACTACAAGGAAATGAGTTGGTTGGCTAGGGCCCAACCAACGGAGCCCGTTCTCCCTTCGTTAAAGGTGTGTTAGATTTATTTTTATGCAAGGTTTGCGAATCAGATCATGTTTGGATTCTTTTATAGCTGATGAACTTTAATTTCTTTCAAGATATGTGATTTGGACCTAGGTGTGTGTGGGGTTCATTTGCATTAACTTTTATTTCCTTTCATTCTTTCTTACAAATGTGTGCTTCGTTTTTCTTTGCAAAGAAAATGTACATCTAGTTTCCTACCCCGGTATGTTTTTGTTTCAGAAAGTTGAAATTTTCCTTCATTCATTGGAGCCAGTCATTCTTATTTCTGCAAGTCTATTATTCTTTTGCTAATAGTGTTTGGATTTTTAGTGAAGCATAATCTAATAATCAAGTTCAAATTTAGATTTCATTATTGTCAATAAGATTTCACTAAAACGTTGTTGCATTACTTGGATTTGTACCTGCACTCATTGTTGGACTTAGTACTGAATTTATCAAAAGGATTCCCTGAGTTAAAATGATTATTTGTATAAGGGTACAGATCTAATTTACTCAATGAATATTCATCTCAGGAAAGAGCTTTCTTATGTTTGGGTCAAAGTAGTTTCCAAGTAAAGCGGTTTCTTATTTCAATAGAAATTTCCTTTGGCCGTGAGTGCTCCTTTCATTTTTGAACATGTGATTAGTTAATGATTCATTTTGCTTATAGAGTTTCACTTTATAGTTCTATTTTCACCTTTCATTTATTTTCTCAGTTAACACGCCTTTATTCATTGCAAATGATTTGGAAACCTAGTACAAGAACTCTCGTTTCCTAGTAAAGGAACCTCTGTTATAGTACATGAATTGACATTCTGAGTACAGGAGCAGAGGGCTATAGTACAAAGGCTCAGATCTCTTGTATGCAACTCAAGATCTTCATTAAGGGCCCAATATATATACTTCCAGTATAGAAGCTTTGCTCTTGTAGAGGCAGAACGTTCCAATATAGGAACCTTTTTGTAGTATAGGAACGGTAGTTTGGTACATGAAGGAAAATATTAAGGAAGATAGACATCCTGATTAGTTGGATCATTCTTCTATCTTACAACCATACTAAAGAGAATCTCAAATAGTTATTTTGTTGATTTAGATTGTTCATGATGAATTGAGAGTTTCCTATATTTGAGTTAGTGCAAAGTACATTCTTTTTATTCAGCACCAGAGTTTTCTTACTATTCATTTCCATGTGATTTTACCTTTCGATTTTGCATTTTGTAATAAAATAATAAGGAATATAAGTAGAGAAATTTCGTATCATTTCTTGCATTTCCTGTGCTACGCCTAGAAGTGTACAAAACCCCAGGTTGACAATTTAATTTTTGAAAGGAATTTGCTTAACTGCAATTCCTACACCCAACATATACTATTTTGAAGGAGCAGGTGTTGCTAACTTTAATGTTCCACTATTGGTGTTAGTGGTTGTCAATGGTGTATGTATGATTGGAACTTTCACTTTTAATGAAACTTAGAGCTGACACACTTTCATGCATATGTTGTGAATATAGTAGGACTATTCTTATTGTATTTTCAATGTATGTTATTTAACTTAAGCTCATTCTTATGAACTATTTTGTTTGAATTTATACAAATATTGTTGAACGTGTGTTGTTGTATTAATTTATCACCTTAACTTATGGTCTATTCCACATGTTAGATCGTGATGTCATTATGCTTGTGTGTTCCTTTTAAGTCATGTACTATTATAAGCTTCTAAGGGGCTCACTCTCTTTCCCTTCTTGTGTTGGAACCATTCACACATTGCACTTAACTATCCGTAGTGTCACACACTTGTTCTGACCAAAGACATCGTGCACCACTCTCTGCATATTTTCTACCAAGGCAGATAATTAACACCCCACTATTGCGACTCCTACTCCAAATGGTGTGGCGTATAGCTGGGAATTCAGACCGAGGAGATCCCATAAATGTTGGTGGGTCCAGCATTGTGAACAAGACACAAGGGAAAACACATACACTTGCAAAAGACATGGCATCATAAGGTTCCCAACTTGTGGATGTGGGACTATGTTGTGGTTCTCATGGGTAAGATTGGCACTTGTTTTCCACATGTAACTCCCTCACCCAAAACAGAAATTGTAAATAAAAATGCACATATGAAATGAATATAATACCCTAACTCAATCCTTAGATTGTAAATAAACATATTAATACAAATCCTAAGATGGTGAGCCAACGCATATTAGTTAGGTTGGTGAGTCGAGGATCACTTTTGGGGTTGATGTGCCTATGTGCAAATGTGTTTATATACTTTTAGGCCATTGTTCCTCTATGTATATGTTTTAGGGCTGGAGAGACTAGTTTTGTAAATATGAAATTACATGCACAATAATAAAATACATTACTACAACAGATTAATTTAGACAAAAGTAAAAGGGGGTGTTAAGACTCCATGCTTGTTTAAAAAGGGGCTTTGTGTGAATTAATAATTGTTAAAAGTAGACATGTTTTTAACCTAATTCCAACAAGTGAAATTAAGAGGTAGCATATGTCACAACAGTAACATGCACATAAAAGTGAGGATGTTTCTACTATGTAACACACATTCTATACTATCTACTTAGGATGGGAAATATAGGATGACCCCATGATAGGTGGAAACGTTCCCCCGTGTGAGATCTTAGAGGGTACTTGGAGACCCTGTAAGCACAATAAGAAATCCTAAAAGCCACAGGGCTCTTAGACATCCTTGATCAGTTGTATTGGAAAAACTAGAGGTAGTGTCATATCCCGAGGGACTACAAGTGTAGAGAAGGGGATGCAATACTTAGGTGTGTGTCTGATGGGGGATGCGAACCTATTGGTTGGAGGTAATTGGGGTTTGGTACCTTGGCCTTGACAATATTTGGTATTTTATGTGCACCTAGTTTTAGGTAAGCGATCTCCCTATGGACTCAAAATCCTAGCTCAACAGTGATATGTTGCTGAGAGAATATAAGAGGAATGGTCTATGGATGGGAGGAACATCTAAGGTCTAGAACTAGTTGGTAAATTTGATTAGATAAGTGTCGCTTTAAATGTTTATTTGAATTCCTTTTAACTAATTATGATTTTTTTTCACTTACACATGCATAAAAAAATAATGGTATATTTGTATGTTTATACTCCTATGCATGAGAGAATTGCACGGTAGAACACATGTAGTTGTGCATATCATACATACACATAATAAAATAAAATAAAATAAATTCACAAAGTCAGGTTACATTGGTAACAAGTGTTGTAATACACCCACGAACTAGTTATAGAGGCATTACAAAGTGGTATTAGAGACCAATTTTACAAAACTCAACCCATATGGGTCAAAATTTACTACAAAGGAAAAATTACATATTGTTAGGTAATCATTTGATAAAACTCACAAGGAATGCAGAAGGAAAATTTCCAAAAATTGGGATGAAAACTCAAGAGTGGTAGAGATATGGGTTCATTTTATTGTTACAATCTTAAAATTAGCAACTGATGGGTAAATCTTAGTAGTGGATTTGCTAAATATCATGCAAATGGAAAATATGAGATAATAAGTCTTATTGATGGAAAGAGAATAACATTTTCTAGAAAAAAAAAGTTTAAGAAAAGTCCATATTGTAATGTCAACAGTGAGATGGTAGTAAAAGGTGGTGGTTGAGTTAGAATTTGGAGGAGGACATGTGGAAGACAAGCGACACAATTGAATACCATTAAAATTCGATGAGTTTTTGGACCACTTTTTTCCTTGAAATTTGATATCAATGAAAGCAGTTGATCCAATTAGATGTCAGCCGTCAAATCCATGAAGGTTGTAATTGAATGGTATCATTTACCCATGTTTGAACCCGATTGAAAATCTAGTCCACTAATGGGAAAGGATCATGACCTTCATATCCATCATGCATGAAACTTCATGATATCGTTCATGTGTATTGAAATTAATATGTTGTCTAGGCCATTGATGGGAAATGAATGTGGTCATTATATCCATCACTGATATAAATTAATGATATCCTCCATTCATGTTCGAACTTGATTCATGATCCGGGTTATTGATGGGAATTGATGATGGTTTTCAAATCCATCATAAATGTAGCTTCATGATATTCTTTGTCCATGTTTGAAATCGATTCACAATTTGAAGTTTCTAATCAAGGTGATCTCAAATGTAAGATTCATAGGGATAAACACTAGAAATAAACTATCACACATGTTATAACCCGATATGGGATGTGGGTTGTTGATCTACATCAAGATCAATCACTGGATCTATGAGTGAGAAAGTTGTGCACAATGGGAACATGTGGAGAATGGACCCTATGTGTAGCTGTGACCGATCAAGGACTGCCACATGGAAGGTTCGACATGAACCATGGGGCCTAAGTGGGGACAGAAATGCAAGTAAGGTGGTTGCATGTGTGCGAAGCCTCTAAGGAGATGCATGCAAACTCAATTTTTGTCTAATGAGAACTGAAAACTATATATGCAAAGGTAGATGATTCCAATAGTAGGAGAGGACATAGAGCAGGTTCATATAACTAAGAAGAATCATAGAGTAGAGTTGCATGTATATTTGATTAGTCCAGGGTACTACAATAACAAAAAAATTAGCAAATCTTCATAAATTGCTGTTAATTTTTTGTGTCATTAACTTGTAAGGTATTTTTGAGGCACTAAGAAACATTTAATGGTAGCAAACAACCATGAAAACTTCCTATAGCAACAACAACCTATACCATTGCTATATGTAGTGTTTTCATCTTATATAAAAGAACTTGGCTTTCCAATGAAATACTACAATCACAAAATATAGCCAATATGGAGTTATGATTCATACATTGTAGGGGAAAAGTAAAGTATACAATCACTTCCAGAAGATGTAACTTCGCAATCAAAAGTGGGCACTAAAGTAATGACTATAAATATATTGAAAAAAAACACGTCCATAAAACTATATTTTAAAATTTGATATACAATTGTTTATCAATATTTTAAAATTCAATAAATCAAATTCAATATCTATGAGCAAAAAAATGGCTTTATATTAAAATATCCCTATATTAAATTTAAGTTTCACAATGTTTTTTAACACAACTTATCTTCCTTTATCTTCCTTTTACATTCATGTAAACCAAAATTATATACCAAATTTTCTCTTCAATTATAAATATTCATCATTATAATTTACGACATTTTTTAATAAAACCTTTATTAATTTAATAAATAATTAAAACATACTTTTTCTAAAACATTTATATTATTAAAAGACATTTTAATAAAACCATTATTAATTTAATGAATAATTAAAGCATACATTTTCTAAAACATTTATATTATTAAAAAACAACCAATAAAGATAATGTTATTATACCACACAAAGTAGGATTATATTATTATACCACATTAATATAATTTTGTTGTATCATGAATTGCAATAACGATGTATATTTGTTTGTGAATTGCATTACATAGTATTAGGCGTAATCTATATTTCAAGATAATTTAATTAATTAATGGAGTTCTTTTGAAATATGATTTTTTTAGAGTTTTTAATGGATTTATGGTTGAAATTTGTAGGAAATATTTGTGTTGAAATTTTGATTTATGTTTTTTAAATTAGTTTTTTAATTTGTATATATAGATTGAACATCTTACAAAATTTTTGGGGCACTTGGATTAGGCAGAGTTCACCCATCACACTTGTGATTTCAATGAATCTCTAGCAGATTCTAGACAAATTAAATCAAAAAATAAATCAATTTTTATTCAAAAAAACCAAACAACAACTCAATACAAAACATATTTCTATTTATATGTATTTTAGCAACTCAATACAAACCATATTTCTATTTATATGTATTTTTGCCGACAAAAACCAATATCAAAGTTAACTTTTTCCTTTTCAAATATTTGGATCTCGTTACTGTTGATGACCAACATTTCTTTCTTTTAAAGATTTCAAAGTTGGCGGGTTTTGAGATTTTCCATATACAATGAAATATCATTTTTGTCATGTTTAAATGCAAATCGTCATTTTTCTTTCACACGATATTGTGGAGTCAAAATCTTCTCACCCCCATTGCATTCAATTTATCTGGTTTCCATTTAAAGCATGTAAAGTTCACAATATAATTAGAATGTCTTTTTACCATGATTCGTGCTCAGTTTCACAATAATGGTTGTTTCGTTAGCCGATAAGTTATATTACACGCAACGAAAAGATAATGAAAACGAAAGGTTTAACGACTTACAGAAAAATTCCAAGAGACTTCTTCAACCCTACGAAATTTACCTTCGTCATCTTTATCATGAAGGAAATGAGTCTCTGTGATGTACAATGCCAACTTTGTATTTAGTGCCACAAAGAAAGATACCATATCAAGGAACGAATTCTTTTAGTGTACTCAGTTATCCAAATTTAGATTATAAATGTACACCGTGGCTTTCAGATTTATTCGTTTTCTGTGTAATGATTTTGTTCCGACAATTAGGGTGCGAGAGATCATGGCCCTGTTAGGAAACAATTGAGAGGATTGGAGCACTTTGCTCACCTACTCTGCTCGTGAACAGCTAGATTTGACTGAAATGGCTTACTGGATCCCACTTCGACAACATCAAGCACGTCAGCCTCGATGCAAGAGGGCTTTACCATGAATTTTGCAGCCTTCCATCATAATAAGAGCTTTGCGAAAAAAAAATATGGTGGAATATAACTTTCGAAGCTTGTGCCCATGTTAAAATCATAGTTATCAAATTCGAGTTCGAATTCAATTCAGTATAAAAAAGATTTAATCATTTAAAATTCAATATTGCAAAAATTAGACATTAGACATCCGGTAAATATTTAAATATATTATTTTTTCAACATTTTAAAAGATTGAAATATACAATATAATTGAAAATATCAAAACTATCTTAAAAATAACTGTCTTTTGTGTTCATCCATATACATAATTACACCATATATTCTAAATTTTTATTAAAATTCTACATTAGACTGAACTATATAAATCTCACATTACTAACAACATTATGTTTTAAATAGAGTCATATATTAAGTATATGCAAACACTTTTGTAAAGACAAATTTATATCCCCTATTACTAGTTACTCATTGGCTAGAACAACTCAAATTTTACTTTGTAACAATTAACAAACCACATATTTTTTACAAATACCAATTATTCAAGAATCCAATCAAACCAAATTCTACAGTGTAAGAATAAATAATAGAATTTATTATTTATCATTATGTAAAATACAAAATTTTATTATTATTTAAGATCACTGAAATTTCTAATAAAAAAATTCTACTTTAAAAAATCTTCATGAAATTTTTACCAGAAACATCTCTATTTAAATTTGATAAACATAAAACACACCTATAAAGATTACAAATTTATAACTGGCATATTATACATATTTATCCTTTATTTTTACAAGTTCTATTAAGAAATAATATATTCTATTGCTTCTCCCATACCGCATCATAAGCCATACTGCATCATAAACAATATTGTTTAACAGATTTCATTATCAGCCTGCTAAAAAGAATTAGTCAATAAAAAATCAACTAAGTAACATGCCATCTAAAGATCAAATGACCAAGGAAAATCAGAATTAATCTATAATTCTGATTCAAAACATGACGGGCTTTCCCTGTAACCCTGAATATTCCATATCTAACGTAAAACAATTCGAACGTTAAACTTACGCAATTTCATGTATGCAGAGAAGATTTGCCACGTGGAATATAAAAGGTGAGTAATGGAAAATTTTTCTAACGGTAACTTTATCCAATTTCATGCACAGAAGATTGGCCACGTGGAAAGCTGTTGGACTCTGCCTGAATCTGCCGTACCCAACTACGAATTGCTTGTTGATTTACGAATCGAATTAAAGTGTTTTCGAAATTTTTCTACTAATTCGACCGAATTTGGTAGCTATGAGTAAAATAATGTTTGCTCAAATTTTTTTATTGTGCCGGATCTGAAGATAAATCTTTTGATTTTGTTCTTAATATCGATATAGAGTGGATGCAACAATTTTACACTGGCCAGACGAAACCTCTGGAACCCGGCCGATCAAAGAGCACCATGGACAAACAGTTAGAGATGAAGTTGGTAAATATCATCAACAACACCAAAACCAAGAAGCGCAGTCGCATGATCTGCGCCAGCCTCCAATACTGGCGCGGTGGGTTCTTGTGGATTGTCGGCGGGAATCGTCGCGTCGCTTATGACCAGCGTGGAGGCCACGTCTGTTACCACCATCGGCCTGATCAACAACATTAATGTTTCTTGCAGCTGAAAAAACCTTTGCCATACACAAATCTTCTTCCACCTGGGGCTGCGGAGTGACCGGGCCGCAGGTTGGTCGGGTCGTGGGTCATAAGCGGTGAAAGTGAAGAAGAAGCGTGTGAGACCTGACGCGTGCCGACTGTGGTGGTGAAAACTGACACCTACAATTTTCGGGCCATGGTGCAGCACTTCACTGGATTCCCCAAGGCCACTACTTCTACTCAAGATTTCATTCCATCTCCCTCTGCCTCCTCTTCCTCTTAGCCGGAGTCGTCTAACCAGGCGGAGAGGAATTGCCAGACGGTCAAAAGTGGTGGGAATTTGGCAAAATATTTCAAAAATTTTTGTAGAGGCAGTCTTTGAATCATGTTTTTGATGATGGAAATGGATTCAGCACCACCAAAAACGTCTAGAACACCTAAAATTTTGAAGTTTAACAATTATAACTTGGATTTACAAAAATCCTTGCCAGATTTTCTCTAAATATAACCGGAATTTTCATAAATTTCTGGGCAACTCCTCCGTGCCTCGTTACACTACGGGCTTCCCCATGGCCTACTATCTTAGCCACTTCTCCATAATTCATTAAATGCCTCTCTTCCCGCAATGTAGTTTGTAAAATTTCCACTGAGTAGCTACTCGAAACACTACTATACTACTAATCCTTTGCATCTCCTGCCTCTTTTCTTCCTGCCTGCCTCTTTGGAAGGTTTTTTAGTGGATTTTTTAGGTCTAATTTCTCTAAAATGAATTCAATGAAATCACAAGTTTGATGGGTAACCTGTACACAATAGAAGTGCCTTAGGATTTTTCAGGGTACTAAATCCATATATACACTCAAAAGACTAGTTTAAATAGCACAAATCAATATTTCACACAAATTTAAACACTGAATTCCAACCTTTTTTTTTAAAGTTACTACTTTGTCATTCACTCCATAATATTGTAGCAAATCGGATTTTTTAGTTCAATGCCTGGCTGCTAAATCATCAAACAATCCAGTGGAGAAGAAGCTTATGAGTTATCTGGATCTTTCATATATGATCACCTAGCTTCATGTAAGCTAGAGTTACACCTCTCTGATCCTTCTCTTCGATTGGTCTTTTGGTTTGTGTCCAGTGCCGCTGTGTTATATCACATTTTCTTCCGGTTGTGTTAATTATTGAAATTAATAGATTATGCATCTATTATTGAAATTAATAATTTATGGATCTATGGTATTGAGTAACGTATCATATTTTTTTATGATATTTTATATTAGAAATTAAAAGCATTCATGATATTTTATATTGGAAATTCTATTTAATAGTTTCGGATGTTCAATTATAAGATACTTTATGGATTGTGCATGGAATAATTTCAAGAGTTGGGATATTGGCCTATACAGATTTAGGTGAGTACAGGGTGTGACATGATGTAGCAATGAGTTGATCTACAAAGCCAATGAAGAATGAACTTGTTGTTCACTATTGTTGCGAAGAGCACAAGTTTGAATATGTGCTGTAACCATTGTTCATAGGTGAAGAATATATTGGACTTTGTTTGGAGTGTGGAGTTTTTATCTTATTTTTATTTTATGAAAATGAGTTATTTAATAGTTTGTTGTTTTTTATTTGTTTGCAATTATTTTCTAAGTTTTTATTGATTTTTTTTCATGAATTACTATATGAATCGTATTTTTCATATGTATTTCATTTCATTTGGAATTATAGTATCACGGATTTAAAGTGTTGGGACAAGGTTTTGTTTATCTAATCTTCATTAGAGTGGTATTCATGTACAATAAAATTTGTTGAAAGAAAATAGGGAACACCAAAAAAATTGAAATGAAGAGTGATCTGGAAGAACATGCATGGAGAAGGATGAACTTGTGGGTAACTGGACAAATATACCACTTGGGCGTCTAGATCTATTAAGGTTACATAGAGATTTGATGTATCTTCTAGATTTGATTACAACTCTTACATTTGTTGTACATTATGTCTTATTTGTGGTGGATCATGCATGATATGATGATGTCAAAGAACTAGATATGTAATGGATCTATTGATATCGAAATTATTAGCACATGATTATTATTTATAAGACCAAATCTATTGATGATAAATTGTTGAGAGCCATGAAGAGCACATTAGACTAGATCTATGAACCATAATGTAAAAGGCCATTTGAAGCCCAATAAGTTCTTTGAGATCCATAAAATACAATGACATGATAAGTACTTAGTTAATAAGTGCTTAGACTTTCTAAATGTATTTGATGTGAGAGGAATGTTGGCAATGAAATAGGTTAGTATTTGTTAGCATCACATACTCAAGCATACAATTGTAAGTATTTTAATGGAGTTTTATATTATTCCATATGTAAATGGCCATCTGGTTGTAAGACCTATTTAGGCATCCAAATCTTTAGTTTGATGGTTCAGAGTTGTAAAAGTATTGATGAAGACTTAGGTGATGGGATATTGTTGTTTTCTCAAATACTCTATTAATAAACTTTGTGGGGATGGGGGGATACTAGGGTAAGGGGGGTGCAAGGGCGGGGTGGGGCGAGGCGGGGGAGTACGTTTTTATCCCATGTCAAGGTTAAAGTGGGGAGAGTTGGGTTAATCATGGATTGTCCAAAAATACAATAGCTAGGATAACCTTAATAAAATTAATGTTGGGTTTATAGTTCATTATTTAAGTGCCTATGCTATTTTCTCATAGTATTTTATGATCAAAACGTATTTAATGGCCTCTAATATCATGTTGGAAATTGCCTTATCAAATAGTATCAAAATATGGCTAATATTTGGCATGTCAACATGTAGAGGCCTAGGTTGTTAATGTAGTTTTGAGTGAAAGATATAGCATGATGTAGCACTAAGTTGATTTAAAGAACCAAGAAAGAATCGGATTCTTTCTCATTACTCCTATTAAGAGCACAACTTTGAAAGTTTATTGTAACCATTATTCATCGCTAAATGATACATTGAACTTGCACTGGGCCGTGACATTTTCTCTTGGAAGGATATTCCCTAGGAAATCATGTTGTTTAATAGTTTATTGTTTCTTTGATTTGTTTATTACTATTCTGATCTACGTTTTTGCACATTATTTGTCATAGATTAATGAGGGGGTCATATTAACCACCTCTACTTTATTCCACAATTATGAGTTAGCAAAAATAAGTATTCTCTTTTATGGGTGAGGTTGTTGGTTGGTAAAACAACAAAGGAACTTGTGCCCGAAGACGATTTGAACTTTTCTTTGTAGGTCAATTAGTTTATGCTAAGTGGAGTTTGTTAGATCTAATATTGCATTTATGAGTATCAACAATTTATCTTTGGAAGTCCAAAATTTAAATTATTGGCAATATATAGGAAAGTATTGGAAATTATCGAGAAACTTTGAAAAATACAAAGTAATCATACTTTTCTCAATGTTTTAACTTCTGAAACAACATCAATATCAAACAAACGCGTTGCTAAATAAATATGAAAATAAGATCGATATATAAGATGTATAATATGACGAATGATACATCATACATGGACATTGAAATATTATATTTGTCATAAGATCTAATAAGATGTATAATATGTCAAATGATACATCATGCATTGACATTGAAATATTATATTTGTCATAAGATCTAATAGAATGATATAAAATCGTATCAAAACGAAAACAAAATTCCCTTGTTTGCTTGATGGAAAATGGAAAATGGTCACAACATCTTCAACTCAACCAAAATATTGATTTACCAAAAAATACATAAAATATTTAAATTTTCCAATGACCATACAATTCATGTGCATCCATATAAATCCAAATTATTATACAGATATATGCAAAACTTCTCATGTATATGTAAAATGTGCATATAACCACCAAAATATCATAAGTTCAAGAAATCTTTGAATGATCAATAGAGAGGCTTTAAATGGCCTTTGAAATCCAAAGAAAATCATGCTATAACAAGTAACTACATAACATCAAAATCTTTGTCTATATTAAGATTCTCCTCATCAAGATCACTGAGATAACTTAACACCCAAATCAATAATTTTTCGGAAATATACATTTTTATTAAAGTCATGAAAGAGGAACTCAATAATTAATACCACTCACATTGACATACATTAAAAAAAAAAATCTTGGTGATCTTAATTAAATATTAATTCAATACCCTCCAACACAAAATATAAACTGATAAACTCTTTTAATATTTAATTCTATTAAGTAGATGGATGCTAATAATTTAGATTTCTATATACAACTTATAAAATAATTTGTATATATAAATGAAATCCATACATGCATTTATATTATTACCATATCGATGAAACTTACATTACTATTTTTATCATATTGTTTCATATGAATCTCCCTGTTTGAGGTGAAGCTGCATGTTTGTAATGCATCACAAGAAATATTCATGTCAAATGTGCATTTGGCCCATTTGCATGCAATTTATTTCCTCTATGCCAATCGAAATTTTCTACATCCCTTCACAATTTTTATTTCAATTTAGTTTGATGGGATGGTAATTGGGTTTTTTCATTTTTTTAATACAATTTATTTCGTTCAAATGAATTTGAATAGTTTGAGGACCTTGCATGAAGTTCAAAAGTGTTAATGAAAAATCAAAGTACGTATTTTTGTACGTATATATGTATATTATCTAAAACGTGTATTTGCTACTTTTGATCCTCTTGTATTTTTTCTTTTATGTTAGTTTGATTTCATGATAATAAGTTTTTAATTGGATAATTATATTTTATTTATTTTAAATAAAGTTAACTTGATGTAATAATAGTAATAGTTTTTTTTTTTTTTCAAATGAATCTGATTAGTTTAAAAGCTTTAAGTTTGATTTGAAAATAATAATATATATTATTTGTTTTAAAATAGAGTGGTTTTAGTTAGTTAGATTGGATAATCATAAGTTGTTTTTTAGATTGAAATTTATTTGTTTCAAATGAATTTAGTTTGATTTGATGATAATAAGTTGTTTTTTTTAATTGCAATTTATTTGTTTCAAATGAATTTGATTAGTTTAAAAATCCTTTCATGATGTTTAACATGAAAAAGTGATAATGAGGAGTTTCAGTATGCATTTCTTTGAGTTTGGATCAAGAGGTGAAATGATGGAATATGGGGTTTTATAGGTTACTGACTCTCAACATGTCTTCACTAATGCTCATGGGTCTATTTCAATCAAGGTGCTTGTGCAATGGGTTAGTGAAAGGTTTCACAAATTTTCTACGAATGGAGCTTCGTATCAACCATCGATGTTGAATATAGGGGATACTCCTATCAATGGCTTAGTGTTGGGTAGTAGAGGTCTCGTGTAACGGGTTTAGGGGCAGAAAGCCAAAAAAGTAGGATTAAATTATTGTAAAAACTCCGAAGTATGCAGAGCACGAATTATAGTAGGATTGAGTCAAAGGGTAGTCCGCCCGAAAATAATGTAAAGAAATATAAATAGATTCGGCCCGTGCAGGGATCGTGGACCAAGGAAGGATATAAATAGAGCGTGGCTCTATGAGGGAAAGACAGTTCTTTTAGGGGATATGAAATGTAATGGGTTCTTGAAAAAGATATTTAGAAAACATATGTAAGTCCGAGTCAAGGGATTGGGGTAGTAGGTAGAGGCTCTGCAGCTGTGTGCGTAGATTCCTGCAGCTGAGTGCGCAGGGTAGATTTGGATGTATTAAAGACAAAGTGGAAATAAAGATAAGTTTCTTTTGGAATTCTGTGTTTCTTCTGAGCTGTCATAATATTTGTTTAATCTTATCTACTTATGGTTGGAATGAGTATAAATCTGTGTTTATTTTAATACACGAATCAATTGTGTTGGTTAAATGTTTTCTTAAAGACCTTGGTAATTGATAATCACATCATTTAATAGAATAGCGCACTAATAAGAAAGATATACTCAAGCTGTATCTGTGCCAATACTAAGTATTGCGGAGCTGTAAACCAGTGCGCGAAACCTCTAGACCACACTGAGACATCCCTAGGGTGCCGAAACTTGGTTCCAACAGCCTCCCTTGCTACCTCGGGTGAGACCTCAGTCTGCACTCCGCGGGCTGTTACCGAAAGGGCCAGTAGCTGTGGGATTTGTTTTGCTAAATAACTCTTCCAAACCTAGGTCAAACCCATATAAGCCAACAAATGGTTCCATTGCTGGGACTGGGATCTACATAAGGGGTGTTTGGTGTGAAGTGCGGGGACTCGATAGAAAAGAACATTGAAAAATCAAGAGAATCAGGGATGGGAGTAGAACAAGGGTAACTATGGCGAACATGATTCAGTTACCAGTGTTCAAAGGAGCAGGAGGCGAAGACCCCGAACAATTTTTGTTTGTACTAACATCAGTATGGAACGCACAATAGGTCGTGGAGGATGATATCAAGAAAACCATCTTAGTCAGTGCACTGTAGGATCAAGCGCTAACATGGTACATTAAGTATTCAAGCATCAACCCAATGGCAGGGATAGTGGACATCCATACTAAATTAACAAAGGAGTTTAACTGGCCTAAGTCAGAAGCACAGTCGATTGTTGGATTCAAAGAGATCACGATGATGGCTAGCGAGACTCCGTAGGATTTGGATTAGAGGTTGAAAAGCACCATTCATGAGGCCAACATGACCCTAATGGATGCACAGCACCGCGCTTGGTTCATCACATCACTAACGCCATATCTGAAGTCAGATTTGTCACAATAGAAGATCTCAACCCAAGCAGAAGTGGTGGAGGTAGCAATGCTGCTGCACAAAACCCCGATACAAGACTCAGGGTTGGGAGTTCAGCAAATCCAAGCACAGGTCCAAAATTTGTGTTTGGAAATACAGAAGCTAAAACAAGAACAGACACCACACCCAGAAGTCCGGGAGGAAGTATGGTGTATAAAGTGCAAGAGCCAGGGACACAATAAAGATCACTGTCTGTTCTCAGTGAATTTTGTGGTAACAGGGGGACTGACACCGTTGTGACCAGAGGTACAGGCAGGGTCGATCACGATTGCCCCGCTTTGGTGCGCAATCTATTAGGTAGGAGGGACGCACAACACTGACAACTGTCACCTATTGCCCAAATACAACCAAGCCCCCCAACAGCTCTTTCGCAACTTTTGTAGATCAGTGGGTGATGAAGAAAGAGATTATCGTAGCTATCGAATGTTGATGGACCAAGCACCTGCCTATAGAATGCAGACTGAGGTGCAAGGTCAAGATCCATCTGCGCTATTTGTGCATGGTGGGTTCCTGCGACGCAGTCAAGGATGGGGCAGAATGGGACTACGAAGGGGTCGCAGACAGCTAATCTGTTACAACTGTGGAGGACCAGGACATTACGTGCGGGATTGTACCAATCCAACCCAAGTATCATGTCCTTATTATGAGCAATTTGATCATGAGCTACTAGATTGCCCCATGCTGATAGTGCAAATTCATGAAAAAAGGGCAGTGCCTCCTACAACAACGCAAAACGTGCAGATGATGAGATCTGAACCACGTGACGATGAACCCATGGTAAACATGGTAGTGTGAAGCAGAGTAGCCATAGGAAAGGTCAATGCGAAAACCAATATGGAAGTTAGGGAAAGCTTCACAGGCGTCTCTACCCAAGGTAGTAGGGATCAGCCTGAGCCGGATAGGGATCCCTCGATGTTGACTACCTTCTTAGAGACATGCATAAAACTGCTTCGCGACAACAGGGCAATTAGGGGGTTACATGAAGTGATGAATAGGTGCGCAGGGTGGGGTGAACCTTGCGCAATCCAAAAAGTAGGAAGACATGCATCGTGGACGGGTCAGGAAATGCAGTTGACAGCGCAGATTAGCGACTATGAGATGGATTAGGTCATTCTAGACCTAGGTTCAGATGCAAACATATTACCTAAATAGACTTGGGAGTGCATGGGTAAACCTACACTATAATGGTCTCTTACCCAACTGCGAATGGCCAATTAGTAGAAGATCTTGCCCATGGGAAGGCTACAATGAATCACAGTAGATATTGATGGTGCAAGTACCTGGACGGACTTCAAAATTATTGAAATCGTGGATGAAAATAGCCCGTACCCTGCATTGCTAGGGGTCAACTGGGTTACTGACATGAATGGGGTTATTGACCTCAAACAGAGGAAGATGATATTTGAGAAGAAGTCGCTCTAAGTAGTCGTTCCACTAGATCGAACAGAAGGACCACACTACACAGAGCCTGTGCGCAATGATGAAAGGGACGATGCATTGGATTGTATCTACAAGATTGCTGCACATGGGCCAAAGGAAGAGAGAAGACCCTCATGGGGCTACACCAGCTCATGCACCAGTGATTCAAATGAAGAAGACGAGCGATGCCGAAACCAGGTGAATGGGGTAACCACGCTACACTGTAATATCATGACAAAATCCTTGTATTGCATTAAAGCTCAGATCCGTGAATAGCCAATGTATGATGGACTCACAGAAGTGGATGAATTCCTGGTTAAATTCGAAAGAACGGTACAAGAGTACCAACGGTTTGTTGTGTTAAAATGGGCATTATGCACAGCAGCACGATGGTGGGGTACCCATGAAGGAACCTTTGAGGATTGATGAAGCTACAGGTGCATGATGCAGATAAGATTTTGGAAGCGAGCGCTACGAATAACGGAGAAATATGATGGACGAGAGAATCCGCGCATACACCTGAGCAAATGGACCAAAGCTTATGGTACGAAGCCTCAACTAGAATCGGTGCACTTATTTTATCATACCCTGGATGTCATTCCAAGGAACTGGTATACGGAAACAAAGCTCCAACATGGCACTGGCGAGTGGGATATCTTGTGCGAAGGGTTTCTGTCGACATTTCTCTTTGAAGATCAATGGATGGATACCATGGATGATGCATTAAAATTAATAAAACCGCCATCTTCAGAACACTGTCAGAACCAGAAGAAGTTGTACCGTTAGACTGGCCGTGACAGTTGAGCCAGGCCTTAGCATGTTATAATGTACAAGTAGAAGATGGTGAGGATGACCCACGTAACATCAATATACCAGAATCCGAAGGTAGTCGTGAGGTGCACAGCCCTATGATAGAAGATCTAGACATCATGGCGACATTGAAAAAAAGCAGGTAAATATTAGAACAGAGGAAGAGCTAAAGTATGCTATGCTTGGGGACTATTGGGATGATGCCAAGGTGGAAACGATCGTCAAGTTGCTCTGCGAATACCAAGATTTATTCCCTACAAAAATTATGGAGCTGAAAGGGATTCTAGGAGACTTAGGGATGACGAAAATAACTTTGAAGCCAAATGCAAAGCCAGTGAAACAGCGACCCTACCTACTGAATCCAAAATACAAAGCAAAGGTTCACAAAGAATTGGACAAAATGATGGCAGCAGGAATTATTGAACTAGTCGAGGAGTCTGATTGGGGAAGTCCTATGGTCATGCAGGAGAAGAAATAGAAGGGTGAGATCCGCATCTGCATAGATATGCTAAAACTCAATGATGCTTGTGTTAACGATCCATTTCCAACATCCTTTACAAATGAGGTGCTAGAAAATGTGGGCAGACATGAAGCTTACTCCTCCACAGATGGATTCTCCAGCTACCATTAGATCAAGATCGTGCCAGAGGATCGAAGCAAGACAACGTTTTCTGCCAAATGGGGTTGTTTTCAGTATACGGTAATGTCCTTTGGGCTGAAGAATGCGCTCGCGATATTTTCTCGTATTGTGGTAGCCGCGTTCAAATAATTTATCCACAAGTTCTTAGAAGTCTACCTGGATGACTGGACTGTATTTGGCTTGGTTAAGAAACATGTCGTGAGTTTACGATTGATGTTGGATACCTGCCGCTGGCACCAAATTGTGCTCAATCTAAAGAAGTGTACTTTCCTTGTCCCTTTCAGGAACTTGCTAGGCCATGTGGTTTGTAAGCAAGGACTGATGGTGGATCCGGAAAAAATCATTGTCATACTAAATTTGTAAGCACTGCGAAGTGTAAAGCAGTTACGTGCTACATTGGGACACACGGGCTACTACCGAAAGTTTATAAAAAAAATATGCCCAGATCACAGCTCTAATGGAACAGTTACTCAGGAAGGATGCTACGTATTGCTAGAACGAGGAACGTAACAAAATGTTGGAAAAGCTTAAGGAAAAGATGGCATCTACCCCTATCTTGGTCTTTCCAAAGTGGGACGTTGAATTTCATGTACATGTCGACATGTCATGTATCGCGTTGGGTGCGATACTCACTCAAGAAGGCACGAAAGGAATTGATCACCCGATTGCGTTCGCAAGTTGTACGTTGTCTAAAACAGAAAAGAATTATTCTACTATTGAGTGAGAGGGATTGGCGATGGTATACATGCTCCAAAACTTCCATCACTATCTGCTCAGTGGACATTTTAAGATGTATACTGATCACTCTGCGCTCAAATACGTAGTGAATAAGCCTGTGTTGGGGGGGTGCATTTGTCGATGGTTGCTACTATTTCAATAATATGATTTTGAGGTTGTTGTAAAGCTAGGACGTCTGAATGCAAGTCCAGATCACCTGTCCCGAATTGAGACTGGCGAAGAACCAACAAATCTAGAGGAGGGACTCCCGGACGGCGCGTTATACTCCGTGCGCATTGTAGATGGCCACTTTGAAGATATTATTCACTTTTTAACTATGAGCACTACACCGCAGGGGTATTCTGTCCAACAGAACAAGGAATTAGTGATATGAGCTACAGATTTTACTGTAATTGCAGGCCACCTCTACAAGATTGGCAACAACAAAATATTGCATCGATATGTACCGGAATTCAAGCGTGGACAGATCCTGGCCGAAGCACATGGAGGGGTTGCGATGTATGTCAACAGATGGACAAACCGTCGCGAAGGGATGAAATGCCACTTCAACCACAGATAATGCTACAACCATTTGAGAAATGGGCGATCGACTTCATCGGGCCTATTGAACTGCGAGGAAAGACAGGTGCGCGTTATATCATCACTGCAACAGAATATTTGACCCGATGGCCCGAGGTGCAGCCAGTTAAGGATTGCACGACTGCGACAACAGTAAAATTTTTGTT
The DNA here is from genome assembly GCA_031772625.1 of Pinus tabuliformis. Taxonomy (NCBI): domain Eukaryota; kingdom Viridiplantae; phylum Streptophyta; class Pinopsida; order Pinales; family Pinaceae; genus Pinus; species Pinus tabuliformis. The sequence goes on from CM062818.1 coordinate 589,759,634, forward strand.
CAAGAACGTCTTGACCAGGATTAGCTACCCCAAAATTCTCATGAGTGATAAGGGAATTCATTTCTGAATGAAACGATCAATGCACTCACAGAGGAATTTTAGATATATCACCAACAAAGTATGCCCTACCATCCACAAGCAAATGGAACCGTCGAGTCCTTCAACAAAATTTTGGAGACCGCATTGACTAAGGTCTGTAATGCGCTACACAATGACTGGGACTTGCGTATCCCTGCTGTGTTATGCGCATACTAAATGACGTCCAAGAAGCTGATAGGCCAAACACCGTTTTGCTTATTCTATAGCAAGGAGACCATTATGCCTATGGAATATATTGTGCCTAGTCTGCAAATCGCGGCAATCACAGGTATGGTAGACCACGGGGCCATATAAGAGAGGCTCACATAGCTAGAAAAATTGGAGGAGGAACAATTTTTGGCTGGATTCCATCAGTAGGTACAGAAATAGCGCGAGAAGGCCTAGCATGATCGCCATATCAAGGTGTGTACCTTCAAGTAGAATGATCTAGTACTGCTTTATGACAGTAAGTTTGAAAAATTCCTAGGAAAACTCTGCATGCACTAGTTGGGACCCTATGTCATCAAAGAAGTCACCGATGGTGGCGCAGTTCAGTTGGCTAAACTCAATGGAGACCACTTCCCAAGAAAAGTGAATGGCAGTCACCTCAAGCTCTACACGGGCAAGTCGACCGCCTGACTAGATGTTCAAAATATAGTCTCACCACTCCACCCAGTTGCAAGAGAGTGGGGGATGATAAAGCAACCTGGGGGACAGATGCGTGAGTACTATGGTGTGCGTACATTTGACCAAACACAAGGGTCGTGGTCACCCGAGAAGGCTCATGCGGATGCGTTGATAAAAGGAATGATGACTGTTGATATCATTATTCATGACAAGATGTCTGTATCATGGCAAAAGAGAGTGGGCGGCGGGAAATTAAGAGAAACAATATGAACCAGATATGGAACGAGTTGCCACAGGTTTTACACAAAAAATTTACACGAACTAGAATAGACGATAATCAGTGCATTCAACATTTGCATGGCTTATAAATCACCGAGGGGAATTTACTGGGTGGCCTACAATTCAGAAAAACAGATGGAGATGTTCATTATATGTGCACAAGGCATGTGCCTAAAGGTATTAATCTGGCCAATGGAGTAGTAGGAATTTCTAAGGAGTATGGGAGTGACAGCTACAGGCATACTGCAGGCTGCAGCATCACCAGTAGGCGATGTACAGGAAAAGAGGGAACACAAAGTAGAACTGGTCTGGATGTTGTCGCCTCATCTGGGGACAAGATAATGCACTACAACAGAACAATGAAAGGATAGACAGATGGCGACCATGCGTAGATATGCAGTTAATACATCATCTCTGATGTCCCTCAAAGATTAGGATCTTGTGGATAGTAGCCAAGGTCTTGCAAAATTGCAACACAAGCTGCGGTAGACAGTGCGAAGAGAAGATACGATGGTCAGAAGTGGCTACGGTGGTACAAGGAGGTCCCATATGAGGCTTCCCCGCTCATGTTAAAATACTATGAGGGGGTATTCTGTGTTAGCCGAGCAGAGTAGAATGAGCATCATCGATTGTGAGATGTGGTAGAAACACCAAAGTAGAAGCTTGATGAAGCACTATAGGAAACAATGAAGGAGCAGTAGGATGACGAGTGCCACTCACAGGGAGGCAAACCGTGAAGCCAAGGCAGAGCATCTAGCTGCGCCAACGAGTGACTCAGGATGAGACATGATGATTGTGCTGGGGGTCTGTTGGGTAGCAGAGGTCCTGCGTAACGGGTTTTGTGGCATAGAGCCCGAAAAGTAGGATTAAATTATTGTAAAAACTCTAAAGTATGCAGAGCGTGAATTACAGTAGGATTGAGTCGAAGGGTAGTCCGCCTGAAAATAATGTAAAGAAATATAAATAGAGTTGGCTTGCGTAGGGATCACTGGCCAAGGAAGGATATAAATAGGGCATGGCTCTATGAGGGAAAGGCAACTCTTTTAGGGGATATAAAATGTAATAGGCTTTTGAAAAAGATATTTGGAAAGCATCTGTAAGTCCGAGTCGAGGGATTGGGGTAGTAGGTAGAGGTTCTGCAGCTGTGTGCATAGAGCCCTGGAAAGTCTGTAGCTATGTGCGCAGACCCCCACAGCTGAGTGTGTAGGGCGGATCTGGATGTATTAAGGACAACGGGGAAATAAAGATAAGTTTCTTCTAGAATTCTGTGTTTCTTCTGAACTGTCATAATATTTGTTTAATCTTATCTGCTTATGGTTGGAATGAGTATAAATCTGGGTTTATTTCAATACACAAATCAATTTTGTTGGTTAAATTTTTTCTTAAAGACCTTGGTAATTGATAACCACATCATTTAATAGAATAGCGCACTAATAAGAAAGATATACTCCAGTTGGATCTATGCAAATACTAAGCTGCGCGGAGTTGTAAACCAGTGCATGAAACCTCCAGACCACACCAAGACATCCCTAGGGTGCAAAAACCTGGTTCCAGCACCCTCCCCTACTACCTTGGGTGAGACCTCAGTCCACGCTCCGCAGGTTGTTGCCAGAAGGGTTGATAGCTGCGGGATTTGTTTGGCTAAATAACTCTTCCAAACCTGGGTCGGGCCCATATAAGCCAACACTTAGGGATTTGATTGACCTCAAAGGAAGCTTATTGGTGGGAAAATAGCTAGTATCGTCTACCTAAGCTAGTATCCTACCCAATATGTCTTCCTAAATTATATATTTCCTCATCTATTGATAATAATATGTGGTGGTTTTGTTCAAATCAGTGGGTGTCCTTTTCAGTATGATTTTTACCTGCCTCTGTGCCCTTTTCCTCAGTTCTAATTGTATTCTTTGTTTTTAATGTAGCTAAGAAGGTGGAGGCCTTGTCATTTGTGCACCCTTTGTAAGGCCCCTATAGTGGGGCTCCTCTCTCTTTTCCTTAGTCTAAGGCTCAATATCCACTATCAGAGAATCATCTGAAGTTATTTTTTCATATTTTTATAAAAAACACTAGCGGGAATACATCAATGTTTTGGGTTTGAGAAACATTTACTATCTCTTCCCTGAAGTTGTTGATTCATGGAAGATTGGACATGCCTTCATTTTTCTAGAGCATACAACTTGTAGGGAAGGTTCTGAACTTAAAGACTATAGTATCGTAGAAAAATCAACAATCATTATGAACTTCATGATGTGTTGGGATGCTAATGGAGCTAGGGTTTTTGAACAGTTCCTATGTATCTTTGAAAGATGCAGTTCAAGGGAAGTCCTCCACCCTCACAATCGAACACCAAAATATCTGAGGCACCTATATTGTAGAACAATTGGAGAGAGCTCCTTCGATGGAAGTTAATGTCCCCAAGGTAACTACCCTTTTCTATGTTCTTCAATCAAAAGTAGTTGTTTACATATTTAATGGCTTCTAGACTAAACTGAAAGCTTTAATTCAATGGATTTTCTCCATATAGGATTCAAACTATGACATATATTTTTTCTCAGATGGTTTCTTCATAGTGAAATTTGGAGCATAGAAGTATATGGATTATGATATAAATTAAGGATCTTCATTTTAGGGTAGGGTAGGGCTATTTATCACTCCATTTTTCTCTAAGTTTGATGCTAGCACTATGGTCATCTCCATCATACTGATTTAGATGAGGCTTTAGAACCTCCTCCTTCACTTTTTGCATCACAAAGCTATTGAAGATATGTGAAACACAATGGGAAAATATGAAAAGAAAGGGATCTAGAAAGAATATAAAATGGCATCTTCAGATATGTTAGAATATGTGTGGAGATTGATCTTAGCAAAGGCTTCTTAGATCATATTAATTTGAAACACAATAACTTCCATTGGTCACAAGTTCTTGATTATGAGAACATAAATTTTCATTACCATGTATGTTTTCAAATAGGTCATTTACATAACTCATGCCCACAAGGAAAGAAGAATCACAAGAAGAAGAGGCAGTCTAAAAAACCAAAAGGGTGGCAGCTTATAGAACACCCCCCTTATGAGGATGAAGAAGAATACATCATGGAGAGTCAACTTGGAAAAGAAGAAATGAATGTTATCGTTCACCAGGGAGACAAACTAAATGAGGACATTCTAATTTAGTTAGGATCATTCATCATTGAATAGAAAGAAATAGTTCCTGAAGACTCTCAGACATTGGATGGAATGTTGGGGGGAGAGCTTCATGTCTCTGAGAGCTAAGATTTAGAAAAATATGTCCCACATGTTGTTATGTAACTATACTACTAGTGTAACCCCTTATTGTTATTAGTGCAACCCACTTATTGTATTATTGTGCCCATATAGTCCCCATGTTATTATAATCCTCCATAGAAGCCCACTATTGTTATTGTTGTGCCCCTACAATATTATTGGTATGTAGTCTCTGACTTTATTCGGACCCCTCAGACTCCTGTATATAGAATGGAGGTCTTTTCATTTGTAGCATCTAAGAATTGTTCATTTGTGTAATGTAAAGGAGGTTGCCCCTTGAAGAGGATGATTTTCAAGTCGTTGATCTATCTTTTCTATCTTTTTGTGAGCTAGTTTCATAACATTTGGTATCAAAGCTTTGGATTCTAGGGTTTTACTGCTCCAAACAGGTCATCGTGGCATTTTCACTATAACATTTTTCTCTACGAAGTTTCAGAATCTGAAAACAAAACCCATTTGAGAAGAAATCATTCTGAACCTCAGGTAGGAATTTAAGATCTTGTCTTGCTATATCTTCAGAGATATGATCTGAGGAAGTTATGATTTTTGCAAGCTATAGAATTCCATCTCTAATAGTTCATCGTGGAATTTTCACTATAATTTTTTTCTACGAAGTTTTAGACTCTAAAATTAAAACCCATGTGAGAGAAAACCTTGGTAACACTCGAGAACAAATTTTAGATCTTGTTTCACTATAGGTTCAGGGATATGGTCCAAGACATTTAGGTTTTTTATAGGCTCCTGAATTATATCTCAAATAGGTGAACTTGGGAAAATTGTCATAGCTTTCTCTCTAAGCATCAGATTGAAATTTTGTAAGAAGTTACAAAAAGAGCATGGATTGTAATTCTCTATGTATCATGTTTACATCCGAAGGTCAAAACAATAACACATGGAACTTGTTACAAATGTTCTCTACTAAAACAGTATATAATCAAGTCATCTTGGGAGATTGGGCATAACTCTTTCTTGGATAATCCAATTTAGTTCAAGCTTGTGGCATTGGAAGGATCAAGTAGAGGGATATGACAGGTCGTAATTCCAGACCTTGAAGATCCAAAATTTCATAGATATAATAGATTCAAAATCAAGATCCTAAAAACAAGAAAAAGAATGTCTCGAGTCAAGAAAATAGAAACACCTAGTAATCAAAATTGGATGGATGATTTGAAGAATGCGATCAAAGATAAGATAAATACTTCTATCTATGGCATGGAAGATGATATCGATGGTATTGAAGCATATTGGAAGAAAGGCATTGAAGATTTGAAGAAATACATGGAAGGTTTGAAGGAATGTAAGACAAAGCTGCTACAAGAAAGGCCTCCTAATGGTGAAAAGGTAGTAGAGGAAACTCGTGATGAGAAAAAAGTAATGTTAACCATGATTTTATAGAATATAACATTGGATTGAAGACCGAACATATTATGAAGATAGATATGAGGAAGTTTGATGGCAAGAATATTTTGATTTAGATAATGTGAAAAACACACAAAAGTTATGTACTGCATCTTTATGTTTAGGACCTAATAAGTTTGTATGGTATAGATGGATTTGTTCTCGTAAAAAACACGTCACCTAGTAAATTTTCATGGAGGAAATGATAACACATTATGAGGATACAAAGAGAAACATTTTTTTTAGCCAATTGATAAATATCAAACAAGATGGTTCAATGATGGACACATTGAGGACTTCAAAAATTGAATATAAGGGTAAAAGATATTCCAGAGGAGCATAGGATTGATGTGTTCATACGGACATTAAATGATAACATCCAACATGAGGTTCACCTTTGGGAATCAGATTCATTGGAGAAGGCATTTAGGTTGGCAAGAAAAATGGAAAGAAAAATTATCGCAGCAAGGAAGCCTACCACTCACAACTATAAAGACGGAACTGTTGTCTCCTAGCCTTTCACCACCTACAAGGTTGACAGAAAAACAATTGGAAGGAAAAAGAGCAACAGGGATTTGTTACAATTTTGATAGAAAATACACTAAAGGTCATAAGTGTGATGAGAATAAATTAATTTACACAGATGGGGAAGAGGAGCAAGAAAATGAGCAAGAAACGTCAAAAGAAGAGGATATACACTAGTAACCAATCCCAGAGAAAGAAGAAATGAATCTGATCATATCTTGTAATGCATTGAAAGGAATTACCACTCCTCAAACTCTCAAGATAGAAGGGCATATCAAGAAGAAAAAGGTAATAGTGTTGATTGATTCAAGTAGTACCCATAATTTTGTTCATTGTAAGATAGCCAAGGAATTGAATTTCTTCCTATATCCAACACCAGGGTGTCAAGTAATTGTTGCAAATGGAGGAACCATAAATTTTTCTAGAAAGTACCATAACATCAAGCTATCCATGGGATAATATGTCTTGTATAGTCCAATGATTTCCATTCCAATGGGTGGTGAAGATGTTGTACTATAAGTCCAATGGATACAATCTTTCGGTACAATAGCTTCTAGTTTTCAAAACCTTTCTTGAAATTTTTTTGGGAAGGAAAGGAAGTTTAATTAAGGGGTATCACAAGGAAACCAGGGAAGTTAATCAACTCTAACAGCATGAAAGAGCATCTAACGAAAGAACAACAAGGCATAATTGCACAATTATGTTCATTAAAGGTTCCCACATCGAAATTATCTATTTCTCCATATCTCCAAAACGTTTTGGACAACCATTCCAAGGTATTTGAGATTCCTAAATGCCTCCCACCTATTCGTTATCATGATCATGTCGTTCATTTGATTCCAGGAAGTGTTCCCCCAAACATAAGGCCTTACAGATATCTATATGCCCAAAAGAGTGAAATTGAACGTATGGTTGCAGAAATGCTAGAGTTTGGTATAACTAAAACTATTCAAAGTTTTTTCTCTACTCCAATGGTATTAGTATACAAGAAGGATGGATCATGACGTATGTGTCTAGATTATAGGGAGTTCAACAAGCTTACTATTAAATATAAATTTCCCATTCCTGTCATTGATGAATTATTGTATGAATTGCATGGAGTAATTTACTTTACCAATTCGGATCTTCATTTAGGATATCATCAAATCAAAATGAAGACTAAAGACATACCAAAAACAATATTTAGAACTCATGAGTGTCATTATGAATGTTTGGTCATGCCTTTTGGCCTTACCAATGCACCTTCTACATTTCAAGGTTTGATGAATTCCATTTTCAAACCATTCCATAGAAAATTTGTGTCAGTATTTTTTGATGATATACTAATCTCCAACAAGTCTTGGAAGGATCATGTTCAACATGTTGATAGGGTGCTCAAACTATTGAAGGAGAAACAATTATATGAAAAATGCTTGAAATGTTTCTTTGGAGCAGAAGAGGTGGAATATTTGGGTACTTAGTTAGCTCATAGCTCATCTTATCATCCTCAATTTGATGCAAAAACTGAGATAGTCAACAAATGTTTGGAATGATATGTTCATTGCTTTGTATCTAATAAATAAACACAATGGGTCAAGTGGCTTCCTCTAGCTGAATGGTGGTATTACACTTCCTTCCATACTGCAGCAGAAATGATCCCATTTATGGAGCTTTATGGATATCATCCACTGTCCATCACATCATCTTTAAAAGAAAATTCTAAGGTTCAAGCAGTGGAAGATCGCATTGAGCATCAACAATAAGTTCTCAAACTCTTAAAGGATAACCTCACTTTAGTGCAAAATAGAATGAAACAACAGGAAGATCAACATTGCAGCGAAAGGTGTTTTGATGTAGGTGACTGGGTATTGTTGGCATTATGATGCATGTGTTGTTTGATGGAAACCCACTTGTAGTAGAAAAACTCACTTTTATATGGTAACTATATGAATCTACGTAACTAGATGAATCCACTCGAGAGATATCAGATGTGGTAGAATGCATGGAAGTTGTGTTTTACAGTTGTGACAAAATGTAGGGTAGTTCAAAGGAATCAATTCAGAATTAATGTAAAATGGAAAATCACATTATAATAGGTCCATTTAGAGGGAACAAAGTAATGGTAAAAAAGAATAGGATGTAAGAACAAAGGACTAAAGATCAGAATCAAGAAGTTAAAGAAAAAGAACATTTTCCGGTATGTTAAGTTGTATATGCAGGTTCACTATACAAAAAGAGCATATACACAGGGATTAAATGTACAAAAAGAGCATATACGTATGCATGCGCTTTCATAAGAGGAAAAGTATGTATGGGTTGGAAAATCAAGGAAATTCAAGATTATAGAATACTGAGGGTCAATACCATGGTATTAACCCACAATATTAAGCGAAGTAACGACTATTTGATACCGCCTAAGAATACCACAAGTTCTAAGTGTTGTTTTCGTCTGAGGTATTAAGAAAGGCTAAAACTATATAAGGAGGAGAAGAACAGAAGGGACAAATGAATATGTAATGAATATATTACGAAGTGTTAGATCAAAAGAAATTATACATGTTATGGGTTTTGAAACTTTACTTGACCTGAACTAAGTATGCACCTGAGTGTTTGATGATGGATGAGATATAATAATGGATTAGGATCATGGTGACTTATCATTATGTGATCTAATAACTGATAGGCTAGATTTGAATTCTAACAAATGTTTTATCCTTTATATGTCATGATCTAGGTATGTCTGAAGTTTGGAATGGCTGTAAAGTTATAAATAAGTAATTGCAGGTATATACGTTGGTTCACCTTGGTAAAGGCACGTATATATGTTGGTTTGACATTTCCAAGTAACCTATGCAAAAGAAAAGCCCGTTGTTCAGAGATGACTGATCTATCTGATCAGTGCTGCTGTTTTACTATTGTTTGTCAATGAAGTCTTCTCAGATATGAAAGTAAAATTGATTGTATAAGGAGGTTGAATCTAGTTGATTGACTGATTGAGTAAGAAGGGTTTCATTGCTGCTATCCATTTTGAACTCTGTAAATTGAAATTAGATCTTCAGAATGTCACTGATTGTTACAGTTTGTGGTTCAGAGATTTTATGATTTAGTATCTTTGGAGGTATACGCAGGTTGGGCTAACGTAAGTAGCATATACATGCAGGTTGGCTTCATTAAAGGAGCGTATACATTCTGACATATGAATTTTGAGTTTACAACTGGTTCTTGTTGTTGATGCAGTGTTCTAGGTTCAAATCTGTGTACTATTTATAGTGATCTCTCTATTTCAGTTGATTGGTTGAATTTGACTAAGTTTGAATTGATGGTTGATTCAGTTGTGTCATCGGTTCATTAATTTTTTGTCATAGGTTTCAGTGATTGTTTAATTCAATATGTCAGAGGTTTCAGTGATTGATTGATTCAATTATGGTTGATTCAAAGATTGATGATTGGGTTTTAGTTATATCAGGGATTGATGATTGAGTTTCAGTGATTGGTTGATGTAGATGTATTTTATGGTTGTATTGCAGTTATAATTTCTTTTTAGCTTCAATGTTACTTATTGGTCTTGTATGAAAATTTGATGAAACGTGGCCTTCATAGTGTGTTTTTGTGTGCTAGGAGTATCCAATCTGAATTATGAAACATTGTCCCTGGAGGATACTGAGGGTTCGAACTTTCAGTGAGGAAGTCGAAGCTTCTTGCGAGTAATGGCTGGTGATTAGATCAGGGGGTTGGAACTCCCTTCCAGTAGCAGCTGGAGAACGAGTGAAAGTTGTAGCCTTTTGTAGGCTGACACGTATGTACTAGTAAATTGGATTGTACAAGAGCTAGGGGGTTGTAGCTCCCTTCCACTAGAAGTTGGAGAACAATAGCAGGTTGTAGCCTTCTGCATGTGGGTGCTTATGTATTGGTATGAGTCTACACTAGTACGGTATTGTAAACAGATTATTCTTTATATTAAAAGAAGACAAAGACAACAACAACAGGTGGTTTTTCCCCCAGATTGGGTTTCAACCTTAAATATTGTTATTCATGTGTGTTGCTTATGTGTGATGGTTTAATCTGTTATTGCTACACATGGTTACTATTTAATGTTTAATAATGTATTGATGCACTGATTAAAGATCAACATATGATGAATTAATTGAATCACAAGTTCATTGGATATACATTGGTTGCCTTAAGAACAGTTGTGTGCATAGGCGAGTTCCCTTCACTAAAGTAGCATATATAAATTTGATTATGGAAATGAAAAAGTTAGTGTTTTGCAAATATTGATTCACCCCCCCTCTCAGTATTATTCCCAACAAGTATTTCTATGACTACAACCATACAAACAATTGTTCCTCAAGCAATCTAAGAAGGATAATAAATTATCACCAAAGTATTATAGTACGTACAAGGTGTTGCAAAAGATTGGTACTATGGCATACAAATTGGAGCTTCCTTCATGTTCTTGAGTGCATCTAGTTTTCAATGTTTCATGCTTAAAGAAGGTTATAGGTGAGAAGATCCAAAACTTGATGAGGAAGGAAAAATCATATTGGAATTAGAAGCTGTCATAAAAACAAGAAATCGACAGCTATGAAATCGATCAATTTTAGAGTATCTCATCAAGTGGAAGAACTTATCTGTTGAAGATTCCACATGGGAGGATGAGAATTTTATACAGAAGCATCAAGAACTACTCAAGCATTGAGGACAACACTTTTTAAAGGAGACGGGCATGTTAGGTCCCTATACTACTACTGTAACCCCTTATTTTTATTAGTGCAACCCCCTTAATGTCTTGTTGTTCCCATATAGTCACCATGTTGTTATTATTATGCGCCATAGAAGCCCACAATTGTTATTGTTGTTCCCCTACAATATTATTGTTATTTAGGCTTTGATTGTACTGGGACCCCTTAGACTCCTATATATAGAAATGAGGTCTTATCATTTGTATCATCCAAGAATTTTTCATTTGTGTAATGTAAAGGAGGTTTCCCCCTTGAAGAGGATGATTTTTAAGTCATTGATCTATCTTTTCTACCTTTTTCTGAGCTGGTTTCATAACACATGTGGGACAAGAAATGGATTTCATTCCTGTAGAAACAAATTCTAATGGTTGGAAAAAAGTGCAAAAAAGGAAGAACAAGAAAGACAAGATCAACATTGGTTGCCAAACTTAATCTTCTTTGTTGTTTTGTTGTTTTTTCTTGGCTCATGCTTTACTGTTTTTTGAAATCACATGAAACCTTTTGATGTTTTCTTCATTCATTTTCTTCTTCTTGTATCTTCTAATTATATATGCATACACACTATGTGTGTCTACAAAATGTATTTTTTATACCATTAACAAAAATAACAGTTTCTTTTCTAAGGGAAAAAATGTATACATTTGTTTATTAGTACACATTAAATATTTAAAACATGCACTTGTTCCTTTTAAAACAACTTTGACCCCTTTTGACCTATAACATAGGGCAACACAAAATTTAGCAAAAAAACTCAAAATAATGTGCATGCATGTAAGAAATGTGTACAAATTTCATAATATATATTACATGCATCTTATTTTAAACATTGAAAGTATGTCTCAATGATTTTATTCTAAATTTCACCCTAATTGTTATTGAAATTATTTATACCATTAGAAAGGTATTAAAGAGCTCCAAAATGTTTATATTATAGTTATTTATATCTTTATATTAATATATTATCATTTTCAAAATAATAGAAAATGAATATTTGGTTCATAATTGATATCTCATATCATTACATAAACCATCTAACGATCAGATATTTGACCTCCAATGGTAATATAGGTTCTCTTAAGAGTGTTTTTACATAAGGGATAGGTCTCAGGGAGTTTACATTGACAGTAAATGAAAACAAGTAAATTGGGGTCTAAACTAAATATTCTAGGGTTTATGGACCATGAACAAGGTGTTAGACCACCACATGATCCTATAAGTAGGTTTTCAATCACCAACTATAATATAGGTACTATTATCATATTTTGGATAATAGGGATGGGTCTAAATACCTTGATCAATTAGCAAGGGACGAAAATAAGGTCCTTGGCCTTAGATGAAGCTTCCAAGTACCAATGGCCATGAATAAGGCTACAAACCACAAAAATTGTTTTTTATAAGGATTTATTATTGTTAAAGTGGCGATATGGGAACCATTAGGGGTTCTTATGTGGTAGGGATGAATATTAAGGCTTTGACAAAGAATAGGAAATAAATCCATGAAACTAAACCATAAAGTAATATTTTTGATCCAATGTACCATGATCATGGATTCAAAGGACAACATGGAAACTGTAAAATGGTTGTGTCGAACAGAGGTTTGATATTGGGATGATTAGGATTTTTTTTGTAAGAAAGATTATAACATCCCAATATTTCTCCTTAGATTTTTTATTTTTTTAAACTATGCATGGATATTGACACCGAAGGTGTTACTCTATGAAGTTCGGTTGGCAAACACTATTTGCCACGGCCAATTCTGAAGCCCCATTTCCTTCATCCTCCGGAAAGTTAAAAATTGTCAGGTGGAAAGGATCTGTGAGCCTAGAAAGGGTTCATGAGCCATATTTCCTTGTCGCTCACCAGCTCATATAACCCCTTCACCTCCTCTCATGGAGTCCTTGTCACCAGCGAGCTCGCATATCCCTTCAACCTCTTTTGATGGAGTGCTCTACTACATAATGGATCCAATATCTAGCTTGATCAGGCGCATACATGATTCTTTTATTTGTTGGTAGAAATTCCTTTAAGTACAAGCATGTAATATCACAATTGTTTCTCTTCCACCATTCTTTTCCCCTTTATCAGCTGGACCTGTTTATTTTTCTGTCGGTTTGATATGTCTTTCTGTTTGTTGAACTCCAACTTGCCTTTATGGTGACAAATTTAATTATGTGCAATGATTTTTCATCTAATTAAAACAATCGTATGCAAATTCTTTCAATCATTCCTTAGATATGATTAGCAGCTAGATGCATACCAAATGCTTATAATCCATGTGGTGTCCTCCACATTAGATCAAATATGGTGTTATTCTCCTTTAACATCAACATATTCTCAACTTGCATAACCTCAGAAACTGTATCAATTTTCACCTTTGATCTGCACTGATATACTCCTTGGGTGATTTGAATTTCTTCCTAGAAACATAGATTAAAACATTAGTGTATCAATTTACACATTTAGTTTAAGAAAAAGGAATTGTTTTGACAATAAAATGCCCTTTTAAGGGATAATAGAAATATCCGTTGATGTACTATGGTATAACTTATTTCTCCTCTTCAACATGATTTGCAAATGGGGTTGTAAGCTACAAGATTCTCTTCCAGACCATCGCACCTACTACCCTGGTGGCATTGATCAAGAAGATATTTTAGTTCATTGATGAGTGTTGATTAGTAATTAGAGAATGTGAATATATATAGGTGAATCGAATATGGATTGTGAATTATCCTTATTTTCAAAATATTACAATTCCATCATTCATTCATATTATTGTAAAAAAAGAATTCTTATCATGATCACACACATGACGAGAGAGCATTACTTAAGTAGGTCAAAATATTAGGGAAGGTGGAATATGAAATTTGAAGTACCCGCAAGAGTATTTTTAGTTATGGGAGTATTTTCAAAGCGAGAGTGAAACCAAAGTGTTATTTCTTTCTTCACATTCTCAATTGTGTCACTGCCATGGATAGTGTTCCTTCCAACCTCTAAACAAATTCACCTCTAATAGTTTGGTTCCGGGTTGAGGTGCTATAGGATTTGTAGCTCCGATAATTTTCATACTAGTTCGAACAACACCTTTGCCACTGCCAGACCACAACTACAATAGGGCCAAAACTTATGTACTCTACCAATCCAAGAAGAAAGGGCTTTGAAGACAAATCCTTGTAGTGTTTCTTTGCAAATGATCTCTCTACAACCACCATATTCAGACCTTTCAAAATAAATCCCTTCTTCTCAAACCTAGATATAATTTATCCCACCAATACATGTTGCATGTTGTTGGGCTTAATAATGATGAAGGTTTTCTTCATAATGAATCTGTCGAGAGTTCAAACATCAAGAAAATACTAGGTTCTCGATATGGACAAGGATATAGTGCACATGTTTATAATGGTACCTACCTTGACACAGAGTTAGAATAGTACCTAGCAACACTCACTTGCATAATTTGATGATTTGATGCACGACTCTAACAAATGTTAAGGGAACTTAGAATGCAATGGCACACCGAGGGAAGGGGAGTTTTCACATGGTGTCCTTCCCTTGCATGTATAACTCATGTAGTCTATAAAATATAAAAAATGTGTCCCTTTATATAATGGTTGTCGCATCCATAGTCTATTGAACATTAGACTTTTCTTGTTCCCAACGACTTTTTGACACTGCAACTCAAGTTTGACAAAACATGTGTGCCATTTACAACTATGCCACCTTTGCATACTTAATTCTTTGTTTTTTTTCTTATTTGTAGAGTTGGAATTTTACCACACATGTTAATATATTGTATTTGTTTGACTGGTTGTCCTCCATAGATCTTCCATTTCACAAACAGATATAAAGGATCTTACAAAAAAACCTCTATTTGTGGTGATATCTATTTAGGTTTAAGAATGCGTCCAAGAAATTTATCATTTCCATAGCATATTTATAACATACAATGTTATTTCAACCATCAAAGCAACAATTAAACTCATGAATAACAATGGAACTGTCGACTTCAATGGTAAAGCAGTGGGTGGTGATCTTAGTATGCAAATGTAAGGTTATATATGAGAAGCACTCTTGCACCTTTGGGTTGAGAAATAGCTATTTATCATATATGTAGTACATCCTTGGGTTGAGAAATTTATTTTATATTCATTACACCTTTGGGTTTCAAGGGTTCTTTCATAACTTTGTTATCCTTATTGGATTTGAAGAATTTAAATGATCTTTATTTGAGCTAAATTATTTAAGAACCTTGAATATGACCGAGAGCAATGGACTTTATTCGTGATGAGATGAATTTCCCAAATATTATATTCCTTCATTGTACCCTTGCACCTCTAGGTGGAATTGCTAGTTCTGTTTTCTATTATATTGATCTTCATGAGATAGATATATCATGGTGTTCTAAAAATTGTAGATATTTTTAATTTTATAGTTAAAAAATGATGATGACCAAGACTAGCAAACATGAGAATTTGTGGGGGTTATGATAGCACAAGTGGGGAAAGGAAGGGAGTCTAATGGATTTCTTCATTTTTCCTTCTATATATCCTACCTTATCATATTTAGCTTATTTAAGATATGACTACTTAAGAAAACCAATTCCTAGAGTTGAGCCATCAATCCTATACTTTAGTGAGGTGTCTCCCTAGATTCTTAGAACAAGAAGAATTTGTGGGGGGAACTCATATTAGAGGTAGATGCATGGGAGAATTGGATTGGGAAGAAGGAAGCTAATATAAAGGGAGGAAAATAAATTAGAGATGAGAAGAGAAGTACAAAAGGTTCGATGATATTATAAATCAAATTAGGCATTAAAATAAGTAGTTATACTCCTCGAAAGAGCTAGGAAACCATGAAAATATGTAAGAAATATTGTCAGATCATATATACCTCTCTATATTCTCATTAAAAAGAATGAGAGGTAAATAATTCTGAGGCACTGACAAACTATGAAGGAATTGCTCTTGGTGTTGTGAGAGGTAGGTAATATGGGTAGTCGGTGTGACTATGTCTTTTGCAAACATAATAATAAAAATCATCCTCGTTGAATTCCTTGTATATTAAATACAAAACCACTATTCCTACTTCACTTTGGTGGTATCATAGCATGGTTAAGCGGTGAAGTGCCTATAATTGCTTGGAAATCACTTATTTTACTTGGTTTTATTGACCATATTCATTACATTTTGAGAAATCTCTATTTATATCATTGTTAATTCTGTACAATATCTTGGTTATATATTTTGAACATGTTATGGTTAAACAAATGGGATTTTATTGTATATTTTGAATTAATGAGTGCGTAAAAAGTAATGTATCTATTAGAAGTAATGCATACTATACAATATTCTATATCCTTCCTTGTACTTCTTGTGTAATATAAGAGAGAGAATAAGGGTTTCTAGTACATCATCATAGGTCACTTTCCATGTGATTTAATGATAACACTATTTGAAGGTCGGCTTTGGTCCCTCATTATAATAAACTACAACATTCCAAGCTTTGTTCCTGTCACTATTGTGATGCATTGTTGATCATTTGTAGTTGGTTTTAGAAAGTAAAACCAATCTATGTTAAAAACTAATGCATTATTTTTTCAAAATTCCTTATTGTGATTTTCATGCCCATGTTAGTAAAAAAAAATTCTTTAGCCTTGGTCATATGGGCCAGTGGTTCATGTGACCAAGGGATAGTAGATTAAAGGTGGATAAAGCGCAAAGGTTTAATATGAACTAAACATTCTTTATATTTGGATTTTATTATTACTGTGAATTTTCAGATGTTTTGGATATTCGAGCACGCAGAAATTTATTTACTCAATATCCAAAGAAAAATTGTAGATAGTGGAGCTCCTAGATGGGAGAAACTTTTAGATATTGGAAGCATTCATGTGGAACCATGATTCCATAACTACACGAATGCATAAGTTCGAGGACATCCATGAGTTTCTTAAGTGTAAAGTGTAGAGATTTTAAATATGTTTTCAAGATCTAGATATTTGAGCAATCTAGAAAACCAATTAAAAGGAAACCTTTGAAAGTTGAGAGTTTTAAGTGTTAGAACCTTAAATTTTAGATCCTCACACACCCTTCTCATCCATTTTATATATTGTTTTCCATTATTTAAAAGAATTTGGATATCCAAAAGGATTCTAAAATATCACCCCTTCCAATAGTTGCTAAGATTCTTGGTTTCCATTTGATATAATCCAAATATTAGAAGGATCTATAGATATTGTATTTATCTGCATCGAGAGCTCGAAAAATATAGAACTTCTTTAAATTGCACCTTTCTAAAAAAAACTGGACCCAAATTCATGTAGTGTAGGCTATGTGGGACAATGTGGGGTCCATGTGGAAGAGTCATATTCTTATTGGTGATGTGGCATGTTAATGTGTATGAGTGATATGGCATGTCGATGTTCCAAAAGGACATGTGTTGATGACATGGCATGCTAACATGGAAAGGTGACATGGCATAATGATCCTGGTGTGGTACGTTGGCAGTGTAGTGTAGAGGAGTTGATGTGGGATGTACATCGAAGAGATGGTGTGCAATCCAAAAGTTTGGGAATATGAAGTTTTGGAAAAAAGACCCTTTTAGGATTTTTGGATCAAGATGAATCAAAAGATTTTTTTTTCGGACAAATCCAAAAAGGTCGAAATCCTAAATATCTAAATGAGATGAAGATTGACTAATTTGGCATGGTGTGAGGCTTACACAAAAACTAGAGTATGATATTGCTAATTTGGAGGTTATATAATAGCCATTGTAGTGGTGACATGGATGTATATAGATTTTAGATGATTTGGATATTCAGAAATCCTAATTTTTAGTTAACTTGGACTTTTAATATTTTCTCATATCTATATGTTGACCATTAATGAAGAAATTTTATCAAATTTGGATCTGTCCTGAACTTTTCAAATTTTTAAATGAATCCAGAAAAATTAGGAAAGGATACATGGAAAAACACCTAGACTTGGATAGTACATGTCATGATAAGGTTCCCAACTTGCCAATGTGCCACTATGCTATGGTGCACATGGGTAGTACTGCAATATGTCTGCCACATGTAACACACTAACTCAATACTCAAATTGTAAATAAACATGTACATACGAAATGAATGTAACACCATGATTTGATCCTTTTATTGTAAATACACATGTACATACAAAATCTAAGCTGGTGAGCCAACACATATTAGTTAGGACTGTGAGTGAAGGATCACTTTTGGAGATGATATCCCTATTTGAATATGCACTTATATATTTTGGGGCCTCTGTTCTTGTGTGCATATGTGTTTATATACTTTTGGGCCATTGTTCCTCTAACCATATGTTTTAGGGCTAGAGAGACTAATATTGTAAATATGAAATTACATGCATATTAATAAAATACATTACTATAATAGAATAATTTAGACAAAAATAATAGGGGGCGTTCAAACTCCATGATTTTTTAAAAGGGGGGTTTGTATGACTTAATAATAGTTAAAAATGCACATGATTTTAACCTAGTTCCATCAAGTGAATTTAAGAGGTTCCATGTGTCAAGAGAGTAACATGCACATAAAAGTGAGGGTGTTTTTGTTATGGAACACACATTCTATACTATCTAATTGGGAAAATGGAATAGAAATCTTGGATGGGAAATAGGGGATGACCTTGTGATATGTGGGAAAGGTTCCCCAATGTGAAACTTGATATCAATGTAAGTAGTTGATCGAATTGGATGCCAGCCATAAAATCCATCAAGGATGTAACTTCATGATATCCTCTACATGTGTTAGAACCTAATTGAAAATGTGGTCCATTAATGGGAAAGGATCATGTCATATGATGTACATCGATGATGTAACTTGATGATATCCTCCACGCATATTGAAACTAATGCATGATTTGGGCCATTGATGGGAAATGATCATAGTCATTACATCAATCAGAGATATAAATTCATGATATCCTCCATTCGTGTTCCAGCTTGATTCATGATCTAGGGTATTGATGGGAAATGATCACGGTTGTCAAATCCATCATGGATGTAATTTCATGATATTCCTTGTGCATTTTCTTGCCTAGTGCATGATATAAGCTTTCAAATCAAGGTGATATTAGATGTAGATTCATAGGGATTGAAAGTAGACATAAATTATCGCATATGTTATAACCCGACATGGGATGTGGATCATTGATCTACTCCAAGATCGACCATTGTATCTATGAGTGAGAAAATTGTGCACAATGGGGACAAGTGGAGCTTGGACCCTGCATGTAGCTACAACCAATCAAGGATTTTAACATGTAAGGTTCCATGTGAACCATGGGGCCTAGGTGTGGACCAAAATGAAAATAAGGTGATTGCATGTGTGTCGATTGTCTGAGGAGATGCATTCAAACTCAATTTGTGTCTAATGGCAACAAAAAACTATATATACAAAGGAAAACTATTTCAAATAGTAAGAGAACACATAGAGAAGGTCCATATAACTAAGAAAAATCATAGAGTAAAGTTGTAGGTATATTTGATTGGTCTAGGGTACTAAAGTAACAAAAAATTTAGCAAATTTACAAAATGTTTTGTTGATTTTTTTATTCATCCACTTGTAGGGCATTTTTGAGGCCTAATCAAGATTTTCAGGTAGAAAAAAGCCATGACTTCTACCTATACCAACAACTACCTGTACCATTGGTATATGTAGTTTTTACATCTTAAACAAACAAGCTTTGAGATATTTTTCCAATGAAGTGATTGTACATGAGATAGACAATCATCTGAGTGTAGACTGATGATTATGGTAGAGCCATCATCCCTTAGATTGGATGATTATCTGTGCAGTAATGATGTACATTTGATGTCTTTATTTTCCTGAATATATATCGTAGCCCAGATGGATGAAACTAGATCCGGGATCTTCAATCTCATTCGATCTTCACTCAAAGTACAAGTCGATCCATGTGAGAGATGTTTTGGAGTCGAACATGGAAAGACATCGCTTGATTACCAGCCAGTGATGTAAGATGTTAACAGGTGCGAGAGGAATCACTGATAATGATGATGACCCTCAAGGTACTACAATACAATTCACGTGGTTTGAATAAGGGACTTGGCATCGAACACCATGCAAAATCTTTTGGTCGAAGGCCATTGATGTAAACCTGTCGCCAAAAGTGAGAAACTTGCCATTGAGGCATGCAAGCTTCAAAGTATTGAAAGGGTTGTTCCTAGATCGACTTCTTGGATAATGAGCTGATGTCGACAACAAGCGATCTGTCATAGGAGGGCCTTAGTGAATCCCACATCAATGACACTGAATGGAGCGAATTATTTTAATGGAGGTGAAAACGATTTGGTGATATAAGGTTCAGGGTGGTGGTCATGAAAGAATGGAGCATGAATGTATTGCAGTGGGTGAGACACAGGCGAATTCTCTGAGCGACTTCTCTTGAACATATCGGCGACACTAACATGATTGATTGGTAGCATTAACCCCAATTATGGATGGTGTGACGGAACCATGGTGATGTGACCAGTGAATGGAACAACCCAACCCGACTCGGATGTGGAGCGAAAGTGTCATGTTCAAGAGCGACTTGCTACCAACAAAGTTTCTTCAAGTTTTCTTCCCAATTTTTCCCCAGTCATTGCTGACCAGTACCTCTTTATTTTTGTCAAGCTTGAGAAGGATAACATATGCTTGTTCTATAATTTTCCCTTCGAGAAAAACCATCATTATGTTTTAACACGCCTAGCGATAGTGAAACTTGTTCTTGTCTGTTATGGACAAGTTTGTCGCTATTCGGTTTTAATGAGTTTAATGACAAAGATAACTCGGTCCTTTTCAATTTTAGAGAGTTTGAAAAGGGAAGTAAAAAAACTCCAACAATCCTTTTTCATCATATAATCCCTTGAGTCCAAAAAAGTATAAAATAATACAAAAGGGATGAATTTTCGGTAATTTTAACGAGCTAAACAAAACAAGTGCTCTATATTTTTGTGTAATAATCCCTCAGGTCCAAAAAGATTAAAATTTAAAGGAGGGATAGCACTTCCGGTCACTTTAACGAGCTGTTGAGGCCAATTGCTCGGCAATCTTTTCATATTTTACGAGTCAGTTGAAGAGAGCTTAAAGGAGACTTTTTTTTTGAGGAATGAGTGATAAATTTGGGTAGTAGCTGATTCCAGGTAAGGTTTGGAATTTTTCAATCACAGCAGTGTCACAAGGATGACTAACAGGATCACTCTTCGCAGCTGTTCCTCAAAAAGGGTAAACAATCAAGTGGAGGTGAATGATCAGCCAATACAGAGTGGAGGTGATGATGAGAACACGACCAAGGCTTCAAAGGCTGATGATAATACATTCACGATGGTTATTTACCGGAAATTGGTTCATTTTTTAATGATCTTAAACTCTGGAGGAACATTTGCTCATCGCTTATGTTTATTTTTTAACGAGCTTGAATTCTACGTTAAAACTGCTCGATAATCCAGTCGTATAATAAGGATGTCTCATATATAAACGACATCTTTTCAAAGCTTTGCCCCACATCCTTTCTTTATGCAAGTTAGGAAACGACCAATCCTACGAGTTTAAAGGGTTAGAGGACCTATAAATTTAAAAAAATAAATGCTCACTCTTCGCTTGCACGCCAAAAGGTTTGCATGCCCCCATGTATAGCGAAGTAGAGTTTCCAGGTTACCCCTCAATTTGCAAACAAAACATTTGTTTTATCAGGAAAGGCCTACCTTTTTAGGTTGCCCCTCAATTTGCAGAAAAAACATTTATTTTATCGGGAAAGGAAATCCATAACAGAGGTATCTTATTCCAGTCTAATCCCATTTTCCAAAATGGACGGGTGTGTCAGGCCAGTCATATACTCTCCGCGGAAACCCACCCTATACCCAGGGTTTTCCTGTCAAAACAGGCCAGGGTACATGCCCCCTGGGTTTCAGTCATGTCCTTCGAATCACTCGCGCTCATCGGGTGGATGGACTGGGGATTGATGAGACATTCCTTATGTGAAAAGACCATTAAGGAATGGTATATGACTATTTGCTATGTGTGAACCACGGAATGAAAGCTAGTCTACGAGCTTGACCACTCTTCCTTCATGTGGAAAACACATTACTCTAAAGAGTGAGGAGACAATGGCTCCCATGCAATAAATATAGTCACGTCCAAGGAGTAGATTATAATCCAGGGGTCCTTGGACTACCATTACATTCATGTGAACGGTTTTCCTTCTCAATGTTATCGGCACATTGGGAAGGATCCCTAACGGTCGACTGATTCCTTTGTCAAAACCTGTTAGATTTCTCATTTCAAGCAAAAGCGATGGCGAACCAAGCACTTTCCAAGCTGTTGAGGAAAGGATACTCACAGAATCCCCTTCATCTATGATGGTACCGGCCATGACCATTCTATATATTTGAGCAATGATTCGAAATGGTACACTAGCCGGTAGACGGGATCTGCCTAGTAGATTCCAGTCGAAGGAAACAACTAGGTTGCTTGGAGCTCGGACCGAATATACGGCCGGATACGACTCGGACGAACTTCCTTCCTGCGGTAAAGGAACGGGTAGACTGCCCCCATGTTCATCGGAGTCTGTGCTTATGAAGAGAATCTGAACGGTGTCGTTCTTGTTCTCTTCGGTGACTGTATCATCTGAAGATGGATCCTCTGAAGGCAAGACCGGGTCAAATGTCGCCTCGACCTTTTTACTTTCATCTGGTGTGGATTCAGATGGTTTGTGTTCAATGATAGACGCTTCGGCCGACCACAAGGGCGTGTCAGCCGGATTTTCAACTAGTGACGGACTCGGCAAGAGTTTCTTATATCTAGGAGGAAGCCATAACGGTGAAACCGGATGGTCGTCCAAAACTATTTTAGCTTCATCTAAGAAGGGAAAATGGTGGACAGCATGATCGCCTTCACATAATTTACAAGGAAATTTATATTTTCCTTTTTGTCCAGGGGCTTCACTTTCACTAGTTGACGGTGTATGCTCAACATGATCGTCAGAGGTTGATGTCACCGGATTGTGCAAATGAGGAGACCAGTCCCTTAAGATCTGAGGGATGCAAGGACAATCTTGATGATAATGGTCTCCTTTGCAAATGACACATGGCGATTTAGCCCTAGATGGTGCAGTGTGTGGATTTTCGCTAGACGATTCCTGGTCGCCCCTTTTCGCCTTTGGCTCCTTCTTCTTCTTCTCTTTCTTCTTCTTCTCCTTCTTCTTTTTGGTTACTTGATTTTTGGCTTTACCAGCTTCATCAAGTGAAGAGGAAGGAGGAGAGGAAGAATTGGAGGAAGTAGAGGGTTGGGGAGTAACTCTGGTATTGTTTAGTTGCTGACTTGATTGTTCAGAAATCACAGTGTTCTGAATGACAGAAGTTGAGAAGAGCCATACGAGAAAGCCGATTGTCAATCCTGGAAGAGACAATGTGGCCATATGGGGTGCACCAACATCTCCCCAAGAGGAGAAGGGACTAGGATTTCCTCCAAGGGTAACTCCTTGGTTGGTGGACTCCATTTTTCTCAACCTAAGACCAACGTAGGAAAGGTGATGTTTATTCTGATTAAAATAAATTTTAGATGCTTTGACACAACTTGTTTTTTCAATTTTTAAGAGTCGAGAAAAAACAAAAGATGACTCTAGTCGCCTTCAATTTTTAATAAGCTTGAAGTGACAAGTGCTCAGATGGACCTTTTCCTTTAAGGAATCTGAAAAGGAACGAAAGAGACTACTCTGGAAATCTAGACAGAGGGATTACCAAACCAATCACAAAACTGCAGAATACTTTTTACGGTACGACAGTCAATCTTCCCGAATGTTGTGTTCAGTGCATTGCGATCGATAGGGCGGCAGACACGACTTCCTATGGATAAAGGATATAGCCTATTGTGGTCTCCCAAAATATACTCGACGGTACGTGGGAGGACAAGTCCGTACTTGCACTTGTCGTCTCAAGTGGAGGAATCACCCAACCAACAGTGAAAACAACAGTTACCAGGCTTTACGATGCTGGAATATGTCTCTAGCCTAGACTTCTAGATGTTGTGTATTAGGTTCCAAAGCATTTTTAGATTCATTAAATTTATTTTATAGTTGATCTTGCTTAAGAAATTTGTCTTTCAGGTTCACCGCGTGATGTATATGTACAATTCTTAAAATGCAATCTAAGATGATAAACAATCGTTTAATCTTCTTTTTGCAATGAAAATCCTAGCTACTAAGGAAAGAGAGATTGATTTTCTTTCAACATAGAGCAGAGAGCACACACTATATGCACTATCCTAAATCAAACCAACAAATAGTCTAAATGCAAATGCACATGCATGTATTTGTTTTCAGCCTTCTTAATGTGTGAATGATAAAAAGAAAGCTAAGCGCAAATCTGAATTATTTTTTCAAAGCGACAATTACTAACAAGCTTCTTTTCAAAACAAAATGAAGACAATGACGACACTTTGTTATTTGGAATTGAAAACTTGCTTTCGACACTTGAAAAACTACTAATTCAAATCAAATACAAGAGTAACAGTGTAATCGACTATCAAGAACAATCGGATTCTCTTCTATGACTAAAAACGACACTTGCGACACTTTCAAATCAAGAAACAACAGTTCAATTACGCTACTTCTTTGTAAAAGAGAACTGAAAATGGCTCAAAATACATAAAAACATTTACAGTTCTTTGCACAATGGAGGTGGAATAATGGCAAGGAAGGGGGTTTCAACAGAGGTGTACTGACTACAGGCAGCAAAACTCTTGAATAGAGCTGAAAAGAGTGAACACAGAAACCAAAATCTAAGAGCAGAAGAGGTCTGATCAGCGCACCTGTAGCACAGGGAAACTGAAATGCAATGCACCTACTACACTCGGGAAGTGCGATGCATTTAGGTTTCAAAGAAGAGACAGTGTGATGGACCAAGGACGAGACTCTAACTGGGTTTTGGGTCACAGTTTGTAGCTCAATTTATGTATTTAGGCCGAGCAAGTGGTAATGAGTAAATGAATCACAGGGGTAGATCTAAGAAGGTTACTAGAGCCACCACAAGGGAAATTAGAGAGCTTGTAAATCAATTTTTTAATTCATAAACAAAACTCGGAGATAGACTTAAGCAACATTGATCTACTTTGCACTTGCATAGCAAATGCAGTTCGAAGGCTAGCTAGCTTGACTTCAGGCTCCGTCTGTAAGTTTATAAAGTAAACAAATGTAGATAAAAAAACAACCTATTCACTCCCCAACGGAGTTTCCATTTTGTTATCGGGAAATCTAGTGTCTATGCAGAGCTGCTAGTCCCACTAAGGCTGGTAGCTACCTTAGAAACAAACAAACTAAAACTACTTTCATTTTCCTTTATGAAAAATAGATAAGAGGGGAATAAGGAGACCAACCTCTGTCTTGCGCTTGGTTCCTTGCTCAATTCCTCTCCCTTCTGATAAGTCTTCGCCACTCGCTTCCTCGTCTACCCAGCTTTAAAAGAGCACCTGTAGAATCAAAGCAGCATAACACTATCCAAGAACATAGATCTATTATCATAAACAATATAGGACCAGATATATATTGACCACACAAATGCATATAATATTAATCATACAAGAATGTGGAGGAAAACTTGAATAGCTTTATTGATAATCAAGAAAGAGAAAAGAGGATTACAACCAATTGTTCTGACCCAGCATCATCCTCTCAGTGAAAAAGCCCTTCTTCACCTCATGAAAAGCTTAGATCACCCAACACTATGATATTGCACCAAGAAACCAGCAACGCTTCCTTACAAGATACAAAATTCTAGCCTCTGGATCTCTAGGATGAGGGATCCATATATAGATGTTTGCAAGGGGGGTGAGTCAGCTTTTGAGATTTGATTAGTGTCCTCTCTCTGATAGTTCTTGATTCCACTTGTAGATTGATGATCTCTTACTCATCCCTGGGCGAATGCAGAGAGGCAAGTGTCACAGGAGAAGTTTCTGGAAGATTCCATGATCCTCCACCTTGTGCATTGACCCTGCCATTTGTTCATTCTTGCCCATCGCACCCCATAGAAGGGATTTTCAACATGCATCACACCTACTGTGTGTAGGCAGGTGGGACGCAACACACTTTGACCATGGAGCAGGTGAAATGGTCCAGTTTTGACCAGTTCTGAGTAGTTTTTCATAGAGAACTTCTGGGAGATGCTGTAATCAGTTGACTTTGTTCTTTTAGAGGTTGGAACAACACCTTTAGGGACTTAGGAGCCCTTGGTTTATGGACATTTATGATTGGGGTTGCAGTGCCCAAAAATGTCTATAACAAATTGAGAGGATTATAGCACTTTGCACTTACTCTACTCGTGCACAGCTGGATTTAACTGAAATGGGTTACCGGATCCCACTGCAATAACATCAAGCACGTCAACGTCGATGCAATTTTTGAAAGGCAGAGGAAAGACACAAATTTCTTAAGCAAAAAACAATATGACTTTGACTTATTGAATTACAATGGAGTATTTATATCTTTTAAGTTGCCACTCAACTGATGCTAACTTTAATATGAAAAGACTCATTAAATATTAAATTTAACCTTAATATGCAAGCACTCATTAAATTTACCTTTCTAAATATAGAATAAACTTAAACTTTTAAAATTAGACTCACATAACTATATTTAACTCAACTCAACGCTCACTTCATCCATCACATGCATATCGGAGTAATTACAATTTCCAAAATGCAAGAGGGACTGAAAACTTTCATGCCCATGAATTTTGCAGCAATATTCATTCACAAGAGTTCTGGTGAGAAAAATTAAAGCATTTCTAAGTATTATAGATTTTGACTTTTTTGGTTGGAATCTAATAAAATAATGTTTGGTTGAAGTGTTTTTGTAGCTGTTTAAAATATTTTTTAATGCAGAGTTCCGCGTTGCCCAGCGGCATGGCTGAGGCTACAGGGTGAGCCGAGTCGTGGGGCAGGAGGGGTGAAAGTGAAGAAAAAGCGTGTGAGACCATTTCGACGTGTGCAGACTGTGGTGGTGAAGACGGACACCTCCAACTTCCCGGCCATGGTGCAGCACTTCAGGGACTCCCCCCACTACTACTCAAGGTTCCACTCTGCCTCCTCTTCCCCATGGTCTACTATCGCCACTTTTCCATAATTTCCAAATCCGCCACCACTTGATCATCAGCCAACCTGGCTAAGAGAAAGCTTATTTAATAATCCCTATCGACATATTCCGCACATAATTATTAATAATTTTTTATATGTAAAAGATACATTGGTCACTGACGGTACGTATTCGAATTATTATATTATGTATAAATTTTAATTCGAGGTAATGAAATTAAAAGTGAACTTTTTAGTTAAAAAATCCATTTTTAAAAAGATAATTGATATTCATATGTTATTATTGGTGATTTAAGATGGTGTAGTGAGTAGTCTATTGTTAATGAAGAATATTGTTAAGGAAGAATGTTAATACTTTAAGTTTTCACATTTTTAATTATTATCTTTGAATTTTTTTAATTATGTAAATTGTAAATTTTTTTTTGTTTGTGAGTGGTTATTTTGATTTAATTTTAAATAGAGATGGGTTTAATACCGACTATATATTTATAATTGAATTTATTTTGGGTGAGTAAATCGAATAGTTATTATTTTTCCGATTTTTGTAAGTTGACATATTTAGTTTCTAAAATGTAGTAGCTAT
The DNA here is from genome assembly GCA_031772625.1 of Pinus tabuliformis. Lineage (NCBI taxonomy): Eukaryota > Viridiplantae > Streptophyta > Pinopsida > Pinales > Pinaceae > Pinus > Pinus tabuliformis. The sequence goes on from CM062818.1 coordinate 589,787,253, forward strand.
ATTGCGTTCTTGATTGAGTTCATTGTCTCTCTTACCTGGTTGAGGAGGACGTGATTAATAGATTGTTAGAACTACAATGCCTGATAAATAAATAAAGGAAATTTTATTGCTTATACATAAATGGTAAAGTTGTATAAACTATTGCACTCACGATGTTGAATTATAACATTAGTTAGCCTTTGGTACCATGTGTGAGGTATGGTTAGTCTCTACTCGAAATCACATGACCTCTTTATTGGTATCCTTAGAAACTATTAGCATTAAATATTAGGATTATTGTAGATGTTATCTAGGTTGAAACATTATTGTTGAATTTGGCTAAGAGTTAGACATGAGAAAACATCTTAATGGCTTAATAAACAAAACTATCTAGTAAGGGTGGAAATTCACCCCTTTGCACACAACCATCATGTCATTTCAAGTGGTGAAATTTTGTTTGTATGTGATGGTCTATTTGCATGTTGGGGTGTTGAGATTATATCAATAGCCATTAGGCTAATAGAAATTAATATTCTAGGATTTTGCTTGCTTTGTTGGAAACAAAAGTCACCCTAAGATTCCAAAAAATATTAACTAAAACAACCATATAAAACCATATAAATTAAATAGCTACATCAAGCTATAATATGCATCAAAATACTTACTTCATGATACATCTCACTTTGCTAAAATTTAAAAAAATAATAAAAACTGTAAATTATAACTTCATTTTCACTTAGTGTTATATATATATATATATATATATATATATATATATAATATATATATATATAAATAGATAAGTTAAATGTATATATATTTAAAAAGCATCTAAAAATGTTAACTATGGAAATTTACCCCACTTTATCTTGGACATCCTTAATTTGTAAATAGACTTTGTTACAATATCATGACTTAGCAATACCACATTACCAAAAAATCATAACTCACTTTGTATGACAATTGTTCATATTTTTAACTAATCAATTTAACCAAAAGAGAAAAAAGGAATAACTACTTTGGACATAAATATCAACGTATATTTTTGTATATTGCTAAGAATATTATAGAATATTCCATTGAGGTTCAATTCCTACCATCCTCCTCATAGCTAGAAAAACGATATAAATTAAATAGTTAGTAAAACTAACCAACATCAAAACACTTATTTCATGACACATCTATCATAAAAACTAGCTAAATTATAACATTATTTTAACCATGATTATTATTTGATTATAAAAATAATTAATCTAAGCTATATATCTATATCTATATCTATATCTATATCTATATCTATATCTATATATATATATATATATATATATATATGGAACAAGAATTTTAACAATAGATATTTTTAATTTGTAAATAGGTTTTGTTACACCACTATGGACTACTCCATGACTTATCAACACCACATGCTCCAGAAACCATAACTCACTTCATATTACATTTGTTTATATGACAATTTTTTTATTAACAAATTAAATTAAAAAAGAAAAAAGACAACTAAGATGATTTTTTTTTTACTTGTGTAAAATATCTTATAAAGACTAAATCTATATCATCTACTTATTAATAATTAAATTAAAACTCTAAAAATTCTAAAAACATTACTTGAAAATATATATATTTAATTAACCTAATGGTTAATAATTAAATTAAAATTATGGAAACTTTTAAAAATAAAAAAACACATCAAATAAAAAAAACTGAAAATGGGTTTTTCTCGTCTTTTTATAAATAAGAGTTATAATGAAAAGGGAAAATGTTTAGAATTAAATTTATCTTATAGTTTATGACATGGATGCCTCAATGTTAACTCTTAAGTTATAATATGCTGAATATGTATATTGGTATGATGAGGTTTATTTAAAAAGCGTCGAGAATGATCTTGTATTTACAGCATGCCAAATGCATCGTAAATATTCCAAAGTGTAGAGTTTAAGGCAAAGGTTCAACTGGTTTGTGTCGATGATCTGTTTCCAAGAGCTAGCACTATATTTTTATGATCTAAGTAAATACATTTATAAAATGAAATATATTAGTGTAATATCCACCGAAAGGTCTGTTGAGGAAGTAATATGATCTAAGTAAATACATTTATAAAATGAAATATATTGGTGTAAAATCCACCAAAACGGTTTGTTGAGGAAGTAACAAAAGGATTGTGCTACCAACTAACGCAGAGGAAGTAACAATACCATGTAACGCAGAGGAAAGGGGCCATATAGTTAATTTGAACGTGTGACTAACATTGCGTGAAGAAACATCTTTTATTCGAGGCTCTTGAAGATCTTTCACAATGATCATTCACTTCTGTGTACCAAATAAAATTGTCGTATCAAAAACCTCATGCAAAGAAAATTTTTGCTCTTCTATTTCACTCATCATTCAATGATTCTCAAATCAACTCCAATGCCCCAAGTCGTGGGGATTTTCGTTCTCTTTGTAGTAAATAAATCTATGTGAAACCATAGTTGTTATACATACAAATAGATATATAATCCCATGAATGCAGAGATGGTAAAAGCACGTGGAACTTGGATATTTTCTATGAAAATTACAACAAAAAATGGTTTGGTTTTGAAGGTTCAACCATGTATAAAATGTCCTATACAAATGTACGAAAAAACAACAAATATACAACATATAGTTATTTTTTCTTAGTGACCTTTCGGGAGCTCGGTGCTTCTCTACCAATTTATTCCCAAAATGCAATCAACATTATATATATATTTTTTCTTACACTAACGGACACTGAAAAATAATCATATCCGTTATGGAATTCTAGATACATAAATATAATATCATCCTCGTGATGGGCATGTCAAAAGTATACCTACCTTTTATACTCAATGTGAGTCTATTAAATTATATATTTAATAAGTATCCATTCTATATGTTTGTGATAGATGCATTTCTAGATTTCTTTCTTTTTCCTTTTTTCTGGTAAGGTTAGGTAGGAGGGACAACCCATAGTAGATTTGAATCAATGAGCTATTATAAGAAATTCCTTAACAATGCAACCACTCACTCACAATCCAAAGCACCATGGGATACATTTTTAGATAAACTTGAAGTACTTGAGAAAAATATGTTTATTGAGCATATAGACTAGGTCTCATTATGGCTTATCAAAGGAATACATAGTACATATTCATTGGATGTAGAATTTTATAGACCCACGATGGGTGTACAAAGTGGGTATATTTTTTATAGATACACAATGAGACACATTTGGTATACTCAAGAAGAAAAATTCTCTCATTTATTCGTATTTGTCTAGAAATACATGAAAACAAATATTTCTTAAGTATATAGAGTGAGTTTTATTATGTTTCTATAAAAGGATACAAAGTAAGTACTCGTTATTTGTAGAATTTAATTTAGCATCCAATGAGTACCTATGCTTGAAATTTGAGTAAACCTGTAATTAGGTTCATCAAAAATATGATTATAAAGGTAATTTTCACCTTCCTTCTGTAAATATTGATCATTGTGACATCATGATTTTGAATCATATTGGTTCTTTTAATGTTTATTTTTTATAGTATAATCTATTTAGTTATTTCAAGGCTTATTTTTTACCTTAAAATTCCTCTAATGATACCTCAATTGAGTTTTTGTATTACCACAACTGAGCAATTAAGAATGCGTTTTATAAACCCTTGATCAACAACCCATATTGGCTTAATCCATAAACCAAAATTTTATGTTTTTTATCAACATAAAATCATGATTAAGGCTTTCCCTTGATCAAAACTTCACAAGAGCCGTTTTGCCTCTACTCTCGTTGAAAATTGGGAAATAGATTCAACGATTCACCTAGAGACAACTCTTCAAAATATTGATATTATCATAATAATTATTAGAATGTGATTTATTAATACCAAAGTTTTAGATAGAGAACATAAAATTTAATGCAAAACCAGTGAAAATAAAAAAGATAGATATCATAAGAAACATATCATGAAACTAGAAAATGGTGAGATGGGTTCCTTTGCCTCTTCAATGGGTAACCTCCTTGAGAAAAGCTCTAAATACAATAGTGATTATTGGTATAACATTACATAACATTATATTCAATAGATAACTATTCAAAGAGAATCTTAACTACCTCTAAACCCACTTATAATGAGGGCCTACTTATTAATTTGGGCCTTATTAATAAAGAGGGTTGTTTTTACAATGAGTGACTGTAAAGTAACTATTTATTAGATTTCATGTATGAAGATCTCCTTATACATAAATAAACTATCCTCTGCAAGGGGATTAAGGTACAACACTAACATGCCCTCCACCTTTTGAAGCAAGTTTGTGTCCAATTATGAAGGTGGGAAAATTGGAGTAAAAACATTTTTAGTTCCCATCTGGCATTGCCTGGTTACATATCTCTCCATTTGATAAAAAATTCCCTCATCCTATGTTGGCCCATCTAATTTTATTTCCTATCCAATATTGGTTTTGACTAGAAAAAAATAGAACCTTATTCATCAATTTTTATTAGGTTGTCGGCACTTTGCAATTCAGTTGCACAACGTTCTTCAAATAAGACACGTGAAACACTATATGAATCTTGCACTCGGATGGAAAATCTAACTTGTATTCAACTTGTTCAATATTTTATTTTATCTAAGAGGGATCCTATAACTTGGTAGATAGATCCTATTGAAATTTTTCTTTGACTCATATTTATTTATAATACTATATGTGAAGAAATAGTTTATCCCCTTCAACAATAGAACATTTAGATTTATGTTAAATAACTTGTTGTCTCATATGTGTCATAACCAAGGTTTCCTTGAAGATATGTATAATATCTTCTCTCATGTGAAACATTATATCTACTATATGTGGTGTGATTTGAGCAGCTGCATGAAAAGTGGTATTATACCACCATTCAACAAGGAGATTCTATTATGCCCATTGATGTGTCTTTTTAGAACCAAAGAATCTCGAATATGTTTCTAAAAACCAAGTTAATTATCACTTCGACCATTACTTGATGGAGAATATTTAGTGTTCATATTGAATTATGTACCTTAAAGTTTAAATAGCTCCTAGTGAAATTTGTTGGTGAATGTGGGGTTTCAATATGAGATAATGAAAGTACGCATACCATGTAGATTAAATATCTAATCCATAGAGACCTGGGTAATTGACGAAAGAGTGAAAGGATAAAATGGGCCATTAAAATTACCTAATTTTGAGAGAAGTTTTAAAAGCACCATGATGAGTAATTTTTTAGCCACTTTTGGGAGTCCTACAATAAAATCCATTGGGATATTTATTCATATCTCTGAAAATGGTTGCAATGTTCCTAGTATATTCACCATCTGCCCCCTGTTTTTTTCATTAGTTTCATAAGATGCCATGAAATAATAGATATTTAGTTTCAATTCTTCCTATAAGAATAAGGACTTAGTTATTTCAAAGATTTTATGAAAACTAGAATGACCTATTATCAATGATGAATGTAACTCCTCTAAGATTGTTCGTTTAAGGGATATATCCTTTGCAAAAATAATGCACCCTTTATACCTCAATTTGTATTTTTTTCCATTTATAGTGTTTAGGTGGGCTATTATATGTTTTAATGGACCATTGTAGAAGTTTCCCTAAAGTATTATTTTCTATCCATTCCTTGTGAGCTTCCTTGAGTCATACTAGATTTGGGAAGGCTTAGGGAAGGAGCAATCCTTCCTTCTTAAATTATCAAGATAATAAATCAACCACAACATTTGATTTAACCTTCTTATATATGACATCATAATTATATAATAGCATCTTGGCCATCCACCCACATTTCTATGGAGAAGGAAATCATTGTTAGAGGAAGTATCCAAACTATGATGGTCAATAATGATCTATAAATGTATTCCTATGAGATATGGGAATAAAGTCTCCATTTCATGAAATATAGTTAGCATTTCCTTCTCATATGTGGATTTTCCTAAATTACAGTCACACAATTGCTTACTGGTGAATGCTAAGGGGCATCTTTCTTACATGAATATTACTCTGTGACTTATGCGTAAGGAATCACATTCCAAGACGAAATCCATATTAAAATTAAGCACTACTAATATTAGAGTAATGCACACAAAATCCTATAAAGAAGAAAATGCCTATGTTATTTCCTTGCTCTAGACAAAAACCTTCCTTTTAATGAGTGAAGTTATGGTTGTTACAGTTTGCCATAATTTTTCCAAAAAATATTGTACTAGCCAATAAGTCCAACAATCATTGCAATGCATTCAGTGTTTTAGGATGGGACAATATTACATAGCCACCAATTTATTGGGATTAACTCATACTTCTTTCTTTATTATAATGCGACGCAAATATTCAACCTTAGGATACAAAAAAGCACATTTAGAGCTCCTTAAGAATAATTGAATGTCCCTTAAGAGTTGCAAATACTTATTAACATGATCTATTTTTCACTCTCATGATTGACTATAGATCAATATGTCATCAAAGAATACTATCATAAAATTGTGTAGGAAGAGATTGAAAATATTGTTCACGAGGCTTCAAAAAGTGGATGATGCATTAGAGAGACCAAAAGAGTTAACCAACAACTCATAATTACCATTGTGTGTTTTGAAGGTGTTGATAGGTGGAAAAATTCCTCTTCCATGAAGGGTAAGGTTACTCAAAAACATGTCCCAATTATACTTGTCTTTTTTGGGGTGTGTTGTCATGTATACAACAACCCCCAATTTATTCTAAAATAAATGGGGGCCCTATTTAATTTTTTTATTTTCACTTACTTATTGTCTTATGTATAGTATGAGATGTTCAGTTTCTTTTCATATTCATCCAAAATTACCAATTTCAATAAAGTAACCTATTAAATAAGAATTGTAGCCTCAAAATGAGAACTCTATCCAAAAAACCCAAAAAACATGAAAATGAAACCCGAAAACAAAATGTGTGTATGCTAGAACAAAGTTTTTTTCAAGGTAAATTTTCAATATTTAAAAAAGAAATGGTAGTGAAAACCAACTTTTAAACATCAAAAATCACTCTGAAAACGAAAAGTGTTGATGTCAGAACACCATCTATGTGTGTGTGTGTGTTTCTTTCAGGAAAAATTTGAAACATTTTTTAGTAATGACATTAAAGATAAAATATCATGACTCCAATAAGCCATAAAATTCTAACAAATTTCAGGTATGGTATTAAAGGTAAAGTATCACATCTATGAAAAATCTTAAAATTCCAATGATTTTCATCCATGATGTTAAAGATAAAATACATATAATTTTTTTCAACCATAGTATTAAAGATAGAATATCATGACTTAGAAAAACATTAAAATTTTGACAAATTTTCTCCCATGGAGTAATTCCTTTTTTAATTGCTAAAAGTATAATTATTTTAAATTCTTAGATAAAGGAAACTTAACACATTGCGATGAAAATTTAAAAATTAACCATCAAATGGAGAACTAGTGTAGGCAAACTTTACCCATTGCAACAAAATCTTCAATAGCATCTACAAAATTGACACACTATGGGAGAAAAATTGATCCAACATAAAAAACAAAAAATAAAAAATACAGACCAAATAAAATAAAATAGTAAATAAATAGATAAATAAATAAAAACAAAACCAAACTTAAAATATTGAAAAAGACTGAAAAAAAAAAAATTAAAAATATATATAAATATATAAAAACAAAAAATCAAATAATGATCCAAAAAAAACAATTCATAAAAAATGTTAAAAAAATTCAACTTGTAAAAAAAACAAATTAAAATTAAAATGTTAAAAAAAATCAACTTGTAAAAAAAACAAATTAAAATTAAAAGTAAAAGATAAAAATTAATGAAAAAAAAAATCAAAAAACTTTAATTTAGGAAAAAAGAAATTAAAACTAAAAAATAAAAATAAAAAACAAATCAATAGAATGAATTTAGATAATTAAAAAAATAAGAAAATTAAATACAAATTAAAAGCATTTGAAAAAAAATAAATTAAAAATATATATTAAAAAGACATTAAAATGAATTTAACAAAAATACATTAAGAATAATTAACCTAAATCATTAGAATTAAAAAATTAAAATAAAAACATTTAAAAAGAACTTAAAAGAATTAAAAAAAACATCAGGAAAAATATAAAATCAGATAAAAAAAACTTAAAAAAAATTAAAATTGAAAAATAAAAACAAAAAGCATTAAGACTAAAAAAGGTCTCCATTGGCCCACGGTTGGTAGAGGTTGATTTTGGGAATCAACCCTCTCCCAATTGTGGGCAGAAGGATCGTCGAAGGGTTGGCGAAGTAGGCATTCGGAATTAGGCTCAACGAGCTAGGGGCCAAAGGGCCAGAGGAGGGGCGTCGATGCCCTAGTCCGCCGGCACTTATGGTGGCTCTTCGGCCTCTAGCTGTTGGAGGTTGTTTCCTAGGATCATCCTTTGCTAGTTGGGGCCAAGAGAGACCTCTTATATATATATATATATATATATTCCTTTTATTTTTTTTTTAATTCTTATTTTTATGTTATCTTTAAAAAAATTATTATTATGTTTTTTTTTAATGTTTTTCATTCTAGTTTTTTCTATTTTCATGTTTTGATTTTAATTTTTTCATTCCACTTTTATTTCTTAATTGTATTGTATTTTTTTTGGAAGCTTTGTTGTGCTACATCTTCGTCATGTCCAACATATCACCCCAAATTGGGGCAGGGAATTGAACCTGTGGCTTCACATCAAGAAGTGATTTAACAGAGCACTTGATCACCATCTATCCAAGGATCCATGGACATTGTATTTTTTGAATTTTTACTTTTTATATTTTTTATATTTCTAATTTTTTTTCTTTTTAGATTTTATTGTTTTTTTAAGTATATGAGTTAATTCTTTTTATTTTTTTTTAACTTCAAATTTTAAATTGAATAATTTTGTTTGTAAAACATATTTCAAATGTCATTATCTTTGGATATAAAATTCATAACAATTTCATAATATTTGCTACTTTTCCAAATTTTTTTAATTCATTTTTTCATAAAAGTCATTTATTTAACATGTCATTTTTAGCGAAAATGTCTCCAAATACATATTTTTAATTATATCTATATGCAAAATGTGTATTTTTTGTCGAGTGCTTAAAATTTATATTTTTGAGTGACAATTATTATATGTGTATTGAATTATTAATTAACAATATCTAAATATAAAAAAAAACCTTAACTTCAAAATATTAATTTATTATTTTTTTAAACTTTGCAAAAATTATTACAAATTTCATTATAAAAAACATGGCGAAGAAAAACAAAAAACACATGTTTAGAAAACCATTAAAACAAACATCTTAGGATGAAAAATGGTTAAATAATTAGCACTTCAAATGATTTATGCATACCTAGGACATAAAAAAAATTATAGTGTTAAAAATATGATTGAAAAAAGGGTTGATGCCAATTTCGAAATCCACATGAAAATCACCAAAAGTTTAAAAAAATTACCCATACTTAATATATTAAAAAAGAATTGAAGTCTCAAAAATAAGCCCAAGGAAAAGGGGTTGATGTTCCATCAACACTTTTCAAAATATACATGGAAATTGCTAACATAAAAAAAAGGTGCATGTATAATACATAAGAAAATTTAATTGTTAAAAATATGCTCCCAAAAAAAGGAATATTCTGAATGAGCGCTTTTCAAAATCAGAGGATTTTTTGTGCCTCTAAAAAACGAGAGCTACGTTGAGTTACATTCAGTTTCCCTTTCATATGTAGCTTTTGTTTTCTCTCTAAATCTTGAAACTTTGAAAATTTCATGTTTAAGGTTGATATTGGATAATTCGCTCCATCTAATATTTTCCCTATTGATCAAGCCGATGATACTTTACTTCTCCAAATGCCAAAATCAACAATGGCCCTTGTTCTCCTTTTTTAACTAAATTCAGATCCATGTTTTAGTATTCTCAATTTAAATATGTTTTGAGTCCTCCCCCAAATTTGTGCATCTGGGCCAGTGATAAACATGCACTATCTTGTCCTGTCCACCTCTAGATGACATGATGTCCAGATATCCTCCTATCCATTCGTGGATCATAGAGAATGACCTCCATCACCTCCTCCTCTCTAGATGATCGAATATCCTGTTTTAATCCACCATCTAACTATTTTCTGTAACAAAAAACACTATGTACAGCCCTCATTCAAATGACAGGATTCCATAACAAATCTATTATAATCACAGTTTAAACTAATCAAAACAATTAGCTTGTTAGTAAAGTCAATCTGGTATCTGGCACCCTTTGGCAAGTGTTATCTATTTCATTCATAGAACACTGAATACCTGGACCGTATCATCAAATCAAAGGGGAATGAGATAATTAGACCAAGTTTAATAGTGATTTAGTTTGAAATAGAATGTTCCCAAACATTTCATTACAGTGAATTTGTTGCATGATTTCCTTAGTCTTCTAAATTCTCACGTGTTAAACCTATCTGTGTAGGGGAAATGAAAATGCAGCGAGGATCAAGATAGATTCCATGATCTTCATCAGCTAATTTAATTTCATTTGGAGAAGCTCCAATTGACAGACAATTTGAACAAACTTGATAACAACTTTTACAGTTGATATTCTAATTGAGGAATTTGATTACATCTTTGCAAAGGATTTACTATTGATAGAGTTGTTTTGTTTATGAGACTCGTGATTTTTTTTTTTTAAGTTTTACTCCATCTATATGAGCCCCTTCGATGAAGAAAGGGTCAGTTAGATGAACTTGTATTAAATTAAGACCGGTATTATTGACAACTGTTTCTTTATTGATTTCAAAAACCCCATGAGCCTTTCATAAAATTCCATTTTTTTATCAACCATCCTGTATGTTATATATTCATATATGCATCTATGCTTTCCATTAAATATGAAATCTAGATTTGATGAATTGTTTCCTGACTTTTGAATGTTAAAATACTCATTTTAATTGTATAATTAAAATAATTACTATGCATTCATCAATTTACTCAGATTTGTATTGTTTATGTCTTTTGAATTCATTATCATTCTATGTAACATTCATTCTTTTAAATTAAGATAACAATTATCACCAGTGACATTGATTAGTTTTTTTCTTTGTTTGAAGCATGATTTAATTCTTACAATTTATATTTTCGAATAAACATTAAAAAAAAATCCATTTTAACTTCGTTTCTTTTGCATTGGAATAAATTTTACGAGGTTATTTAGCTGAGCTGACATATCAGTTGAAAGAATACTATTTTCAACATTCGGAATTAATAGGAAACTTGCAATTGGGTTGTTCTCTCCCTCCTCTTTTTTTTTGGTAATAACAAGTCCATCCAGCACCAACATAGCGGGAACAAACATGAGATGAATAAGTACTTATTAGGATTAGGAAAATAGTAGTAATGTTAATTAGTTATACACTAAGCATAGGTTAGATTACATTAATTTAAGACATGGAAACTGGGGTTAATACTAGTGATTTGCATTACACCAATCAAGTAAACGTTAATTGCGGCCCTCATCAGGTGGTATCTTCACATTGTAGGCTAAAACTTTTATACTGGTCAACAAGGTGATAGCTTCAAATTGATATTTAATCTAACATATTTTAAAGAAATTTAAATATACTTATGAAATATATAATAACCAAATTCGAAATATAATTATCTTTTCCAAGAGTATAAATTGAATATAATTAGATATTAGATATAAATTTGATTTATAACGTTTATTGTAAAAGTTCACACTCTGAGTAAATCATTGGAAGCATATAGGTATATTATTTTCAAATAAGAAATTATTTTGATAAACATATTTTCATATCCAAAGTAAAACCAATTGAAAAATTCAATTAGAGGATTAAATTCAAAGAAAGGTTAATAAAAAAATAACACATTACTCACAAAAATGTTAAGATAATAGTATTTCCTTGCTTAAGGAGGAGTTTTCCAAAATATCTAGGTCTTCATGCTTATATTCACATTGATAAAAGTATTTTAGAATGATTATAAATTTTTCCAACCCCTACATCTCAAAGAGAACATTTTTCTAAAATTCAAAGATTAATCTCCAAAAAGATATTGACTTCCTATTCTTCTTCAACAAACCCTTAAAATAAAAGATGTATTGCTTATCCTACTACATCAGAAGCGAATTATTCGAATTATTCTATTGATGACGATAAATCTTTTCCTTTTAAACTTACTTCTTTCCTCACTTTATATTCTACTTCTTTAACTTATTGTTCCCATTGCTTGAATATTTTCATCATATATGGAATACGTGGAGGATTGGGAATATCCAAACTTAATTCACATTGCTACACTTTTGCATTTATTTTTTATCATCAAGTTTAAACTTTTGAGAGAAATACGCTAAAACGTCGGAACATATGATTAGAGTAAAATTAAAAAAAAAAAATATTTCCTCACTGTCCCAATTGTTAAGATGATTAATCCATATCTCACTTGGAACTACATGTCTAATTAATTAGACAGGTATCATTTTAAAGTCTTCAATAATATCTACTACAAAATGTCATAAATTAGAACATGACTTTGCAATATCTTACATGTCTAATTAATTAGACATGTATCATTTTAAAGTCCTCAATAATATCTACTACAAAATGTCATAAATTAAAACATGATTTTGCAGTGTCTTACATGTCTAATTAACATGTCTAATTAATTATATATGTATCATTTTAAAGTCATCAATAACATCTACTACAAAATGTCATAAATTAGAACATGATTTTGCAGTATCTTTAATTAGATCTTTTGAATAATTGCAATTTGAATGGAACACATTTAATGATACTTGTAATTTCATTTTATCTCTGTCATTTAAGTATTTTCTTCTAGTGGATTATTGTGCATTCCTTCCAAGCTATGAATTTATCAAATGATTCTTGAGCCTTATTATGTTCCTCAATCTTTAGCTCTATCACATCAAAGAATTGAAGAAGAGTGCCATGTAGTCCTTAAATGAGACATAATTTGTAATAATAATCTTCTTGTAACATCTATAATTTTTAATTTTCAATTAATAGATAATGCCTTTGTTTTTTCAAAAATTCAATATTACCTTATTGCTTTCCCATTCTTGAATATGCAGATGTAATGAATTTATTTTATCTTGATATAATTGTGCACTAATATCTTTTAAATATATGTTATTTTACCCAAGCATATCAAATAATAATTTCAAGTGTTCATAATTTTGATCCTAATTTTTTTTTGTTTATAATGATCCTCGATTCCTGATGTTGTTGTTGGTTATCTTCTTCTTTTGAGTATCTTTCATTTTTAATATGTTTTCCTAGGAATAAGTTGTTCTTTTTTATTATTAACTTATTCCTGATATTGCCAATGGATGATTTTTTAGCAGTAGTGTTGTGTTGTGTTATATGCTTTCCACGATTAGCCCCCACAGTTAACCAGGGGGTTAGAGGGGGGGCAGAGCCCCCCCTTCGTTGCGCTGACTGCATAGCGGGGGGCTCACCAGGGGTTTGAGGGGTGCAGGTAACCCTAGTCTATGGGGTCTGGGGCAGCGCCCCAGAAAATTTTGGTTTTGGAACCTATGTTAGGTTGGGCAGACTCACCTATGGTTTTGTGCATGATTTTTGCACATGTTATTAGACGCGATGGTTTTCGGTCCATGGTTTTAGACGCGATGGTTTTTCGGTTCATGGTATTGGATGCTTCAACATGTATAAATATGTATTGTAACATTAAAAGGGACATAATGAAAAATCAAGCTGGTAGTCCCGGTTTTGGAATCAAGGTGAAAATCTTTGTGTATATGTGTTTCATGTGTTATGCTCTCGCATTGTATATTTTCTGTGTTTTAGAATTCGTATGCAGGTAATTTCTGTACGGGTTAAAACCTACATTTGGTATCAGAGTTGTTTTGGCTTCAAGGGAACGTCTTTGTTGTTGAGGGGTTTCGTTCAGGCCTGTGGTAGTCCCTATTCAGTGGGAGATCTGTGAAATCGATTCTGGTAGTGAAAGAAGATGGCGAGTAGTGGAAAGATAGAGATCGAGAAATTTAATGGTCAGAGTTTTGAGTTATGAAAACTCAAGATAGAGGATTTGTTGGTGGATAAAGATCAATGGATCGCGGTAGATCTGGGAATTAAACCAACGGGAGTGTCCGATGAAGAATGGAAAAAGTTGGATTGGAAGGCAAAGAGCACAATATGATTATGTGTCTCAGATTCAATGTTGTTGAATGTATCAGGGGAGGCTTCGGCGAAGGCTTTGTGGGACAAGTTAAGGACTTTGTATCAATCTAAGTCTCTGGTGAATAAACTGTTCCTGCGAAAAAAGCTATATAACTTGAGGATGAAAGATGGAGACTTGGTAACAGAGCATATGAACGCATTTAATACTGTGGTAAGTCAGTTAGCATCTATAGATATTAAAATTTCAGATGAAGATAAGTGCATCAGTTTGTTATGTTCTCTACCAGATTCGTGGGATAGTCTGGTTATTGTAATAGGTAGCAATGCAACTGCTTTGTAGTTTGATGAAATAGTCTCATCCTTGCTAACGGAGGAAATGAGACAGAAAAATATGGAGAGCCAGAATGGTGATGTCTTGTCTGTACGAGGACAGTCCCAGAAAAGAAACAAAAATAAGTCATCGAGTGGGAGATCTAAATCTCGAAGAAAACCTGTAAAGGTGGTGTGTTGGAAATGCAAAAAGGAAGGGCACTACAAAAGGGACTATAAATCTAAAGCTCCTGATAAAGGAAAGGGATCTGCTGATGCTCCTTCTGTAGAGGTGGGGATGTGTACTTGGCTTCTTCAAATACACATGTAGATCATGAGCCATGGTTGATTGACTCGGGTGCATCCTTTCACTTCACTCCCCATAGAGAGTTGTTCTGCGAGTATGAGAAATATGATGGTGGCGATGTCTTCTTGGGGGATGACAGGAAGATTAGAATCATTGGTCGTGGAAAAGTAAAGTTGAAGTTGCAAGGTGGAAAGGTTAGAACACTTCCGGGTGTTCAGCATATTCCTGCATTAGCCAGAAAACTGATTTCTATAAGCAAGCTAAATGATGCAGGTGTAAAAACAGTATTCGATAAGGATACCTACAAGATGGTTTAGGGGGCACTAGTATTGATGAGGGGAGTTCAAACTAGAACTCTATACAAGCTGCAAGGTAGCACAGTTGTTGATGGGTGCAACAATTCTTGGGTTCTTGAAAGTGGAGTAGAAAATCTAGTGGTCTTTGGAGAGAAGACCATGATGTGGCATCAAAGGCTTGGACATATTGGAGAGTAGGGCCTTTGAATACTTCATGGTAAAGGTACGGTAGAAGGTATGAGTAATAGCTCTTTGGATTTTGATTTTTATAAAAATTGTGTATATGGGAAGCAGAATTAGGTGAGTTTCCCTTCTGGTGGTAAGAGGGCGAAACATATATTAGAGCTTGTGCATAGTGATGTGTTTGGACCTATGAAAGTTCCATCACTAGGTAAGTCTGTGTACTATGTATCATTTATAGATGACTTTTCAAGGAATACATGGATATATTTCCTTAAGAACAAATCTAAAGCCTTTGACAGGTTTAAGGAATTCAAGGCTCTGGTGGAAAACCAGACAGAGAAGAAGATAAAGGTGTTGAGGACAGATAATGGTGGAGAGTTTTGCAGTAAGAAATTTGAAGAATTTTGTAAGAAGTGTGGTATAGCACGACAGAAGACTACTCCATATACACCTCAGCAAAATGGAGTTGCAGAAAGAATGAACAAGACATTGATGGAAAGTACAATAAACATGTTGAGTGGTGCCGGGTTAGGACATGAATTCTGGGTAGAGGTGGTGGAAACAGCATGTTACCTGGTCAACAAATCACCTTCATCAGCGTTGGAGGATAAAACTCCACAAGAGGTATGGACTGGTAAGAAGCCCTTTCTTTCACATCTGAGGGTATTTGGATGTGATGCATGTGTACATGTTCCAAAGGAGAAATGAACCAAGTTGGATAGTAAATCTAAAAAGTGAATCTTTACTGGGTATAAGGATGGTTTAAAGGGTTATAAGCTTTGGAACCCAGTAACAAGGAAGGTTGTGTACAGTCGAGATGTGGTGTTCAGAGAGGTGAAAGATGTTATTAAACATGAATTCCAACCAAAGGAACCTGAGAAGATAGAGTTTGAGCTAAAGGAGGAAGAATCAGACTCTACAATAGAGGAGGAATCAGAAGATGAAGAGCCACAAACTCTGAGTGTGAGAAGATCAGTTCAAGAAAGAAGGCAGCTAGAAAGGTATAGTCCATCTGCTTTCTGTTCAAATTTTTCTTTATCTATTACTGATGATGATCCCAGAACTGTGAAGGAAGCAGTAGATTCAGAGGAAGGAAAACTCTAGAAAGAGGCCATGGTTGATGAAATGGCATCTTTGCACAAAAATGAGGCTTGGGATCTGGTGGAGTTGTCGGATGGAAGGAAACCCATTGGCAGCAAATGGGTGTTCAAGAAGAAAACAAATGTAGAAGGAAAGGTGGAAAAATACAAAGCTTGATTGGTGGCAAAAGGTTATTCCCAGGTGTCGAGAATTGATTTTGGTGATATTTTTTCTCCTATTGCCAAGGTAACTTCTATTAGATTATTTTTATCTATTGCTGCTATTTTTGATTTTGAGGTAGAACAGATGCATGTGAAGACAACATTTCTTCATGGGGATCTAGAAGAGGAAATCTACATGAAGCAACCTGAAGGCTTTGCGTTGAAGGGTAAGAAACAACTAGTATGCAAGTTAAAGAAGTCTTTTTATGGGTTAAAACAGTCACCAAGGATGTGGTATCAAAAATTTGATACATTTATACGAGGACTTGGATTCACTAGAAGCAAAGCAGATCACCGTGTGTATTTTAAATTAATTGGCGACCGTGATATTTATTTGGTCTTGTATGTGGATGATATGTTGCCGGTTGGAAATGACAAAGAAATTATCCAGGTTTTGAAGACCCAATTGTCCTCCAAATTCGACATGAAAGATCTTGGTGCTACAAACTATATTTTGGGCATGGAAATTAAAAGAGATCGGGCAAAGAGGAAGCTCTGGTTAAACCAGAGGAAGTATGTCGAGACAATATTGCAGAGATTTAATATGCAGGATAGTAAACCAATGAAGGTTCCTATTCATATAGGTGTAAAGTTATCTGTTGAACAGTGTCCCAAGACACAAGAAAAGGATGAGGACATGTCCCGTGTTCCATATGAAAGTGCAGTTGGTAGCCTAATGTATGCAATGGTCTATACTAGACCAGACATTGCACATGCAGTGGGAGTATTGAGCAGGTTTATGTCAAAACCAGGAAAGGAGCATTGGACAACAGTGAAACAGGTTTTGCAAGTATTTGCATGGCACTAGTGGTTATGGTTTGTGCTACTGAGCAAGACCAAGATTGGATAGAGTGTTGGATATTCATGGCTTTGTTGTTGCAGACTGGGTTGGAGATTTGGATCAGAGAAGATCTACAAGTGGGTATGTGTTTAACCTATTTGGAGGTGTAGTCAGTTGGATGAGTAAGAAACAATTTGTAGTGGAACTATCAACTATAGAGGCAGAATACATGGTAGCCACTCATGCAAGCAAGGAAGCAGTTTGGTTGTAGAGATTGTGTTCAAGTATGGGGTTAGTACAGGGAGCTATAAGGATAGACTGTGACAACCAAAGTACAATTTTCTTGGAAAAGAACCCTGCATATCATTCAAAGACAAAACACATTGATGTTCAGTATCACTTTGTGAGGGATATGATAGAAGACAAAAAGGTGTTGCTGGTAAAGGTGGACACTTTGAAGAATATTGCAGATGCATTGACAAAATCTGTGAGATCTGAGAAGTTCTCTTGTTGTAGAGACACAATGGGCATTGCAAGGCTGGATAAATGGCTAAGATCTCTTGTGGCCCCTTGTGGAAAGAAAACAACAAGTGGGAGAATGTTGGGTTGTTTTATATTCTTTCCATGACTAGCCCACATAGTTAACTAGGGGGTTAGAGGGGGGGCAGAGCCACCCCTTCGTTGCATCGATTGCATAGCGGGGGGGGGTCACAGGGGTTTTGAGGGGCACAGGTAACCCCACTCTATGGGGTCTGGGGCAATGCCCCAAAAAATTTTGGTGTTGGAACCTATGTTAAGTTGGGTGGACCCACCTATGGTTTTGTGCATGATTGTCGCACATGTTTTTGGATGCGATGGTTTTTGGTCCATGGTTTTGGACACGATGGTTTTTCGGTCCATGGTATTGGATGCTTCGGCATGTATAAATATGTATTGTAACATTGAAATGAACATAATGAAAAATCAAGTTGGTACTCTTGGTTTTGGGATATAGGGGAAAATCTTTGTGTATATGTGTTTTATGTGTTATGCTCTCGCATTGTTTATTTTCTATGTTTTAGAATTCGTATGCAGGTAATTTATGTACGAGGTTAAAACCTACAAGTAGAAAAGAGTTATAATGCATCATTTTTTTTCTGCTACAAAATATTCATCATTTAATTCAACTAAATTCCACACTATAACCTATTTTAAAGAAATTTCTTTAGATTTTCCCATTTTTCTCTTCTTGGATCTTCTTTTAATAATTTCTTTCTTTGATTTTCTGAAGAAAAATCACTGAATGGAAGCACAATTTTCTCTATAGGTGATCTGATTAAGAATATTAGATTGTTGTGCTAAGACCCTCCTCACATTAGAAACAAATTGCTTTCATTGTTCTTAAGGATTCATGAGTTTTGCAAGTGTAAAATGAGTTTTTAGGTTGATTTTATGAGAATTTTTAACATAGGTAAGAGATCGAACAACAACATAAAAATTTACAGAACATCACCAAAAATATATCACAATAGGAACATGATGAACAAGTTCACCCCTCCTCGGATACGTCTCCTCTGTCCAACTTCCAATGGCTTGGGCTTCTCTATTATTCTCAAAAGTGTAAAAATATGTGTTTACAATGCTCAAACTCTCCTGAAACCTACTCCCATGAGTCCAAAATGTCCAAAAATGGCTACCTAGCCTATTTCTGCATCCAATTTGATCACAAATTGGAAAGGTTATGACCTCTACTAGTTTTTCCACTATTATCTCTACAATTTGCACAAAATCCAACATCATCTTACAAATTCGGCCCATTTTCCGCTAACGGAGAAAAAAATTCCTCAGATTTCAGTCAGATTTGTAGGACCATTATTAGCCGACGAGCCATAAAATCCAAAAAATTGGTCATATGGGGGGCCATGCGCCGAGGGGCTAGGCCCCAATGATGACCTCCTCCCTCTCGCAGTTACATAACATGCTAGCGGTTTAATGCAAGAGTGTTCACATGGGAGCCATTGGTAGTGACTGTTAGTGGTCTTCATTGGTGGCGACCATCGGCCGTTATGGTGTTCACATGGGGGGTGGTTAAGTCTGGCTGACCCCATAACAATTGTGGCAATAACCTTTATTATGAACTTGCCTCCCTTACATGTTAAGAAACACAGTGCAGGCACTTTGGTAAGTTTTTTGGTCTATTATATGGGAGATCACGGGGTCAAGCCTAGCCTCTGCCCTATCTTCTATAATTATTTTTGCGTTAACATGAGGAGGACATGTGGTGGCCTCAGGCTTAGCGACGTGTCACCTCCTCATTGGCCCAAAAAAAATACACGTGGACCAATAGAACGATGCCCCCAAGCCCGAGAATATTATGAAGAATATGCTGAAGGAATATACTAGAATAATATACCAAGAATATGCATTTTGTTGACTGGGCTGTACGGATGCCCAGTCAACACCTGCAAAAATTTTACCTGTTTGAAAAGGTGAATAGATCGTGTTTTTGGGAGCATAAGATGCCTATTTTGCACAGAACAAGTTGCATTGTATTCAAGATGATGAGAACTACATAGTCATTTAGGTTCCATACTATTCTGATGACTTTCATTTTTAAGCATGATTTTGAGACCCTAATCATTCCTCCCCACTAAAAGCCTTTTAGACGCCAAAAGATCAATTTCAGTTATTCAACAGGTGAGGGTACAGTTCCCTCACCTTTTCGATCTCTATCCATTTGGCTTTTAAAGTATTTATTCCCTTGAGGCCCACTCGAAGATAATCGACACTTCCCCTTTTCGAAGTCCTTGTTCTTTTGTCAAGTATAGTGTCTTGTTGAAGCTCATCAAGGAATCCTAGAGAGAAGTCTTCAATAGATGGAATTTGAACATTCTCTCCTTGATCTTCAATCAAAGAAAGCTCATACAACTTTAAATTCTCAACATTAACAACAACATAAATTTGCATATATGAAGGCAAATCCAACCTGAAGGAATTTTTACCAATCTTTTCCAAAATTTTGAATGGACTATATCTAATTGGTTTTAGATTTTTACCTTCTCCTTGGAGTCTCTCTTTGCTAATGTGAAGCCAAATTCATCACCAAATTGGAACTTGTGATCTACACGATGCTTGTCGTGACATATGTTTTACTCAAGCATAATTATGTTTTACATGAAATTTATATTGAGAAATATGCATTAGATAATGACTTTCAGGATGTTTATGCAAGCTTGAATCAAGGTAACCAAGTAGAGGAATTAGATTATCACTTTCATGATAACTTGTTGTACCATCTTGGTAAGCTTTGTATTCCATACAAAGAAAGAGTTAACATCATAAGAGAGGCACATACTTCTCTTATTGTTGGTCATTTTGATGTAAGTAAGACTATGGCACATCTACAGAGGTATTGTTATTTACCTCATATACTTGAAAGTGTGTCACGTTCTATTAAAGGATGTTCATTATCTGTAATCAATAAGCCTAGAAATAGGAAGTTACGATTGTACACACCATTTCTGGTTCCTTCACGACCATGGTAGAGTCTTTGTGTGCATTTTGTAGGATGTCTTCAATTGTCAAAAAGAGGTCATGATTATTTGTATGTAGTTGTGGATAGGATCAACAAAATGTGTTTTTTGATGCCATGTGTTGTTCCTTAAGAAACCAATTTCCTTGCTGTAGGGAAATTGTGCTTAAGACATTAATAAATATTATTTACTGTCACTTATTTGTCACTTCGATATATGTTGTGTCTTTAAATGAAGGACCCGGAAACTTGGTCTTTAACTCTTAGTAAATGTATGACTAGAACATTTCAGAATGCCATTTGTTGCTAGATATAAAATGATGAATGAAGAAAACTTGAAGGAAAAGTTAAATATAGTATGTGATCTTTCATAGAAACTACTATCCATCAGTTAGAATAATTATGGAAATGAGAACTAAATCATAGACAATATGTTGCTTAACACAGAAACTACCATCTATGACTCTCGGAGAAGTTAAAGATAATATGCTGGTCTTTCATAGAAACTATTATCTATAACTAAGAAAATAAGGTGGGAATTTCAAGTATAGGAGTGTTCTTTTAAGGAATTCTAACTTTATCTACATAACAAAATAAAGACTTGCAGCTTCATTACTATACTTGAAAGAAGGAAACATAACATGACACATAATAGAGAAGATTGCAAAATCATACCCAACAACTCATGGAATCTCCCGATTCTTTCATTAATCCATGATGATATCAGGAATACAGTGACCTAGTCTCTGGGTTCTCAAAAATAATAACCATCAACCCCTTTCTCTGTAAATTTTCCTCTTCTTATACATTATGAAACAGTTGCTGATCTCTAAATCTGTCAAACCACTAAAACTGTTTCTGTAACTATCTGAATTAAAAACTATTACAGCATTTTACAGATGTTAAGAGACACCTCAAAGAATATGAAATAGCAGGAACATAACTAAACTTCAAAGATGACATTAACTGTTGGCTTGCTATGTTAATCGGCCGATGGGTTCTTCTGTAAATGCTTAAATAATGATTAATTCATTTTAGTCATGATAAACAGTGTTAGCCATGCTTAAATCTAGACTTATGTAGGTATTAGGCATTTTGATTGGCCAAAACACCAAGAATTTGACCAACTACCTTTTTCTTCAAATTTGGCTTGAACATTGATTTTTACATTTACATACCAAAATCGACAAAAAACATGCAAAGTGGAACTGAAAGGAATTAACCCAATTTAATAAATCTATGGGATCTGCCTGTTCAGCGCTCCATTGACTTCCCATTATAAATCGCAATCAGCCCTTTTATTGTTATATCAACCAAATCCTTAATAAAATGTGGCACAATGGACATGACAAAAGTTATAAAATGTAATATATATCATATCGGGTCTGAAATCTATCGCAAATCGTGATCGACGATATCGCAAATCGTAATCAGTGATATGGCAGACCCACCAGAAATATTAAACATGGCATATATCATATCAGGTCTGGAATCCCAATCGCACATTGCAATCGGCGTTGTGAGCCAACACATATACATACCGCGCTTTACGGACCCGCAAAACTTTATAAAACACAATAAATATGTTTTTGGGTCCGGCCCGCAATCGCAATTGGCATAGCCATATAAACATATATAAAGTGTTATGCAATGGTCGCAGACCCGCCGGGGCTTTTAAATACAATATATATATTTTAGGTCTGGTTTATAACTTATCTAGCGCTTATTTCTGTTATAATCCTTTATAATGGAAATACATATAAAATGCATAACCGTACCTTTTTTCATCTCTTCCAAAGCATTTGCACAGCTTTCAAGAATGCCTTTATCGCAATCGGCAATCGATGATTCCCGTGGTAACTTTATACAAATTCCCATTGTGTTTTGTGATTGTGATTTAATCGCATCGCTAACACTTATATATATATATATATATATATATATATATATATATATATATATATATATATATATATATATATATATATATATATATATATATATATATATATATATATATATAGATATATAGATATATAGATTATGGCTTCATATAATTATTTATATTGCGATTTAACTTTATCGCATGGGCCAATTCTTTTTGTGTTTTGATTCCGATATGTCATTTATTACATTTCCCTCTTGCCTTATCCTTTTTTAAGATATTTTCAAGTGATTCTTGAATGAAATATGAATATTGTAAACAATAAAAATGCATGTTACAACATCTGGCTCCACCTGGGGATAGTGCTTCTGCCATAGAAACACTAAGAACCGTAGATTAGTGCCTTATCCATTGGGCATGGAGTCATATATTGCTTCACCAAACTTAACTGTGTGAAAATTTTGTAATATCTGCAGTGATAAAATTCTTGCGCTTTGATAGCAAAGTATTGAGAATCATAGATCAGTAGCCTTAGTTGGGCATGGAGTCCAAAACTGCGAAAACCCTAAAATTTGACAAATTGGAACCTGACAATCTTGAAGTGTGAAACTTCTACAAACTAGTTTCCAACTGGGAAAGTCACCCTTATTCATCAACTAATGATTAAACTGAAAGAACTACAACTGGAAGACCAAATGCTCAACACCTGAGCTTATTTATGTACAAGTTCCTACATATGTGAATGATTGATCTCCATTAGGTGAAGTCAAACTTACAATGGTACCAGGTTAGCATTTGGGTGATTAATCTAGAACCATTCTGCCAGTGAATCTTGAAAATGCAATTCATCCCGAATAAAAAGTAAATTATGCATAAAGGCAGCTCACAACAAAAATTAGAAGTATATCCACAAAATGATATGTGTAGACTGATGATAAATTCCTCCATGTAATTTGCCACAGGATCTTCAAAAGTATGAGAAAAAATATGTTCTTGATCAACTCCAAAAAAAAATTCTCTATGTATGAAGGTTCCTACTCAATTAAACCTTCTGTTGGGATAATATGTTCAAAATAACAATCAACAACATCTTTAAGAAAATGATCTATGTCACTTTCATGTCTCCTTTCCATCTATAAGCTTTGATTGAAAATAATTTGTAATTTTAAGCTTAGGAAGAAGAAGAGATTTTTTTCAAATTACTATATGACATATGGTCAACTTCAAAGAGATTATTTACCTCTGATCCATGGGCATCGTTATGTTCTTCAATGCACTAATATACCATCTCTTTATCATCTTTCTTTTCGCATAGGATATTCTCTTTTGCTATGATAGATGGTTCAATATATTGTTGTCCAACATATCCCTCTTGTTGGTTTCTTCCTGTATGTTCAATGCCCTACTGATGAACTTGAAGAGCTTCATCCTATTCCCCATTTAAACCACTTTCATTATAGATAGGAGGATCATCAAATTTAACAAAATAAGAATACTGGGGATTTATTTGCAACTTAATTATTTCTTCCTCCTCTTGACTGCTGAGGAGAAATTCTTGATGCATACTTGAAATTTCATCTATCTAAATACTCTCTTGATCTGCTTGGAGCAGAGTCAATCCATTCTCTACTTGGGAGAATATTGAAGAAAACTGTTTTATAACCCTCTCTGCATCATTTTGAGAGGATGATAATTCCTCACTTTTAGAGACTTGCTCATAACTCTGAATGATTGATATATTATCAACAAAATCATTAGCTTCATCACCAAGATTATCTTGTGCCTTCAAAGTTTCTTTAGCATCATAATATTCACAACAACCTTCAAAAAGAAACTTGTGTGGATAATAAGTTCTACAAGAAGAATTGAATACTGAATGGAAATATTTCAAAGATGAAATGCTTGAAAGAGGCAGAGACCTGAACCAAGCCCTAGCTTCTAGGTCTAAAGAAAACAAAAACAACTTCATCTTCACATCTTCATGAATGATGCCCTGGTGCTCCATGCATTCATGAAACTCTTGGAGATGCAGAGCTGGATCTTCATATTCCTTTCTACTGAATTTTGGAAGATACTCATTCCACATGGAAAATGCAGGCATATCATGAGGATAGCCAGTGACCCCAGTAAAATCAAATGGATCAAATTTATGGACTAAGAATGTAGGGAGAGCCATTAAAGCCCAGAAAATAAAACTTCAAAGTCTAGTGGAGTCGCCAATCAATGTGCTAAGTGAAAATCATAGGTGTGAATGTACAACCAACTACTGAAACTTGTCATTCTCAAGAATCAGCTTCAAACTTAATGAACCCAAGAAAAGTGTTTTTATTCTATTGTTTTGCAAGTTGTGGTCTTTGTTACAATGTAGTCACCTTTTATTGCTTTTATTCGAAACAACCAAGTATTTCCTCCTCACTGAACAATCATAGGAAAACATGAAAAAAACCAGGGAAAAATGTTCTTGTCTTCTCTCCCCAACAACGATGCCAATTAATGTTTTTCATTAAGAAACCAATTTCCTGGCTATAGGTAAATTGTGCTTAAGACATTAATAAATATTACTTACTGTCACTTATTTTTCTCTTAGATATATGTTGTGTATTTAAATGAAGGACCTAGAAACTTTGTCTTTAACTCCTAGTACATGTATGACCAGAACATCTCAGAATGCCATTTATTGCTAGATATAAATGATGAATGAAGAAAACTTCAAGGAAAAGTTAAAGATAATATGTCGATCTTTCAAAGAAACTATTATCCATCACTTAGAATAATTATGCAAATGAGAACTAAATCATAGACAATATGTTGTGTAACACAAAAACTACCATTTGTAACTCGGGGAGAAGTTAAAGATAATATGTTGGTCTTTCACAGAAACTATTATCTATAACTTAGAAAAGAAGGTGGGAACTTCCACTATAGGAGCGCTCTTTTAAGGAATTTTAACTTTATCTACATAAGAAAATAAAGACCTGTAGCTTCATTACTATACTTGAAAGAAGAAGACATAACATGACACATAACAGAGAAGATTGCAAAATCATACCCAACAACTCATGGAAACTCCTGATTCTTTCATTAATCAACGATGATATCAGGAATACAGTGGCCTAGTCTTTGGGTTCTCCAAAATTCCAACCACCAACCCCTCTCTGTAAATTTTCCTCTTCTTATACATTATGAAACAGTTGTTGATCTCTGAAATTGTCAAACTACTAAAACTGTTTCTCTAACTATCTGAATTAAAAACTATCATAGGATTTTACAGAGGCTAAAAGACACCTCAAAGAACATTAAATAACAGGAACATAACTGAACTTCGGAGATGACATTAACTGCTGGCTTGCTCTGTTAATCGGTCGTGGGTTCTTCTATAAATGATTAAATAATAATTAATTCATTTTAGTCACGATAAATTGTGTTGGGCATGCTTAAATCTGGACTTATGTATGTATTAGGTGTTTTGATTGGCCAAAACACCAAGAAATTTGACCAACTGCCTTTTTCTTCAAATTTGGATTTAACACTGATTTTTACTTTTACATAGTAAAACTGATGCAAAACACGCAAAGCGGAACTGAGAGGAATTAACCTAATTTAATAAATCTATCTGATCCACCTGTTCAGCACTCCATTGAATTCCCATTGTAAATCACAATTGGCCCTTTTATTGTTATATCAACCCAATCCTTAATAAACTGTGACATGACGGATGCGACGGAAGTTATAAAACGTAATATATATCATATCGGGTCTGAAACCTATCGCAAATCGCAATCGGCGATATGGTAGACCCACCAGAAATATAAAGCATGGCATATATCATATCGGGTCTGGAATCCCAATTGCAAATCACAATCAGTGCTGTGAGCCAACAAATATACATAAGGCACTTTACGGACCCGTCGAACTTTATAAAACACAATAAATATGTCTTCAGGTCTAGCCCACAATCACAATCGGCATAGCCATATACACATATATAAAGTGTTATGCGATGGTCGCGGACCCGCAGAGGCTTTTAAATATAATATATATATTTCAGGTCCAGTTTATAACTTGTTCAGTGCTTATTTCTATTATAATCCTTTATAATGGAAATACATATAAAATGCATAACCATACATTTTCCCACCTTTTCCAAAGCCTTTGCACAGTTTTCAAGAACGCCTTTATCGCAATCGGCGATCGATGATTCCCGTGGTAACTTTATACAAATGCCCGTTGTGTTTTTCGATTGCGATTTAACCGCATCGCTAACACTTATATATATATATATATATATATATATATATATATATATATATATATATATATATATATATATATATATATATATATATATATATATATATATATATATATATATATATATATATATATATATATATATATATATATATATATAGATAGATATAGATATAGATATAGATATAGATATAGATATAGATATAGATATAGATCTATATCTATATCTATATCTATATCTATATCTATATCTATATCTATATCTATATATATATATATATATATATATATATATATATAGATATATAGATATATGTATATATATATAATTATGGCTTCATATAATTATTTATATTGCGATTTAACTTTATCGCATGGGCCAATTATTTTTGTGTTTTGATTTCGATATTTTAAGATATTTTCAAGTGATTCTTGAATGAAAGATGAATATTGTAAACAATAAAAATGCATGTTACAACACCATGTTAAAGACAAGTTATAGCTCAACAAAATGCTTAGTTATTCTTTCAGAATGTGTGGGTGCATTTTTGACTTCCCACATCCATTATTATTGATCAAGATTTTCACTTTGTTGGGAATTTTTGGTTAAGCTTGCGGGGATTCATGGACACTAAACTAAAAAAGAGTACAACTTTTCATCCACAAACAAATGTTAAAACAGAGGTTGTGAGTAGAATAGTGATACATCTTTTTCGTGGGTATTGCAGCAAGCATCCTAAGTTGTGGGATGAACATTTTCACTATATTCAACATGCTTACAACCGGTCCAAGCATTCTTCAACTCAAACATTGCCATTTGAGGGATGTTTGGGATACTTGCCTAAATCTCCTTTTGATTTCATTTTTGGCAAAGATGTTTCTATTGATGCCCATAGCAACATAGACAAAGAAAGAAATTTCACTGAACAAATGAAATTAGTACACCAAAAAGTTCAAGAACGACTTGAAAAGAACTAAGGAAAGTACAAAGCAAGGCACAACAAGAATTGTGTAGATCACAATTTCCAAGTTGGTGATGAAGTTTGGCTTCACATTAGCAAAGACAGGCTACAAGGAGAAGGTAAAAAGATAAAACCAATTAGATATAGTTCATTCAAAATTTTGGAAAAGATTGGTAAAAATGCCTTCAGGTTGGATTTGCCTTCATATATGCAAATTTATGTTCTTGTTAATGTTGAGAATTTAAGGTTGTATGAGCCTCCTTCAATTGAAGATCAAGGAGAGAATGTTCAAATTCCATCTATTGAATAATTTTCTCAAGAATTCCTCGATGAGCTTCACCAAGACACTATACTTGACAGAATAACAAGGACATTGAAAAGGGGAAGTGTCGATTATCTTTGAGTGGGGCTCAAGGGAATAAACACTTCAAAAGCCAAATGGATAGAGATTGGAAAGGTGAGGGAACTATACCCTCACTAGCTGGAAAACTGAAAGTGATCTTTTAAGGTCCAAAAGGATTCCGGTGGGGAGGAATGATTAGGTGCTCAAAAATCATAATCATCGGAATGGTGTGGAACCTGAACGATCGTGTAGTGCTTGTCATCCTGAATCCAATGCAACTCATTTTGCACGAAATAGACACTGTATGTTCCCCGAAACACGATCTGTTCACTTTGTAAAACATGTATAATTTTTGCAGGTGTTGATAGGGATACTAACTAGGCATCCTTACAATCCAATCAACAAAAGGAATATTCTTGGTGTATTCTTATAGTATATTCCTTGGGTATATTCTTGATAATATTCTCAATCTCAATGGAATCGTTCTATTGGTCCACGTGTCTTTTGTTTAGGCCAAGGAGGAGGTGACACGTGGCTAAGCTTGAGGCCACCACGTGTCCTCCTTGTGTTAATGAAAAAATTGTTATGGCGTAGAGGGCAGAGGATGGGCTCAACCCCGTGACCTCCCATAGCACAGACCAAAGAACTCACCAACACATCCACACTGTGTTTCTTAACATATAAGGGAGGCGATTTCATAATAAAGTTTATTACTGTAATGATTGGGTGGTTGGTCGGACATAACCGCCCCGCATGTGAACACCATAACCACCAACGGTCATCGCCAACAGAGACCACTAACAGTCGTTGCCACTGACTCCCATGTGAACACTCCTTGACTAAACTATTAGCATGTTATGTAACAACTAGAGGGAGGGGGGCAGTGTCGGGGGCTAGCCCCTCTGCACATGGACCCCCATATGACCAATCGTTTGGATTTTAGGCCTCGACGGCTAAATTAACAGTCCTACCAATCTTACCAAAATCCAGGGAATTTGTTGCTCTGTTAGCGGAAAATGGGGCGAATTTGTAGGATGATGCTAGACTTTGTGCAATTTGTAGAGCAAATGGTGGACAAACTAGGAGAGGTCATAACTTCTACATTTTTTTACCAAATTGGATGTAGAAAGAGGCTAGGTAGAAATTTTTAGACATTCTAGACTTATTGGAGTAGGTTTCAAAAGCATTTAAACATTGTAAACCTATCTTTTTACATTTTTGAGCACAATAGAGAGGCCCAAGCCATTGGAAGTTGGACCAAGGAGACGTAGCCCGGGCAAGGTGAACTCCTTCATCATGTTCCTGTTGTGATGTGTTTTTGGTGATGTTTTGTACAGTTTTATGTTGTTGTTCAGTCTCTTATTTATGTTAAAATTTCTCATAAAATTAACAAAAAAACTCATTTTACACTCGAAAAATCATGGATCCTTAAGCAAAATTAAAGAATTTTGTTTCTAATTTGAGGAGGATCTTAGCACAACAATATAATATACGTAATCATATCATTTGAGGCAAATAGTAAAATGCATTTGATGCATTGAAGGAAAATATTACTTCAGCTCTAGCAATTTCACTTCCAAACTTGAGATAGTCATTTGAGATTCAGACTGATGCTAGTGACTACGCCATGGGTGCACTCCTCGTGCAACATAGTAAACCTATATGATCTATTATGCGCCTCTCTTATGATGTTAACTCTTTCTCCCCATGGAATAAAAATCTTTCCAAGATGGTACAACAAGTTATCATGCAAATAATAATCGAATTTCTCTACTTGGTTACCTAGACTCAATCTTGCATAAACATCTTGAAATTCATTATATAATGCATATTGCTCAATATAACCTTAATGTGAAACAAAATTATGCTTGAGTAAAGTAGTGGCACTAACAATAGGCCTAGAAATCATATCAACAACTTTATTGTACATACCTTCCTTATACCTCATTACCAAGTGGAATTGTTGAAGAAAACCCATCCATCGGAGGTGCCTTGATTGCTGCAACTTTGATTGAGATTGCAAGTATTGCAATGGTTGATGATTAGTGTGAATGATTGTTTCCTTACCCATCAAGTAGTGTTTCCACTTTTTCACACTTTGCATCAATTCATACAATTCCTTGTCGTATGTAGGATAGTTAATCATTGCACCATTAAAAGTTTCTGAATGGAAACATATAGGCTTACCATGTTGCATGAGGACTGCACCCATGTTGTAGTCACTAGCATCAGTTTGAATCTCAAATGACTATCTCAAGTATGGAAGTGAAAGTATAGCAATTGAGCTGATCTTTTCCTTCAATGCATCAAAGGCCTATTTTTGTTTGCCTCCCCACTGAATTTTTTTTTTCACACTTCTCAATGCATGCAAAGGAGCTGATATAAGAGAAAAGTTAGAAATGAATTTCCTCCAGTATTGGGCTACTCCTAAAAAAATCCTTACCTCATTAACTATCTTGGGCCTTTTCCAATTCAAAATTACATCAACCTTGGAGGTATCTATTTTCAACTCACTCCCTCCAACAATATGAACCACATAAACTAAAGAAGTTTCTCCAAACTCGCGCTTTGACATCTTTAGATACAATTGATCCTTTTTCAAGAAATTAAGTACTTTTCTTACATGCATGACATGTTCATAACAATATTTACTGAAAACTAAGATGTCATCTAAGTAGACTATAACAAACTCATCAAGAAATGGCCTCAACACATCATTCATCACACGCCTGAATGCAGGACGAGCATTACATAAAGCAAAAGGAATAACTAGCCATTCAAACAAACTATGTTTTATTTTGAATGTTGTCTTCCATATGTCTCCTTCAACTATTCTAATTTAATGGTAGCCACTCCTTAAGTCCATCTTAGTAAAATACTTTCCATCTTTCAATTGATCAACTAAATCATCTACTCTAGGCAGTGGGTAATAGTTTTTCACCATAAATTTGTTCAATGTATGGAAGTCCACAAACATGGGCCATGTTCCATCCTTCTTTCGCACTAAGACAATAGGTGAACCACATGGCGAGGAAGATGGCCTGATGATCCCTTTATCCAACAACTCTTAAATTTTCTTCTTAATTTCTACACTTTCCATCACTCACATCCTGTACATGCCAATGTTAGGAAGAGGACAATCTTATTGCAACTGTATCTCATGTTGGATTCCTCTCTTGAGAGGTAATCCCTTTGGTTCCTGAAACATCTCATCATATTGGTTAACTACAAAAACCAATTCAGATTTCAATTTTGAATCAAAACCTTTAAAATCTTCATTATCAACATCATTCTTGGGTTTGATCATTATAAGCACAAAATTCTTGCTTTAATTCACTAGTCTTTTCATCTTCCCTACATTCACAAGTGAAAAATTTAGATTCTTGCTATGAGCTCTCACAATATATTCTACTCCATCTTTGAACAAATGATATTTTTTTTCATGTCTATGGAAGATAGATTTTCTGTCATAAAGGTATGGGCTGCCCAAAACTACGCCACATATGTCTAGTGGCACAACATCAAGCTCCACTTTTTCTATGAAATTTGTAGTAATGGCGAATTTCAGTTTACACTTTCTAGTAACCTACAATTGTGCATTGTCACACACCCATCTATGTGGATATGGTTTATGATGTGGAATGGTTTCCAAGTTTAAACTTTTGACAATGTTTTCAAAGGTAAGATTGGCTTGAGAGCTACTATCGAAAATTGTATCAATATTGTTATGTTTTGAGATAACCCTTATGTGAAAAATTTCTATCGTCCTCTTTTCATTTGGAGTTTCATTTTGTGAATCTTAAGAACTAGTGGTTGCAGTTGTCTTTTGTTTTCCCTTGTTGAATTTTTTTTGTTTCATTTCCGGATGAAACTTCCAACAATGAACTTCATCTTGACCCTCTTTGGAACAATTTTTGCATGTTAATTTCTCTCCTTATTTTTTGATAGATTCATTTTATTTCCCTTCCCTTTGAAACCCTTTTCTTTTCCTTTACTCTTAAATGGATTTTTACTATCTTCTTCTAGAGTGTTTTTCCCTCTTTCCTCAATATGAGTGGCTTGCACACACACATCATCTAGATTATTGGGATTAAACATTAAGATAGTATGCCTAAGGTAACTATGTAAACCCCCTATGTACTTCAGCAGTGTGTCCTGTGATTGCATATCTACACCTAAAATTAAAGACCTTTTTATGAATTATTGGGTGTAATCTTGCACATTTTGACCTTTAAGCTACGTAAAGTTCTTCCAATTTGTGATGGCTTTCTGCATATAAGCTAGAGGGTATAATTGTCTTTTGATTTCAGAAATGAAATCAATCCAAGGAATTGAGATCTTATCGTGTTTTTTATCTCCTCTTGTGTCTTTGATTCCCACCATACTAGTGCTAGACTCTCCATTCTCAAGGAAGCTAACTTAATCTTTATGTCATCCTCTTGTAGGTTTTGAATTCTGCAATAGACCTCCAACTGATGAATCCAATTATCAAGATTCTCTTCACTCACTTCACCATTATACATAAAAAAAACTCAAATTTAACATCAAGTTTTAAAAAAGGTGATTTACCAGTTCCTTTTGAAGTATGATGATGAGTATGAGTAAGGGTTGTGTTAGTGGAAGAGGGTGAAGATGCTTGTGAAGAAGAAGATGAAGAAGACAGTGGAGAGGGTGGAGGTTTTTCTCCATTTCCATTACCTCCCTTTCCATTACATCCTCTTGAAGAAACTTCTCCTTTGGGAGTTTTGGAACTTTCACCTTGTAGCTTGGTATTCCTCTCTTCATAGAGGACCTTCACCATCTCTGTCATATAAAGAAAGCCTTCCTGAAGACCTTCTCATCTTCTATCATGTTTATACGTTCTCCTTCATAAGACATGCTCCCTGGAGTCTCAAATGCAACTTAAGGATGAATTTGTGTTGGAGATTTCGGAAACCTTTCCCTCCTTCCCCTTGACCCAACTTTAGGGCTTCCAGCAAGCTTCCCTTCTCCTCTTTTGAGTTTTAACCTTGTACGCATGACATAAAATTGCAAACATTTAAATCCTTCTTTCACAAATAAAACCTAGTGCTCTGATACCAAAATGATCTGATTAAGGATATTAGATTGTTGTGCTAAGATCCTCCTCATATTAGAAACAAAATGCTTTCATTGTGCCTAAGGATTCATGAGTTTTGCAAGTGTAAAATGAGTTTTTATGTTAATTTTATGATAATTTTTAACATAAATAAGAGACTGAACAATAGCATAAAAATGTATATAACATCACCAAAAACATATCATAATAGGAACATGATGAAGGAGTTCACCCCTCGTAGGCTACGTCTCCTTGGTCCAGCTTCCAATGGCTTGGGCTTGTCTATTATGCTCAAAAGTGTAAAAATGTGTGTTGACAATCTTCAAATGCTTCTAAAACCTACTCCAACGAGTCCATAATGTCAAAAAATTGCTATCTAGCCTCTTTCTACATCCAATTTGGTTGAAAACTAGAGACGTTATGCCCTCTCCTAGTTTCTCCACTATTCACTTTACAAATTATACCAAATTCGGTATCATCCTACAAGTTCGCATCATTTTCCACTAAAGGAGTGACAAATTCCCCAAATTTTAGGAGGATTTGTAGGACCGTTGATTTAGCCACTAAGGCCTAAAATCCAAATGATTTGTCATATTGAGGGCCATGCGTCTAGGGGCTAGCCCTTGGCACTGGTCCCCTCCCTTTAGCGGTTACATAACATGCTAGTGGCTTAATGCAAGAGTGTTCACATGGGATCCGTTGGCAGTGATTGTTAGCGGTCTCCATTGGGAGTGAGCGTCGGTGGTTATGGTGTTCACATGAGGGGCGGTTAGGTCTGCCCGACCCCCCAACCATTATGGAAATAAACTTTATTATGAACCCGCCTCCCTTACATGTTAAGAAACACAGTGCGGTCACGTTGGTGAGTTCTTTTGTCTGTGTTATGGGAGGTTGCGGGCTTGATCGCACACTATGCCCTCTCTGCCATAAATGTTTTTGCATTAACACAAGGAGGCCACATGGTGACCTCAGGCTTAGGCACTTATCACCTCCTCATTGGCCCAAACAAAAGACATGTGGACCAATATAATGATGCCACTGAGCTTGAGAATATTTTGAAGAATATGTTGAAGGAATATACGATAGGAATATACCAACAATATTCCTTTTGTTGACTGGGCTGTACGGATGCCTAGTCAACATCCATGTCAACACCTGCAAAAATTTTCCCTGTTTGACAAAGTCAACAGATCACACTTTTGAAAGCATACGGTGTTTGTTTTGCACGAAGCAAGTTGCATGAGATTCAAGATGAAGAGAACTATGGGCTCGTTCAGGTCCCACACCATTCTGGCCACTTTTATTTTTGAGCATAATTTTGAGCACCTAATCAATAGGATCCAAATTATTTGGATCCATTAATGTAGACATGAATTATCCATTTAGAGTAGTAATTGGAGTAGTATCAATTGGTCTAGTAATGATTTCTATTCAGCTTCAAGTCACAAGATTCTAAGTAGCATTGCCTTATTTATTAATTCCATACTTATCTTTAGACGTTTTTAATCCCTTAGAGTATATATCATTAAAAACCTAAACTTCTTCATATCTATCTTATTCTAGATTATCCTATTGATCCTTTTTCTGCTCGTCACCTTGATCCTATCGATCACTTATCACTCCTTGAATTTCATATTTTTCTTATGCAAAAATATTAATTCTATAATATTTGAAAACTATAATATCTGCTTGTTCAGGACCTTCTAGAATTTCTATAATTATTTTCCTCACTTTTAATTCAAAGCTCTATAAAAACTATATTTATTGGAGAATCTTCATCAATATAGACTTTAAACAATTTTCACTAAATTAAAATGTTATTTGATGATATCTTTTGGTCATGCCTCTTAAATTTTGTATAAGAAATTAAGGGAATTCTTAGGTCAAAATCAGTGCCAGAATAAAAGATTACTAACAAAATAAACTTTAAAAGAACCAATAGGTTTTAATATGATGATGTGATCCATAGCTGTAAATATTTTTGGAGGTTGAGATGAAGAAAGTTGCTTTTTTAATTGTATTTTCAATTCATTTAATTATACTTTCACTCAAACTTAATGTGTGCATAATAATTTTATGTTTAATTAGATTATACACCTAACAAGTAACCACCTTGCATACTCTTAAGTAGACCCATGCTAAAAATTGAAAATACATGAGAAACAATTGTTTCTTGAAATAAACACATTTTTAAGGTATTTTCAAATTCCTTTGTGTTTTTCTACTTAAAACTATGTAGAGTACGTACTTGTTGGATGTGGATTCTAATTCTTCATCCAACGAGTACCCACACTTGAAATTTGAGTGAACCTATAAGGAGATAAGTGAAATATACAATTTAAAAAGTAGTTTTCTCTATTTTTATTTAAAAATTTACAACTTTTATTTTATTATTTTCACTATTATATTGTTATATTCCTTAAGAGGCCAATTTTAGACCTAAAAAGTTCATTAATGTAACTAAATATCCTCATGTTTCTTTCCTTTCTTTGTTTCATACTTGGAATTTAATAAGGAGTAAATTTTTGTTGGAATAGGAAAACTAGGAAATGTTTTATTTTATCTCTGGGATAAAATGGTAGTTATACATATAAGTAATGTTTGATATATTATATCTCTTATCTCTATTTTATCATGTACATAACTTTTTAGTAGATGCGGAACTAATTCAAACCCATATATATTTATATAGGATGGTATCTCATCTAAAAATATGTCACCGAAATCCTTAATTGAATTCAAAGCATCTTTTTTGGAACTTGGGAGATACGTAGTTATATATCAAAGTATAAAAGGGAATTATGAAATTGTCACAAATTTCATAAAAAAGAATCATGCATTCAATACCCCACAACTTTGTACGGTATATATGAATAAGAACTTTAGTTGATAGCCAAATCCATTTCAATATAGGAAATGGATTTGTAGCATATATTGCATCTATTAGATAAGTAGGCATAAAAAACTGTAATCAATAACTTAGTGGTGAATACTATGATTTCTTAACTTCCCTTTATAGATTGGATAAAAAACTAATCCCAATGAAAGTCAGTCTCTTATGAGAAACTAAGTGTAAAAAAGGAACCCATTCTATTTTGAATTATTGATAATATTCTCACCAAACAATTTACAGAGCATTCTTGTTACCACATTTGTGATACCTTATGTTCTTAAATGAAGAATAATTTTTCTAACCTAATATCGAATGATGGGGATAAAACCACCAGAATTTGATTAGTTCATCCATCTACTCATTTTTTTCCATCTTTGACTGTAAATTTATCTAAAAATTCCTTATTTATATTGACCTCAACTAGGTCTAACTTGTACGTATTAGTAATATCTTCAATTTTGAAAGACCCGATCACTTGATCTGAAGAATTAACTATTGTACACATCTTAATATTAATATGAATAACAAGCCATTGTAGCATATTGTAATAAGGATGTATGGCCTATCTTGTATCTTCCTTGGAAATGTATATATTTTTGACATCTTTAAAGGTATTTGCATCAGCTTCATATTCATCTCGAAATTTTCTTTCTCCAAAAACTAATAAATTTCACTCCATTTCTTGCAATTTTTTACTCCAATGTTGTGAGATGTATTTGCAAAGAAGGTAGAGTTAGGATTCTTTTCTTCAACCTCAAATTATTGTTTAATACTTGGTTGTTGTTGTTTTCACTTTTTGGAAGTTGTTCAAGCTATAACAACATTTCAAAGAAACTAATTAAGCACCAATTTCATTCACGCAATAAAGGAAATATGCTATATTCTAAGATATAAAATTTAATCCCCGGATGCGGGTGGTCGCTAGACACATGGCGCATAAGGCTCGTCCAAAGGGCAGGTGTCCGCCCGGACGGGCCACGCATGACAGGAGGACACACCATAAATTCATCAACCCGCTGCATTTAAGGAAGGGAGTTAAGGGAGTTGACAGAGGCGTCCTGTCGACATTCATGGCGAGTCTTGAGAAGCGTAACATGGCGCTTCATAACCGCATTCTCTCGGACATTCTCCCGCAATTCCTATCTGCAACTGTTCTGATCTTGCCGGAGGTGACGGAGGTTCAGCCCTTCGACTCTCAGTCTGGCCCTGAATGTGATTGTCAGTGTTTAGCTGCTGCAGAGTGGGGCAATTGGCAGGCTCACAAGCAAGCCAGTGGCGACTCTGAGAATTTGGCAGTGCTTACTTACCCGCGTCTCTCGTTGGCTCTTGTTCTGGTTTCGATAGAAGTTGTGGAGGTTCAGAGTCTCGGCTCTCATTCAAGCTTTGAGAGCGAGGGTCAAGGCTCTGCGGCCACAGCTTTGGGCAATTGGGAGGCAAGGATCCGGTCTGGCAATAAACCTGTGCCAACAGTGGTGTTGCGTTGCGGAATTGAGCGCTCTGTTCAGAGGACCAGAATGCAGCGCAATCGTGGAAGGGGCAACAGTGGTAGGGGAGGTCACAGTGGTAGAGCCCCCTCGACTTCTTCCTCAATTGAGGAAACCTCTGAGTGCAGAAGGCCGAGGGGAAGGCCCCAGGGCAGAGGTAGAATGGGGGAACCTCCAGCGCGCATGGACTGTGGGCATACGGAACACCCAATGGTGAGATACTGCATCCCCTGCACCTTAGCCAATTCTACTTTCTTCGTGACTGTCTCTGTGGAGCACTGCAGCAATCCCTGGGAAGATGAGGATGGTAATCCCTGGGCCAACCCTCCGCGTGTTCCTGGGATTGTTCCTACGGTGGAAATGGAATTCCCTGCTGTTGAGATGATGCGGCCCATACATGACCCGGGAGCAAGCCTGAGAGAACCTGTTTGTGACTCTGGTAAAGCCATCCTCCAGCCTCCCTGCTGCAAGGCGGAAGATGAACCGCAGACTACTGATGAAGATTAACATGCCCAGCTCGCCCTCCAGGTTCTACAGCAAGAATTTTTCTCTGTCAGTTCCCTATGCGGTTATATATGAGTCTGTCACTCTGTCTCTATGTAATTGTGTCGGTTTTATGTTATCTCTGTTCTGTGTCGATGTTCTTCAAGTGCTTTTGTCCATGTGTCAGCTACATGAGTGTGGCTCTAAGTCTTTGTCCATGTGTCCTATGTAATACTGGCATGAATACTCAGGTGTCTACTGTCTGTCCTCGGACAAATCTTACAGGGCCGCGGCCCCGTTGTAATTTTGATAATGTAACTTTGCTCTTGCTGTAATATAATAGTTTAGCTTTACTTAGAAAAAAAAAAAGATATAAAATTTAATAACTAGAATTAAATGAACCTATGATATGTTTTAGAATTATTTTTCAAAACCACTAGTAATTGTAATAACTTTTAGGAAATTCTCAAAGAAATATACAAAAACATGAGTTAAATTTCATGTGAAGAAAATGGGTATAGTGAAATCTTGAATTTCAAGTATATTTGAATTAAGAAAATCTAATCCAAAGGCTATGTATCAATGACCATTGTGAGTAGCTTTATTGAGAGATTTTATAGCTTTAAATTTTGAAAATAATTGTGTGAAAACATACATCTTTGTTAGTTGGGAACTAGAACACTAAGATTTTCTTTAATTCATCCACTAAGTAGATCTTGTTGTACATTACAATTATCAATCTAACATTTAACATTAATTAGCATTGCAACTTTCTATCAAATGGGCACTAGACCACTAGAATCACTTATTGAATATTTACCATTTTTTATAAGGGCATGTGTAAAATATGCTTATTACCACACATATTTTTGTCAAATTTCACAATTTCCTATTAATTGGGCCACTGGATTTGTTGGAAACATAATCCTTAGCAATTATGTAAATTTGAAACATTCACTTGTATGGAAGGTGAGAAGCCACA
This sequence comes from Pinus tabuliformis, assembly GCA_031772625.1. Taxonomy (NCBI): domain Eukaryota; kingdom Viridiplantae; phylum Streptophyta; class Pinopsida; order Pinales; family Pinaceae; genus Pinus; species Pinus tabuliformis. Next base: position 589,826,470 of record CM062818.1, read on the forward strand.
ACTGAAGTCAAATAGTTATGAGGAGTGTAAGGGACTTATAGGAATATGAAAACAAGGGTCATGAATTATGTATTTATGGGTGTCATATGAATAATATTTGCATCTCATGTTTATCAATCTCTCTTGCATTTATGTGAGTTCTAATATTAGTATTAGAGATCTGGTATCTCAAACCCATCCCTCTATTACCCTAGATGTTTCCCTACAAATAACATTAAAACATAGATTTGATATATCTTGGACACTCTCTGTACCTATCCAAACTTGTCAGGTCTATTCCCCATCTATGTGTGATCTATACACAACCCATTTATGCCTCACCTACATGTCCATTCTCATATTTGATTCATGTAACCTCTACTTGAAAACCATTACATTGCACATTTCTTGGCCCTAATTTTCCTCATCTTAGGGGTCAAAGCATGGAGTTGGGCTACACTTTTTGGAAAGAGAGGGCATGTTTAGGTGAAGAAACATGGTTCGATTGAGCCACTCGATCGAGCTCCTATAATGCTAAAAATGCAACTCGATCGAGAATTAAAATTAACTTTATATTGAGCTCCTATGTAACCCCAGCTTAGGAGCTTGATCGATATTAAAGGCTTGATCGAGATTTTATTGGCTTATGTTGGGCTGATCCAGGTTCAATCTATACTATGCATCAACAAAATACTCAATCATTGGCCCTTTCAGCAACAACCTACAAGCAGATCACAGTCTTAACCAAAGTGACTATGGGACGATGCAGAACCAGGTTTCTGCAATGTTGAGCGATGATTTGATGTGGTATTTGTATGTTATTTTATCTTTAACATACATAGGTTACTTCGCTGCATTCATTTAATCACATTAAAATATCATATAAACCCATAATCATTACTGCACTGTAATAAAATGAAACTATAATAAACTACTACTCTACAATAGATAATAAGGAAATATACACATGAAGACACCAATTTTACCATGGTTCATCCCAATGTGGGACTATGTCCACAAGAAAATTTTCTTATAATAGTAAATTTGTACAAAAAGAAGTTCTTGTCCTGCGCACTCAGCTACAGGTTTTCCATGCACTCAATTGTGGATTCACGCCTCTACACAGCCAGCTGAAGAGCCTCACCTTCTTTCCCAAACCACAGATCACAAAGATACAACCATTCAATTTAAGATGTGATTCTAATCTTATTCTCTCCTTTATTATTGATCCATATATAAGCTATTACATCTATGGATATATCATTAAAATACCATGGACACCCTTAATACAACCTAGTATGGTCCGAAAACCATTTACCTTTTATAGTATTACATGATTTTTACAAAAATAAGGGGCTTGGACTCACCTGGAAGCCCATATATCACGTGGTCTACTTGGCACTCCATTGTTGGCTTTATGATACAAGTGTTGTCCTTGATGGCAACTCACTCAAATGAAAGATCATAGTGCAACATGTCAACAGCAAAGAATTACAGATCAGACTACAAAGAATGAAGAAAGAGAGGTATACACAGGTTCACCTTGACCAAGCTATGTATACATGCAAGTTCACTGAACACAAGTAGTGTATACGTACACACGCACTTTCAGAGAAGGAAAAGTGCATATATGTTCGAAAACTAAGATTTTGGTCCAAGGTATTTTGATCCATGGTATTGGTCAAAGGTATTTGGTCTGAGGTATTGACCCTAGGTATTTGGTCCAAGGTATTGGTCCTAAGTGGTTTTGATCCATGGTATTGAGAAAGTCCTAAAACTATATAAGGAACAGAAGATCATTAGGCCAGGGTGTGCAAGAATTGAATATCTGATGCAGTGTGAGATCTAGTATGTAGGTTATCAGCTGATGGTGCTTTGTTTGATCTGAACCAAGGATGAACTTTAGCGGTTGATGAGGGATAAGATCTAATGATGGATCGAGATATTAAGGCTTGAAATGAATTATCATTATATGGTTTGATCATGTATAGTCTAGATCCGAATACTGACACATGTGTCGTTATGTAAATGTTATGATCTAGGTATGAATGATGTTTGGAATAGCTGTAAAATTATAAATTAATATTTGCAGATGTATACATTGGTTAGCTTTTGTAAAAGTGCATATACATGGTGGTTCAGTTCATCAGAGTAGCATATACATTATGAGATATGATATTTGAGGTTGCAGTTAGATCTAGCTGTCGTTGTAGAATTCTAGGTTCTGCTCCATGTTCTGGTGACTGTGTTGATGACAGTATTCTGAATGTTAAGATTGATTGAGTGTGATTTTATTCAGTGACAAAGGGCTTTCAGTGATTCAGTTGTGGGGGATTCAAAGATTGATGATTGAGTTTCAATGATTGGTTGTATTACAGTGGCTATTAAATTTGAGCTTCAATGTTGTTGATGGGTCTAGCATGAAATTCAATGAAATGTGGCCTTCATTTTATGGTGTTCTGTTCCAGTAGTATCCAGTCTGAAAATTTATGAAACGTGGTCCCTAGAGGAAGAAATAAGGTCATAGCCTTCTGTAGGTCGGCACCTACGTACTAGTAAACATATTGGCTAGTACAAGAGTTGGGCGGTTGTTCCTCCCTTCCAGTAGAAGCTGGAGAACGAGAGAAGGTTGTAGCCTTTTGTAGGTGGGTGCCTATGTACTGGTATGAGTCTACACTAGTACAAGATCGTAAACAAGTTTTTCTTATTTTAAAAAGAAGACAACCGCAAGTGGTTTTTGTCCCACATTGGGTTTCCACCTTAAATCTTGGTGTTCATGTGTGCTTCTTATGTGTGATGGCTTGTTTTTTTATTACTACATATGGTTACTATTTGTATGTTTAAAGAAGTACTGATGCACTGATTAAAGATCAACATATGATGAATTAAATTAATCATAATTTTGTTGGATATACATTGGTTGCCTTAAATACAGTTGCGTATACACCCGAGTTACCTTCATTGAAGTAGCGTATATAAATAAGAATATGAAAAGAAAAAGTATTGATTTGACTAATACTGATTCACCCCCCCCCCTCAGTATTATTTCCAATAATTGGTATTAGAGCAAGTCCTTTGGTAGAAGCTTGATCACTTGAAGGAGATTCGTAGAACAATGGGAAAGAAGCTAAAGAAGAAAGCACCTCAGAAGAAGAAGACAGCTCAAAGGAATGGTGACAATAGGAGAGACAATTGGCCATTAGGTGGAAGCAGGTATTCAAATTCCGAATCACCTCAGATTGAAGATGGACAAGCAAATGAAGCATCAAGTACAAATGTTTGGTCTTCTAGTGTTACTTTTCTTTGTTGATGCAAATTTGGAGATATTGGAAGTGATCATGAAAGAAACATAGAGACAAAAGTTAAAAGACTCACAGATAAAATAAAATATCAACAAGATCTATTTAACAAAAGGGAGTGTGCCTTCAAAGAAGAAGTTACCATATTAAAAGCTCAGCTAGAGGAAGGAAACAAAGTAAGGAAGCAATACAAGGAAAAGGAAGATCAATGTCAAAAGCTGCAGGATGAAGTGATATCATTAAGAAATGAAATAAATGATTAGAGTATAACAATCAAGAGACTTCAAGACAGATCTGGTTACTATATAATTCTTGAAGCTAAGATCCTCCCTCTAAACGAAGATCTAGAAAATAAACAGAATGAAGAACTACCTCAAGAAGGACAAGAAAATGAGATTCTCAAATTAAGGCAACAAGTGGAAGAAGGAAGAAAGGCTGAAGAAATATTGAAGAAGCAATATCTGGAAAAGGAAGAGCGATACCAGGTTGAGGTAAATATCTTAAAAGGTAAATTATCAGAAAAGGATAAACTATTATGATTTTAAGACAGTACAAAGATCTTGGATAATATTCTTAGTAGTCAAAGGTCTCCTACCATCAAAACTGGTCTTGGTTTTCATGAATATGTTTAAGGTGAATCTAGTTCACAAGGTGAGGCAAGGAACTCTACTACAAAATCTAAAATGTTCAACAAGGAGATGAGAGGTCAACCCCATCAACAACAAAGGAAAGAAAGTCTTCAAAGAAAATATTTTACTCCTAACCATGAAAGTAATAATCAGTTATTTCCTCCAATGAATAATGCTGAATGTTTTATATGTCATAATTTTGGACATGTTGCAGACAGATGCAGAAGTAGAATGGTTCAAGACCATCACACAGAAAGATCATCACGTTCCAGGTTCTTTAAGGGATATTGTTTTTCTTGCAATATGTTTGGTCACAAAGCCATTGACTGTTATAGAAGGAATATGAAACATGTAAGATGTTATGCTTATAACAAGTTTGGACATATATAAAATAAATGCATGAACAAATTTCGGCCACCATACCAAAGGGAGAAAACATCATCACACTCGAAGATATGGAAGAAAAGGGAAGTACAGTCAGAAAGATGTAGCATAGCTGAGTATACAAACATAATAGATTCAGAGGGAGTTGAAAGTGTGGAACCTCAATGTTATTACTCTCGTACGCAAGTTTCGTGAAGACAAGTGATGTATATGGGCGAGTTAGAAGCTACACAGTTGCTTATATGAAGTTTGAAGAAAAATACAGTGGGATAGACTCAAAAAAACTGATTTGATATGTTTCAGGTAATTATCAGTTATATTTTTTGTCATGATGATAGATGACTACAGTTTGTGGATGTTATTTAGAGGTACTTTTGATCCTCACAAGTTGTTAATAACTTGATGTATATCTGATTGATGACGATGCCTTGATACTTTTTACTGACATATGCAATGATCAGATCTGATAGTGAACAGGTGGAACAGATTCAAGGGGAGAACATGTTATGCTTCTAATAAGGCATTGTTGGCATTATGTTTAGAAGTCTTTGGTACCTAATAAATGATGATAATGCTTATATGGCTTGCCATGTTATGGTTATGAGTTGCCCATGATAAAATCTCAGATGATATTTGGGATCACATAAGTTGGTATCCAGTTCATATTTATAGATGATTGTAAATTATTTTTGATGATGCATATAGTACATATATGTTGCCTACATGATGATCTTCATAAGGACAAGGAGAACTACAAAGCTTGAGTACACAACGTCATTAATTGATGATGAGCCATTTATTTCTTTTATGCTTCAAAGATTCATAAAGTTCATATGGTGCAGATATGATGTAGGATTCCTATAGTTCTTGGCTATCACATGGTTGAGGATTGTTGTTGTTGATGATATCAAGAAATCTTGAAAAATGACCATGAGCTCATGATTTACTAGATACATATTGCTATCTCTTTGATGGATATATAGTATACTGATACAAGGATGATTACTTAAGTTGCATATTGATAAATATTGTTGGTTGGCCAAAAGAATGGGGTTATTGCAGGTCTCATGAAGACATAGCTATTTGAAGATATGGATATTCGAAGACATGGCTTACTTAGTCACATAATGATGATGAGTTCTTACTTTATGATGATAGGTTGATACTCACATATGTTGATTATCATGGTTGATGATGTGGGATGTTCCCTAGTGATGATATAATGAAGGTTCTTGTGGAAATATCATGTAGTTCTTGATAATGATGTTATGATCATAGATGATGTCTATGGTGTTTTCACATACATATGATATGATGTGAATGTTTTTGTGCTACCGCTTGGAGACATGAAATATTCTTAGTTTATACATGGAAGGTTATGATAAGGCTCCTTCTACTAAGGAAATGAAGCAAGTTGATCTTGATGAGATCAAGAGGATGAGTTGATATATGCAGACATACTTTATCACAAGTTGATGATATTTACATTGTCATATCTTGGGAACTAATGATGGACATATACAGGTTGCTAGTCTAGATGCTGTTGACAGATACTTATGGAGAAGATCATACATGGTGTATGATAGTTGATGTTGACTATCATGGTCTTGTTTAGATATTTGGTCTCTGTTATAAATTTCATGTATATCATTCGATGTAAAGGTCATATAAAGACCCATGATGTAATAATTTGTCTTTGTCTGTCGTAGTCTTTTGATGAGTCCTTTTTGGTCATATGATGTAATTTGTATCCCCACTTTGCATGGGATGGATGATGCAATTTCTATCATGTATATCCCCACTTGGTTGGGAGGATGAGTCAAATTTGGTATATCCCCACTTGGTTGGGAGATGGATGTATGTATGAGTCATTTATGATAGGAAGGTCATACTCACTTAGTTGAGTTATAGAGTCATGTTATTCTTTTAGAAAATATTTTTGCAGACTTTGCATATGCTCAGGGGGAACATGGATGAAATAGTGCATCTCAACATGTACAAAGGGGGAGCTCAATCAGATAATTCATCATGTACTCAGGGGGAGCATGGACAACATAATGTATATCAAAATGGGATAATATCTTGGTTCACCCTTTGCCCTTGAGGTCAAAGGGGGAGAGTGACTTGGTGTTGTGGTTGCCATCAAGTCCAAAGAGGGAGATTGTTGGCATTATGATACAGGTGTTTTCCTTGATGGAAACTCTCTCAGATGAAAGATCACAGTGCAACATGTCAATGTCAAAGAATTATAGATCAGAATAAAAAGAATGAAGAAAGAGAGGTATACACAGGTTCACCTTAACCAAGCTATGTTTACACGTAGGTTCATTGAACACAAGTAGTGTATACATACACACACACTTTCACAAAAGGAAAAGCACGTATATGTTGGAAAACTAAGTTTCTGGTCCAAGGTAATTTGATCCATGGTATTGGTCCAAGGTATTTTGTCTGAGGTATTGACCCTAGGTATTTGGTCCAAGGAATTGGTCCTAAGTGGTTTTGATCCATGGTATTGAGAAAGCCCTAAAACTATATAAGGAGCAGAAGAACATTAGGCCAGGGTGTGCAAGAATTGAATATCTCATGAAGTGTGAGATCTAGCATGCAAGTTATTAGCTGGTGGTGCTTTGCTTGATCTGAACCAAGGATGAAATTTAGCGGTTGATGAGGGATAAGATCTAATCATGGATCGGGATCTTAAGGATTGAAATGAATTATAATTATATGGTTTTATCATGTATAATATAGATCTGAATACTGACACATGCGTTGTTCTGTAAATGTTATGATCTGGGTATGTCTAAAGTATAGAATAGCTGCAAAATTATGAATTAATATTTGCATATGTACACGCTGTTTGGCTTTGGTACAAGCATGTCTACACGCTGGTTCAGTTCATCAGAGTAGCATATATATTATGAGATATGATATTTGAGGTTGCAGTTGGATCTGGCTGTTGTTGCAAAATTCTAGGTTCTGCTTCATGTTTTGGTGACTATGTTGATGACGTTATTCTGAATGTTCAGATTGATTGAGTGTGATTTTCTTTAGTGATGATGGGCTTTCAATGATTCAGTTGTGGGTGATTCAGAGATTGATGATTGAGTTTCAATGATTGGTTGTATTGTAGTGGTGATTGACCTTGAGCTTCAATGTTTTTGATGGGTCCAATATGAAAATTGGATGAAACATGCCCTTCATATTATGGTGGTGTGTTCCAGGAGTATCTAGTCTGAAAATTTATGAAACATGGTCCCTGGAGGAAGAAAGAAGGTCGTAGCCTTCTGTAGGTCGGTGCCTATGTACTAGTAAACATATCATCTAGTACAAGAGCCAGGGGGTTGTAGCTCCCTTCCAATAGAAGCTGGAGAATGAGAGAAGGTTGTAGCCTTATGTAGGTGGGTGCCTGCGTACCGATATGAGTCTGCACCAGTACAAGATTGTAAACAGGTTTTTCTTATATTAAAAAGAAGACAACAACAGGTGGTTTTTGTCCCGCATTGGGTTTCCACCTTAAATCTTAGTGTTCATGTGTGTTTCTTATGTGTGATGGTTTGTTCTATTATTACTGCATATGGTTACTATTTATATGGTTAAAGAAGTACTAATGCACTGATTAAAGATCAACATATGATGAATTAACTAAATCATAATTTTGCTGGATATATGCTGGTTGCCTTAAATACAGTTGTGTATACACGCGAGTTACCTTCATTGAAGTAGCATATATAAATCAGAATATGAAAAGAAAAAGTTATTGATTTGACTAATACAGATTCACCCCCCTCTCAGTATTATTTCCAATAGTTCCACTGTGTGGTCCACTTCGCACTCCACTCCACAAAATGCAGAGTCTTCACCAAAATCTAGGCCAAGTTGGGTTGTGCCGCAACAGGCCCCCAAGTCACTCAGCTAGTTTGCCTTTGATTTTTGCTACAATGTTGTTGTATGCATTTTTGAACTGCAAAAAAATTTATGCTACCTTCTTTTCTTCGTTGTGCACCTCCTCTAATAGTGCTTCTGTGACACGTTCTACAACCTTTTGTACCAATGTTGTCTCCCTCTATCGAAGTTTTCGAATCTTCTCATCTACTTCCTGCAATAGTTGGAGAGCCTCATTATACCAAGGGTGAGTCCTCTCTGTTAAGACATGTTCTTCCTTCTTTAGCTACTCAATTTTCTTCTGGAGAGCCTTTGACTCATTGATCTTCATGAGCTTTTATGAGATTGGTAAGGTCTTCACAGATGAACAAAATCCTTCTAACTACTACTTCTTTTATTTCATTTCTTCTTGGAGTTTTTGTACATTTAGATCTTCCTGTAGTGAAGTCCAATTTGTAGACTTTCATCCAAGATTTTTCTACAGTCTACCACTGCTATGGAGATGTTGGCCATTGCATTCTTTTGGTTAGTCTCACTCTGATCTCGTACTTCCTGTGGTGTAGCTACAACTTCATTTTCAACTCACTCATCTGGATTTCATACTTGAATTGGACTGTGGCCATTTTCTCTTTGTACCCCTTCACTACAAGGTCGAGCATTGTGACCTTGTCTTCTAATGGCCCTTCCTGTTAGACATATATTTCCACAATATCTTTGCATGTTGCTTCCACTACCTCATTGATCTTCTGGTGCTGCTGTGCTACTTGATCCCTTTCTTGGATCACTTGCTCAAGCTTTTGCCAAAGCTCAAATCACTCTCTTTCTACTTGAATATTTAGTTGTAACATATGTTGTGCACACATCCTCAACTCTTCTATAATTTCCAAGTGCAGCTTCTGTAATATTTGCAATGACACTATTGCGATGTTCATATTGACATGCTTCCATTCCTTAGCCTATTGTTGTAGTTCGATAGAGTCAAATTATAGGGCTCTTGTAGGTATTTGTGCTAACCTCACTACAAGTGTAGGATCTATCTACCTTTTTAATTCAACCATTTCCTTTATATGCACTTCTTGTCTAACCGTCTACACCAATATCTTCAATTATGTGATATTCTCTTCGACACCAGTCAGAAGTGCATCGTAGCGATCTTCTACTCTATTCCAAGATTTTGTTGTTGCTTTTTGTATTATGACCCCGATTTAAGATAAGTCCCCTTCAGTAAGGATCGTTGGTGTGATATCCTTCATCTTATCTTCCTTCTTCTTTTTCTTGATCTTTGTGGAAGCTTAAGCCAGTGCTTTCCTCTATTCTACAGAAGTTTGTTCTATTTCCATCATCTTAGACTCCTTAGTCTGCTCATCTCCTTCAAGAGGATATCTATGACCCTCATCATGTTGTTTCACTTCCTCTGATTCATGCTCATCCTGATCCTTGTCCTTGTCTTTTCCACTTGGTTCATCGTGTTGGAAAGTGTCCTCCTCTTCTTCTCTCACACTATCTCCTGCTTCTGCCTCCAGTGAAATCATCCATTCTACATGCCACTGTTGTGCTAGTTCCAAGAGGTCATCCTCTCTGACCAAGTATGGTAGGGGATGCCATTTATTTCTTGTATCTCTGTGAGCCTATATATATATATCTATCTATCTATATATATATATATATATATATATATATATATATATATATATATATATATATATATATACTTTGTGAAAATTGGCCTTGAACTTTGCAACATTGCCGTATTGCTTGTATAGGCTCAACGATACATGAGGGTGCTAGCTCACTAACATATGAAAATCCATATGATACGATATGAAGAACATATTGTTATCCATTAATCGTGGCGGTTGGGTGGTAAACCACAGTAAGGGATACCATGCGACTTCACATACATTTAATGCTACCATGGGAAACTATGAATCCTCTGGCTCTCTCCATGATAGCATTACAATAATCAAAATTAACCATGCATAATGTAATGTGGTACCTTTCTCCTTGACATTGTGGAAATTATTCAAAAAATCTTCGAAAAGTTATTAAACCTAGTTATATTGAACCCCATTAGTGCATTGTGCAACTAGTGAAACCATCGACGCAGTGACTTCGTTGGCTCTACATTTTCTCATGATCTTCCCAGCCAATATATGCTATGTGAAGCGAACTACCTGGTCACTGATTGAATTGATGTCATATCCCCTCTTTCTATTTTCTAGCCTAAACTTCTTCTTCATACTGACCACTATAGCGTAGTTGTAATCCTTTTTGACAAATTCTTTTGTGGGGTTTTGCCCTTCGTATGGTAGTCTCGAGATCCTACAGATAAACATTGGGTCTAAAGGGATCTTATTTCCCATCCATAACCCCCCATAGTGCACCATCACGATAAATTGAAGCACACACGCCATGTTTCCCAAATTTTTGTTGAAGTGTGACACATTTAACATATTCAATAATCCTAACTACACTAACCCATTTTCCCACTATTGTGGTTCTATTCGTGTCACTCCACTATCTAGGTAGTGCACCTATTTCAAATACTGGTCTAGTACAAAGTAAGGGTACTTCTTGCTATTGCTAAAGTTATAATCTGTGAACTTCATCTGCAGAATTTTCCCTAAAACTTGTCCTGAAAATGGTACTACTTCTAGCAAGAAAGTTGTAACGGTACCATACTTCACATCCTTTGATTCTTTGACTTGTTTGGAATTTGGTTTCCTTGACGGAATGTATGGTGGTAGAGGCAAAAATGGTATGCCACCCATTTCCATCCTCACCTCCTCCATTTCTTCTTCATTATCTTTGACTTGCTTGGGTTATGGTTGAGGCTTCACAAGTTTCTTATCCTATTTCTTTTTTGTTCTTTCTTCCTTGGTTCGTTTCTTCCTCAGTGATTTTTGTTGTTTTTGTGTTGATTCTACTGCATTTGATGCTACTATAGGAATCACAGTTGATGATATGGGCATACCAACGACTTCCATGATTCTATATAAGCCTATCTCATGAAAATTATGCACAATTTCTTCCCAAGAATGCTTAGATGACATACAATAGATAAAACTTCCGCAATTTCTTCTCACTCTCAAGACTCAAATTATCAATTCAGTAAAGTGTTTGATCGGGGTGGGAGGTGACTTTTTATAATGATTTCAAGTTTATAACCCCATCATTAGCTTAGATTTTATTCATATGGTGCTCTGATTCTGTTCATTAACTACATATCTATCCTTAGATATTGCCAACCTATCCTCATAAATGCAATTTTCCTTGTATTTTAACGTTAACTTTCCCCCTTTACGGTCATATTTTTTCGAAGAAATTTGACGCATCCCATAGTATAGTGAACATCCATCTTATGTCACATCTCCTATGTACTTTGACATAATCTAGACTGTAGTGAAGTAATTTCCTACGTTGAAGCTCTCTACAACATAGTTTATAGTCCAGTGCCCACTTTCAATTTCAGGTGGCATTAAGCCTTTTATCCTTTCTTCCTCAAAGCGAAGCTATAAGGGCAGGGTTGTCCTTGTACAGCTTCAACCTACTGCCACTTACTCTTCCTTGATTTGACTCCCCATTTAACTCTGCTAATTGAATTGTGCCTCCATCAGTAACATGCTTGATAACATAGGGTCCCAACCAATGCATCTTGAATTTTCCTAGAAATTTTACAAACTTCCTTTCATAGAGGAGAATAAGGTACCCTACTTGAAACTTCTTCTTCTTAATATATCTGTCATTCCAGGCTTTTTCTCTTTCTATTTGTACCTGCTGATGGAATCATGCTATAATTATGTCTTCCTCTAAATCAATCCATTGTTCCATTCTTTCCTTCATTATATCAAGGTCTTCCATATCAGTAAAAGCTGCAATCCTCAAGCTAAGGAAATTATATTCCATGGGTATCACATCTTCTTGCCCATAAAAAATTAGAACGGTGTCTGACCTGTCAACTTCTTACATCTGGTCCTATAAGCCCATAAAATTGTTCGAGTTTTGAGATCTGAATGATATCTATTCACATTGCATACCTTAGTAAGTGCATTCTCCAAAATCTTGTTAAATACTTCCACTGTTCAATTGGCTTGAGGATGATAAGGGGTACTATTCTGATGATAGACATGGAATTCCTCAGTAAATGCTTCAATACTTTTATTTAGGAAGTAGTAACCTTGGTCACTCATCAAGATCTTTGGACATCCAAATCTAGATGATATATACTCAAAAATAAACCTCACAGTAGTCTTTGTGTTGTAGTCCCTTAGTAGTTGTGCTTCAGCCCATCTTGTCAAATAGTCAATCACTGTGATTGTGTACCTCGCATTAGTCCTTTCTCCAGGTGGGTGATGCATCAAACAAAATCAATATCCCACTTATCAACACAGATCCTAATCTCTCCTTAAGTCTTCTTTTCTTGCACCACCACAGGACTCACCCATTCTGATTCTTCTACTAGTTCAATAATTCCTACTACTATCACCTTATCAAGCTCTATCCTTACTTTCTCCTTATACTTCGGGCTCAACCTGTAAGGTATTTTTTTGACTAGCTTCGCATCACGCTTAAGGGGAATCTTCATGACTCCTAGATTTCCTATTATATCCATCATCTCTAAAAACTTTGTGGGAAATAGTTCTTGGTATTCATGAAGTAACATTGTAACTTTACCAACTGTCTCTTCATCCCAATAGTCCCCTATTGTTGCAAACTTAGGTTCCTCCATTGATCCTATGTTCACCTTCTTAATCTTTAGTGGCTTCGTTATATCTGCTATTTCTGGGTTAGGTTCAGTTACATCATGATATCTTTCTGATTCTGATATGCCGATGTTGCGAGGATCTTATTCCTATTCTACAGTAAGGTTATAGCATTCTAGTGCATTTTTTATCTGCACAACCCAATTAGGTTGTTGCCATGTCAATGGGGTTGCATTGTCAAATATCTTCTTCTTAACCTTCTAAACAGCCAAATCTATGTATGGACAATCGTCCTCAAAATTAAATGTCAATATGAAGCCATTAATCATGTTTGCCCAATTTATTGTACCATGTCGAAGCTTTGTTTCTAGTTACCAATTCTTAGGGATTTCCTTTAATGTATGAATGAATCCATGAACCCATTATTGTTGTGGAATCTCCTTCCATGTTGTAGTGAATAGTTGGATATGCTTCGTAGGACTAGTTTCATGATCATATTTTATTTCTATTTATGTATCTATCTATCCAAACCTTATCCACGTCAACCATCAACATTCCTAGCAACCTTCTATATTAGTTTTGTGTGTACCCCACCATCTAGTAGGAGTAGCTTTCAATGCTATATCCATGGCTAACAACCTTTGATTCTATGAAAGTTGTTATTCATAATCATCAAGAAAAGTGTTTACATCACCCAAGCCATCATAAGAAGGAAAATTACATACCTTAGATACCATACTACAAAATTATTTGGTGATTATTACACATCACCTTGTGGATACTTCATGCAACCTATTCTACTAGTTTTCCAACTCTTCTTCTGAGTCTGAGGTACAAGAACTATCATGCTCCCAAGTCGACTTGCCTTCTGTAGTAGGGTTAACCCAATTTTGTTCATGTGCTTCTATTTGATAGATATTATCTATATCAGTTGTACAATACTCTTCTTTGACTAGTTCTGTATATCTTACTCTTTCTGATGGGTCCAAGGGAATAATCACTCTCATGTTATTCCCTTAAAATATCATCTATCTCTTCTTCAGATTAATTCTAGCCATATTATCAAATTCCTAGTCAAGTCCAAGCAATGCAGGATAAGAGTTACTATCATCAACGTTCTCTATTACTTCAAAGTCAATAGTTGTGTGAATTCCTTCAATATTCACTCTTACATCTGGTAGTCTTCCTAATGGGAAGATATTTTGTTGATTTTAATCCTTAACTAAATAGGTGACCATTGTAGCTTTATCTTACCCATTAACTCCCATGTCCGCTTTGTCAAAACATTAGCATTAGATCTGAGATCTAGAATAACTTGATCAATCTCATATTCTCCTATCTATGCACTAAGCATCATTTTGCTTCCAGTTCTCTTCTATTGATGTAAATTATTCACTACGCACACCTCACCTCATGGTGTTTCTTTTGATGCACAAGAATCTATCAACTACTGAATCCCTTCTACAACCTTTTGATCTCCTAATAATTTCATACAAGTTTGCGTAAAAGACTTTAAAGTACCTCCACTGCAACAAAACAAGTAATTTGTGCCAGATTTAGCACCAGATTTTAGTGCATTTTTTTCTCAATTGGGATGAATAGCCTGGCGCTAAATCTGACTCTATTGTACAACTTTTAAAGTGTCCTTTTTTGCACCAAATTTTTCATCTTTTTTTACGCCAAATTTTGCATCCTTTCTTGCATCATATTTTGCACCAAGATTTATATTTGGTTTTACAACAGGTTTTGCTTCTAGTTTTGTGCCATTTTTTGCATCTATTTTCATCATTTTTGCTTCCTGTTTTGTGTCATTCTTTTCTTCTAGTTTTGTGTCATAATTTGCATCGCATTTTACACCACCTTTAGCATCTAATTTAGTGCCTTTTCTACATCTAGTTTGTGCTAGTTTTGCATCTAGTCTTATGCCATTTTTTGCTTCTAATTTTGTACCTATTTTTACATCTATTTTTGTGCCGGCCTTTTTACCTTTTTTTGCATTATTTTTTACATCCTATTTTGCACCATAAGTTGAATCTCATTTAGTGCCAAATTTTTCATCCATTTTTGCACCATTTTTTGCATCCACTTTTGCATTTTATTTCTCTCCTTTTTGCATCCTATTTTTCATCTAATTTTTCATCATTTGTTGCATCCAATTTAGCATCATTTTTAACACCATTTCTTGCATCCAATTTTGCATCCTTTTGAACATCTAAATTTGCATCCTATGTTGAACCATGTGTTGCGTCCACCTTTTCATGCCATTTTGTGCCTAATGTTACGTTAAATTTTGAGCCATGTTTTCTTCTACTTTTGCATTTGTTTTTGCATCAATTTTTGAATAATTTGTTGCACCTCATTTTGCATCCAATGTTGCATCTCAATCTGCATCGAAATTTGAGCCATTTTTATGCCAATTTTTGCACCATTTTTTCTACTTTTGTATCTAATTTTGCACCATATTTTATGTCCTATTTTTCATCCTTTTTGGTGTCTAATTTGCATCCTAATTGGCATCCAAATTTGCATCCTTTTTTCTACCACATTTTGTGTCCACATTTGCATCTCATTTTGCACCTAGATTTTACTTTGAATTTTCATCTAGTTATGCATCATTTTTGGCATTCTTGGTTTCGCCCTTTTTTAGTCCCATTTTGCATCTTGTTTTGTGTGTTTTCTTACATCCTTTTTGCACCCAATTTTGCATCCTAATTTTACACCATTCTTTGCATCCTCATTTTGGTGTCCGTTTTTTCATCCTTGTTTGCACCCAATTTGGTATCCTTTTGTATGCCCTATTTTGTTGCACCCTTTTTTAATTATACTTTAAAACCCTTTTTGTGTCATTGCTTGCATCTTATTTTGATGGCTA
Organism: Pinus tabuliformis; assembly: GCA_031772625.1. Taxonomy (NCBI): domain Eukaryota; kingdom Viridiplantae; phylum Streptophyta; class Pinopsida; order Pinales; family Pinaceae; genus Pinus; species Pinus tabuliformis. The sequence goes on from CM062818.1 coordinate 589,842,221, forward strand.
GTTTAAGATCCAATTCTACTCTCAATTTTGCATCGATGGTTACATCCACTTTTGGCTTCTTGTTTAGAGTTTTCCTTTTATTTCCATTTATGACCCCCTTTATGGGTTCATTTTACTAATTTCAATTACATAGTGAAATATATTATAGTTTCCAAATATCATTTTGGTTAGGATTTAATGCACGGTTTGATGAACATAAAACACTCTTAGTTTATCCTAGAAACCTAGGACATATTGAGTAAGAGAAATGTTGTTCTAAGGCTCAATATTCTTATCATATCAAGATGAAGAGTAGAGATTAAGAAGAAGAGAAGTAATTACTGTGATTCCTTGCATGCAGGTCTTGTAGGAGTGTTCAGTGTTGTTGGGAAGTGCTCCTAGCTAGCTCTAAAGCTTGGTACTAAACATAAGAGAGAGAACAAAGAAACCTTCACAACATAATATCTTGATAATCGAAACTATCAGAAACATATAAATATTACTGAATAAATAAATATAAACCAAAATCCCATACATCCATTAGTTAAATAGAAGTAAAGAATGAATAGTAGCATATGGAAGGAATAAAAACTGATATATATTAATAAAGGAGTTGGAGGAAAGTTACAACCATTAGATGCAGTTACAGTAACACCTCCCCCAACTCCTAGCTCCAAAACTCTCCCTCTAAATATAGATCTCAACTGCGTGACAATGCAATAATTCCCATCCTTCTCTCATTGGCGAAGCCTCCAATATATATGAAAGTGAAGGCTATGAATATTTCCCAAATTCCTCATTAGTTTAATTTGCGCAAAAGAATTTGGGTGAATAATGTTTCCTAATATAAAAATGGCTTTTTCCACTTTTTAGATGCTTTTGTGCTTAGGAAAAATCTTCCTTGTGCTTTATGGCTCTTTACCGCTTTTGTATGCTTTTCTTTTTTAGGAAAAAGCTGAAGATGAGGATAAAGAGATCACATTCCACCATATGAGTTTCTGAAAGTGAACAAGAGTGTTAAATTCTAGTTAACTCAAGCTTTTTTCTTCGTGAATGAGTCAGAATTTTGGTAACAAAAGTTAGATGAAGGGGACAACTTGTTATAGACTAGGATAATGTGGTCCTCACGCTACATAACTTGTATTATAGTCTTATACAGTCTAGGAGAAAGGTGTATTTCAACCAACAACACAGTATTCTCCTCCAAGCTGATGAGGAGGTATTTTCACATATAACATATTTAAGAAGATATCACAATTCAAATTGATAACTTAATATTTGTAAACAAAATTAAGGGTAATTGACAACATTCATGAAAAAGATAGCAGTATCCTCATATATAAGAATTCTCCATCAAAAAATCATTGACAATTTTAAATATACATATATGACTACTAAATCAACACTTATCACAGATATCATTATTCCAAGGTAAATTGACAACATTACATCCAAAAATAGTAATAACATAATACATAATGATTCTCCATCAAAAAGCATTCACAGTTTTCAACACATATATAAAGTAACAAGATAATACTAATAATATCCTCATCATATTTAATCAAATCAACTAAGATTCAAATGTGTGATTATAAGATAAAAATATTTTGTGAACACCATTATTCTAAGGCAAATTCACAGCATCCATCAAAATATAGTAATATCATCATACAAAATAATTCTCCATCAAAATAATGTTGATAATTTTCAATATATACATAAAATAGAAAGATAAAAATGATAATATCATCGTCATATTTAATCAAATAAACTAAATGTTGATGTATGATTACCCAATCAAAATGTTTCATAGATATCATTATTCTAAGGTAAATTCATAACATCCATAAAAAAATAGGAATCTCGTCATACACAATAATTCTTCTTAAAAAAAATGTAAACAATTTTCAACATATTCATAAGGTAACAGGATAGCACTGATAGTAACATCATCATTATGCGAATCAACTAAAATTCAAATGTATGATTGCCATATTAAGACATCCTAACTAAATAAAAAAAATAACGCATGACTAGCTAGCACCACGAAAATCATAGTCAAGATCATCCTCATGATTATCATCCTGACCATCCTGATAATCTCATCCACATAATCATCACCAACGCCATTTCCATCCTCATCATCATCGTCTCTATTATATGACGTAATCTAGACATAGTTTGTATCATCATCTTTGTGGTCATTACCTGTAGTGTTCTAGAAAAAAAATCAATATTACATGTTAGTATTAATTCTATAGCACAATGCATATTTTTGTTACAATGCTAACCATAAAATGAGGTAGGACATAATAACATTTAATAGTACTAAAAAATAAAATGAAAATATGGTTAAAGATATATTGGGGATCCAACTAAGATTACACTTGTAATTCACATTAAGCAGTAGAAGCATCTTTTAATGCATATGAAGTAAGTACCCATTTGTTCTTCATATTATATTGTGAATGTTTCGTATGATGTCCATGCATGATTGGTAAATTATGATTTGCTTACTAAATCTAAATATATATTAAAAAGAAAACTAAAATATAGGCAAATAATTATTTGCTTATGTTTTAGTTTTTTTTTTAATATATATTTACTTTTGGTATTTTTTTTTCTAAAAAAATATATTTAGTTTTTTTGTATTTCTTTTTATAACAAAATTTATATTCCAATTTGTTTTATAAAAATGGATTTTAAACATTCCATTCATGCTAAATTTGTGATTTTATGATACTAGTTTAAATTATATATTAAAAAAGTAACTTAATGCCATGTGTTGTGTCGCTAAGATGTGTATTATATATCTCTTACTTGCTAAGTTATAGAATGTGTCGGGGTTTTCTTAATGCAATAAAATTAATTATGTTCTTCATTATATCTTGACGTTCAACTTGCACCTAATAAAACAATAAACTTGAAATAGGTTTGCATTTGTCCTTTGTAGATATGTGTCCCCATTAATATTTGTCTTAATAGATTCATTGCCTTATGGTGGTCTTGAGTTGTCACTCCCATCAGTTGCATGCCTTTTAGTTTTCTGTTAGTGACATTTCTTAGGCTTGATAACATGTTATTTAATTTATGAAAATGTGTTATTGTCCATATTATTGTTAAATATTAATATTAAATATGTTGGTTTTGAGCATGGTTTAACAAAAGGTTCCCAGAAGGTTTATAGATTGTATTTTATAATGTAATGGTTCATTGCTTGATGATATTGTTTTGGATATTTTTTTTAATGATTCATTGATTGATTAAATTGTTATGGATATTTTTTTTAGTATATTAACTTGTATGTGATAAAGTCAAAAGTCACCTGTTTTTGAGATTTTCATTGGTCAATTTCCCTTAAGGCCATCAAGTTCACCATTTAGTCTCTAGTTAAGGAAACATCAAAGTCATGAAGTTCCATTGTCCAAGAACTTAAATCTTGAAACATGTTTTTTCTAGTCAGTTTATACTTCCTTTCTGTGTAAATTCTCCATGAAAATAGTCTCATGGAACATGAGGGGCCTCAATAGTAAAGGAAAGCAAAGACTCCTAAAAGAAAAATGGTATGAAAATCACCCATCAATAATGTTGATATAAGAAACACAAATATTAAGTGAGGTTCTACATCATATAATTAGAAAATGGGGGAGGAATTGCTAACTAGTAGTGATTGATGCTTAGAGCTACTTGGGTGGAATGGTTATTATTTGGAGTGATCAGGACATCAAAGTTACCAATATGTTTACCACTTTTCACATTATGACAATACAATTTTAGTTAATTGACATCGAGGACTACTACCATGTATCCAATGTCTATGACTCCAATATCACAAATGGAAAACCTCTATTTCTCAATTCTATTTCCAGCGCAATTAATTTATACTCCCCATCTCCATGGATTATTGGGAGCGACATCAATATTATCAAGTGTCTCGAGGAAAAGAAAGGATGAATCACAATGTTTACCAATATATTTTGTAATATATACCATCAAAGCCCTAAAGTATTCTCCATTAAAGTTCTCAAGAAATAAGTCTCCAACCCAACATGTGGATGAATGAGATGTAATACATGTGTGTGTGGTGACTAACTTAATACACTATTCTAATAACTCAACAAAGTTAAGTATTTCACTCCATCACGTACATTGACCGTAGTGTGACATAAGTAAACCAACAGTAGACAGGAAACCCTTAGACAAACATTCCTTAGATCCTCAATTAAGTTCTTAAATGATAAAGTGAAAATGCAAGGGGAAAAAGGATTGCATGATTTAATCATTACAAATGTGTGATCAAGTGTGACTAGGAGTGTATATATTCATATGTTTTCCAAAGAGGGAGTGAATACATGAGTTACCATTCATTGGGCCTTATTTTTCTTTCTTTTCCTTTTGTGTATATATAGGACTTAGGGAATGAGGTTTTCGTAAGTTTAGCACAACTCATAGATATAACATTTACACGAATTTTCACTTCAACCATAGAGTTTAGACTTAGATAAATCATTCTAGTGTATATTTAATTATTTTGGCTTTCACTTTTTGATTTTCTTTCATTAAAAATGACAAAAGGGGAAATATGTTGCCACAGATCTATGGATGCTTAATCATAAAGGCATCATGCAATCAAAACAAATTAATGATGTTATTATGTATGAAAGTGACGAGTATTCTTGAGAAAAGATTATGTTTTTGGATGTCTCCTCCCTAGTTGAGATGGAGTGTGGGTGGATACCATATTATCCATGTGTCATGTACTATGGCAAAGGCTAACAATCATAAGCCTAATAAAGACACCAGTAGGGAGAATGGTGCATTTGATAAACATCTGGGACCAATATTCTTTGAGAATTTGTACTTTGACTAGTACTAACTGCCATAAGTCAATTACATTAATCCAAGATGAGAATAATCACGAGATTCGACATTTCCTGGTGTCAAATATTATGACTGTGGATTAGGAAATGATCATGTGAGGACATACATGGTGAACATCCTGGTGGGGTAAGTTCTTAGAGAGGCAGTGGTGTCCATATTTATGCCTTCCAACATTGTGCTCTGATCTAATGGAGAAAAAGAACTTGCTAGTAAAGGCCTTGCTATTTTGACAATGTTATCTATGATGATGTAAATGATCGTTGATTCTAATCAATCCAGATCCATTCTTATATGAATATTTCAACTTGAGAGCATTTTTTTGTCTCACTATGAGTATATCCCTAGTTTAGGAGTATTGAAAAATGTAACTAGTGTCGGTCTTCTTTTTTTTTTGCTAAAGCAAGAGTCATACCTTCGTTATCATTAGATCGGAAAATAATTTACTTAAAATGTAGCCGTCCATGTGGAACTGTGGACCAAGTAAAAAATAATCTCTAAAAACCAAAGGCATCGAGTTAATGGTAAAAACCTCGAACCCTACCAACAAAAATGTAAGACCCTCAAATGCCAGACAGTGTCGAGGCCATATAGTGACCCACCGAAATCTGAAAAAGAGACCAAAATTACATGATATCAGGTTCGAATGGGGGAATAACCCTCGAACAAATGGAATACCCAAAATCATCGAATCCTGCCAAGAAAAAGAAAAAAATCTACATTCGGACTTGCATCCTTTAATCTCAACCGTCAAAACTCCTCGCCCGATCCAACGGCTGAGGAAAACATCGCAGTGCCTAGAAGCCTGATGATTAACTGCTTGGACCCACTTACATGCTCATTTATTCCTGACCATAGATCCTTCATGCTTGATCCGATGGCTGAGGATCATATCACACGGGTCTAAAGCACCGATAGTTAGCATGCGATGAGGGCGGTATTCATTCCCTCCCCTTGGCCACGTGTAGTATGGTTAGTGGAATTTCTCCCATTTCATAAAAAACCGCTTCCAGCTTGAAAGGCTTGTGATAAACTGAATACCACTCCGCGAGTGGTATTGTGTCCATGTGAAGAGAATCTGGGGTATTCTAGCTGCCGAGAAAGCCCGGATTTCGGCCTCTCGCTCCATCCCCTCTGCACCAATTCATGAACCCATGTAAAATAAAGCTCCATCCCTCCGGCCAACTACCTGAGAAGTAGAGTCTGCCGAGCAACCCATGAAGGACCAGACTGTGGAAAAAATAGCAAATCATAATGATACCAAATCATCTAGACCCCGCCTCGATGGCTTTATTTCGATACATCATCATATCTTCATCTGCGTGGTAGTGACAATGTGCCTTAAGTCTGTTCTGAGGCAACCCTTGCCAACCCATCGCGACCCTGCTGACGGTACAATTCACTCCTTGATTAGCCAGAATATCCACCAGTTTGTTGGCCATCCTTCGCACATGGTTAAAACTTACTGTGCGAAGGCCTAGGAGGTGGAGCTAGATCCGTTGAAAGACCTGGATCAACCTCCAATGTTTTGAGACCTTCTCCGACTCTGTACCACAACTAATTCTTTTGACCTAGTTAATGATTAACTCAGAATCAACTTCGACAATCACATTCTGGCGATTATCCTGCTCAAGGAGTTTTAAGCATTGCTCCATAGCCATTAATTCCACCATATTGTTTGTGGCTCTACCTAAATGGTAATGGAAGATGAAAAGGGTATTTATGTTTTCATCCCTTAACACCCCTCCAAAGCTAGTAGTGCCCGGGTTGCCTTTTGAAGCCCCATCCATGTTATATTTCAAAAACCCCTGAGGGGGAGGATACCAGTAGTCCTGCTTAGTGTCCATTTTCCTAACCTTCTTATCCTGGCCCTGAGGAATAAGCCCCTGCATACCCAACTGTCAGAATATCCTCATTTCAGCATCTGAAGGTAGATTCTTAGGGGGATTTCACACAACAGTACCAACCATCTCCTTAAGCTATTTTAAGATCTGCTCAAAAAGAAATTGGTAGGGTCTCTTTTCATTTTTGAAGATTTTTTTGTTCCTTTCTTTCTAGACATTCCAAATAATGAAGCTTGGCGTAAGAGCCCAAGCTGAGCCAAGAAATTCATTATCAAAAAAATTTCGCCTCCAGTTGTTTAGGGTATTGATAATACTCCCTCTATCCCTGTCGGTCTGTTGGAAAATGGTGGCAAAAGAATCCCACAACCTAGAGGTGAAGATGCAATTATTGAGAAGGTGCTCCATAGTTTCCTCTTGGGCTTCACAGAGCTGGCATATGAAAGGATCGAGAACACCCCTCTTCTGAATGTTATCCCAAGTCAGAATTTTCTTATGATGAACCAACTATATGAAGAGTTTAATCTTCATCTAGCCTTGATGCCTCCATAGATTCTGCCAAATCCTATCTGGAGCATGAGAATCCAGCTTAAGGAGTATGGGTTTTTCCTCCTTAAGATTAAAGGTACCCTCATTATTGTTGTACCATCTAAGTTGGTCATGACCCCCTGTTACTAGAATCTTCCTTTGTTCCAACATTTTCATAAGAGCCTCTACTTTTGCTTTCAAGGGGCTGTCATCCCTGTAATCAATGTTCCTCCAGGTTCTCGATTTTCCTGCACTATTGTTTTGATCCCAAAAATATTTTACCATAGATAACCCTATGGTGTTTGTCTCTTTCTTAAGGTCCAAAAAAATCATCTTTTAACAGTATAGCTTCTTGTTGCCATTTATCCTCCCAAAATAAAGCAAGATCTCCCTCTGTGATTTCCCAGAAGCTGTTCTTTTGTACTAAGCCTCTATTCTCCTAGGCCTTATTCGAGATGTGTGAGCCCTTTATAATTCTAGACATCCTTATGTGATCATTAATTTGCCAAGTGCTGGCATATTTTTCTTTCCAGATATTAGCCCACTGAGCCTTTGGCTCTTTTACCCAATGCCACCATAATTTTTCCCCTAAATCCCTACCTAGAACCTCTAGATCATCCAACCCAAGACCCCCATGATTTTTAGGTTTGCAAATTTTTTCCCAGGCTACCAAGGCCCATTTCTTTCTTTTCTCCCCCTTACCCCAAAGAAAGTCTCTTTGAATGGTTCTAAATTGTTGTAAGACTCCTTTTGGTGTTGGGAGTGCTGATAGCATGAAAACTAGGATTGATTGAAGAACAGCCTTTGTAAGCACCAACCTACTAGCCAAGTTTAAAGATCTAATAGTCTAGTTCCTGATTTTATCCTGCATCTTATTAATCACTAGCTCCCAAATGCTCTTGTGAAAAGGTTTAGCAGTTAGAGAAACTCCCAAATATTTAGAAGGTAGGACATCCCTTTGAAAGCCTAGAATTCTGGAGATATTCCTTTGAATAGCAATATTGGTATTAAAGAAAAAAATCTTAGATTTGGAAAGATTAACCTCCATACTTGTAGCCATGGCAAAGTCACTGAGGATTTGTTTGTATGCAAGATCTTCTTTGATCGTAGGGATTCCCTACAGCATGGTATCATCAACAAATTGTTGATGAGTCAAGGCCTGTCCGTTCTCAGAAAGTTGGAGACCCTTGATTTTGCCAACTTCTTTTACATGCTTGATAGACCGACCAAGTCCTTCCATCATGAGGATGAAGAGAAAAGGATAGAGTGGATCTCCCTTTGTGGGCCTCTTGAAGGAATAAAAGTCTTGGAGGGAGAACCGTTAACCAAAATTGAAAAGCTGGAAGAAGTTACCAGGGCCATAACCCATCTAACCCAGTTATGATCAAACCCAAAAGCAATAAGAACCCTCCTAATATAGGTCCAGTTCAACTTATCATAATCTTTGGCAAGGTGTAGTTGCATGACCATTCCAGCCTTCCTATTCCTAGTCAGTGTGTCCACCACTTCATGCGCTTGAATGATATTATTGAGAATTTGCCTGCCTTCCACATAACCGAATTGTTCCCCAAACACTAGAGTAGGAAGAGGAGGTTTGAGTCTATTGGCAACAACCTCAGATATTATATTGTGAACCATATTGCACAAAGCTATGGGTCTAAACTTATCTGGAGTTTGAGCATTGTCCTGTTTAGGGATCAGGGAGATGAAGGAGGGGTTGAGCACCTTAAGAATAGTTCTATTCATCCTGGAATCTTCTATTACATTCAAAATATCATGCTTAACAATATTCCAACAAGCTTTAAAGAAATCTATATTGAAGCCATCAGGGCCTAGCGCTTTACCATTATGCATTTCCTTGAGGACCTTACTAACCTCCACTTCAGTCGCTGGCCTATTGAGGTCGAAATTATCTTCTCTAGACACTAGCCTAGGTATATGTCTTGTTAAGTCCTTGATGAAATGATCTCTATCTGAAATGGTTTCCTTTGCTATACCACGAAAGTGCTGAACTAACACAACTTCTATGTCTTCATGGGAACTAAGACGTTTCCCTCCCTCATCCTTGATCGAAGAGATTCTATTATGAGCTCTGTTTCCCAAGATGGATCTGTGGAAAAATCTGGTGCTTCCCTCTCCTTCTTTTAGCCATTGAACTCTAGATTTTTGTCTCCAAAATATTTCCTCTTGTTTACATAAATTCTCCCAGTCTTGTTGATATTTTGTGGCTTGATCATTTCTAACTTTATCAAAGCCAACCGTGATAAGGGCTTGGTTGAGTTCCTGAAATTTATCTTCAACAGATTTGTTTCGCTCAAAAATATTGAAAAATTCATTCTTGTTCCAATATTTAAGCCAGAGCTTGATGTGTTTTAGTATTTTGTGTAGAAGGAACATTCTTGTACCATAAATATGCAAATCTTCAGACCACCAATTTGTAATGTTGCTGAAGAAATTTGGATGGGTGAGACAGATATTCTCAAATCTAAAACATCTATTCCTGGGGGTACCAATACCCTGAACCTCCAGTTGAACCAACCAGTGATCTGAGCCTCCAAAGGGGAGAATTCTCGCTACCATTTCCTTATCGATGAGCATAAGGTCCTCTGAGATGATGAATCTGTCTAACTTTGAGGCTACTTGAGACTCTCCTCCTCTTTTATTGTTCCAAGTAAAGAGACCATTACTCGAATCAATGTCAACTAGCTTCATATTATCCATAAAAGTTTGAAATGTTAAAGAGTCTTTGTTTAGAGTTCTGGTTCCCCCTTTTCTCTCCAAAAGTGATTTGATCATGTTGAAGTCCCCATCCATGATCCATGGTATTCCTACATGTCTCTCTCTAAGATCCACAAGAGAATCTAGAAACCTGAGTTTATCATCTATTCTCTGAGGGCCATAAACATTCGTGACCAAATAGATCTCCCTATCCCCCACACGTTGAATAACCACTGATAAATAATTCCTGGAAGCCTCAACATCTATTATGCCAATCTTTTGGGGGTTCCAAAGAGTTAGTATGTCTCCTGCTGTATTTCCTTCCTTGACTTCTAGAAACTCAAATCGATTGAGCCATTTGCTATATATTTCTTTTATTTTCTGAATGGAACATTTAGTTTCCTGGACGAATATCATATCCAAAGCTTCTTGTTTCATTCTGTTACTATGTAATCTTTGTTTCCTTTTACTACCTAGACCCCTTATATTCCAAGAAGTGAACTTCATCATTAAAGATTTGTAAAGGAGTAACTGGTTAGGTCTTTCATCTTATGTTGGGTCCCTATAATACTAGTGATTACCCCATTACTATTGTAGTTATACCCCTTATTAATATTTTTGTGCCCCTATTGCCCCTATACTGTTATTACTGTGCCCCATAGAATCCCTCTATTGTTATTTTTGTGGCTTTATATTATTATTGTTAGGTCGGCTTGGTTATATTGTGACTCCTTAGACTCCTATATAGAAAGGAGGTTTTGTCATTTGAATCATCCAAGAATTGTTCATTTATGTAATGTAAAGGAGGTTGCCCTCTCGAAGAGGCTGAATTCTAAGGCATTGATCTATCTTTTCTATCTTTTCTTGAGCTGGTTTCATAACATTTGGAATCAGAGCTTTGGATTCTAAGGTTTTGCTGCTCCAAATAGGTCATCGTGGCATTTTCACTATAACTTTTTTTTCTACGACGTTTCGGAAGTTGCAAAAAAAACCCATTTGAGAAGAAATAGCGCTAAACCTCGGGTCTGAATTTCAGAGCTTTTCGCACTATATTTACAGAGATATGATCTGAGGAAGTTTGTCTTTTTGCACACTCCTGAATTACATTCCAAACAGGTGACTTGGGGAAAATCGTCATAACTTTCTCTCTGGGGATCGGATTGAAATTCATAAGAAGGTACAGAAAGAGGACAGACTGTAGTTTCTTTTATGCATTTTTCAGATCCAAAGGTCGAAACAGTGACTCATGGAACGTCATACAAGTTCACTCTACTGAACTAGTCTATAATCAAGTCACTGTGGGAGATTTCGCATAACTCTTCCTTGGAGAATCCAATTTGGGTCAGACTTGTGGCATTGGAAAGAGGACATAGAGGGCTACTGCATGTCACAAATTCAGAACTAGATGATCGGAAAGTACAGAGATACATCAGAGGAAATATCGAGCTCCTACAAAGTGAAAAACAATGTGTAGATTTTCTTAAATTTTTGCTTAAGCTTGGTTCGAAAAATTATTTTGAAGGAATTCAAAGGGCATAATAGAGAATTATTATCTGTAACTGATGCCCTGGGGAAAGAAAATGAAAACACCTAGTAAGGAACCTGAAAGCTCTTGCATGACTCATGAAGAAGAAGAAGAAATGCTATATGATATATCAAAATTACAAGAACAAGTGCAACAAGTGTCACTTGCACAAAAAGCAACAGAATCTAATATGGATGGTTTAAGGAAAGATGTAGAAGCTAATATGGATGGTTTAAAGAAAGGTGTAGAAGCTAAGATGGATTGTTTAAATAAAGGCGTAGAAGCTAAGATGGATGGCATGGAAGCTAAGGTGAATGGCGTGGACGCTAAAATTGATGGCATGGATGATAAGATGGAAGAATTGAAGATAAATATGAATAAGTTGCTACAAGAAATGGTCACTAAGGGTGAAAGGGTACTAAAGGAAACTCATGATGAGAACAAAAGAAATGTTAATCATGATTCCATAGACTCAAATGTTGGATCGAAGACTCACCATATTCCAAAAATCGATATGAGGAGGTTTGATGGCAAGGATCTCGCCACATGGATATTACAGATGGAGCAATTCTTTGATCTCAATAATGTGCACAACACACAAAAGGTACATATGGCAACTTTATATTTGGAACCAAATCAGTTTTTATGGTATCAATGGCTTTGCTCTCGTAAACAATTTATCACTTGGGCAATTTTTACGGAAGAATTGATAGCACATTATGAAGATACAAAAAGCAACACTTTTTTTAGCCAATTGATAAGTCTCAAACAAAAGGGTTCAATAATGGAGCACATTGAGGAGTTACAAAAATTGAACATAAGGGTAAAAGATATTCTAGAGGAGCATAGGATTGATTTGTTCATAGGGTCTTTAACGGATAATATCCAACATGATGTTCGCCTTTGGGAACTTGATTCATTAGAGAAGGCATTCAGGTTAGCAATAAAAATGGAAAGCAAAATTATGGCAACCAGGAAGCATACCCCTCACAACTTTTAAGACGGAAGTGTTGTTGCCCCTAGTCTTCCATAACCTATAAGGTTGACACCACAACAATTGGAAGAAAAAAGAGAAAAAGGGCTTTGTTACAGTTGTGATAGCAAATACACTAAAGTTCATAAGTGTGTTGAGAAGAAATTATTCTACATAGATTGTGAAGAGGAAGAAGGAAAGGAGCAAGAAAGGTCAAAAGAAGAGGATATACTCCAGGAACAAAGCCTAGATGAAGAACAAATGAATCTGACCATATCTTGTAATGCATTGGTGGGAATTACCACTCCTCAAACCATCAAGATAGAAGGACAAATCAAGAAGAAAAAGGTAATAGTGTTGATTGATTCAGGAAGCACCCACAATTTTATTCATTGTAAGGTAGCAAAAGAATTGAATTGCTTCCTATATCCAGCACCAGAGTGTCAAGTGATGATTGCAAATGGAGGAACAATAAATTGCTTTGGAAAGTGCCATAATATCAAGCTATCCATGGGAGAATATGTATTGACTAGCCAATGCTTTCCATTCCAATGGGAGGTGCTGATGTTGTACTAGGAGTCCAATGGCTACAATCCTTGGGTACAATAGCTTTTAATTTTCAAGAACTTTTCATCAAATTTTCTACGGAAGGAAAGGAAGTTGAATTAAGGGGTATTGTAGGGAAACCAGGAAAGATAATCAGCTCTAATGGTATGACAAAGCTTCTAAAAAAGGAGCAAAGAGGTGTAATTGCACAATTATGTTCGCTAGATGTTTCCACATCGGAATCATCTATTTCTCTAGATCTCCAAAAAGTCCTGGACAATCATTCCAAGGTATTTGAGACTCCCAAAGGTCTCCCACCTATGCGTGATCATGATCATGCTATTCATATGATTCCAGGAAGTGTTCCTCCAAACATCAGGCCGTACAAATATCCCTATGTCCAAAACAGTGAAATTGAACGTATGGTTGCAGAAATGCTAGAGGTTGGTATAATTCAACCGAGTCAAAGTTCTTTCTCTGCTCCAGTAGTATTGGTGCACAAGAAGGATGGATCATGGTGCATGTGTCTGGATTATAGGGAGCTCAACAAGCTCACTATTAAAGATAAGTTCCCCATTCCTATCATTGATGAATTACTGGATGAATTGCATGGATCAATTTACTTCACCAAGTTGGATCTTCATTCAGGATATCATCAAATCAGAATGAAGACTGAAGACATTCTGAAAACAGCATTTAGAACTCATGAGGGTCATTATGAATTTTTGGTCATGCCTTTTGGCCTTACCAATGCACCTTCAACATTTCAAGGTTTGATGAATTCAATTTTCAAACCATTCCTTAGAAAATTTGTGTTAGTATTTTTTGATGATATACTAATCTACAGCAAGTCTTGGAAGGATCATGTTGAACATGTTGACAGGGTGCTACAACTATTGGAGGAGAAAAAATTATATGCAAAAAGATCCAAATTTTTCTTTGGAGTCCAGTAGGTGGAATATCTGGGTCATATTGTATCTCATGAAGGAGTTAAGGTAGACCCTAGCAAAATTAAAGCCATTAAGGAATGGAAAATCCCCACATCCATAAAGCATCTGCGAGGATTTCTCGGGTTGACAGGGTATTATCGCAAGTTTGTTAAGAATTATGGGAGAATAGCAGCACCTCTAACAACATTATTGAAGAAAGATGCATTTTCATGGACTCCGGAAGCAACAAAGGCCTTTGAACATCTTAAAGAGGCAATGTGCCAAGCACCGGTCTTAGCTACACTGGACTTCACAAAAACCTTTATTGTGGAATGTGATGCTTCAGGAAATGGAATTGGTGCTGTTCTAATGCAAGATGAAAGACCCATTGCTTTTGAAAGTCGTCCAATCAAGGGAAAGTTTTTAAGAAAAGCTATTTATGAGAAGGAAATGTTGGCAATACTCCATGCACTTAAGAAATGGCGACCCTACCTAATTGGAAGACACTTCAAGGTAAAAACAGATCATGATAGCCTTAAATACTTTTTAGAACAAAGATTATCCTCTGAAGAGCAAAAAAAGTGGGTCACAAAGATGTTGGGTTATGACTTTGAAATCATCTACAAAAAAGGGAAGAAAAATGTGGTGGCAGATGCACTCTCAAGAAAGGATGAGGATGTGGAAGCATTTTTGTGCGCCATTTCTATTATCCAACCAGATTGGATAAACGAAGCAAGGAAGGAATGGAAGAATGACAAAGAAGTGTGGGCACTTATTCGAAAGTTACAACAAGATTCCAGTACGTCTGATACATTTAGCTGGAAAAATGATTCGTTATGGTACAAAGATCACTTATACCTCTGTAAGAATTCCCAGCTAAAACAAAAGATTCTTATGGAATTGCACACTTCTCCCTTAGGAGGGCACTCAGGATTTTTAAAAACTTACCACAGGGTTAAGAAGGAATTTTTTTGGGATGGCCTTAAATCAGATATTCAAAAGTTTGTGGCGGAATGTTTGGTTTGCCAACAAAATAAAGTTGAAACAATTAAGACACCAGGTCTATTACAACCTTTATCCATTCCAAGCCAACGTTGGGAGGAGGTTTCAATGGATTTTATCACAGGTTTACCAAGTCTGAGGGAAAGAGTGTCATCATGGTGGTAGTTGACAGACTTACAAAGTATGCACACTTTTGTGCATTATCACATCCATTTAAAGCCAGTACAGTTTCTACTGCATTTATGGAAACAATTCAAAAGCTACATGGAAACCCAAAGATTATTGTAAGTGACAGAGATCCCATTTTCACTAGAAATTTTTGGACAGAATTATTTCTTGTCTTGGTACTCAGTTAGCTCATAGCTCATCTTATCATCCTCAATCTGATGGGCAAACTGAGATAGTAAACAAATGTTTGGAAGGATATCTTCGTTGCTTTGTATCTGATAAACAGACACAATGGGTCAAATGGTTGCCTCTGGCTGAATGGTGGTATAACACTTCCTTCAGTTCAGCAACAAAAATGACCCCATTTATGGCACTTTATGGGTATCAACCACCATCAATCACATCATATTTAAGAGAAAATTATAAGGTTCAAGTAGTGGAACATCACATCGAACATCAACAACAAGTCCTCCAACTCTTAAGGGATAACCTCGTGTTGGCACATAATACAATGAAACAACAAGCAGATCAACATCGCAGTGAAAGAATTTTTGATGTAGGTGATTGGGTATTCCTACGGCTAAAACCATATAAGCAAATGTCCCTCAAGCAAGCTAAGAAGGATAATAAATTATCACCAAAGTATTATGGTCCATACAAGGTGTTGCAAAAGATTGGTACTATGGCATACAAATTGGAGCTTCCTGCAGCTTCTCGATTGCACCCAGTTTTCCATGTTTCATGTTTAAAGAAGGTTATAGGCAACAAGCTCCCAGTTCAAACAATATTGCCAGAACTTGACGAGGAAGGAAAAATTATATTGGAAGGAAGCAGTCACAGAAACAAGAACTCGACAGCTATGAAATCGATCAATTTCAGAGTATCTTATCAAGTGGAAGAACTTATCCGCTGAAGATTCCACATGGGAGGATGAGAATTTATGCATAAGTATCTAGAACTACTCAAGCGTTGAGGACAACACTTTTTTGAAGGAGAGGGGCATGTTGGGTCCCTATAATACTAGTGATTACCCCATTACTATTGTAGTTATACCCCTTATTAATATTGTTGTGCCCCTATTGCCCCTATATTGTTATTACTGTGCCCCAAAGAATCCCTCTATTGTTATTTTTGTGGCTTGATATTATTATTGTTAGGTCGGCTGGGTTATATTGTGACTCCTTAGACTCCTATATATAGAAGGGAGGTTTTGTCATTTGAATCATCCAAGAATTGTTCATTTATGTAATGTAAAGGAGGTTGCCCCCTCGAAGAGGCTGAATTCTAAGGCGTTGATCTATCTTTTCTATCTTTTCTTGAGCTAGTTTCATAACATCTTACCTGAATCTATCATTAGCTTTCGACATTCCATCAAAAGCTCATTCTGCTTTTTTCTGCCTCTTTTCTTTCCTAGGTATCTAGGTGCTAATGCTGGTGTGTTTTTCATAGTTTTAACACATTCGTTACCCTGTCTTTTAGTGTTTCTTTTCCTATCCAACCCTTTAGCCTGAGTTTTCCATATGTACGCCTGATGTACTCTAGTGAACTCTTCTTGAGGTAATGAATCTACCCCTCCCATGGTTCCTTGTTTTAAGAGCCCTTCCAAATCTAGGTGTTCTCTATCAAGAATCTCCTGTAGTTCATGGTCCTCCATTTCCATCTCAATCTGGGTCATTTCCTGGTCCATCTCCAATTCTACATCATTCATCATAGCCTCTTTCTGTTTATTATTATCCTTTGTTTGATATTTTTCTTCTTCTTTCTCCTTCTCCACTCGACTTCCCTCCATTCCCTGATCTACTTTTGTTATCTCTTCTTCTTCTTTGAGTACTTGGTACCTGTTCAGACTGGCCTGTGGCCCTTCTGCTTGATGTTGCTTTAGTCCCCTTTTGCCCCCTTTTCCTCTATGACTCACTTTGTGAAAGCTTTTAGTATCTTTCATTGTGGTAGCTTTACTCTTGTTCTCTATTTTACTGAAAGGGAAATCCCTGAGTAGGTGCCCATGCTCATGGCATATGTGACATATGAATGGAATATGTTCATAATATAATGTTTGCGCCCATTCTTCATCAAAAGCTTACAAGATAACCTCATCTGGTAGAGCTCTGGAGAGATCCATCTCCACACAAATTCGTGCAAAGGAAGTGTATTTTCCCCTTCTGGTGGCCTCAGAAGCTTTGACAAAATGCCCTAATTTATTTCCTATGGCAGTTAACGATTTCGTTTGCCAGTAATCAAGAGGGAGGGAGTAGAGTCTTACCCAGACCAAAACCGAAGTGAAAGTCTCATGCTCTGGGACAAAGTTCATCATCCATGACCGCATGTAGAGGCCTGCTGCTGCGTAGAAGTAGGGCCCTCCTTCAAACACCATGTCTTTATCCTCAATATTTGTGAAGACCACAATAAAGAATCCCTTTGACCCAAGATGTAGGTCAACGCTTTCTTTTGGTTTCCAGTGGTATTTAATCCATGTCTGTAATGCCTTTTTAGTGGGCCATGATCCCATGAATTTACAAATGACATCATATGTCCGCATGTGGTCCCTATGTGCCTGCAGAGCAGGATCATTGAGAACTACTCTGGGTGTGACCTCAGCTTTGGGTTTACATGGTCCCTTCTGTGCTTTGGTTTTTGCTCCCTGTTCCTTGTCTTCTTCCTCCTTTTCTTTTGTGCTATTATTCTCCCTTGATTTGTTTCCCTCTTACTCCTCTTCCATGCTCCCTTTCCCTTCTTCTGTAAGACCTTTGACATCTTCTGTTGGTTTCTTACCTCGACTGGCCACAGCCTGCTTGTAGGAGGGAGTGGAGCTCCCTCCTTTGCACCCTTCCTTGGAGTTCAACACCTACTAAAGACTGTAAACCCTAGCTGTTCATCCCTTCTCCTCCAAGTCTGATTTCTCCGCCTATCTATTGTGTTATCGTAACTAGTTTCGGTCTTCATAATGAGATAAAATGTAATTTTTATCATTAATAGTTATTATTATATTCATTATTATTATTTCATTTTGGTCAAAGCATGTTCTACATTCTTGTAGAGTCAAAAAGAAATTGTTTGTGTCAAGAGAAATGTATTTGAGTCAAGTCCCATTTGGACTTTTGAAAGAAAAAGAAAAGGAATTTTTTCTTGAGTCAAGGAATCAACACAAGGCCAAGTCGGCCCTCATTGAACAAGTCAGCCTAAGAGGCCTCTATTTGACCCTCTTGTATAGGTATATATATCAGTCAAATTGATAACTTGGAATACCAATCTCTTATCATCACAAAACATTGTTTCTTGTGCCAAACAAGAATAAAAGTCAATTGGAATTAAAGGATAGCTAAACTATGATTTTTCGAGCCTATTTATGCACACACATGTAAATATTTTGTAGCTTCACTACGAAAATTACAGGTTTGAAATTCATCCTTCACTACAGGTGAAAAACTTATATTATTTGACCTTATTTTAGAGTGTTTAATCAACGGTGAATTTCATTGACTTTTACTTGGGTGGAGGTGACTTGGAGTAGGGTTGACTTGGATATTTGAGGCAATCTTGGTCGTGGTCTTGGGCCTTGTATATCTCATTTTGATCTAATTTTATAAGAAAAGTATTTTTGGGTTTTCCCGCTTGTGGGGTTTTTCCCTTGATCAGATCCTAATTCTTGGTGTTCTTTGTTTCCTTGTGATATTTATGTTTTGAATTTTTGTGTAATTACTTGATGAAGAAGACAATCTAAGTAATAAGAAGCCAAAAATCATTCACAAGTAATTATCAAGTTAAGATAAATCAATCATTTTCTTCTAACACTTGGTTTCTCAACATGAAGTAGGGTAATAGGTCCTATTACATCCAACCTACAATATATGATGGTAAATCCTCAATAATCTCTCTCAAGAAGGATGCCCTATTGAGGAGGTCAAGAAGAGGTATGAGGCATCACCAATTTTATAGTTGAAGAAGTTTAAATCTTGGTTTTCCAATTTTGGCCCTATGTAGGAAGGAAAAAATGGAAGGAGGTGATCCACTTGGAAGAGTTGAAAAGGGGAAGGCCACATAAGGCCTTATATAAATATCTAAATCCAAGGACCTCCCTCATAAATAGAGTTAGACATGTATTGAAAGAGAGTAAAAAATGATCCTTCCAAGTCTTGATAAATACAATAAAACATCCCTTGAATATCATAATAAATGGGGCATCTACAGATGAGGCGACCCTCCAACTATATCTCACGTATATGGAAATTCTAATAGATATTATTGAGAAGAGGAAAATATCCCAAGAGAGATAGAAAATGTAAAAAGTCTGATAGTAATACATATGCAAAATATGATCTTGAAACTAGTAAGTTCATGAATCCATGATTGTAAGGTCATTGGCATCATCATAATCATTGTCATCATCATTTTCATCATTGCATTATCATCGTAATCACCATTCATGTCCTCATCATCATCATCATCATCATCATTATGGACATTGTTGTCAATTGTTCGTAATTATAGGTGTCGTAAGAAATATCATCAACCCAAAAAATGTTACTACTGCTAGAAAATGGTTTTTAGGACACATGATATATGCAAGAGAAATAAAAACTCTATTTTTGAGATATGATCAATTATTATCATCATCACTACCATTATCATCATCATTATAATTTTCATCATCCCCATCATTATAATTAATGTAATTTCTATCATCATTATTGTCATCATTGTCACCATTCATGCTATTATTGTTGTTGATGATGACTAAGATGAAAATAATGATAATGATGATCAGATGATGATGACTTGGAAGAAGACACCAAAGATAATGATTAATATTATGACCATGACAACATTTAAAAATTGGGAAGATTGGCCAAGGTCATTAGCATCGTCATCATCATCATTGTTATTGTAACCCACATCTTCTTT
The DNA here is from genome assembly GCA_031772625.1 of Pinus tabuliformis. NCBI lineage: Eukaryota > Viridiplantae > Streptophyta > Pinopsida > Pinales > Pinaceae > Pinus > Pinus tabuliformis. The sequence goes on from CM062818.1 coordinate 589,862,210, forward strand.
ATCATCATTGTCATTATCACCATAATCAAAATTCTCATCATCATCATCATCATCATCTTCATTATCATCATCATCATAACTATTGACATTGTTATCAGTTGTTCATAATTGTCAATGTCATAAGAAATATCATCAATGCAAAAAATATGATGAGTGCTAGAAAAGGGATGCAAAAGTGAACAAAGAAATTGGGGGCAACAATAGACATAAAATTGGATGAAGAGTGGAAACAACATAAGTAGATGGAACACAAGATAGAAAACTTGACATAAAAGTGGATAAAAAAGTAGATGCAGTAGTTGATGCAAACTTGGACACAAAATAAGATGCAAATGTGGTTGCAAAAGTGGAAGAAAACATGGGTGCAATAGTAGGCATAAAACTTAATATGAATTGTGGTGAAACAAATGTGGATACAACAACGAATACAAAAAAGGACACAAACTTGGATGAAAAAAGCAGGTAAATTTGGATGCAAAAAGTGATGTAAACATGGACCAAACATGGGTGCAATAGTGCACTCAAAATTAGATGCAAAATTGGACGCATCATAAGTGGATGTAAAAGTAGATGAAAAATGGGATGCAAAAAACATAAACAATATTTTATGTAAACATGGACACAAAAGAGGATGCAAATGTGGATGCAAAAGTGGAAAGCAAATGTGGGTTGCAACGGTAGGCACAAGATATGGCACAAATTGTGGCACAAAAAAAAGTGGATGAGAAAGTTGATGTAACAACAGGCACAAAAAAAGATTCAAACTTAGATGCAAGACAAGATGCAATAAGGGATGTAAAAGTTGATGCCAACATGGGTGCAATAGGATAAATAAAATTTTATGCAAAATATGGATTGAATTGAAGTAGATGCAAAAGAAGATCCAAAATGAGACGCAAAATCCAACACAAAAGTAGATGCAATATGTGATGCAAAAGAGGATGCTAAGATGGATGCAAAATTGGAAGAAAATGTGGTTACAATAGTAAGTGCAAAACATGGCACAATTTGTGGCACAAAAAAAGTGGATGTAATGATAGATGAAAAAAAGAAGAAAATGAACGTGTAAAAGAAGATGCAAAAAGGGATGTAGAAGTGGATGTAAACATGGGTCCAACAATGCATGCAATATATGATGTAACAAAATTTGATGCAATATGAAATACAAAACCTGATGCAAATCTTGATGCACAAGTGGATACAAAAAGGGATGCATAAATAGATATAAAATTTGATGAAAACCTAGATGTATATGAGGATGCAATCGTGGATTCAAAATTAGAAGAAAAAATCGGTGCAAAGGGAGGTGCCAAACAAGGTGAAAATTATGGCACAAGAAAATTGGATGCAATAATGAACACAACAACAAATGAAAAAGAGGATTTAAATATGGATGCAAAACCAAATGAAAAAGTGGATGCAACAAAAGTATATGCAAAACTATACACAAACCTCGATGCAAAACTTGGCGCAAAGGGGATGCAAAAAATGTTGCAAAATTTGATGCAAAAAATGATTTAAAAAATGATGCAAAAGAGGATGCAAAAGATGATGAAAAATTTGATGCAAGTGTAGGCACAAAAAGTGGATGCAAGAGAGGATGCAAAAGTTGGTGAAACAAAATTAGGTGAAAAAATTGATGCAAAAAAAGGTGCAAACGATGTCACAAAACATGTCATAAAACCTGGCGTAAAACTTGGTGTAAGACATGGTGAAAAACTTATTGCAATACTTGGTGCTAAACTTGGTGTAAGACTTGGTGCAAAACTCGGGGCAAAATGTGCATCAATTTTCGCACCACATTTGATAAATGGACGCAAATAGCACAAAAAATGGGCTCTAGGTTCAAAAAAGGAAGCAAAAAGGGACACTATTCACAAGGCTTTGTTGTAGTGCTCGTTGATTTGCTAAATCACGGTCTTGTGTCGGAGCTCGATCTTGTGTTCAAGCTTAGTTCTATGCCAAAGCTTGATTCTGTGTCAAAGCTAATGATATGTCGCAGCTAGTTTTTTGCTTTAGTTACACATTGGAGGTCGAAACTCTATCATCCATAAAGCTTTTCTTTACTTCCATAAACACTTTTTTTCTTGTGAATATAAAAAAAATATCTTTCTTAACAATCCTTCTAACCCATGTACTTTCATATTCTTTATTCTCATCTACTTTATCACTTCCAGTCATAGATCCACTTCTAGTGACAATAATAATTTGAGGTTCTTCGGTCCTCCCTTTAGCAGTCATCATTTGAATATTTTGTGTCAGCTACTGATTTATTTTTTCTTGCATGTTTTCCGTAAGTACAGGGCATTCTTCAATTACATGGTTGAAGGATTTTCAATACTTACATGTCATAGTAGGGTTCTCACAATTTCTCACAAAATGGCCTTCCTGGCTACACTTATAGAAAATTATTTGTCCACATCCTCGACCAGCTCCACCACTTGGACCTGTTCCTTGGTAACCTCCTCGGCTGCCGTGTTGTCCACTACCTTCATGTCCATGTTATTCTACTTGCATTCTATAAGTGTCATCATTGCGCTCCATCATTAGTTCATAAGCTTGACAATTACTCTCATTGTGTCCTACTAATTTACAGAATTTGGAAGATAAGTTGGATTCTGCACATATTTATGTAACCATGGAAAATTTTAGGGGCTAATATTCGCCTAGTAGGCTAATTTTCCATGATTTTTCCATAAAAATATTTGCCAATTTCCTGTTTTTATAAAAGATGATTCGCCCAAATTTTAGAATATAAAATTATTTTACGTTAAAAACTGCCAACACTATATATAAACTATATATAAAATCATTATAAATTTTAATAATTTTACAAATATATCAATAAAAACTTTATATTTTTCATATTATGGATTAGTGATATTCGCCAATGTTTTTAAACTTCAAGAAAATTTTCCATCCTTAAAATTTTCCTTGTATGGAATTGGAAACAATATTTTGAGCAATGTTGGCCTCTGGTCTTGCATATCTCGCACCACAAGCTAGGTCCTGCATTTAAGGGATTCAGTGTCCCACTAGCCATGTAATCCCTAAATATAGGACATTGTTCTTTAGAATGATCGTCCACTCTGCACTTTGTACACAATACTTCTTCTCTGATTTCTTTTCTTTTCTTCATTTATTATAAATGCAGGGTTAGGTTCACTAGTTGTCGCTAAATCTTCTACATATCTGTATTAGTATCTCCTATAGGTGAATCTTCCAATTTCATCTCAATATGTAGATATATGGCCTGACTTGTTATCTTTCATTGCACCAATGGAAATATGATATGCGGTAACAACGTAGCTATAAACCATTCTTGGTGTTTCTACTGAGCTACTTCAAAGCTCACTTAATCCAAAAATTCCTTAAATATCTGATCAAATTCCCAAAGAGACTTAGTAGGTTTCTATTTAATTTCTTTTAACTTAGTTATGCACTGCGACTTAGACTTCAGCTTCTTAAATTCTCTTATCAGTGCTACCTTAATATCTACAAATATTCTGATCTAATTATTTGAATACTTCATATACCATGTCAATGATCTATATCAGAGCATTGTAATGAGTTGCGCTTTCTTTATGTTCTCATCATTGATTTGCTTCACAGTCCATAAAAGTTCACATAAAAACCAAAATTGTTATGGATCTTCCGATCCAATTCCTTTGAAAATAGGTTGCTTAATATCATCACCCATATTTATTCTTGGAGGAGGAGGGGGAGGGGGAAGGGAAGAAGTAATGGGATGGGGATGGGGGTTAGGAGGGGTAGAAGGAGGGGGAGGGGAAGGGGTAGGGGGAGAGTAAAAAATACCCTGGTTGTTGCTGGATTCTAGCTTCTACGACCTATCACACTTGGGAGGTGAATACTTCGAAGCTACCTCGGGCTTACTATGGTGGCTATCTTCACTTACACTTTTAGATTCACTCAACAAATGACTATATTCAATTTCTAAAAATGTCTTTGGGTCTTGTTCACAAGCTCTCTTTCTGGTATCAATTCTATATCTCTTTCTACTTTGCATTACTGCAATGTATGACTCAACTTTACTCTCTCTTCTTCCAAACATAAGTAGAATAACAATCTGACTAAATCCGTAAAACTCCTTTTTCACGTAGAAGCATCTTAATCCATAGTTTCAAATATTTCAAATACTTACCTCGTAGTCCTTTGAAGAATGCTTGTTCATATTCATTGTAGGACATAGTTTGGTATACTGCGAACTCAATATTGAATCCTCCCAAGATGCTATCAATCCAAAAATTGATATCCCTTGAAATCCCGTTGTCAGTGCTCTAGAGTCACTTTATCAATTCAGGAGTCCACGTCATAGGTTATCTCCCTTTAAAATTGGTCTTTCTCTTGGTCAACCTCTCTATCCACTTATACAGTTCGAGAAGAAATGATGTGAAGAAAAATTCATATTCATATATAAAAATATCTCTGTAATAAAATTCAAACTTCAGACAAGAGTTTTTGTTCTCTTGATTTGTAAATTCTCGCTCCTTCGATTCTAGCCAATCTTCACTCTCCTTCAACAGATTCCACATAAACATATCCCTCAAACATATCCTAGTCCTAGCAATGGAACCATTTTTTAGGTTACGTTGGGATGACGTAGGTTCGATCTATACTACACACAAACAAAATAATCAATCACTAGCCCTTTTTGCAATGACCTGCAAGCATATCGCAGTCTTATCCAAAGTGACTATGGGAGGATTCAGAACTAAGCTTTTGCAACCTTGAGGGATGATGTGATGTGGTATTTTTATGTTCTTTTATCTTTAACATACATAGGTTACTTCATTGCATTCATTTAATCATATAAACATATCATATAAACCCATAATCATCACTGCACTATAATAAACTTCTACTCTATAATAGATAATAAGAAAATATACACATGACACCAATTTTACCATGGTTCATCCCAATGTGGGACTATGTCCACAAGAAATGTTGCTTATAATAGTAAATTTGTACAAAAAGAAGTTCTTGGCCTGCACACTCCGCTGCAGGTTGTCCATGCACTCAGCTGTAGACTCAGGCCTCTGCACACTGAGCTGTAGAGACTCACCTTCTTTTCCAAACCACAGATCACAAAGATACAACCATTCAATTCAAGATGTGATTATAAGCTTATTCTCTCCTTTATTATTGATCCCTATATAAACTATTACATTAAGGGATATATCATCAAAATATCATGGTCCATATACCATGGACTCCCCTAATACAAGCTACTATGGCCTGAAAACCATTTTTCTTTTACAGTATTACATGAATTTCACAAAAAGGATGGGCTTCAACCCACCTCAAAACCCATATACCGCATGGCATATTTACTGCACAGTCCACTTGGCGCTCCACTTCTCCACTGCATGTTCCACTTCGCGCTCTTTCATGTTCTTTACTTCACACCCCGCTCCACAAAATGCGGAGTCTTCACCAAAATCTAGGCCATGTTGGGCTGTGCCCAACAACTATGTGGCTCGATCGAGCCTTAATGATGGAAATTTTAAACTTTATGTGAATATAAATAATGATATGCAAACTTTAAAATTGTAAGTATTTGATAGTTCAAAAAAAACAAATTTAATTACTAATTACATTTTAAGGTAATTACCATTGACGTGCATTAATTTCTCATTGCATTTTCTAGCATTTAGGTGTATAGATTTGAAAAAGGATTCTATCCCACTTGCAATTGAAATTGTAATATTCTTATATTCATAGTTTGGTAACTTAAAAATTAGTTTTTAAGATGATTTAAATTTTCAATGTTATAATTTAAATAACAAATTGATTAAACATAAGAAAATTTATGTTTAAGAAAATTATAATTGAAGAAAAAATTTAATTTTTTATATGAATAAGTGTAACTCAAAAATGTGAATTTGACGATGATGGAAATGCATATTTTATAAATTTCATTGAAAAGTTAATAAACATGATTTCTATGTTCATAATCATATATATTATAATCAAAATAAGATATATATATATATATATATATATATATATATAATGCAGTAATATCCACTTTTTCTCGAAAAGAAATGAGTGGAGTAATAATTAGCATAGTTGTAATAGTTGTAATATATAATTAATATAGTTCTAATAGACGTAATGGTACTTGCATTTATAAATCTCTCTTAACCTATAAAATGTGATTGCACTTAATCTGTCCTCAACTTGCATAAGTACGAAGTATATATAGGAATTTTTACTCCTGGATAGGGTTTGCAATATATATTTTTAAAATAATAAAAACATAAGGAAATCATAAATTTCAAAACATTATTTGACTAATTTTAATTTGAGTAATTTATCTAGATATTTTAATTCAAGGATGCATACATAATCACATTTAAAAGAGAATGTAACCAAGTGAAACATACACATAAAGGAAGAAGAAATCAAACGAAACCATGAGATTAATGGCACACAACGAAGTTGATAACGGATTTCACCTAGTGTGGGCTACGTTCTAGGCCCTACTAAATGTGAGGAGGCCTCTTTCATTAATTGCAACAAAATCAAATTACATGCAATTTCAAAATGATACCTTATACCGCCACTTTGGGGATGCCATGAAAATGTAAGCCTTTGTTGAAGAAATAGACTGCACGGTTGGATTCTTGGTGAAAAATTGTGAAAAATGACTATAAAGTCGGCCTTGTTCTGTGTTGGTGACCTTTGGATTTTTAGGGAGTATTTTAGATTCCATAAAAGATTCCTTTACAGGAATATTCTAGGAATATTCTTGGAATGCGGTACGAATATTCTCTATCTTGGTCCTCGTGTGCACAGGTTCTCATGCCAAGTTCTGGTTCCGCCACATGGCCTCCTCCCTACACCTTACACTTGTGTTAGTTTAAATATTTTTTTCACAGTGGAGGTTTCAAAACAACACCAGCAGGGGCAACAGTGACGACAACCATGTTTAGGCCACTAGTGGTCGGGAGTCACGGGTTTAAACCCAGACCCATTCACCAATTGATATCTATATATATATATATATATATATATATATATATATATATATATATATATATATATATAGATATATGAATAAAAAATGTGGTTACCTGGATTGACTACCAGCAATTTACTTTGTCGTATGTCTAACCATTTCCAACCCGGTTGGGTTCAACCATTGGGGTTTTACCGCTCGCTAGCCGGTGACCAATTTTTATCTTATTTTTAATTTAATTTGGCTATAGCAACCCTTTCTCCTACCATTCATTTCAGGGTCATTATAAATTTTAAACATGCAACAATTTGGTCATCGATGGTGGTTGCAACGGTGCAATTTGTCGCATCCTTAGCAAAAAATGGCAATGCTGACTAGGAGCCACATGGCATGCTCTGGTTGGTTCGTACAACTGACTGGGTTGCTGACATCACTTGCCACGTGTCGTCACTTGATTGTCTCTCCTCCATCCATATTGCCACATCACCCTTCTGATGTCAGCATTCGTACAACTGATGTCAACATTCGTACTATTGATGTCAACATGTCAAGTGCTACATGTGGGTCCTATGTGCAAAAAATTTAGTTGTTTCCAAAAAAACTTCAGCTAACCATAGCTTCCTCATATGATGTCAGATTTGGGTACCTTTTATGTTGTTGGATTCAGAACGATGAGCTCTTCAATTTGACACTAGTTTTGTTGTGTTTCGAAGACTTTGAAAATTTGGCCTTTTAGGATCCTCCTGGATCATTCCTCCCCACTAATGAACTTTTGGGCCACCAAAAGCCTTACTAGTCAACTAGCAAGTGTGGAATTTCTCCATCACTTTCTCCTTTTTAATCCAAAGGGCCTTACTTGGATGCATTCTCTTGAAACCAATACGAAGATACTCCACTTCTCTATGTCGTGAAGTCCTTGTTCTCCTGTCAAGAATGAGATATTCAGGTATCTAGTCCAAGTATTCATGTGCAAAATATTCCAATATAGAAAACTGTCCAACCTCTTCTGTGTCCATGCTCAAAGGAGGCTCATAAAGGTGTTATCACTCAAGAAAAAATATTTTAAATGCTGAACATCAATTTTTTAAATTTGTCAAAGGGTTGGTGTCAGTTTTGGGTCTAGTCTTTTCATCTTGTTTTAGAGTCTTGTTAAGAGTCTTGTTAGTATGTCAAATGGGGTCAATTCTCTGTTTTAGTCTATCATTGGTCTCATATCTCACATGAATATCATATGTCGAAACTCATTTCAAATTTCATAGCGCAGAAACCCGGTCTAGGTGATTTCGTAGCGCAAAACACCGATTTTGCATTGACTGCGCTACAAAATTAGGGATTCGTGTTGATCCATAGAAAATCTCATCCAGCAGCCAAATTTATCAAAATTCGTTATGTTTACATCAACATTTTTCAGCTTATACACTTTCCCTGTCGAATTCAGCAGTGATTCGGTGGTTTTTGTCCAGTCTAGCATTTGTTCCCTCGACGGACTGCTAGCTGCCTTCACTTGCAGCCATGTATGCTCCTATTCTCGTTTTGAATGACGTTATAAAGCGGGAGATTGGAAATAGGGTGCACCATGCAAATATTCAAACATCAAAGGATGTTGCAGATATTATTCGAACCACATTAGGTCCCTGTTCTATGATGAAGATGCTACTTGATGCAGGAGGAGGCATCGTGGTTACAAATGTTGCAGGCATATCATTTCAATGCCGAGCCAGAGATGATTTGAGCTCCAGGAATTGTTCATGTTGGTCTTATTCAAAATTCCATTGTTCTTCTCACATGTAGTCAGTGGAAAAGTTTCAAGAATTAGCCCTGAGAATTCAAATGCTTCTTGGAGTGTTCTTGTAGTGCATGATAACATTGTTCTTGCAGTGTCTAGCAGCCCAGCCAATCCTTCGAAACTGAAATATGGTTGTCTGTCAAGAATTGACATGGATAATGATGAAAAAACAAGGTGGAGGTGGTTAGATATGTCAATTCCCTTCATGGACTATTCAGAGAAAGTGTAAGCTTCGTTGTCCTCAATTGAATTTAATATTTTGAAGATTCCAGTTAAAGATCAAGAATTTTTGTTAACAGAAGGTGCCAAACAGCCTTTTGAGGTGATATTTGTGCCAGATAGATTCTCCAGTGAATCAGAAAGTAAGGAAAATGCTTTTCCGTAGGATGCTTGTAATCCACTCATTGTTATCCTCCATGGTGGGCCACATTCTACTTCATTGACAGGCTTTTCAAGAACTCAAGCCTTTTTTTCATCAATGGGCTACAACCTACTTTATGTAAACTACATAGGTTCTTTGGGCTTTGGAGAGGAGGCTTTGCAATCTCTACCTGGTAATGTTGGGCGACAGGATGTGGCTGATGTCATAAATGTTGTTGATCTAGTAATTCATAAGGGACTTGCCCTCCCACGGAGGGTTTCTTGCAACCCATTTAAATTGGCCAGGCACCAGATAGGTTTGTTGCTGCAGCTGTCCGGAATCCTGTGTGTAATCTCTCATTAATGGTTGGCACAACAGATATTCCTGATTGGTGTTATGTGGAGGCATATGGAAAGAATGGGAAAAATGTTTACACTGAAGCACCTTCAATAGAAGATATCACCATGTTTTATCAGTGTTCACCAATCAAACATATTTCAAAGGTAAAAGTACCCATTCTCTTACTTTTGGGTGCGCAAGACCTCAGGGTTCCCGTATCAAATGGATTGTAGTTTGCTCGAGCTCTGCGGGAGAAGGAGGTGGAAGTAAAAGTCATCGTTTTCCCAAATGATGTACACAGTATTGACAGGCCGCAATCCGATTTCAAAAGCTTTCTGAACACTGGACTTTGGTTTAATAGATTCTTGAAATGAAGGCCTTTGGCAGGCCCATGTTCCGCTATTGGTTACGTGCTTTTTTTGTTCAGTAAGATTGGGGATATTAACAAAAAGCATTATATATAGACAACAATGTAGGGCCTAATAAATCTTTAATATAAAGCCTTCATTTCTCCTAAGATGCATTGATCTTGAATCGGATGTTTAGACATTTATTTAACAAAGGAATTATCTTGGTTTCCACTTCCAACAGGGCTCTTGATAATTTATATGAAGGTGGTCTTCAGAGGAATCTATTCTTGCCTTTCATCTCACTTTTGAAGGAGCGATGTGTTGTTCATGAGATTGGATCTTCCACTGACTATCAAAAGTTCACTCCAGCTCATTATACTTCAAAATCAGCAAAAGCTATTCAACTGAGCAAAGCTGGAAGGCCTGCAAAATTACGGGGTCAATCATGGTGGCAAAGATACTTCGAGTCATTGGGACTACAAGAAAATGAGAGCATGACCAGAAAATTTGAGCTGCTTCAGACGCAAAAGTCCCTTTCGATTTAAGAACCATAGCTTGCATGCTTTCCAAGTTGAGGTTTGTTTAATGCAATGAAAGACGGTCATGATGGAAATCATGAAAGGTTTTGTTCAATTTATTCATTTCTGATTCAGGAAAAGATGCAGGGCATTTCACTGCTGCATGGGAATTATATAAAGCACAGGAAGATGTTGTAGCTGCTTGTAAAGAATTTGGCATTAAAGTTACCCTATTCCATGGCCATGGTGGGAGGTTCAAGCTGTGCTGCAAGTGACACAGCAAGCACAATGATGCAGAAATTCTGGGATTCGACTCTGACATTAGAGCCACTAGAGATTGATGAGGATGGTCACAGTGATTTCTCTCCAAGGCAGTCAGTTGATGGTACAGAATCAGTAAAATCAGGATATCCATTGTTAGGTCTTGCGAATACATTTTATACCTTGGAGCAGAGAACAATTTCAACCTTTTTACAGTGAGGAAAAATAGCGATGCTGCAACTGATGAAGAGAGAGGAAAATTGGAAGTTGTAGGTGAATACCACTTAGGAGAGTTTGTTGTATCTTATTAGGCATGGATCTCTTGTTATGCGTCTGCCAGATTCAGAATCTAGCCAGATTCCTATAGTTATATTTGGAATAGTCAATGGTGTTATTGGTGTCATTGCATCTCTTCCTCAGGAGCAATATCCATTTCTTGAAAAGTTGCAAGCAAATCTTGTCAAGGTGATCAGGGGAGTAAGGGGCTTAAGCCATGAACAGTGGCGATCATTTAGCTATGAAAGGAAGACTGTGTTTTTGAAATTACACAGCAGTTTCGTAGCGTGCTACGAAACTGTTGTAGCTGCATGTTACAATTCGGTTGATCAATTATGATTGACAAAGCGGAAAATCTTTTTGAAAGGTTTTGTCATCACACATGTATATGGGAAAGGCTTACAGCACATGAGGAATGTGGCACTCCAATAGATTGTTGGGTAATTAAGCAAGATCAACATGATTAATTGGTTCCAAATATCTTTGAGGAAACTAAAAGCAGAAAAATAGGGGGCAGTCCCATACTTTTCAGGAGTAGTAATGGAGATGAGATACAAGGGCCAGCAAGGAGTTTTTAAACATCCACTAAGGCTAAATCTGAAGGAAACCACTTGTCAGAGAACGAATCTTGATTGTAATAAATGCTATGTTTAGCATGATGTAGAATTAGACTCCTAATTGTCTTAGGTTTCTAAAGCTCCTAGTTAGCAGTCGTTGTATTTAATAGTTAGTTAAAGTTTGAGTAGGTGTCATAGCAAGCATAATTCGAGTTCCCCTCACATAGGAGGAGGAATCTCAACTTTGTAAAGAATTCTATATATAGGAGAGAGAGCAATGTACTCAAGGTTGGAAATTTATTGAAAAAAGCTCTGATATTTGGCTTTATGTAAAGACTCTGTTTTAGTAATACAAGATTGGCTTTGCTTCTCAGGACTCAGGAGGGATTCGATGTTCAGAATGTGTTGTATTGTTCGTTTCCCAATATTTGCAGCGGTATGAATGTGTAATCACTTAGAACTCACTCATGGTGCTCTAATTTCCTGTATGCATTCATAGACTGTGTGGTCCTATATGTTTTTGGTATGTTCTAAATGTGTTGAATCATGAATGCCCTGACTTCTATGTAAGGTTGATTCCATTGTTATATTGAAATGATGTTGACTCCATAAGCCCAATGGATAGTTTCTAATTTTGTTTCCACCACTCATATTTTTACATTCATTTCATAAGAGTTAGCCATCTTAATCATAATCAAAGATCATTAATCCTTTGAGAGAGCCCTCTCAGGTCGGGGAGGATAAGCCTTAGCCTAAAGTAGGTTTGAAATAGTTACTTAAGGTCTTCCTGGTCAGCAGCCTTTCAGGGCCTGATTTTGAGATAACAAAAGGTTCAAGCTTTCAACATTCACAACTAAGTACATCTGCATGTATGCTCACAAATCGAGACGAAAATCATTATTGCCAATCTTCTCTAATATGGTCAAAGGACCATAATGGATTGGTCTCAACTTATTTCCTTCCCCTTACATTTTGTCTTTGCTTGTCCCACAACTTGGGATGCTTTCCACAATAGCCCTGGAGGGAATGTATCACTGTGCAGTTGACAAAATCTATTTTCCCATCGATATGTGGATGAAATGTCATATTCCTATTCAGGTTGGTGTTCATCATTCTCCATAAACTCATCCATAACCCTCCAAGGAAATGAGAGTCCTGATCAGACACAATGGATATGGGAAACCCAAAGTGGACTCATACAAATTGGAAGAAGAGATGAGCAGTCTGATCTGTAGTGATCTTCTTTTTACAAGACATTGAGATACACATTTTACTAAATCAATCGACAATGACTTACCAATAGTCATGACCTCTCCTAAAGAAAGGAAAACCTCCAAAAAAATCGATTGACACACTTTCCCATGGATGAATTAGTACAGGGATTGGTGTGTAGAGCCCTAATTTTATATTAGTGGGCTTTCAAACAGAACATAACACACATCCCTTTACATATCTTGTTACAATGTTTTTCATGTGAGGTCAGTAACAAAACCTTTGCAAATGAAACAAAGTTTTCCCTACACCAAAATGACTTGACACAAGAGAGGTATGGGCCTCTCTGATTACATGTATTCTTTCATTGGTGGGGATAAAAAAATTTCCAGGGTGGTACACCATTTTTCCCTACAAATGGTAGTTGTCTACCTACGATTCATGAGTCAAATTTTTGTAAATCTCATTAAAATCTTCATCATTAACATATTGTTCAACATTACATTCAAAAGATAAAGAAGAATTTTTCCAAATAATAGATGGAGAAATCGAAGGGTGAGAGAGAATATTTTCCACTTTGCTGCTAGTGCCCTTCATGTACTTTATTACCAGGTGAAATTGTTGAAGAAAACCCATCCATTTGAAATGATGTGCGTGTTGAAGCTTGGTTTGTGACTAGAGGTACTGTAAGGGCTGGTGATATGTGTGAATGATGGTCTCCTTGCCAATAAAATAGTGCTTCCACTTCTTCACGATTTTTATCAAGGCATACAACTCTTTGTCATAGGTGGGATAGTTCACAACATCTTGGGAGAATGTCTCTAGATGGTAACATACATGTTTTCGTTTTTGCGTCAACATGACTCCCATGGCATACCCACTGGCATCTCTCTCAATCTAAAAAAGTTGTTCACATCTGTGCTAATCTTCTCTTGCAATGTATCAAAGTCTTTCTATTTCTTTCCTCTTAACTGAAAGCTTTGCTTCACACTCATCAATGCATGCAATGGGGATGAAACGACAGAGAATTTGGAAACGAACCTTCTCCAGTATTGTACTACACCCAAAAAGCTACGAACCTCTATAACATTGGTGAGTTTAGGACACTTTACAATCACATCAAATTTATAAAGATCTATTTTTAATTGTCCACCTCCAACAATGTGGCCAAAGTAAACGAAAGAGGTCTTACCACACTCATAGAGAGAAATTTTGACATCTAATTTTTATCTTCGCAAAACAGCAAGCACATTTTTAACATGACTCATATGGTCTTGGCAATTTCCACTGAAAACAAGAATGTCATCAATATATACAAGTATAAAATCATCAAGGAAAGGTATGCAAATGTCATTCATTACCCTCATGGGTGTGGTCGGAGCATTGCACAATATAAATGGCATCACCAGACATTCAAACAACCCCTTTTTTTTCTTGAATGTAGTATTCCATACATCCTATTCTATAATCCTGACCTGATGATATCCATTGCGCAAGTCTAGTTTTGTCAAATAGAAAACATTTTTTAGTTGGTATAATAAATCATCAATGTGAGAGTGAGGGTAGTAATTCTTCAGAATTATTTGTTCAGTGCCTTGTAGTTCACAAACATCCTCCATGTTCCATCCTTCTTTGGCACAAACACGATGGGTGATCCACATGTAAAAGAACTTGGCCTTAGGACCCTTTGGTTCAAAAATTCCTACACTTGTTTCGTTATCTCCTCCATATCAATGGCTGACAACCTATACATACCAAGACTTGGTAAAGGAGCATCCTATTGAAAGTGAATTTCATGTTGGATTTCATGCTTTGGAGACAACCCACTTGGTCCCTAAAAAATCCCATCATAGTTAGAAAAATTTTCTTACAATTTTTTTATGTGTAGGATCACAACCTTAGAAAGCTTCAAATGTCTCCATATATTTTTCTCTCACAACCACAAGCATGCACCCTTTGTTGTAATTTATCAATATCTTCATCTAACTTGCACTTACAAGAGTTGAACTAATTTTGGCACGATGAGATCTAACCACCTCATCTTTTGTGATATAATACTCGTTCTCATGGAGAAAGAAAAATGCTTTCCTATCACACCAATATGGGCTCCCCAATACAATTCCATAGATATCAAAAGGTAGAATATCAAGTTCAGCCTCATCTACTAGTTTGGATGCAATCACAAATATAGCCCCACATTTTTTGGTTACATGCATTTTTTCTTTGTCACACATCGAACCAAGAGTGTAGGCTTTTGAATGAGGCTTGGTCTCCAACCTTAGTTTCATAACCAAGGATTATGAAATTAAGTTTACTTGGGAGCCTAGATCAAACAAGATTTCTAATTTAGTATGTTTCATCATAACTCTAATGTGGAATAATTCATTCCTCTTTCGCTCATTAACAAGAGACTCATTTGAAGAACTTGTACTTACATGCAATTCAGAATTTTTATTAACATGAAGAGAAAGGTTACCTTCTATGCCCACTGCTATGATCTGTGTCTTGTCACCAGAGTTGGATCCAAGTTCTTGCTGCACGTTTCCACCATCTTTTTCTTGACCTTTCCACCAAACCTCTTTCGCTTCAACTCTCGATGCAACTTCCACAGTGTTCATCATCAGGACCTTCCTTCTTGCAATGTGTGCAAGATGGATTTTCTCCTTTTTCTTTCTGGGTTGTAGCTTCCTTCTTGTCCTTTCCCTTGCCTTTTACTTTGAAATTTCCATTATGAGGTTTGAAATATTATTTCTTGGGATGATCCTCTTTTTCATTCTTTCCACTTCTGTCAAGGTAAATGGCCTTCACACTGGCCACATCATCAAAGAATGGATGATGTAACTATGTACAACACCAATATACTTTATTACAGTTTATGGTGAATCAAGTGAAATGCCAAAATTTAAAGCTTGTTTTATCAAATCTTCGATGAAGCTTTGCACATTTTTACCCTTGCCTTTCCTCAAATATTTTCATTCCATTAAATCCTTTTGTCGATAACTGTTGGGTGTGGAGCCTAATTATCTTCTTTATTGATAGGTATTTCCACATTGGACCCCAGTTTGTAATGGGGTGGAAACGACACCCATTTTTTCACCATCAGTGGGGTCCAAGGGGGGGACGACATTTTGTTTAGCCCCCCCTCGCAAGGGTTCAAGGGTAGCACCCCCGATGCTAAAAACAGATGTAAACTTTCCTTGTAAAATAGTATAATTTCGTATTCAATTTGAGTCGTTAATTAGGCCGATGATCTGATGGTAGAAGTATGTTTAATTTAGGGTTTTTTCTCCCTAGAAGGAAACCCCTTACTATATATGATGGAATTGTATTGCGGCTATGTAGATGTGTATTTTGAGCAAGAAAGGGATAGGAGACTGTGTGAGAGAGAACAGGAAATTACAGCGGATCGGCTGTGAGTTGTATCTCTTCATTTTTATAGATAATATAAAATGAAGGATTGGTTGTTTCTCCATGGACATAGCCCAAATTGGATGAACCATGTATATCTGTGTCTCTCTCTTATTTCGTGCATTTTCTGTGTTTGTGTTTCTGCAATATTTTATGTCTTCCATTGCTCTATATTACATAATTTTCTAACAATAACCCAAAGGATAGAATTGATCTTTTAATGTAGAAATAAAATTAAGCCAAGAAGAAAGGAGATTACCCAAGTTTTTGTTACCTTTTTGCAACTTTCTCTCCCACTAGACGAGAGAAGTGCCTCTCAACCCTAAGAGATGCTAATTGGATCTTGGCCTCATCTTCATTGATTTGTTGAATCCAACAATAGACCTCGATGTATGTAATCCAATTTTTTAACTTCTCTGTATTACATTCTCCACAATATGTTGGAAAATAAATATTTACATCTAGATTACAAAATGGCTTTTTAGATGTATTCCTATGATGCTTGTTAGAATGATGAGAAGAGGAAGAAGAAGAAATTTTACTTGAATATGGAGAGGGAAGTTTAGGAGGACCTCCTCCTTCTCGATTTATTGAGGCATGATCATCTGACTCTTTCTTGTCATGCTTTACTATATTCTCATATTTTGCAAACAATTTGTCCTCTTTATCTGCCATGGTGAATAAGATCTTGCGATAATTTCGCTCTTCCTCCATTCGAGATTCCTCGTCTTACATTTTCCATATTCGTTTTGAACACCCCACCTCTAGATCAAAGGATTTGAGTTTTTATTCACCTCTTAGGAGCTTGTTCTTGGTTAGCATTCACTCATGCAACTCACATCAAGAAGACCTGCTTTGATACCAAACTTGAGCTAGATATTTTACTTCAACGTTGCATACAAAATCATATTTGAAAGTGCATGTAGCCAAGTGAAACATACACATAAAAGAAGTAGAAATAAAAAGCATCCATGATATCAATGGCACACAAACAAGTTTACCACGAAGTTCACCCAGTGTGGGCTATGTCTCTCGGCCCTACTCAATATGGGGACGCCTTTTCATTAATTCGTAGTGGCATAAAATTACATGCAATTTCAAAATGACACACTAAACCTCCACTTCCAAGGATGGCCTAAAAATGTAGACATTTGCTGAGGAAACAGAATGCATGGTTGGGTTCATAGTGAAAAATCATGAAAAATGACTATAACGTTGGTCCTGTTCTGTGTTGGTGACCTTTGGAGCTCTAGGGAATATTTTAGATTCCCTACAAGATTCCCTTATAAGAATAATCTAGGAATATTCTTGGAATTGTTGGAAATAATACTGAGAAGGGGGGTGAATTAGTATTAGAAAATCAATAACTTTTTCATTTCCATACCCAGATTTATATACGCTACTTCAATTAGGGGAACCCTCGTGTACATGCAACTTTGTCTAATGCAACTAGCGTATATCCAGTAAACTTATGATTCATTTAATCCAATAAATGTTGATCTTTAGTTAGTGCATCAGAACTTCATTAACCATATGAATAGTAAACAGGTGTAGCAAAACTAAACAGATCATCACACACAAGAAGAACACATGAACACCATGATGTAAGGTGGAAACCCAATGTGGGTGAAAACCACCTGCTGCAATTCATCTCTATCTTCCTTTAATAAGAAACTTCTTTTTACAATATTTCTATACTGGAGCAATCTTATACTAGTATGCAGGCTTCTACCTACAGAAGGCTACAACCTTCTCTTGTTCTCCAGCTTCTCGTAGAAGGGAGTTACAACCCCCTAAGCTCTTGTACTAGCTCATGTACTAGTACGTAGGTGCCAATCTACAAAAGGCTACAACCTTCTCTCATTCTCCAGCTTCTCCTGGAAGGGAGCTACAACCCCCTTAGCTCTTGTACTAGCTGATGTACTAGTACGTAGGTGTTGACCTACAAAAGGCTTCAACCTTCTCTTTCTTCCTTCAGGTACCACGCTTCATAAATTTTCAAACTATATACTCATGGAACACAACATCATAATCTGAAGGCCACGTTAAATCCAATTTTCATACTGGACCCAACAATATCATTGAAGCACAAAATCAATCACCACTTCCATCATCAATCTCTGAATCACCCAATACTGAATCATTAAATCCCTAGCAATAAAATGCAGTCACCAGAACATAGATCAGAACACAGAACTCTACAACAATATTCAGAACCAACTGTATCGTCAGAAATCATGCATCAAAGTGCATACGCTACTTGGAAGAGCCGAACCAGCATGTATACACAGCTTCACCAAGGCAAACCAGTGTATATGTCATTAATTACTTACTTATGTCTTTGCTACACTTCCTGACTTCAGACATAACCAGATCATTACATATACAAGGATAATACGCATGTTAGCAACCAGATCTAGTCCATCAAATCACATAAAGATAAATCATTATGATCCTGATCCATTATAGATCTCATCCATCAATACTAAAGCTAAACATAATCAACCAATCTGAATATGCAGAATACTGACACCAGTAAACAGTCACCAGAACTCAGACTTTGCATCAACTACCAGAACCACCTGTAACTTCAAATATCATAGTGTATATGGTATATGCTACTTAGATGTATATAACCTGCGTATGTACGCGCTTTTATCAAAGTCAACCAGCATATACATCTGTAAATATTCATTCATGAGTTGCAGCTATTTCAAACTTAAGTTATGCCCAAATCAGAACATTACATGCGTCAGTATACAGATATAGAATAAGCATAATCAAACCATATAGAGATGATTCATTCCAAACCATTTGATCTCGATCTATCCTTAGATCTTGTTCTCCATCAACTGGTGAGATTCCTCCTTAGCTCAGATCAAGCAAAGCATCATGAACCCATAACCTGCATACTAGATCTCATACTTCATCAGATATTCAAGACTTTCTCAGTGCCTTTGCCTAATGATCTTCTCCTCCTTTTATAGTCTTAGGCCTTACTCAATACCATGGTCCAAAACCATAAAGAATCAATACCATGGACCCAATACCTGGGTTCAACACTTCGGACGAGATACCATGGTCCAAAACCATAGGTCCAAATACCAAAGACTAAATACCATGGACCAAAACCCAATGTACGTGCCTTCCCTTGCATGAAAGTGCGTGTATACGTATATGCATCTTTTGGTCGGCTAACCCGCGTGTATACGCGGCTTTATCAAGGGTAACCTGCGTATATCTCTTTTTCTTCATTCTATGAGCCTTAACTGTGATCTGTCATCTTAGTAAATTGCCATCAAGGACAATACCTGTATCATAATGCCAACAATCTCCCCTTTTGGACTTGATGGCAAAGCTAACTTGCCATACTAAGAACTGTCATCTTAATGAGTTGTCATTGTTCATTACATATGAACTGATTCCTTTGAGTTGTCCTGCATCCCATGTATTTTGTCACATTTGATATCTCCTCTATAGATTCATCTAGTTATATGTAAGTGAGCTGTTCTTCTACAAGTGGCTTCCATCAAGTACAATATATGCATCATAATGCCAACAATCTCCCCCTTTGGACTTGATGGCAGCAACCATACCAAGTCACTCTCCCGCTTTGACATCAAGGGCAAAGGGCGGACCAAGATATTCTCTTCCTTGATATACATTCCGCTGTCCATATTCCCCTTGAGTACCTGCTGAAATCTATGATTGAGCTCCCTCTTTGTATATGCCAAGGTGTACCAATTTGTCCATGCTTCCTCTGAGTACATGCTGAAATCTCTGCTCCGCTGAAGTGTGTTGTTCATGCTCCCCCTAACTGTAAGCAAGGTCTGCAAAAAGATGTTTTACAAGAAGAACATGACTCTATCGTAAATGACCTTCCTATCACAAAAGACTGATACATACATCCATCTCCCAACTGAGTGGGGATATACCAATATTGACTCATCCACCTAACCAAGTGGGGATATACCATATACCAATTGTTTATACATGACTAAAATATTACATCATCCTTCCCATGCATAGTGTGGGTACAAATTACATCATATGACCAAAAGGGATTCATCAAATGACTACAATATACAGAGACAAACTATTACATCATGAGTCTTGATGTGACCTTTGCATGACATTTATAACAAAGACCAAACATCTAAATAATACCATGATAGTCATCAACAACTATCATACATAATGTATGATCTTCTCCATAAGCATCTGTCAACAACATCTAGACCAGCAACCTGTATATGTCCATTAGTGTATAAGTCAACAACTTGTAACAAGGTATGTCTGCATATAGATATCAACTCATCCTTTTGAACATTATCATAGCCTTCCATGAATGAATTCTGCATATGACATACAAAATCATTCACATTATATCATATGTGAAAAACACCATAGCCATCTCATCAACATCAAGATCTGCATGATCTTATATATCATCCATGTATCATCACTTGGGAACATCTGCATCAATCAACATATGTAAGTATTAACCTATCATCATATAGGTAAGAACTCATCATCATCATGTCTCCAACGATGCAACTTTGAGTAATCATCCATGTATCCAGCATACTGTATATAACACTATGTATCTTGAGCTCAAGATCTTTTGTCAAAACTTCTTGATATCATCAACAACAACAATCCTCATCCATGTGAGCACCAAGAACTATAGGAATCCTGCATCATAACTATGTTATATGTCGACAGCAACATATGAGTGAATCATCATCAAGTACTGAAGTTGTGTATTCAAGCTTTTTACTTCTCCTTATCCTTATGAAGATCACCATGTGAGCATCATATATGTGTCATCAGAGAATCAACCACAAATCTGACCTGAACACCAACTATGTAACCCCACGAATCATATGAGATTTTATCATGGACAACTCATAACCATATCATAGCAAGATGTATCATTTAGCCATATAAGCATCATCACCAAGGACTACTAACCATAATGCCAACAATGCATTATTAAAAGTATATGCTCCCATTGAACCTATGCGATCTTGTTTACTGTCAGATCTGATCATGCATATATCAACAAGAAGTATTAAGGCATCATCATCATCAAGTTAGGATCAAAACACTTATAAACATCTTACAAGTATCAAGACATTTCCACACATCATCAGCAGATTGTAACCATTATCAAACATAGCAGATAATGGATTGAATCATATCAGACCCTTTTCCTGAGCCTGTCCCACTACTTTTCTCAAACTAACATATACACGACTGTGCACTGTCTAACTCGCGTATATACATGACTTCTCTTTATGAAACTTGCGTATGAGATTGAGAACACTGAAGTTCTACACTTTCAGCTTCCTCTGAGTTGGTTATGTCTGTAGATTTTGCTGTGCCACAACTTTCTGACTGTACTTCCTTCTTCTTCCATATCTTCAAGTGTGATGATGTTTTCTCCTTTTGGTATTGTGTGTGTACTTTATTCCTGCATTCCTTTGCTATATGTCCAAGCTTGTTATATGCATAAAATCTTACATGTTTCTTACTCCTTCTGTAGCAATCAACAACTTTGTGACCAAACATATTGCAAGAAAGACAATATCCCTTAAAGTACCTAGAACGTGATGATCTTTCTGTGTGATGGTCTTGAACCATTCTACTTCTGCATCTAGCTAAAACATGTCCAAGATTATGACATACATAACATTCAACATTATTCATCGGAGGAGTGAAAGATTTTCTTTGAAGAATTTCTTTCCTTGGCTGTTGATGGGGTTGTCCTCTCATCTCCTTGTTGATTATTTCAAATTTTGCATTAGAGTTCCTTGTCTTATTTTGTGAACTAGATTCACCTTCAACAGATTCATGAAAACCAAGACTATTTTTGATAGCAGGGGACCTTTGACTACTAAGAATATCATCCAAGATCTTAGTACTATCTTGAAATTGTAAGAGCTTGTCCTTTTCTTCTAAGTTGTCCTTTACAATATTTACCTCAACCTGATGTTACTCTTCCTTTTCACAATACTCCTTCTTCATGTTTTCTTCCTTCTTCCAACTGATGTCTTAATTCAAGAACTTCATTTTCTCGTTTTTCAAGAGATTGGAGTAGTTCTTTATTCTGCTTAGTTGATTCTTCAAGATCTTCTTTTAGTGAGAGGATCGTAGCTTCAAGACTTTTATAGTAACTAGATCTTTCTCTGAGTTTCTTGATTGTTGTGCTCCTTTCATTTACTTCATTTCTTAATGATGTCACTTCATCCTGCAACTTTTGACATTGATCTTCCTTTTCCTTGAATAGCTTCCTTACCTTGTTTCTTTCCTCTAGTTGAGCTTTTAGTTTGGTAACTTCTTCTTTGGAGATACATTCCCTTTTGTGCAATAGATCTTGTTGATCTCTAATTCTGTCTGTAAGCCTTTTAAATTTTGCCTCTATTTGATATCTTTCTTTCTCACCCATAAGAGCAAATTCAGTTTTTTCACTATCACTTTCATAATCTTCGAATGGATGGATAAGTGTATCACCAGAGGATAACAAATTCATACCTGATAGTTCTTTTGCTTGTTCATCTTCATTCTGAAGTGATTCTGAATTTGAAGTGCTTCTTCCACATATTCCCCAATTGATTCTCCCACTATGATAGTTCTTTTGAGATGTCTTCTTCTTCTTAGGCGCTTTCTTCTTAAGCTTCTTTCCCATTATTCTACGGATCTCCTTCAAGCGATCAAGCTTCTACCAAAGGACCTGCTCTGATACCAATTGTTGGAAATAATACTGAGAGGGGGGATGAATCAGTAATAGCAAATCAATAACTTTTTTATTTCCATACTCAGATTTATATATGCTACTTGAGTTAAGGGAACCCGCGTGTACACGCAACTGTGTCTAATGCAACTAGCGTATATCTAGTAAACTTATGATTCAGTTAATCCAATAAATGTTGATCTTTAGTTAGTGCGTCAGAACTTCATTAACCATATGAATAGTAAACAGGTGCAATAAAACAGAACAGATCATCACACACAAGAAGCACACATGAACACCATGATGTAAGGTGGAAACCCAATGTGGGTGAAAACCACCTGCTACAATTTGTCTCTATCTTCCATTAATAAGAAACTTATTTTTACAATATTTCTGTACTGGAGCAGTCTTATACCAATACGCAGACTTCTACCTGCAGAAGGCTACAACCTTCTCTCGTTCTCCAACTTCTCCTAGAAGGGAGCTACAACCCCCTTAGCTCTTGTACTAGCTCATGTACTAGTACGTAGGTGCTGACCTATAGAAGGCTACAACCTTCTCTCATTGTCCAGCTTCTCCTGGAAGGGAGCTACAACCCCCTTAGCTCTTGTACTAGTTGATGTACTAGTATATAGGTGCTGACCTACACAAGGCTTCAACCTTCTCTTTCTTCCTCCAGGTACCACGTTTCATAAATTTTCAGACTGGATACTCATGGAACACAACATCATAATCTAAAGGCCACGTTTCATCCAATTTTCATACTCGACCCAAAAATATCATTGAAGCACAAAATCAATCACCACTTGCATCATCAATCTCTGAATCATCCAATACTGAATCACTGAATCCCTGTCAATAAAATGTAGTCACCAGAACACAGAGTAGAACATAAAACTCTACAACAATATTCAGAACCAACTATATCATCAGAAATCATGCATCAGAGTGCATACGCTACTTGGAAGAGTTGAACAGCGTGTATATGCAGCTTCACCAAGGTGAACAAGCATATATGTCATTAATTACTTACTTATGTCTTTGCTGCACTTCCTAACTTCAGACATAACCAGATGATTACATATACAAGGATAATATGCATGTTAGCAACTAGATCTAGTCCATCAAATCACATAAAGATAAATCATTATGATCCTAATCCATTATAGATCTCATCCATCAATACTAAAGCTAAACATAATCAACCAATCTGAATATGCAGAATACTGGCACCAGTAAATAGTCACCAGAACTCAGACTTTGCATCAACTACCAGAACCACCTGTAACTTCAAATATCATAGTGTATATGGTATACGCTACTTATATGTATATAACCTGCGTATGTATGTGCTTTTATCGAAGTCAACCAGCGTATACATCTGTAAATATTCATTCATGAGTTGTAGCTATTTCAAACTTAAGTTATACCCAAATCAGAACATTACATGTGTCAGTATACAAATCTATAATAAGCATAATCAAACCATATAGAGATGATTCATTCCAAACCATTTGATCCCGATCTATCCTTAGATCTTGTTCTCCATCAACCGGTGAGATTCCTCCTTAGCTCAGATTAAGAAAAGCATCATGAACCCATAACCTACATACTGGATCTCATACTTCATCAGATATTCAAGACTTTCTCAGTGCCTTTGCCTAATGATCTTCTCCTCCTTTTATAGTCTTAGGCCTTACTCAATACCATGGTCCAAAACCATAATGAATCAATACCATGGACCCAATACCTGGTTTCAACACTTCGGACGAGATACCATGGTCCTAAACCATAGGTCCAAATACCAAAGACTAAATACCATGGACAAAAACCCAATGTACATGCCTTCCCTTGCATGAAAGTGCATGTATACATATCCGCATCTTTTGATCGGCTAACCCGTGTGTATATGCGGCTTTATCAAGGGTAACCTGCGTATATCTCTTTTTCTTCATTCTGTGAGCCTTAACTATGATCTATCATCTTAGTAAATTGCCATCAAGGATAATATCTATATCATAATGCCAAAAATCTCCCCCTTTGGACTTGATGGAAAAGCTAACTTGCCATACTAAGAACTGACATCTTAATGAGTTGTCATTGTTCATTACTGAACTGATTCCTTTGAGCTGTCCTGCGTCCCATGTATTTTGTCACATCTGATATCTCTTATGTAGATTCATATAGTTATATGTAAGTGAGTTGTTCTTCTACAAGTGGGTTGCCATCAAGTACAACATATGCATCATAATGCCAGCAAAAATATGTCAGGAATATATCAGGAATATTCTCCTTGAGTTTGTCCTCATGCACAGAGGTTCTCATGCCAGGTTTTGGGTCCACCACACGGCCTCCTCCTGACATCTTACATTTTTGTTGGTTTAACTACTCTTTTCATGGTGAAGGTTTCAAAACAGTGCTTACGGGCGTGATGATCATGACACCCATGTTTAGGTTGCTAGTGGCCAGGGGTTGCAGGTCCAAACCTGAACCTACCTACCGATTGACGTATATATATATATATATATATATATATATATATATATATATATATATATATTCAATAACGAAATTTCATTACCCCGCTTGACCAAAAGTGGTTTACTCTGTCGGATCTGTAGTTATTGTTGGCTCAGTCAGGTCCGGATAATGGGGTGTCACCACTTGGTAGCTTGCGGTTGGTATTTATTTATTTATTTTTAATTCAGTTTGGCTATAGAAACCCTTTTTCCCACCATCCATTTCGACAGTAATTAGACAGTTTAAACAGATGAAAATTTGGTCGTCGTTAGTGGTCAGAATGGGTGCAATTTGTCTCCTCCTTAAAAAAAATTGGCCATGTTAACTAGGTGCCATGTGGCATGCTCTAGTTTGTCCGTAGGGTTGACTCGGTTGCTAATGTCACCTACCACATGTCATCATCTTATTGGATCTCCTCCATCCATATGACCACATCATCCTGATGACATCAGCATCTGTACGACTGACGTTAGCATCCATACTACTAATGTTAGCATCCGAAGTGTCACCTCTCGCTCTTGCCTGCAAAAAATTTAGTTGTTTCTAAAAAACCTTAATGGGCCATAACTTCTTCATATGATGTCCGTTTCAGGTGATATTTGCACCGTTAGATTCAGAATGACAAGCTCTTTGATTTGAGACTTGTTTGCCTACATTTTGATGAGTTTAAAATTTTGGCCTTTTAGGATCCTCTTGGATCAATAATCTAGATTTAAATGTGCGTATGAAATTATTTAAAAGGAAATAATATTATAAAATTTAGTTTAGTTTAGCTTGTTGTTTATTTATTTATTTTTATTGAAATTTATACATTAAAAAATATAATATGATTACGTATAAAAAATGTTATATTTAAAATCAAAACAATAAACAAATTATCATTTTTAAGAATTTCAAAATTGAAAAAGAAAAGTTAAAATCTTTTATAGAAAGTTATCTATATATTATTATAATTATTTTCTTGGTAAAATAAAATAAAATTTAGATTTATAATTAAGGAAAATTAGATTTTGGAATATATTTGAATATTTATAAAAATTATTTTTGTGGAATAAATAAATTTTATAATTCGCTTATAGACAAGTATTGAGAGGATTCGTTTTTTCCCCTTCTTCAGATAACTATAATGGCTCAATCAAGCCTATGGATCAATCGAGCCTCTGTTTAACCATGTTAATGGATTGATCGAGGGTTTTTTGAACCCTCAATCGAGCTATTTGAAATTTAAATTTCAAAACCTCGATCGAGCGTTTTAAGCGCTCGATCGAGCATTTTGAGTGCTCGATCGAGCTATTGAGGACCTACAAAATAGAGTTTTAGTTCCTCCTCTATAGATTTCTCTACAACACCATTTTGTACCATAGCAAAATCCAAGTATAATTTGTCCTTAAGTGGCGTAGTTGATCATGTTGGATTTAGGACAAAACCCTCTACCAATGGCATATGAGTTTGACATTTTTGAATTCATATGATTTTTTATCTGATTTCTTTTACACATAATGATTGAAATGTTTTTGGATAGTTTCAAAGGGATAAATAAAAAATCAATAACATAAAATATACAAAACAAAAAAATATCAAAAAATACAAATATGTTGATTTAATATTTCTCCTCAAAATGGTACCCTTGGTTTTTTAATTTATTTATATTGTATAAAAAAATAGTACGTGAACACGTGTTTGCAAAATGAAATTGAAATATTACTTCGCCAACTTTGAAAAATAATAAAAGAATACAATTATGCATAAAAAACATTTTTTTAATATGAAAAACACAGTTCTCTCCTTGTAGATCATGCTTATATATATATATATATATATATATATATATATATATATATATATATATATATATATATATATATACATACTCATACATATATCTATATATATACATATACATACTTATACATACATACATACATATATATATACATAGATATATATATACATACATATATATATGTATGTATATCTATATATATATATGTATATGTATGTATGTATGTATAAGTATGTATATATATATATATATATATAGATATATATATACATACATACTTATACATATATATATATATATATATATATAGAAATATATATATATATATATATATATATATATATATATATATATATATTAAAAATTACACATTTTAGACTAAGTTATGTTACATGAACAGACACATACCTTTTAATATTTGTGAAATTTTGCAAGGACAAACACGTCATTTAATGGAAAATTGACATATTATACGAAACTATTTTTTTTTTTAAATATCATTAGGACAAAAACATAATTCTCCACATATATTTTTTTTTTTTACTCTAAATCAAAATTCACAATGCTTATATGAATTTTGAGGGATTGAGTTCGATAAATGAGTAAAATTTTAAAATTTCATCACCACATTTTGGCCTAAAAGTATAACCCATCTTCATGCATTTGCTCTTAGCAACTCTTCCTGTCACATTTATTATTACATAATTCCAACAAGAATATTCAATAGTATTTACTTAGGCTCTAAATTACACTAGAAACCTCATGCAAACTCACTCAGTAATTGTTCACTTGACCCAACTCTCTTTTACACCTCGATGTTTTGAGTATTGTCGCTTAGGAAGGGAACATTCAATTGAACATAGGCCAAGATATATATAGTCTATGGTGATATCTTAGACTCATTTCTCTATAATAAAAAAAATGGTATGTCCTTTATGACATTCAAACCCATTATAACATCATTGCATTATTTCAAATTTATAGTCCATAGGAACCAAAGTAATTTTCATGTTGTATTTTTCTTTTATGATTGACGAGATTCCTTATTTGTTCATAATCACACTCATCACGAGCATGGAGAAATTGTATTCATCTTGAATTTTCACCAACGATGATTTTCCATCATGGAGAAACAATCCACAAGGTGACAACAGTTCTTCCACACATGTTTCAACACATATGACATCGTATAAAATAGTGGAAGTTATCCTCACTTTATGGGAAATTAACCTTCACCATAGTTTTCTAACAAATTTTTTTCTTTAGTGTTAATCATTCTCAATTCACCAACTTCTATTCATCTATTTATTACAGTTTTTTAGGAGGCTTTAAGCTCTCATCACAAAGAGTAACTATGCATGAATCATGGTTTTCATCAAATGGCACAACATAAGTACTTATGATGTTAAAACCAAGAACAGAGGACCCTCTATCACAATGAGATATGTAGTTGAGATTAACCAGGGTTCAAATAATGTTATGCACATTAATTTTAGAATATTGTAGAAAATCAAGGAATAGTAATTTCCTATGCCAACCTTTATCAATTCTCTAGTGTGGTGGTTATTGAAGTGATCAAAGGACTTGAAATTACATTTTAACATTCTTTGTATTCCTAATACACTGTGGTGTGGAATAGTAAATAAAATTTACTAGGTTATGAGTGTGATTTATCTTCTTTCCATCCCAATCCACATTCTTGTCACAAGAATATGACTTGTTCTCAATTGCATAGAAATAGATCTTCACATTTAACCATACTTTGACAACCATTCGAAATTGTTCAATTGTAAATTATGCTATTGGTTTTATATTCCTTTCTACTTGATAGTTTAATGGGTGATTCCCAAGGTTAAATACCTCAATGTTTTGAAACCTATTGATTCCATATTCTTGAATATCAAGTGATTTGTGGGTTTAATAATACTATATAAAATAAAAAAATAAAAAAACAGACATTGTGTTTTCCCAAATTAGAGTTAGATATTGGTGATGACCAGACCATGGTGCAAAAAAATCAACAAGAATAATAAACCTTCTACTTGAAAGTGTAGGGAATGAGGAGTATAATATTTGAAGATGGATCATTTTTCTCAAGGCTCTCACCTTTATTATATCCTTTTATTTTTGTATCAACTTCTCAACTTTCAACCTATGTTCTAAGCCTAAAATAGATATACTCAAGACTTATGTATCTGAGATAGTATTTCTAGGAGTATAATTGGTGGCCATATTATGATTTTTTTTCTAACACTTGATTTTGAGGAATCACTTGGAGGTATATATTTTTTACATTTAACTCTCAAATAATGGTAACTTGGACATAGTTGTTTTCTGTAAGTTTGCTAGTTAAATTACATTCTCAATAGGTACATTTTTAGTAGAATCTAACACCCTCCATTTCGTAAGCTTGATTTGTTGGTAAAATGGCTTGAATTTATGATTTATTAGAATCACTAAATACACTAATATTTTGTACTATTGACAACATAATCAAAATTAGTAAATCTGCTCTCATTGGTTTGGCAACCTATTTACAATATACACAAGACATGATTGAGTTTCTCTAGATCAACTCATGGTTCCAAGGATATGAGCTACAAGAAATGAATTAAAATTCTAAACTATTTCTTGTTTAGAACAATTTCCTATTTGTTATTGATTTTAGTCAACAACAAGCACATGATCATGTTGGTGATGCCACTTCATGAGCATATTCAAATGAGGGTTCAAAGGTTTTTCTTTCACTTCCCAAGACCATCCTCAATCCTTGGGAAGAATTCATCAACAAAAAGGATATAGTTGGTTCTAGATATGAAAAGCAAATGACCATTCACATTCTAGACTACTCTAATCCAATCTAGTTTCAAAGTGTTGGGTTCCTTCAAAAAAACTCATCTTCACATACTCCAATTCTACATCATATTATCAAATTTCAAAAATGTCATCAATTTGATCACATGAGAGATTAATATTTTTATCTTCACCCTTGTAAGTAGTGTCGAAAATATAGCCATCACCCAAACAGATTCTCTAGTCACAACAACCCTGCAAGAGAAAATATTCACCTCACATGGATAACTTCTTGGAAATGATATTCAGTAACCAAGAAGACATATTTCTCATACCGTAGAATTCATTCTAGAGTATTGACACATCTTGAAATTGATAATTTTTCATATTCTTGCTTTGTATCCTAGAAGGGGGAAGTGATTATCAACTACTAGTCTCAAAGTCATATCAAGAAAGCTTGAGCCATGGCTAGAAACAGAGTCGTGAAATAGAATCTACAGCTAGCGTTAGAGTTATAGCCAAGGATAGACTCATCTTACATGAGCACATTTTGGTTTATGGTCATACTGAAACAATGATTTCATTTGGGGTCCTCCTTAAACCACCACTTAATAGAATTTTTCTTATTCTTCTAGAAAATAGTTTGTTGTCATCTTGAAAACACCATTTCAACAAAAAAAATTCATGCTTGAACCATCATCAAAGAAAACTTCCATTTAGTAGAAGACACCAAATTCAATCTAGATTGAAAATTGCTCTAAGAATTTCCTTGAGCCAAGTTTAGAGTTGGTAGGAAGCATTAAACCACAATCAACAAAATAATTCAGGTTTTTCTACCCCATTTGTTTTGTTGTCTTCCTTAAACCACAAAATTTAGGGAGCACATCTAGCCATTAGCTATTATTTACCTTCATATTCCAATTCTCTTCTTAGATTCATCAATTCCCCTTCAGATTAAGGGGGGGAATGTTGTTAACATAATCCTTAGGAGTAACTCAAATTTGGAATATTCACTTGTGTGGAATGTGAGAAGCCACAAGTAAAGTGAATTGTCATGAGGAGTCTAGGATACCTCTTAGAAGATGAAACCAAGGGACATTAACTTGGTTGGGTTATCAACTGTAGGATAAAATTAATTTCAACCATTATTTTATCAACTAAACTCATTCTCGTGTGTTGACCATCGACCCATTTTTCCACTAGGAATTTGCTATGATTCAAGTTAAAAATAAAACTCATTCATGCACTAAGAAATCCTATTAACACATTCATCACCAATGATCTTAACTTTTATTACTAATTATGAGTACAAATAAAGGTTTAAATAGAATTTAATAAACCCATTGATCCACCAAACTATGTTGGTTATTTGATATATGGAACAAATCTTGGTACAAAAAAACCAAGCTGAGTACTAAACAACAAACCATCTAGAATTCATTGCATTAATATTCCAAATTTATTCTTTTAATGCTTATAAGAAGTCATAAAAATAAAGGAAATAATGTATGATTTATAAAACTAACACCTAATATTAATAAATAAATTCCTAAATCACTTAAAAAATAAAGAAAATGTAAATGATATATGAAGATCATAATTATATAGAATAATCTCTTAAAGAAAACAAAATTAGGAAAATAATTTATAGGGTCTAAAATAATGGGTGT
This sequence comes from Pinus tabuliformis, assembly GCA_031772625.1. NCBI lineage: Eukaryota > Viridiplantae > Streptophyta > Pinopsida > Pinales > Pinaceae > Pinus > Pinus tabuliformis. Next base: position 589,893,765 of record CM062818.1, read on the forward strand.
TTTTGCAGTGTCTCCTCAACAAAAGTTTATCTTAGAGATACCTATTTATTTCATCTTGTTTTACAGCATCCTAATTACATATCAATATTTGGTGCAAAACTTGACTCCATGAGGTCCATACAAGAGATCTTCAATAATTGGGATACGAAATTTGTCTTTGATCATTAACTTATTGAGAGCACTACAAGTTGACCACATGCACCAACTTTCTTCCTCCTTTAACACCATGAATATTGGTGATGATTAAGGATTTTTACTATGAGTATTGTCCCTAGCCCTAATTGTTCCTAAATGATATCTTATTTTCATCTTTTGTGAAAAAGGGTGTCGATAAGGATGTATCATTTGATGGTCGAATTTTGGGGATGAAGGAAATACCATGGTCATGTTCTCTAGCAAAATGTGGTAAACCTTTAACTTATTAAATGTCTAGTGATGTTTTTCAATGAGCAACTACAAGTATGCTTAAGTTGTATGTCATTAAACTAGGAAATAATGCCAAAGTGGTCATTCTTTGATTCCTTCTCCATACAATGAGATCTGATTATTTTCAAAGGGATTTCTTGAATCCCTCAAAGAGTGTGTACATGACCCACTTTACTAAAACTTATATATAGTTCCTTGAAATCCATGGTAACTAGCCCTAAACCACATAACTATTTGTGCCTCTAATACTATATCACAACTACCCATATCAATGCCAAATAGATGGGTTTTTAGTTGATATTCACCCATTTGGAGTTTGACATTTTCATGTACACCCTTAGCTTTAATCATACCTCCATTGTCTATCATGACTTGGAAGTTGTAAATTGGGTGAAAAAAATAATGGAGTTATCGTAACAGTCACTTGGAAATGAAATTGTGAGTATTTCCATTATCGACTAATACTATGACATGTTTACTATTGATGGAGCTTGTAACTTTCAAGATTTGTGGAGTTAAAATCTCTGATAATGCATGTATAGATATTAGGGGTTATTCTTGAGGGGATTGAGGTTCGCTAGGTTCTTGAATAGGAGTGTTTATCTCTTCTAAAGATAACTCTGGTGTTTCCTTGTTAGTTATGTCTTATGTCAAGGACAAAGTGGGAAGATCATTTTAGTTCAATTTTTGTTCTTTGTACATGTGACCTAGATCATTCTTTTCATCACAATTACAATAGATTCCACAAATTTGACAATTTGATATTTCTTCTTGATACAACCTTTATACTTTCATGGAATCGGTGGGGGTTATTTTATGAGAAACTATATAACATATAGATCTATATAAATATATAACAAAACATAACTTAGTTATATATAATATTTAACTATGACATAACATAACATTGTTATATAATATTTAACATAACATAAAGTTATTTAACGCCCACACACACACATAGATATATATACGGAACATGACTATAAATAACCATAAATTATGTATAATATAACATTATAGCTATAACATAACATAGTGTAAGATGTAAAACCTACCTATAACAACATATAACTAAACTATAATATTTAACATATCGTAACTATTTAAAACATAACACGCACACACACACATATCACATTTAACTATATAATTATATAACTATATATAAGTTAAAGTTTCAACAATTCATGATTGATAGATACATTAAATCCATCATGAAAGTGCATTTAAAGTGCATAAAAACATTTTGACTCATTTCTAATTTGTAGCGTATTGTTTCATTATGTATTGTGTTGTATAAGAAACATTGTCTTTTTTGGGTGTGTGTTATATTATTTCCATGACTAGCCTCAAGTGCCAAGCCCGGGGGGTTAGAGGAGGGGGTGGTAGCCCCCCTGTCGGGGGGTTTGCAGGGGGGCAGTATCCACACTGCACAATGTCCGAGACAACGCCCCGGGAAATTTTTTTTGGAACCTACATTAGGTGGGCAGACCCACCTATGGTTTTGTGCATGGGTTTCACACATGTTTTTGAGCATGATGGTTTTCTACCCATGGTATTTTGTAGATCTGGTAAAGGGAACTATGGTTATGTTCTATTCCATGGTTATTTGTTTAGTGTTTATGGATGCTTCGATATCTATATATACGTATTGTAACATTGAAAGGAATATAATGAAAAATCAATCTGGTAGTCTCGATTTTGGGATCCAGGGGAAAATCTCTATGTATATATGTTTTATGTTGTATGCTCTTACCATTGTTTTTTTTTTTTAAGAATTTGTTTACAGGTAATTTCTATGCAGGGGTAAAACCTACAGTCTTCATATGCTTGCACTTAGTTCATGTCATGTGTCAAAGTATAATACTATAAGAACTTATATTCTATTGGAGTATCTGGTTGGCATGAAATTTTATTATGTTTGAAAATAAGTTTATTTCAATTTTTTACATATATATTTACATATTTATTCCCTATGAATAAAATGCATTATTTAGAAACGGGAAAAGGTTTGAAGGTATATTTGATCACTTATTTTGATTGTGTTTACATGGAACTTAATACTTTGGTTGATAAATTATCAAAAAATTGAATCTAATGTTTAAGACTTCAAGCTAGATTATTCTACTTGAGTTTAGAAATGGTTTCCTTGTCAACATTCTTTCTAAGTCAACATCCTTTTCTTGGATTAGTTTATATGTATTCTATGTAATAGTTTACTTAAAAAATATTTCTGGAATTATTTTATATGTATTATATGTAATATGTAGAGGAATCTTCCATATGGCCCCCAACCGCAAGTCATCGGAGTGTGGGGGAATCTGCTATACATGGTGGGGCTCATGATTGATCACATAACCCACCCAAACTGTGTGTTCCACTCATAGATCTTGCCTCAAACATTATTCAAAGTGTCAGAGGAAGTGTTTTTGTCTTTTTTTATGATCATGCTACTGATAGTCGATCTTGTTCACCTATTTCAGGTACACCTCCTGCATTTTTAAATCCTCTTTAAAATTATGTGTTTATGTCTTGAAATTGTCTTTAATTTTAAAATCATGTTCAACTAATGTTTTTAAATTTAATTTATATGCTATTATGCTTCTATTTTGTTAAATATATAAGTTAAATTATATTTATTATTTGCATACCCTCAGCAGGGTGAAGTTGAGGATCATAGCAACATTGACCCCTCCATGGGATGATGTTGTATCTAGTACCACATTAGAGGATGTTACGACCCAACATGCATGGACCACATGAGAGTTTCTTAACATTCATGCTAGTTTACCTACTAGGCGTAGTTTGTCTTTGATGTTGTAAAGCATCAATAGGTTCATCGAGACATCCTGGAGGTCGAGCCCACAAAGACGCCTCCTACATTCCATACAAAGGCTTAGGAGGCGTGAGATTAGAGGCCCACATACTTGGGAGGTGGTAAAAGAGGCCACAAATAACATTGATGTTTGTGGGTAATTGTTCGACATCCCTTCGGATTTCCCTAGTAGACATAAACATTTGATTCCACTCAAATATTTTAAGAATGTCGGTGCAACCCCTTATGTGTATGATTGATTCATTGGAGCTCAGGACTAGTTCCCATACCATGAAAAGGTATCCCTTTATTTTCCGAAGCATATATATGCAAAGTTCGTGTTACATATGAGGCTAGATTACACTAGTACTAGATCTCATTATTATGGAGCTAGCTTGGGACATACATGAGATCATGAGGGGGCTTGTAGGAACCTTGGGTATGTACCACCACCTTTAATATTATTTCCACTACCATCTCGGAGCGTGGTATTACTGAAAAAAACTAGATAATCAATCACAACTTAGTGCTGACACCAAGGATACCATTTTAGATAACATGTGAATGTCATTGGTTAGTGCACATGTTACATTGCATGTAGAGATTACTATACCACAACCATTGCCTCATGAGCCGCTAGTCTTTTATATCATGATTCAGTTCTCATGAGTTTACTCGTTGACCAACTTTTTTCATATGCATGTATGTGTCGTGATGCCATCCATAAAACTTGAAGGGTGCATCGCTCATGTGACAGAGACCAAGTACACATATATACAAAACTTTTGACTCTTATCTTCAAATTATGCATAATTATTTATATTAAAATCTATTTTGTATTAGATTTCATTTATATTAATAATTTCATGATAGCATGTACACACAAGGCTCTTTCTACATGGATGAGCTTATGACGTCATCTGAGGGGATAGTTGATTAGGTAGGCCATTCTCCAAGAGTACATGTTTCCCTGGATTCACTTCCTACTCCAGCTCATAACACGCATGTCATGGAGAGTCACTATGTACAACTAAATGGACCAACAGTTGAGGTAAACATTTTTATTCTTATGATTTCAACATTTTCTTTTTTTAAGTTACATGCATGTTAATAGACTAATTAAAAAATTTCCTTGCCATTGTGTACATAGGCCCATATGAAAAGCCCTATCGACGTCAGCGTTATATGGATGCATAAGTGGAATGTTGGGTATAGAGGCATTGACAATGCAGGTCCATCAATACAGGCCCCAATCTTTGAGCCACATGTAGGGGAGCACCAAACCTAGATTCGCAAGACCCCATCCTATCTTACCTGCATTTTGACTTGAGTGAGTTTAGTAGATTCATATGTGTAATTAAAAATTTGGTTCTAAATCATTTATTTCCATATTTTTTATTTTGTAAAAATAATGATCTAATTACTTTGAATTTGAATGTATTATATTGTAGTACCATATTGTGGACACTTACTCTACAAAACGAAACTCACATAGGATTTATGGTGGTACTTAAAGTGGATAATTTGTATATTTCCTAAAGCCCATCTCATATGGCACATTCACATGTGATACCAACTATGCATATTTTCATACATGGACAATTTATGGATGCACATGGACATTATTTAGTTTATGGATCTTTATTAATCTTGTTTATGTATTTTCATTAATTTCTAAAGTTTATGGATTTGATAAAATTATTTCACTAGTTTAAATTTTTTTGAATAATATTAGAACTTTTATTAAAAAGTATAACAATTTTGATTTCTAATTTCATACACTAAGAAAATAAGTTCAATATTAAGCTATGATGCAAGTCATTTTTATATTTAAAATGAACTAAAATATATCATGATTGAAATAAAATAAAATAAAAACAAATGGGATTGAAATAAGCTTTAAATTCAATTTTAAAATATGTATAGTAAACAACATCTAAGTTTTAAATAGTTTTATTTATTTTGAGGTCATCTACAAGAGGTTAGTCATAACATGATATTTAAGTCATATGTATTGGAATTTAATATACCAAAAATAAATTAATGATATATGTTTCTATAATTTTATATATAATTAAAAATGAACTTTCATAAATTTAATTGGCTATATCAAGGTTCAATTAAAAACACAAATGAAATTGAAATACGTTTTATCCAATTTTATTTCTTTTGAGGTCATCAACAAGAGATTATTCATAATATGATATACGAACAATCTTACTATATGATGCAAGTCATGTTCATACTTAAAATGAACTAAAATATTTCATGAATTGCAATTATGCTTCATATTGGCTTCTAGAAAGTGTATTTTAGTGCAATTAACATGTATGTTATTATATAATTCGATTTTAAAAAAAATTATTTGAATTCTAAAGTCATCCATATTATAATAAAAAATTTATACATGAATTTTTTTGTGACCCACTCATATACCATTGCATGGTCAACCTTTTTAATTATTTCAATGAATTTCTTAAATCTCAAGGTTCAATTAAGAAACACAAATAGGATTGAAATAAGTTTTATTCAATTTTAAAATATGTGGAGGTATAAAAGTTACAAATAAGATTTATTCAATTTTATTTCATTTTAGGTTATCTACAAGAGCTTTGTCATAACATTATATATATATGAAGCTTGGTCATAACATTGTATATATATATGAGGTTATCTACAAGAACTTATGCACTTTTTAAAATCCAATATGAAGCATGGAAAATGAGAATAATAACAATGCAGTTAATTACAAATAGTTTACAATTTCGAGAAGCAAACATATCAATTAACTGAAAATTTTATTTGAGATGAAAATTCAAGTATTTTATTTATATTTGAATAACTATAACATAGAAATCATTACACTTCATCAATAATTTTTTTGTGCTTACACAAAAATCAATGCAAAATTTTAATCTAAATACCTTGAAATTAATGTACACCTATATCTAATTACATCCAATTAGAAATCAATGTCTTCATTGAAATCAATCCATCTAATGCAAGCAATCAAATAAGATGAGAAATCATCTACACTAAAATCAATTCATCTAATGTAAACAATCAAATAGGATTAGAAATAAATATCTACACTCGAATCAATGCATCTAATTCAAGCAATCAAATATAATTATTAATCAACATATGCACTGAAATCAATGCATCTAATGCTAGTAATGAAATAAGATTAGGAATCAACACCTACACTGAAATCAATGAATCTAGTACACACAATTTTCTTCCCTTTCTCTCCCACCTCCATCTATATCTATATCTCCCTCCATCTCTCCTTCTTTGTCTCTCTATCTCACCCCCCCAAAAACACACTCTCTCTCTTCATATTTATCTATCTCCCCCTCCCTCACTCTCTCTATCACTCTCTTCTTCCCTCTCTCCCCCTTCCATCTATATATTTATATCTCCCTTTGTTTCTCCTTCTTCATCTCTCTGTATCACCCCGAAAACATACACATTGTTTCTCCATATATATCTACATCCCCCTCCCTCTCCCTCCCTCTCTCTTCCCTCTCTCTTCCTCTCTCTCTCTCTCTTCCCCTTCTCCCTTTGTCTCCCCTTCTACCTCTCTTCCCTCCTAATCTCCTCTCCCTACATCTTCATTGTCACTCCCTCTCTCTCTTTCTCCACCTTTCTCTCTATGTATTTTTCCTTACCTCCCTCTCTTTCCCCATCCAACTCCATCTCTCTCTCTATCCCTCCCTATCAATTCATCTCTCTTCCTTCATCTATCTCCCTCTCTCTCTCCCATGTTTATCTCTCTCTCTCCTCCAACTCTATCACTATAACTCTCCCTCTCTCATTCTCTTCACCCCTTCTCTCCACTATCCTTCTTTATCTTTCTATGCCACCCCCAAACATGCACACTCTCTCTCCATCTCTCCCTCTCTCTCTCTCTAAATTTTCTTAAAAATTGTAGAGATAAAAATCTCATTCCTAAATTTGCTATCTGCAAACATCCTCTCTGGTTAGGTAGAAATCTATCCAGTTTCAAAAAATTAAGTGAAACCCTTGTTCGAAACGTAATCAAATGGGTCAGGTCTAAATTAGTGAAAACCTCTCAGAAACTTTATTCCACTCATCTATACCTTTCCTCATATCTCAGATAGGATCTATGGCAATCCTTGGATGCCATTACATTTATAAAATCTGATAAATGGTTAATTAAGGACAACATCCAGAAATTAAAAAAACTGAATAATCTTCACAATGTTTATGGAGAACACAACTAGTGCTCTCATAAATACCATGCTTATTCCAGTTTATATGTCCCTCGGAACTGTAATCTTTATGTTCAATATAATTCGCTTAATTCCAACCACTCATCATCTTCTGATAACATTCCTCTTTTGGCTAGAACAAAAATAAACAATGCGATGAAGAATAAGGATTGCAATGGGTGTATGGTCAACAAGTAAGAATACATAATGAAAGTAAACGGTGGGAATATAAACACCATAATCCCCAACAGCACTGCATAAACTAGTTTTCCAATCATTAAAAACAACACAGTTACAGGTATCACAATTCTGCATGATGGGACATCAAACAATGACATAGCAATTGAAGTTATGAAAATTCAAGGAAACAATGCAGATATAAAAAGCACGGATAATATCAATCCAAACATTAAGAACAGTGTAGTTAGCCCTAACAACACTACACAATCTAGTTTTGTATTAATGGATAATCCTAAAAAAAGCGTAGTCACAAACCTAGAACCGAGTACTATGGGTATCACAAGCAACAACACGCAGGATGAAGTGAATAATGTGGTGATGACACAAAATGTAAGCAGCAGAATCACCAGATCTCTAAATGGCATCACAATTCCGTCTGATTTATCAGCAAATATTGGGCCTATAAACAACGCAACAACAGTTCAAGGGCATAGAACTCTGAAAGAAAACAACGCAGACATAAATATAAGCATGGATAATATTAAGACCGTGCCAAATATCCCATCTACCAACTTAAAAACTCTAACCACTCATCCCAGTCAAGGTAAGATAGCAGAAAAAGCCCAGGTCATTAACTTATCAGACATAACCCTTGATTATGCAACTGAATCCATCTTGAAAAAAGGTCTAAATTTTGCCATAACCCCAAATAAAATACCTGTGGAAGAAGTTATCAGTAATGTTGAAGTAGCTATTAAAAACCTAGATATAGCAAAAAGTGAAGAAATGAGACAAGATATTGCTAAAATTCTAAGAACCTCTAAACCTCCTGCATTTAACATTTCCGTAGAAGAAAAAAGAGCTCTTAACAACTTGAGAAAAAATAAAAGCATAGTCATCCTAAAAGCTGATAAGGGCAACGCAACTGTAATTATAAATAGAATCAATTATGACATTAAAATGGAAGAACATCTAAACAATAGTGGATGCTATAAAATTATTAATAAGGATCCTAGTGAAAAAAATTATGTGTGAAGTTATTAAGAAAATTAAAGAATCATCTCTAGATGATGTCACAAAAAAGAAAATCATCCCTAATAGTTCCCCTACTTAACTTCTCGCCAAATACCTAGCCAAAAAACTTAGACCCCTGTCTGGTAATACCCCTTCGTATATTAAAGACTCCTATTCTTTTGTTCAATGGATTAATAACATAGAAATGAAAGACGAAGATCTAATGGTCAGCTTTGACATTGTATCCCTTTATACCATGATTCCTATTGATGAAGCTATTGAGATCATGAGAAACATCACCAATAAAGAAACTGTGGACCTTTTGAAACTGTGCTCGAGATCCTCTTACTTCAGTTTCAAAGGAAAAATTTATGAACAAACTCATAGTGTGGCTATGGGCTCTCCTCTATCCCCCATAATTGCCAACATCTTTATGGATCACTTCGAACAAAAGGCTCTTAGGTCATTTCCATACACCCCTGCTGAATGGAAAAGGTTTGTAGATGGCATATTTTCCAAGTGGAGTCATGGAAAAGAAAAACTTGACCTATTCCTCAATCATCTGAATAACTTATCTGACCATATAAAATTCACTATTGAAATTGAAAAGAACAACTAGCTTCCCTTTCTTGATATCCTTCTAACTAAAAGAGATGGGTCTCTTGGTTTCCAAGTTTATAGAAATAAAACCCATACAGAAAGATATCTTCATGCAAATTCCCATCACCACCCTAAACAGAAGATGGGCATCATTAGGACCCTAACACTAGGGTAGCCAGAATATCTTATCATGATCATTTAAATGATGAACTCAACCATCTACAAAAAGTGTTTGAACTAAATGGCTACAATATAAATACCATTAAGAAAGCCATGCACCTATCTCTAATCAAGAATAACAAGGACATGAAAAATCAAAATTTATCAACTCCTAAGGTCTCACTGCCTTACATAAAAGGCACCACTGATAAAATTACTAAAATTCTTAATAAACATAACATAAATGTAGCATTCACCCCTACTAACACCATTAGTCAATTAATCAACTCAGTAATGGATCCCATAAACCCTAATCTTCAAAAAGGCGATTATGTGATTCCTTGCTCATGCGGTAAGGAATATATAGGTGAAACTAGTAGGTCTCTTAATATTAGGATTAAAGAACACACAACGGACCTAAGAAGAGATAGGACCTATAAATCAGCCTTAGCAAAACATGTTCACTCTTCCTCTCATTACATCTGCATGGAAGAGGTCAAACTGGTTAGAAAAGAGGACCACTATCTTAGAAGGAAAATCAAAGCAGCCATAGAAATAGAAAAAAGGAAGAACAATTTGAACCGAGACGATGGACTAAAACTAAGTAACACGTGGAAACCTTTACTTAAAAATCTTAAACATCAATAATTACCCTTTATCCCTTAAGTTAACCTATTCCCTCCTCTCTCAAAATAACAATATAATAACCATCATAAACATCAATCACATAACATCATCATCATAAACATTAACTAGTAGGGATTAATTCACACAAAATCAATTGATAACATTAAACATTGAAAATTATCTCTAGAAATGATAGATAATATTATAGCATTAACTCACCAAATCTATTAGAGACATATTAACAAATAATTAATAATTAATAATTAATAATTAATAATTAATAATTAATAATTAATTTTAATTAATCAGACAAATTAGATTATTAGTTAAAAATACTAATAAAAGTAGTTAATCAAATTAATAAAAAATTAATTTCACATAAAAAATAAACATAACAATTAAATCAACAAACTAAAATTAATCAATTAACCAATCTAACAAGTGAATAATACAATAAACTAATAAACATATTAATAAAGAATAATCAATCAAATTAATTAATTAATCAACCATTTTAATTAATTAATCAATTCCCTTAATTAATTAATTAATTTAATCAATCAATTAATTAATTAATTAACTAATTAATCAAATTAATACATTAGTTAATAAATCAATTAAACCAATTAAAATAAAATTAATAAACATAGTAAGTGAATAATAAAATCAATTAAGTTATAAACCTATTAATTAGTTAATTAAAATAATAATAATAATAATAATAATTATTATTATTATTATTATTATTATTATTATTAATTAATTAATTAATAATAATTAATTAAATTAATAAATGAAAATCTAGTCGACCTATTTTCTTACATCTGTTCTTCAATATCCTATATATATAACCTAAATCTAGCTCATGGATACATCATTAAGATCTGGAGAATATCTATTGACGCATCCCCTGATGATGGACTCACTTGGTAGTCCGAAACGTTGGGTTCACAAAAACTATATAACAGGTCATTCCTCCTCTATATAAAATCTATCCTCCCCTGTATGGATTCACTGTTTAATTTAACATGTAATGTTTAACATTTAACAAATATTGGACCTATTTAGAAATCAATCTAATTATTATTATGTATAAACATGATATAAATTTGATATATAAAGAGGTTTATGAACACTAAAAAAAGGTATGGTAAATAAATAAAAATATCAATAAACTAGAGGTATGGTAAATAAATAAAAACTCTTTTTATATTTAGTTTATAAACATCTTTATATTTAAAGAAGACTCAAAAAGAGGTTTTATTTAGGTGAAGCCTATGGGCCAAATACCATTTTAATACGGTTGCTAAATACCGTGGGTGGAATACCATATTTATAAAAAATATATGGTAAATTAATAAAAATATATATAAATAAGAGGTATGGTAAATAAATAAAACATTTTTTTTTTATATTTACTCCATAATTCACTTTATATTTATGAACACTAAAAAATGAGGTTTTATTTAGATGAAGCCTATGGGCCAAATACCATGGGCCAAATTATTATTAATACCATGCAAAAAAATATTATTAACCCTAATATTAATATTAATAAAAGTAAAGATGGCACATGGTATTGAGAACCAATGGTATTGACCCATGGTATTCACATGGAATGTAGACTATTTAAAGGGGGGAATTAAACCAACATAGATCCATCTTTACTCTGGATCTACTAAGCACGAGTGAAAAAATATTTGATCCCTCTCAGTGCTTAGTAGATCCAGAGTAAAAATGGATCTATTATGTATATGTGAATTTTATGTATATATTTACATATGCTGACATTAAACCCTAAAATGGATATCTATTGTATTATATATTGTGTGTTTCTGTAGCCTAATAATTTTTTCTGTAGCTACGACAAGTTTCTATAGCCTAATAATTTTTCAGCCTACAGGGACACTTGGCGATTTGAATTAAAGGACAACTAACAAAGCAAAGTACCTGCAGGAGATCTCAAAAGAACAAACATGGTTAGAATAACTGGATCAAAGGTATGTGCTACTTTAATTACTTTAGTTTAGCAATAGGGATTGATATATTGCATATATGACTAAGAAGAAATAGTACTAGCGAAGATTAAAACGAAATCATTATAACTTAAGGGTGATCGCCACCTAACAAAATATCATAAGCCACCACTTAAAAATTCATGCCACATCCTCACTCCAAATCCACTGAAGTAATTACCAAATCATCATTTTAAATGCGCCTAACGGTCTGATTCATTCCTATAACCCTTATTGTAATCCACATGTTCTTACACTCCTCTAAATTTTCATAGCCACTTTGTCCTTCCGCCACTTAGCAAAACCCTACCAACACAATTCTCCTGTCAAGGTAACTAGTTTTTGAGGCAAAGCATCCTCCATAATGGGGATAATTGTTCGAACTGAGCCAGCAGGGAAGAAATTCCTGGAGGGATACCCTCAGACCAAGGAGCTGCTGCAAAAGAAACAATGGTTATAGTTCATTGAAAAATTCAACGGCTTTCACAGGGAAGTGACCAAGACATTTTCGCACTCATTTGATGAAACTAAAGCTAAAATAGGAGACCTTTAAGATCACCATAACAGAATCCATGATAGCAGAGGCTACGGAATTACTAAAGAGTGGTGAAAAATGGTTCAAGAATAGGGGAATTAATGGAGAGGATTGGAAGGTCTTCCTCCAAAATCCAAATATGGATACCATTGTCTTCAAGGAAGGTATTCCCAACACAGCCCTTAAGAGCAAATGGAGAAATTTATTGCTTATACTTCAAAAATTTGTTACCTGTGAGGGTAGGTTTGGGTATATGTATTTTTACCATGTTAGGATGATGATGCATTTTCTTGAAGATCACCAGATGAACCTTCCTTACTTTCTCTTAAATAGTCTCAAGAAATTGTCTACAAACATTCAAAAGAAAATTCAATGTATAGGAAACACCATGTGTCATCATGGCCTGATAAAGATATTAGTTGAGTTCCATCTTTAGAGTATAGGGGATAACTAGGAGAGTTTCCTAGTTAGGAACCATTTTGAAGAAAGATCCCCAAAGAAAGCCACCAGTAGTAGGACCCTCAGAGGAAGGAAGAAAACTATAGAAGGGGCAAAAGAGTAGGAACCCCAAACTCACCCAGAATTTTCAGAAGGAGAGTTGCCCATAGTAGACATATTACAAAGAATGAAGAAGGGGAATCTTAAAAGGAAGAAAGTTAGCAAAAGAGAAAAACAAATACCACAAATCAAGACCCTTCCTCAAGAAGAAAACTCAAAAACTAAAAGAAAGAAGGTTCAGGGATCACAAACCTCAAGACTGAGGAGGAGCACAAGGTTGAGCACAGTCCAACAGACAATCCCGAAAGCTACAAAGTACATTGATCTCGAGGAAAATGAGCCAATTGAGAATGAGCCAACTGAGAATGAGCCAATTGAGAATGATCCAACTGAGAACGAGCCAAACGAAAACCCTGAAAGTCCTCCAAAAGGGTCACCAGAATCATCATTGAGGTTATCACCACCACCTTGTAGCTCACCTCTGAGAAGCCCAATGCATAGTTCAAGTATTGAACCTGTCCAGCAAGAGATATATGACTATATAGAGTCGTTGGAAAGAAAGGAGACAACAACCAAGGAAACAATTTAGAGTCCTGGAGAAGGAAGCAACCAGTTAAATAAACCACAAGAACACTCAGCCACAAACATTTTAAAGCGGGAGATTTTTTAATTAGAAACATTGAACAGGTATCTCAAGAATGAGAATCAAGCATTGAAGGTACACAGTGAGATCCAAATTACAAAAGGTGACAATATCATCCTCCATTTTAGCTTGTGGTATAAAAAGAACAAAAAACTGAAGAAGGAAAATAGGATAATGCAAAGAGAGATTATCATCTTAAAATATAAATTCTCATGAGAAAACCTGCGATGCCAATAGCTTCCAAAAAGAGGAAAACAGTGAAAGTTGGAGGTGATGAACAAAAGCCACAAGTGACTGACAAGGATGAAGTGTATGAGGACATACAAAACCTCTAGCCTGGGGGAATATAGAGTCCAAAGATTGTCTTACCATGACACCCCTTTTTTCCTATGTTTCCTCTCTTTTCCTACATTTTCCACCTGAATAATGGCACATCCACCAGGTTTTGATAAAGGTAAGTAATAATATGTCTTGTTCTTCATGTTTGACTATATCGCCTATTGTTTTGTTAAAGAATGCATTTGGCTACATAATTGGTCCGTTCCCACAGCTAATCCATACTTTTGTAACTATTTCCATTGTTTGCAAGGTTCAGAAGCTCCAGGTCAACAACAAAGTATACAAATGGATAGGGAATGGTCCCCTCATGGATCCCTTCCTATTCCCTAGAACCAGTTCATCAAGACGAGCATAGGATATCACGATCAAACTCCAAAGTCAACCACAGGATTGTCGCCGAATGAGATCTAAGTTTCATTAAAACCTTATCTATTTGCTTTCAGAGTAACAAATCGAAGGTTTAGTGATATATTTAGTTAAAATAATGGTATCTAGTCTTAAATTACTCATGACTATTATGCCAAATACTTCTTATAAGAACTATAGTCACATTCTTATTTGGTGTGCGTTGGATGATGTAATTTTGAGACAGTTTGTTAAATTTCATTTACAAGCAATAGAACTGGTTTTGTGTGTGTATGGGTTGCGTTGATTGAAGATTATGGGCTGATATGTGGAGGGCCCCTACAATAGTGACAGGTCTTTAACAAAATGCAATTAGATTTCTTTTCATTCCTTTGAATACTCTGTTTTTGTGTGATAAATGCAGTATGATGAATTCACTAATGAATCATTGTATGCATGAGTACTTTCATCTACTTTATACCTAGATTAGTTTGCTATTTGAATTGCTTTCTACCTAGTATAGCATGGTTCTTTCATTTGCTTTTTATCTAGGATAGTCTAATTGTGTTTACTTGATAAGTATAGATGTTGTTTAGAATATCTTTTTTGAATAATATTGAGCAAGTAAAAGTGTGAGAGCCTTCTTCTTAAAACAACTGAATTCAGATAGTACTTACTTTCAGTTTGATAGAATATATTTCTCTTTCACTTAGTGACTTAGAGCTGCAACTTAAAGACTCAAGACAAAAATCCCAAAATAATCTAACACAAGTAGAAGCTAGAAGCACTCTCATATCATCCATAAACTAATTCAATAGAGAATAACTCTTAAGAAATTCGATGATAAATTTCAGGATCGAGACATTAATATAATCAACAACACCATCTCCATACTAATCTTAATTTAAGACCCTAGCAGGAACATAATGACATAAGGAATAAATTCTAGCACATATATTGCATCTGTACTTCATCAGTCTATGCACCCTAGTTGACAATTTATGATTGACAATTTAGAGACATTAAATTGGCCAAACAATACTTATGACCTATCTTTCAACAAATAAACCCAGCACATTCTTGAATAATCATCAATAAATGTGAGCATATATTTTTTACCATTGGTAGTTGCAATAGGCATAGGACCACATAAATATGAATGTATGAGACATAATTTTCTTGAAAATCTAGAAGAAGAACTATGAAAAGGCTACTTAGAATGTTTCCCAAAAATACAAACATCACATGGTGTAAGATTTCTTGGAATTGTAGGAAATCATTTTATACCTTGTCTCATAATTATAATATTGTCATAACTAATGTGGCCAAAATGAGCATGCCATAATAAAATGGAAGATAGAGTATAATTTCATTGTCCTAAAAGAGTAAAACTATTATGAAATTCATTAGAGCACATGATGTGCCAATCAATTTTAAAAGTGTACCTTCTTCAACACTGGTCATATTGACTACGTGATCAGATGATCTACGTATATCAATGATATCATCAAAGATATGTATGGAATTCCCTTGTTGTCGAATATGTATAAGGGATATTAAAATTCTTTGAAATTGTGGAATGTAAAGGACATCCTTTAGAACATAATCTGCAAGCCTTGGTATCTTCAAACGAATGGATCCAGTTCCTGAAGGCTTAATTTGATATTTGTCTGCAAAAGTTGAGAAGTAGAACCTTCAAAAGACATAAGTGATCGGATTAGTGTTCCAAGCATCACCACTTCATTTTATCCAATGTTCCAAGAAAACCTCGTAGAGAACATCTAATTTAAAATACATAAAACTATTTTATAACCTGTTATACCAAGCGGTGATAGGTTCTGCACCAAGTGTTCAAACAAGTCTAGTATATAGGTCATAGCAGGTCTACAATTTATTTTGTAATGGGAGTTACAATAAGTTATATAGGGTTATGACAGGTTTTATCGTGAGATGGTAATTTATATTCTAAAGGTTACGATAGACCCTTGACAGGTTATGACGAGATTTGTATGCAATTCATGACAGGCCTTTTGATAGGTCTCCATAGGTCATGGGATGATGCACATGTATGAAAAAATTAATGACATGTTGTGGTAGGGTCGTGCCTGTGGTCATAACAAATTTGGAATAACTTTGGCAACATTTTTCAATAAAGTTCAATTAGAAGTTCAAGCTCTGATTAATCACCACCATGTAGAAACTATTCAACTTAGTCGGTCATT
The DNA here is from genome assembly GCA_031772625.1 of Pinus tabuliformis. Taxonomy (NCBI): domain Eukaryota; kingdom Viridiplantae; phylum Streptophyta; class Pinopsida; order Pinales; family Pinaceae; genus Pinus; species Pinus tabuliformis. Next base: position 589,910,421 of record CM062818.1, read on the forward strand.
GGAGAGAAAAATAATTGAACTTGAATATAAACACCATGAATTAGAGAAAATATAAGATTGAAACGGTTTGCAGATATTTTGGCAATCAGGTGACAAGAAAAGCTCTACAACAGTTATGCCAGTTGAGCAGGTTAACTATTAATTGCATGCATGAATTGTATACAACAATAGCATTAAGTGAAATTGTAGGGTGATTATATGTAGGAGTACACACAGGAATTGAATATAGTGATGGTATACAATGTTTGCATGCAGGAACAATGCTTCTTGGTTGAGGCACAACAATGTCACCATGGCATGAATTTTTATCATGGCTACGTAACAGGAAAATTGAAAATTAATTTGTGTATTTAGCTGAATGTTTGCATGCATATGAGTGATGTTGTTCTTTTTTAAATTAAAAAATGTGTATATTTATCAAGGTTCATTACCACTAATATTGATGTTGTTTGATCATTTTCCTCTAGGTATAATGGCGGTGGAATTGGAAGTGCACACTTCTCAGTATAGGGCATGAACCTCCAGATCATTCCGATGTGTGATTGGCACTAGATGTGTGACAGATTCTCGAGGATTAAAACCAAGTACGAGGACATGGACTTGTAGCTACAGAGTGGGAGATCAAGTTACTTTTCATTATCAATATCAGATTGTCCATATATATCATGCACTTAGGACAATGCATAAAATAAGGGGGGAAGGAATGTGATACCCCCACCATTCATATTGTAACTAAATATTATTATTTAGGTTGGCGAGTCAGATTGATATTATGAGGCTAGAGTCCTCATGTAACGAAGTTAGATATAGCCGTGCGGGGCCAACATGCCCAAATATTTATAATCCTATAGAGGTTGTGAGGCCTTAGACCCTAAATTGTAATCAATGTAATAAAATATTATAATAATAAAATAGGGTTGGCTACATATCCAACTCCACGAAAAGAGTATGGGGGAGATAAATTCCAAGAAAAAAGTCAACGATTGTGTTTTTTTGGTGAAAAGTGCACCCTCAGGCCGACGTGGCTCTAGTGAGTGCCACTTTGCTAGTTATGGTCATGTAGTTATAGAAGGTTATGTTGGTCTAAAAATTCATGGATTTGGCCATAGATGGCGGGAGGGGCTATTAGTCAATGAATCATGGGGTGGACTCTGAGACTGACTAATGATTAGTAAGTCTCAGGGTTAGACTCTAGACTGGCCAAGGTCTGGTTGTTAAGTTAACCATGTCATATGGATACATCCTATTTTTTTATGTGAGCCCCAATGATAGCTCTAGGAGCTTGGTGCTCGAACATGTTTATGTCTTGGAAACCATGGGTTCTAGTGGGAACGCAGTGTTGGTTTACATCTTGGAGGGTGCTTGGAGCCCTGGAGTGGCATGACTGTTGGGTCGGAACCTTGGCAAGTGGCCTGGAGGGTGCATGGAACCTTGGAGAAATGTGATCATTGGGTTGGTACCTTGGTCATGGATGTGTGGATATTTTTAGTTATTATTGCCTATGGATTTGTCATCCCAACTCGGTGGTGACCCAATGGTTGAAGTTATGAACCACCAAGTCTATGGCTTGGTGAAACGTGGAGAGCCTGCACCTAGTCATATTTCTATTATAGATAAGTGTTCATCTTCCTATGTAGAGTTCTTCTAATTATGTGTTATGATATATGAATATTGAGTTCAATGGTTAAAACCCTAGTTTGAGGGATTATATGTTAGATTTTGTTAATTAATGTCACTATGTGATGTGTATGTGTGATGTGTATGTGTGTTGTATTTTTCAAATGAATGTTGTTTTGCATGTAAAACCAACCCCTTGAGTGCGAATTGGTATTTTATTTATGGGTTATTTCTATTCATAGAGAAATTATGGTTGTAAACCCTATAAAGGCCATAACCATGATCATTGTTCTACGTATGTGAATTTTATGTATACATTTACATGTGTTGACATTAAACCCTAAAATGGGTATCTATTCTATTATATGTTGTGTGTTTGCATTGTGCCTTATAATTTGTGTACTACTGGACTGTTAATTGCTGCCATGGTCTTGCATATTAATTTATTTATTATTGCACAATACTATTGAATAGAGTTTCCCGACTAAGGGGTTGGGGACATTACATATAGTAACACTAGTTTTACTAAAATTTTGTGCTTTCAATAAAAAGAGATCCAATCTAGATAATTCATATCTATTGCTAGAAGGTCCCTAAAGAATGACTAATTTTAAATCAACAATAACTTTGGCTCTTGCTATTTTTTGTTAACATGGATATTTTTTTAAGACAAATTCAAATCTATGGAGAACTTGTTCAAGATATTCATATAAAATTTCCAAAATCAATCTAAAAGTTGGTGTCCTCTTTCTTCATAAAAAAATTACAAAGATATAAAATTTCTCACATTTTCATCCCAAGAAATAACTCTAAAACCACTTCTAGTAAACTTAACCCAAAAATTTAGATCAATCACATGAAATATATTGCAAAACCAATGAACATAAGATAAAATACATAAATATTGAGAAGGATATCATAAAATAAAAACATAGATAACTATGTTTTCTTCCCCCTTCAAGGTGGAAAACTCCTAGAGAAAGCTCCAAATATAGGAACAATTCTTGAAAAAACATTTCTTAACCTTCTACTCAATATATAACTATCCATAGAAAATATTAACTACTTATAATCTCACTTATATTTAAGGCCTACTAACTAATTTGGGCCTTATTAATAATAATAATCATTTTACAGTAAGTTACTACTAATTATATATTTAGTGGACCTTATTCAAAGGTGGCCTCATACGTCAATAAGGCATCCTAGGTAAGGGAGTTAAGGTAGGCCCATAACACACAACCAAATGTAAAGATAATTTGTGGTGCAATGAAAAAATAAATAATAAACAAAATTTAAAGTATTATAAAGAGATAATTAATCTCAACTTAAAAGATCAAAAATGCATTTTCTTATAACTAGTTTAAAAATGTTAACATTGCTAAAACATGAACAGATTATCCTGAATTGCATAGTGAAAATAAACACTAAACAAAATGTTATCCCAATTTTTCTTCATTGATTTAATTTTAGCAATGCAATTTTCTTTTATTCAAAAGTTTTTCAGGCACTGACAGTGGGATTGTCAAAGCCAATTGTAAAAAGTTGAATAAAAACGACAAATAGAATATCAACGCCTATTGTAGATTTGTAATATAAAATGCACTCACAAATAGAGTATCACTGCTCGTTTTAAATGTGTAAATTAAAACACCAACAACTGGAGTATCAAAGGCTATTTGAATTCTAATGTTTTGGAGGTAAATATCAAAAGGTGCTGACAGGGCACATGTCAGCAGAGGAGTGGTAACCAATCAAACAAACATTGACTAATCAGAAGGTGACATGACATATTATGATTTCACAGGACATTTTTCTGCCACGAAGTGGTAATCTTATGGTAAAAATCATAACTTTATAGAAAAATCTTCCATAACCACGAGTCATGTGAATAACTATTTAATTATGTGATTTATTGAGTGTCACACTTTAAACTTATTTGTTCTAAATGGTGAAAATCACTTTATCATGTGGTTAATACTTTGTATGTTTCATTCCCCAAAAGAAAATTAGTGATTATCTCAAAATCTGAGATCAAATCTCACTCCCATCTCTAGTAAAAGTGCCTTTGATGGTGGAAGTTATGGGGAAGAGTAAAAAATTACACAGAGGAAAGCCCAAAGGACTTGACCTGCTCGAGGCATATCCAAAAATTCAACAGCATTTTCGAGAGGGAGGATGGGATGAGTTTTTCTTCCGGTGTACAGATTACCATGATGGTGTTTCGAGGGCCTTCGGTGAAGGTTTTGATGGCTAGGGAGTTAGTGTTGGAGGGGTTTCTTCTCCTATTACTGAAGAGGTTATTACGGAAGCCACAAGCCTCCATGCGAATGGAGAATGGTGGTTAAAAAGCCATATTGTGGCCGGAATTGATGCGTCACTCTTCTTGGAGGATGAATACAAGGATAGTCCTTGGCATTCAAAGATCCATAGAAGATGGTTGAAGGATGAATGAAATGTTCTCCTATGGACTGCACAGTCATATTTCACATGCGAGGGATGCTTCAACATGGTTAATTTATATAATTTATGCTTCCTTTCCCACATCGCAGGATAGGTCATGATGAATACCCCTTAATTTCTATTAATGAGCCTAAAACAAATGTTTGCAAAGGGTTGCAAAACAACTAGGTGTTTCCTCTCATTTTATTTATAACAAGGTTTTGATTAAGATGTTGATTGAAAATCATCTAATAAAATCCAATAGAACTTGGGAACAATTTCTCTTTTAGGGGCTTTTGTAGAGACTATTAAACCAAAGAGAGGCAGAAAGAAAGGAACTAAGAAAACTATTAAATAGACCCAAAACCAAGAACAATACATCATCCATTCCAAACCATAAGGTGTAAAAGTGAAGAATATATTCCTCCTTTAATCTCTGAATTGGAAAGGGTTTAGAAAACAAGGCGCAGATGACCTATGGAAATGAAAATGTTGCCTTCTCCCCATGTGCCTTTTCCTAAAGAGATGGAGATCATTAATCCAACAAAGGAGTTTGAGGGTAAATCCACTGAGCTCAAGATAAAGGATACAAAATATGATAGAGAACCTACCTTGGATAAGATTTATAGAGGTGGAAAGATGCAACATATGAGACCATGGAACAAGCTTGGGATGAATATTAAACAGAAACAAAACCTTGAGCTGGAAAAATAGGTCATTGACATAGATGACACCCCTCAAAATGATTTAATTATAAATAAGGAAAAGCCTACAAGTTCTAAAATACCTAAAAGGAAAAGTAAGAAACCTGCTACAAAGAGAAAAAAATATAAAGAAGGGAGAAAAAGTAATGTTGATACCCTATTGTAAGCAGCTAGCATACTCATGTACTCATCTTAAGAGCATAATTTTGGTGGCCAATAATTTTCAAGGGCTTTTGACTAGGCACTTACAATTAGTCTATCAAGGATTTTCATTGTGGAAGTTTTTATGAGCATTGATAGCTACAATGTCAGCACGATTTTCTGTCAATTTCTATGAAACGTTGACAACCATCCCGTCAACAATCCCAGATTCTCTCGTGACTTGAAAAGGTACCAGTGAATCTATTAGTGCACGAAGAATTATTTTTTTTTGGAAGTGGTCAATAAAAACTTAGAGAAGAGGTAGCCCGAATGAAGGATTCGAGTACATATTTCCTCTTTTGATGGTTCAAGGCCATGTTCCAACGAAATATTACCACATTCGGCATGATGATGAGGGAACAATTTCAAACAAAATAGGAAAGATATCAGTCATAGGTTTTGACCCTAAGTTTTAGCCATGATTCCAGTAAGATGTTTGATTTTTAGATACCGATTATTTTTTATTTTATTTCATAATAGAACAATGTAATGTATTCGAATTTTTATCATATATGTACTCTTTTATTTATGTACTTTGTAATTATGTTTTTTCTAGAAACTTGGTTATAGCATGTAAGTCATCTATAAAGACAAAGACTTGGTAATGAAGAAGAGTTGGAACGTTTTGAAAGAAATCCTTCTTATGTACTTTTTGTATGTGATCAACTATTATACAACAAGTTATGTGAGAAATTTCTAGAAATTCATGTGTTTACGACTTCCTATCTATTTTCTAAGTTTTATATGTTCTTCAATATTTGAATACTAGGTTGTTGAGTTGGAACTCATATGTGTGTGTTGAAAATTCATTTATTCAAGTATTTATTTCTTTCTTTTCACCTAAATATTACACTAGTTACTTTTTTCTATTCTCTAATTTCCAAACTTGTCAAAGGAGTTATTATTATCTTGATGTTCTTAATATTTTCTCACTAAACTTGTGGTTTATATAAAATTGATTAGGTCAGACTCCATACTCAATTGTGGAATTTCCTACAATCCAAGCAACCTTATTTTTTCTCAATTAATCTAGCCATATAGTATATTACAAACATTCTACCACTGTGACCTTAGGTAGTTCATTTTAGGGAGAGATCCCTCTCTAGATTGAAGGGCCAGCTTTCAATCCGAAGTGGTTAGAGGTTACCTTATTTTTTTCCCTCTACATCCAAGGATTTTTCTAAGTGATAACATTTTGGCATTTTTGTTGGGGAACGAAAGATACATCTTTCCCAAACAATTTGATTATTTGAAATAGATCTTTGAGAAAAAAAGGGATTTTAATATTAGATTTTGGTTGCAAAATGTTTCTCTAGCGACTCCATTATTGAGGTTTAAGGCGATCCTAATGGGGAAGTTCTCACTCATAGGGGAGTATACACATGGAGGAACCTAGATCCCAATACACCATAGATCTTATCAAGTCTAGGAAAGTTGTTCAAATTAAATAAATTAATTAAAAAAAAAACAAAAAAAAACAAAAAAAAAAAAAAAACAAAACAAAACAAAAAAAATTGATTATTTCCTAAAAAAATTGAATCTATAGATGATGTACAATTTGATATTAAGTTTGAGAAAACTCTATTTAGATCGAATTCTAAAACTAATCTCTCAGATATTGTATTTGATGAGACCAAATTTAAGACTTTTGTTCCTAGCTTTCCCAATCAAGGATTGAATTTATTACCACAAGATCAAGAGATTTGGCTTCAGTTTGAAAATTTGGAAAATTTAGTTCATGAACTTCAGATAGCCACATCCAATTCTCCAACTTTCCCATTTTCTATTGCACCATTTCTACCCTCAATTGGACCTCTGGTCTCCATCAAATCTCATATCCCTGTTTCATCAATTGTCACAACAATAGGTTCATTTCCTTTGTCATTCACATTCCACATTCCTATCACTGCTCATTCTTCAACCTCATCTCACATAACCATGGTTTCTAGATACGCTCATCTTAATCTTCAAGATCCACTTCACGATATTCATTTGAATTATGGTCAATTTTTACCTCAGATTGATGGGACAGGACCCTTTACAACTCAACAACATGTGGATAAATTTAATGACTTCATAGATTTGGAGGAGGTAGATCACGAAGATGTTAAATTAAGACTTTTTGCACAAAGCCTCTCACGAGAGGTTAAACAATGGTATAGAGGATTGCTAGCAAGAGGCATTGCAAACTTTCAATAGTTCAAACAAATTTTCCTTGCTATATGGGAGGTGAAGAATAACCATTTATATATCTTGGCTGAATATGAAAATTTTATGAGAAACCCAGGGGAAACAATGCCGAAATTTTCTGCCAAGTTTAATATGGTTTATAATTCAATCCCGACTGATATCAAACCCCCCATAGTTTATCCCTGCTTCACTATCCTGATGGTTTTGATGATGATATATCTTATCAATTGAGAGAAAGGAACTCTGCAACACTTGAAGACATGAAAAATAATACCACTAGAGTGGAAACTAATTTGCTCACCAAAAAAGTCAAAAGTGAGGACTGAAAGGAAAGTAGCATTTAAAGATGAACCTTCTTCTTCATAAGATGGAAAGTTTAATGTTATTTTAAAGGAAATGGAGAAATTAGTTGGCAAGTTAACTCCTCCCAAGGTTGATCCTCAATCTCAAGTCTGAAACCTGAATTTTAGAAGACCTCAAAACTATCAAAAAGAGAAAAATGTTCATGAATACTAGCAAGATGTAAGACCTCCTTTTTGTGAGAATTATGTTGATGAAGAGTCAATTGAGGAAGCATATCAACAAATAAATTTCTTTGATTATGAAGAAAGTCAAGAGTTCATGACTAAAGAATAGCATGATAAGTCTGTTGAATCTTTAGAATAAAAAGATAGCATTCAAATGATGCTTGATTCATAAATTTATCAGCAAGCATAAAATAATGGAGTGGTTGATTTACAGAGACAACACAGTATCAGGGGCCAAAGTTTTCTAATTAAAACTCCACCACCGAAACCAGCAGCAAGAGAACATCAAGTTGGACCAAAAATGGATATACTTATGAGACTTGATGAACCAAAAAATGATGCTCCAAAAATGGTGGAGGAAGCTAGGAAAGATGTGAACTAAGTGGAGAAGCTGCAGACATCATTCAACTTGGAGAGTGAAATTGATAAATTAAAAATTCTTGTTCCTTTTTCTGAACTGTTGAGGAATGAGCACTATAGGAAACAAATTCTTTCAATGGTAAAGGGTTCAAAGACTAACCAAATAAATAGTACTTCACAATATTCTCTCAATATTAATGATCATGCTCCTAAGTTTGTATCTGGTCCCCATGTAACCAATGTGAATGATGATGACCCTCATTTTTATGTTAATCTAAACATCCATGACATGATCTTCCATAATACCATCCTCGACTCTCAAGCATCACACAACTTGATGTGTAAGTAAATCATGGACAATTTGGGACTTGAGATTTCTCGACCATACAAGGATTTGTTTTCATTTGATTCAAGAAATTTCAAGTGTTTAGGTTTAATTAAAGATCTTGTGGTGAATTTAACTCAAGTTCCTGAAAAAAAGTATCGTTATAAAAGTAGTAGTAGTACATATCCCACCTAGGTTTGGAATGTTTCTTTCAAGGTCTTGGGAAGCCAGGTTGGGATGAACCCTACAGATGGATATGTCTTATTCATCAATTCCAATATTTGGAGAACTAAGAAGGCTTTATAGGGAAGTACAAATGATGTATGTGGTTAGTAGTAAAACAAAGCTATAAAATCATCCTCTTTATGTCACGATTGACACTGAGACTGGATCTTGGATTTTTTATAATGATTTATGTGTAGAAGATGAGAAAAAACTACAAATTGAAAATGAATTTTAGGAGAAAAAGGTGTTTCTAGTTAAATATCAATGGATATGGAACATGAACTTTGATGGTTCCACTTGCAAAGATGGTTCAGGGAAAGGTATCTAGATTATTCCTTGATATCTTACTAGTCAGTTGCATTCCTTCAAGTTGTACTTTGAATGCACCAATAACATTGTAGAGTATGAAGCTTTGATCATTGGACTAAATCTGTTGAGAGAGAAAAAAGAAAGGAGGATTCATGTCTTTGGAGATTCAGAGTTGGTAGTGAAGAAAGTCTTGGGTTTATATAAAACCAAACATCTGAGGATGAGGGCTTATCGAAATGAGGTATGGGAGTTTTCTAATGCATTTTCTTCTCTAGAAACAATAGATATTTTATGTTATAAAAAGAAATTGTCAACGCTATTTTTGCTAGTGCTTTTAAAATTCCCATGCATCCAAATTGAAAATATGAAATTAATGTAAAGCACAGACCATCTATCCCATACAACATCAAGAATTGTAATTTTTTTGAAGAGGATCAACACATCTATAGATTCTTAGAGATGGTTGATGAATTTACAAATACCGCAATTTATCAAAATGGAGATGAAGAACCTAACTTGAGTGCAAAATTAAATGTTTTGATGAATGTTATAGCTAGATAAGGAATTATTCATCTAAGCAACAACTTTATTCCAAGAGGTTTGGTTCCTCTAAAAACATTATTTGACAACAATGATGTAGCTATAAATCCTAGGATTCAGCCAAGTGAAAACCAGGTGGAGGATTATAATTTAGGAACATAGGATGATCCTGTGTTTGTTAAGGTGTCTAATTCTTTAAATATGTAGTAAAAGCAACAATATGCAAAAATTTGAAGGAATTTTCAGATGTGCTTACATGGAAGTATAAATATTTGAAGGTGTATGAAAAGAACATCATTCAACACATTATTCCACTCAGGAAGAATGATAAACCTTTCAAGAAGAAACTAACAAGGATCAATCCAAATATTCTACAGCTAATAGAAAAGGAGGTTAAGATATTACTCACTCTAGAGATCATTTTGCAATTAACGTTTTCTAATTGGATTTTCAATCTGGTTCTAGTTAGGAAACAAAGTGGAGAAATCAGACTTTGTGTGGATTTCAGAAATATGAATAAAGTTTCTCGGAAAGGAAATTATCCATTACCCAAGATGGAATATATATTGTAGAAAGTAGTTGGTGTTGAGATGATTTCCATGCTTTATGGTTTTTCTGCATATAATGAAATACTGGTTAATCTGAGAGATCAAGGCAAGACATCATTTACTATGCCATGGGGCACCTTCCTGTACTCCAAAATGCCTTTTGAGATGATGAATGTTGAAGCAACATTTAAAAGAGCGATGAACATAAAATTTTCATATGAGAAAGACAAATTTGTAGTGGTTTATTTGGATGACATGATAGTTTTCTTTCCATCAGATTCAGCTCACCTGAAGCATTTCAAACAATTTTTTCTAAAGTGTAGGAAATTTTGCATATCCCTAGATCCAAAAAAAAATACACTTTGTTATGTAGTGTTATAGACATATTTGGGCAGTGCAACCCCAATCACATATGTCGATAAACCATGGGCTCTAAAACCCCTAAAATTGTTCTTCCATACCTTAAAGGATCAAGGTCAACTGATTACATCATTTCCCAGAAGTTCTCCATGAAAAACTGCTCAGAACTGGTCAAAACTGGACCATAAAGACTGCTCCATGCTAAGGGTGTGATGCATCTCACCTGCAACACACAAAGGGTGAAATGCATAGTGAAAAACCCTTCTGTAGGGTGCAATGAGCGAGAGCAGACAAATGGCAGAGGTAGTTTGCTAGGTGGAAACTCAAAGAATCTTCTAGAAACTACTCATATGATACTTGCCTCTCTGAATTCGCCCAGGGATGAGTAAGAGATCATGAAATCTCCAAGTGGAACCAAGAACTATTAGTGAAATGACACTAATCCGAATCCCAGAAGTTGACTCACTCCCCTGCAAACATCTATATATGGATCCCTCATCCTAGAGATCCAAAGGCTGGAATTTTGTAATTTGTAAGGAAGTGTTGTTGGTTTCTCTTTGAGACATTGTATTGTTGGGTGATCTATATTTTCATGGGGTGAAGAGGGCTTTCATTCTAGGAGGATGATGCTGGATCAGACAGCTAGGTTGTAATCCTCTCTTCTACTACTTCTATCAATAAAGTTATTTGAGTTTTCTTCCATATACTTGTATATTTCTTAATCTTGTATTTTTGTATGCATTTGTATGGTTAATGTACATCTGATTCTACATTGTTTATGGTTATAGATCTCTATGCTTTGATGGTATTTTTTTGCTCTGACTCTATAGGTGTTCTTTGAAGTGGGACAAGTGAGAAGCGAGTGGCGAAGCTCCATCAAAGGGGAGAGGAAAAAAGGAAGGAGCCAAGCAAAAGACTGAGGTTGGTACTCTCTGCTTCTCTCTCATCTATCTCTCATAAAGGAAACTTTGAATTGTTTGTTTCTAAGATAGCTACCCGTCTTAGTGGGACTAGCTGCTCTGAATGGACACTAGTTTTCCCGGAAAAAAAATGGAGACTCCACTGGGGAGCGAATAGTTTGTTTTTTTGTTACTATTGTTTGCTTTATAAACTACAGATGGAGCCTGAAGTTAAGCCAGCTCGCCTTTGAACTGCTTTTGCTATGCAACTACAAAGTAGATCAACACTGCTTCAATCAATCTCTAGGTTGGTTTATGAACTGAACATCTGACTTGCAAACATCCTAAGTGCCCTGGTGGTAGCTCAATAACCTCATTAGATCAGCCCCTATACTTTGTGTTTACTGTCTATCATAAGCTTGACCTAAATCCCTGAACTTAGCTGCAAACTGTGGGTGAAAACCAAGCTCAGTCTCATCCCTGGACCATCGCACTGTCTCTCATTGGTAGTATGGATGCATTGCACCTCCCGTGTGCTGCATGTGAGTTGCATCCCTATTTTCCTTAAGGACGGGTGCAATGATTGAATGAGATTGTGTTTGCCTCCATATTTTGGTTTTTTCTTCATTGTTTTTAGCTCTATTCGGTAGTTTTTGCTGTCTATGATTAGTATATCACTATTGAAACCTTCTTCCTTCACATTATTCAGCCTCCACTGATAAGGAATTGTGAATGTTTTTTATGTATTTTTCATCATTTATAGTCCTCCTTTGCAAACAGTAGATTAATCGAACTGTCGTCTTTTGATTCAAAAGTGTCGCAACTGTCATTTTCAGTCAAGAAAAGAGTGTCGTATAGTCTTCCTCTTTTATATAGTCGATTACACTTTTGCTATTGTATTTGATTTGAATTATCAATTCTTTGAAGTGTCGAAAACAGTTTTCGATTCGAAAGACAAAGTGTCGTCTTAGTCTTCCTTTCGTTTTTTGAAAATAAATTGTTAAAGTGTCACTTTGAAGAAAAGTAGTTTAGATTTGTACTTAGTTTCCATTTTCATTGTCATTCTCACATTAAGGGAATTGAAAAACAAATACATGCATGTGCATTTGCATTTAGACGGCATGCGGAAATTGATTTAGGAAAAGTGCATTTTGTGTGTGCTCTCTACTCTATGTTGAAGGAATCATATTTTTGTTTCCTTAGTAGCTAGGATTTTCATTGCTAAAAGGAAATAAATGACTGTTTATCATTTTAGATTGCATATTTAGGATTTGTACATCTACATCACGCAATGAACCTTGAAAGGAAAACTTCTTAAGAAATATCGGCTATAAAATAAACCTCAATTAACATGAAAATTCTTTGGAACCTAACACACAACATCTAGAAGTCTAGGCTAGAGACTTATTCTAGCATCGTAAAGCCTGGTAACTATCGTTTTCATCGTAGGTTGGGTGATTCCTCTTCTTTGATATGACAAGTGCCAGTACGAACTTGTGCTCCCACGTACCATCGAGTATATATTGGGAGACCACAATAGGCTAATATCCTTTATCCTTAGGAAGCCGTGTCTGCCACCCTATCGATCGCAATGCACTGAACACAACATTCAGGAAGATTGACTGTCATACGTAAAGTCCTTGATAATTTCTCTATAATTTTCCACCAAGGTGTATATTGTAATTTTGTGATTGGTTTGGTAATCCCTCTGTCTAGATTTCCAGAGTAGTCACTTTCATTCCTTTCAAGACTCCTTAAAAGAAAAGGTCCATCTAAGCACTTGTCACTTTAGGCTCATTAAAAATCGAAGGCAACTAGAGTCATGTTTAGCTTTTTCTCAACTCTTAAAAATTGAAAAAGCAAGTTGTGTCAAAGCGTCATAAAAATCATTTAATTCGTAATAACATCACTATTCCCTCGTTGGTCTTAGGTTGAGAAAATGGAGTCCACCAATGAAAGATTTCCCCTTGGGGGGAATCCTAGTCCTTTATCCTCTTGGGGAGATGTTGGTGCTCCAGACATGGCTACATTGTCCCTTCCAGGACTCACAATTGGCATGCCAATATGGCTATTCTCGACCTTTGTCATTCAAAACACTTTAATTCCTCAGCAATCGAATCAGTAACTAGATGATACTGAAGTTTCTCCCACACCTTCTACTTTGTTTGTTTCTCCCTCTCCTTCTTCTTCTTCGCTTGGTGAAACTAGTAACACTAAAAACCAAGTAACTGAGAAGAAGAAGAAAGGGAAGGAGAAGAAGAAGAAGAAGCCAATGGCAAAAGGGGGCAACCATGCATCGTCTAGCAAAAATCCACACACTACACCATCCAAACCCAAATCTCCATGTGTCATTTGCAAAGGAGACCACTATCATCGAGATTGTCCCTGCATCCCGCGGATCTTGAGAGACTGGTCTCCCCGCTTGCACAATCCGGTGTCTTCAACCTCTGTCAATCATGTTGAGAGTACACCATCAACTAGTGAAAATGAAGTCAATGGGAAAAAAGGAAGATCTAAGTTTCCTTGTAGGTTGTGTGAAGGTGATCATGCCCTCCACCATTGCCCTTTCCTGGACGAAGCTAAAAGAGTCTTGGATAACCGTCCTGCTTCACCGCAGCGACTTCCTCCTGGATACAAGAAACTCTTGCCAAGTCCATCGCTAGTTGAAAATCTAACTGACACACCTCTGTTGTCGGTCGAAATGCCTATCATTGAAGATAAACCCTCTAAGTCCACACTAGACCAAAGTCAATAGGTCGAGACAGTAGTCGACCCAGTTTTGTCTTTAGAAGGTCCACCTTCAGATGATACAATCTCTAAAAAGAATGAGAACGACACCGTTCAAATTCTTTTTGTTAACACAGAATCCGATGAACATGGGGGCAATCTGCCCGTTCCTCTACCACAGGAGGGGAGTTCCTTAGTTCAATAGATTCATCCAGCCATTTATTCGGTCCCTCATCCAAGCAATCTAGTCATTTCTTTTGATTGGAATCTACTAGCGAGACCTGCCTACCATCTAATGTACCATTCTGAATCATAGTACAAGCTTATAGAATGATCATGGCTGGTACTATCATAGATTAAGGCGCTTCTATGAGTATCCTTTCCTCAACTGCTTGGAAAGCGCTTGGTTCACCATTGCTTCTGCCTGAGATTCGAAATTTGTCAGGCTTCAATAAAGGAAGCAGATGACCATTAGGGATCCTTCCAAATTTGCCTATAACTTTGACAAAGAAAACCATTCATTTGAACGTAATGGTAGTCCAAGGGCCTCTAGATTACAATCTACTCCTTGGATATGACTACATTTACAGCATGGGAGCTATTGTTTCCTCACTCTTTTGGGTGATGTGTTTCCCGTATGAAGGTAGAATGGTCCAGCTCATAGACCAGCTTTCATTCCCCAGTTCAAACACGGCTACTAGTCAAATGCCATCCCTAAATGGTCTTCTTACACAAGGAATGTGTCATCAACCTCCAGTCCGTCCGCCTGATGAGTGAAAGTGATTCGATGAATGTGACTAAACCCAGGTGGCATGCACCCTGGTCTGCCTCAGTAGGAAAACCCCAGATATAAGGTAGGTTTCCTCCTAGGATATATGACTAGTCAGACACACCTGTCAGTTTAGGATAATGGGATCAGTCTGGAATAAGATTTCCTTGTCGAAGTTTATGTGATTAGAAGCTCCCACCATTCACCTTTGTCTATTTCGATGGACAAAGCCAAGGAAGTGTTTTGGCTGCTACGTGGACGAAACAATCTTTCTTTAATGCAAGAACTTCCATATGGTAACTTGGGAACTCTACTTCTCTTTATACCTGGGGGCATGAAAACCAGTTTTATGCAAGTGAAAAGTGACCAATGTAACTCTAACCCCATAGATTTTTACTAACTTCAGCTGCTTAAGTTAGGTGATTGGTCTGATCCACCATTCACCTTTGTTGAGACCAACGGCGATGGCAAAGTAAAGGAAATGTTTCCCGGTGGGAAAATATCCTACCTAACCTCAGTAGTTCTTTAACCCTTAGGATAGTAGTTGGTCGTTCCTAGCTTGCATACAAAAGGCTCAGATCAAAGTTTCGCATGGGGCAAGCTCCGTAAAAAATGAACCTACTGATGAGAGACATCCTTATTAGATGACTAGATCGAGAAGGTTTACACGAAATTCAAGCTCCTTAAAAAATAAACCTAGCAATGAGCATATGTTCCCCCAGAGTTCAAGCTCATTAAAAAATGAACCCACCTTCGGTAGATAACCTTTGTGATCACATTGCTATTAGCTTTTGAGCCTTGGTCATGTTCTTACTATCACCTCCACGTTTTAGCCGATCATACGCCTCCACTTGATTGTTTACCCTTTTGAGGAATAGTTGTGACGAGTAATTCTATTAGCCACCTTCTTTACACTGGCGTGATTTAAAAGTTCCAAACTTACCTAGAACCAGTTGCTATCTAAAAGCATCACTCATTCCTCAAAAACGGGTCTCCTTTAAGCTCTTTTTAGACTTGTAAAATATGAAAAGATTGCCAAGCAATTGGCCTCTCCAGCTTGTTAAAGTGATTTGAAGTGCCATCCCTCCTCTATATTTTAATCTTTTTGGACCTGAGGGATCATTACACAAAAAGATTGAGCACTTGTCTTTTTCGGCTCACTAAAGTGATCAAAAAGTCATCCCTTTCGTATTATTTAATACTTTTTTGGACTTAAGGGATTATACTACGAAAAAGGAATAATGGAGTTTCATTTCCATCTCTTTTCAGACTCTCTAAAACTGAAAAGGACTGAGTTATCTTTGTCGGTAAACTCGTTAAATCAATAGTGACAAACTTGTCCATACGGATAAGAGCGAGTTTCACTGTCACTAGGCTCGCTAAAACATAGCGACAGGTTTTCCCGAAGGGAAAATTATAGAACAAGCATATGTTATCCTCCTCAAGCTTGACAAAAATAAAGAGGTACTGGTCAGCAATGACTGGGGAAAAAGGGAAGAAAACTTGAAGAAATTCATTAGTAGCAGGTCACTCTTGAACATGACAATTTCACTCCATCACCATGATTGAGTCAGGTTGGGTAATTCCGTTCACTGGTCATATCACCATTGGTCCTCTGTACCATCCATTTTGGGGTTAATGCTAGCAATCCATTCTAGTGTCACTGATATGTTCAAGAGAAGTCACTCAGAGAATTCACCAACCCAGCTAATGCCTCATCCACTACAATACCTTCACGCTCCATTCTTTCATGACCACCACCTTAAACCTGTATCATCATATCGTTTTCACCTCCACAAAATCATTTGCTCCATTCTGTGTCGTAGATGTGGGATTCATTAAGGCCCTCCTATGACGGGTCACTTCTTTTTGACATCAACTCATTATCCAAGAAGTTGACTTAGGAACAACCCTTTCAGTACTTTGAAGCTTACATGCCTCAATGGCAAGTTTCTCACTTCTGGCGACAGGTTTACATCAATGGCCTTCGATCGAAAGATTTTACGTGGTGTTTGACATCAACTCATGTATTCACATGATGTGAATTGTACTACAGTACCTTGAGGATCGTTATCATTATCGATGATTCCTCTCACACCTGTTAACAACTTACATCATTGGCTGGTAATCAGGTGATGTCTTTCCATGTTCGACACAAGAACATCTTTTCACACGGATTTACTTGTACATAGGGTGAAGATTGAATGAGTTTGAAGACCCTGAATCTAGTTTCATCTATCCGGGTTGTGATATATTTGGGAAAATAAAAACATCAAATGTATTCCATAGCTGCACAGATAATCATCCAAGCTAAGGGATGATGGCTCTACTAGAATCATCAGTCTACCACATAGACGGTTGTCTGTCCTATGTACATGAAAATTAATTTACAAAGCTGAGCATGGGAATGCCTCCCTTAGTTAGATCATGAAAATATTATGAAGACAATGTATTGTATTGTATCTTATTACAGGTCACCTTCTAGCTCGAAAAACCTTGGATCCTCGTGATAAAGCATTTCACCTGACATCAGAAGATTTACGACCTCATACTATTATAGACATATTTGGGCACAGCAACCCCAATCACATATGTCGATAAACCAAGGGCTCTCAAACCCCTAAAAGTGTTGTTCCATACCCTAAAGGATCAAGGTCAACTGATTACATCATTTCCCAGAAGTTCTCCCTGAAAAACTTCTTAGAACTGGTCAAAACTGGACCATACAGACTGCTCCATGCTAAGAGTGTAATGCATCTCACCTGCAACACACAAATGGTGTGATGCATACTGAAAATCCTTTCTGTAGGGTGCGACGAGCAAGAGCAGACAAATGGCAGAGGCAATTTGCTAGGTGGAAACTCAAAGAATGTTCTAGAAACTGCTCATATGACACTTGCCTCTCTGAATTCGCCTAGGGATGAGTAAGAGATCATGAAATATCCAAGTGGAACCAAGAACTATCAGTGAAATGACACTAATCAAAATCCCAGAAGCTAACTCACTCCCCTGCAAACATCTATGTATGGATCCCTTATCCTAGAGATCCAAAGGCTAGAATTTTGTAATTTGTAAGGAACTGCTGTTGGTTTCTCTTTGAGACATTGTATTGTTGGGTGATATAGCTTTTCATGAGGTGAAGAGGGCTTTCATGCTGGGAGGATGATGCTAGATCAGATAGCTGGGTTGTAATCCTCTCTTCTACTACTTCTATAAAAAAGGCTATTTGAGTTTTCCTCCATATACTTGTATATTTCTGAATCTTGTATTTGTGTATGCATTTGTATGGTTAATGTACATCTGATTCTACATTGTTTATGGTTATAGATCTCTATGCTTTGATGGTATTTTGCTACTATAACTCTATAGGTGTTCTTTAAAGTGGGACAAGTGAGAAGTGAGTGGTGAAGCTCCATCAAAGGGGACAGGAAACAAGCAAGGAGCCAAGCGAAAGATTGAGGTTGGTACTCTCTGCTTCTCTCTCATCTATCTCTCATAAAGGAAAACACAAGTTAGTTTGAATTGTTTGTTTCTAATATAACTACCCGTCTTAGTGGGACTAGCAGCTCTGAATGGACACTAGTTTTCCCAAAAACATGTACGAAGGAATATTATTGGGTGAATAGTCTCTAACGAAGGAATAAGGGTTGATCTAAACAAAGTTGCAGCAATCAAGAAGTTAGAACTGCCCAGAAGTAAAAAGGAAATATAGTCTTTCCTTGCTAAAGTTAATTTTCTAAGGAGGTTTGTTCTAAATTTTGCAAAAATTATAAAAGAAATTACCAACATGCTGAAAAAGGGATGCAAAATTAAATGGACCATTCCATCTTGAGAAGTGTTTGATGGAATTAAGCATGCATTGGCATGTACTCCTATTTTAATAAACCTAAATTTCATAAAATAATTCCTGGTTTTTTCATTTTCATCTAAACATACTATCTCCGAAGTATTATTATTGAAGAATAATGATAACCAGGAGAAAAATATTTATTTCTTCAGAATATCATTAAGGGATGCATAATTGAAATACAACATCATGTATAAGAAAGAATTTTCACTTGTTAAGACATTAAAGGATTTTAGAGTTTATATTTTGCATTCTCATGTTAAATATTTTGTCCCTAATAGTGTAGTCAAATATATCTTAAGTCAGCCTGATAGTGATGGAAGAAGAGCTAAGTGGATCGTTAAGCTGTTGGAATATGACTCGGAGATCAAGCCAATAAAGTTGATTGAAGGTCATGGTTTAGCAAAGATGATGACATAGAAAAATGTTCATTCCTTTGGTATAGAATTTTTATCAATATCCTTGAATGACACAGATGACAGGATGAGTTTAAAGGTATCTCACGAACTAAAACAGTGCCCATGGTACAATGATATAATTTATGTTCTGTAGAATTTAGAGGCCCCACCAAGGGAAACCAAAACCAGAGAAAGATCTCTCAAAATTAAAGTGATTAAATGATTATATATTGTTGTGTTGATGGATATGTGTACTAGAAATATCCTTCTGATATACTCCTAAACTATTTGATAGAAGCTGAAGAAAAAATGGTTGTAAGGGAATTCCATTAGGGTGTTTGTGGAGTACACCATTATTTGAAGTCTACATCAAATAAGATCCTCATGGCAGCTTTTAATTGGCCAACATTATTTTTAGATGTTCACAAGGAAGTGGCAGCCTATTTCAAATGCTAGATCTTTGAAGGAAAAGCTAAGCTATTGTCATTACCTCTCAAGCCTATCTGAATAGAAACCCATTTCAGCATTGGGGATTGGAATTCATAGGAGAGATCCACCCAAATTCCTTACATTAGATTAGCACTAGGTAAAAAAGCATTTTATTCAATTTCATTAAGTATACCATTAATGGGACTTTTACAGGAACGCGATGTAAATCCAAATGATTTCGAGAGAAGGATAAATCAACTTATTAAAGTTGAAGAATTGAGGCAACAAGTATATAATCAATAAAATTTGTTCCAAGACAAATTGGAAAATGTGTTTGATAAAAAAGTGAAAGCAAATGATTTTAAAGTTCAATATATGATTTTGAAATGGGATTCTAGGATTGAAAATAAAGGGAATCAGAGAAAGTTTAATCAGCTTTGGAAAGGACCCTACAAAATGGCTGCATTTCATGGTAAGAATGCATTCATTCTAGAAGATATAAACGGTGATCTCATCAGTGAAGGCACAATAAATGGCCATTTCCTAAAACCTTACTTATCCTAAAAGTGTAGTTTAACTTCATTTTCCATATGTATATATCCATTTTATTTTCAAATAAGTTGCAGGTTTAGACAACACGTAGAAGGATTTGAAGCCCTGAGTGAAGGCCCTAAAATCTAACCTAGTGTTTATCACATTTTGATTTGAAGTTTCAGTATAGTGTGTAGTTTATTTAATAACAATATGATAGTCACTTGAATTAGTGATGCGGTATAGAAGGTTGGACCAATGGCTCAGAAACTAAAACTACGAGTTCTTTTCTACCTCAGAAGGAGGACAACATCATCACTGGATCGAGCTATTATCTCAATTTTGCTTCATCGATTTAATTTCACCAATGTATTTTTTTTTATTCAAATTTTTTTTAGGCGCTAAGAGTGGGATTGTCAGTGCCAATTGTAAAAACTTGAATAAAAAATTTTAACAGAAAGAATATCGACTCTTATTGTAGATTTGTAAAATAAAATTCATTGACAGATAGAGTATCGTCACTAGTTTTAAATTTGTAAATTAAAACAGTGACAGTTGGAGTATCAGTGCCCATTTGAATTTTAAAGTTTTGGAGTTCAATATCAAAAGGCACTGATAGGTCACACATTAGTAGAGAAGCAGTAATTGATTAAGTGAGTGCTAACTAAGTAGAGGGTGACATGACATATTATGATTTCACATGACATTTTTCCACCACCAAGAGGTAATATTATCGTAAAAATCATGATTTCACAGAAGAATCTTATGTAACCATGAGTCATGTGAATAATTATTTCATTATGTGGTTTATTAAGTGTAACACTTTGAACTTATTTGTTCTGAATGGTGAAATTAAGTTTATTATGCAGTTAATCCTTTGTATGTTTCATTCCCCGAAAGAAAATCAACAGTTATCCCGAAATCTCACATCAAATCCCACTCCCATCTCGAGTGAAAGTGTCTTTAACGATGAAAGTTATGGGGAAGAGTGGAAATTTACATAGAGGAGAGCCCAAAGGATCCGACCTCCTCATGGCATATCCAGAAATTCAACATCATTTTCGACAGGTAGGATGGGATGAGTTTTTCTTCCGGTGTACAAATTGCCATGACGGTGTTGCCAAGTCCTTTGTTGAAGGTATTGATGGCGGAGTTAATGTTGAAGGGTTTTCTTTTATTTTTACTAAAGAGGTGATTGTGGAAGCCAAAAGATTCCCTGTGGAAAGAGAATGGTGGTTCAAAATCCATATTCTAACTAGAATCGATGTATCATTCTTATTGAAGGATGAATACAAGGATAGGCCCTCACGTTCAGAGATACCAACAAGTTGGTTGAAGGACGAATGACATGTGCTCCTGCTAATTTCACAGTCATATTTCACATGCGAGGGATGCTTCAACATGGTTAATTTATATCATTTATGTTTCGTTGCCTACTTCACAAGACAAATCAAGATGATGCCCCTTTTTCTTTGTGAATGAGTCTCAAACAAATGGCTTCAAGGGTCAGGGAAAAACCAAATGTTTCCTCTCATTTATTCATCACAAGTGTTTGATTAAGTTTCTGATTGAAAATCATCTAAGAAAAGTCAATAGAACTTAGGAACACTTTCTCTTTTGTGGGGGTTTTTTAGAGACTATTAAATAAAAGAGACGTAGAAAGAAAGAAACAAAGTAAACTGTTAAACAACCCCAAAACCAAGAATAAGGGACATCATCTGTCCAAACCAGAAGCCAAAAAAGATCAAAATCTATTCCTCCTTTAGTTCTTGAATTGGCAAGGGTTTATACAAGAAGGAGCACAAGACTTAGAGAAATGAAAGTTTTGCCTTCTCCCCATGTGCCTCCTCCTATAGAGACAGAGACCATTAAGCCAACAAAGGATGTTGAGGGTAAATCCACTGAATCTTAGACAAAATAGACAAAATCTAACAAAGAACCTACCTTAGTTGAGATTTATAGAGCTGGAAAGAGGCCACATACGAGACCAATGAGCAAGCTAAGGCTAAATATTAAACTAAAACAAAACCCTGGGATGGAAAAATATGTCATTGACATAGATGATAGGCCTCAAAAGGATTTAGTCATAAATAATGAAAATCCTACAAGTTGCAAAATAACTAGAAAGAAAAGTAAGAAACCTTCTACAAAAAAAAAAAAAAACTAAAGAAGGGAGAAACAATGATTGATATCCTGTTAGAAGCAGATAGCAAACTCAACTAGTCATCTTAAGGGCTTTTGACTAGACACTGATAGTTATTCTGTCAATGATTTTCACTGCTGAAGTTTTGATGAGAAATAAAATCTACGGTGTCCGCGCAATTTTTTGCTGATTTCTATGAAACGCTGACAGCCAGCCCATCAACCATCCCAATTTCTCTCCTGACTTCAAAGGGTACCAAGGAATCTGTCAGCACAAGGAGAAAATTAATTTTTGAAGTGACCAATAACAACTTAGAGAAGAGGTAGCCCCAAATGAAGGAGTTGAGTACATGTTTCCTCTTTTGATGGGTCAAGGTGATGTTTCAAGGAAAGATTACCACATTGAGTATGTTAATGAGGTGGGATTTCAAAAAAACTAGGCAGCATATCAATGATCAGTTTTGACCCTAAGTTTCAACCATGATTCGAGCAAGCTATTTGATTTTCAGATACATAACATTTTTTATTTTATTTCATAATAGAACCATGTACTGTGTTCAATTTTTTATCAGATATGTACTCTTTTATTTTAGAACTTTGAAATTAATTGTTTTCTAGAAACTTGGTTTTAGTTTTTAAGTCATTCGTAAAGACAAAGACTTTCTAATGAAGAAGGGTTGGAAGATTTTCAAAGAAAGCCTTACTGTGTACTGTGTGTGTATTTGATCAGTTATTATACAACAGATTATGTGAGGAGTTTGCAGAAATTCATGTGTTTACGACTTCTTGTATGTTTTCTAAGTTTTATATGTTCTTCAATATTTGAATACTAGGTTGTTGATTTGGAACTCATACCTATGTGCTCAAAATTCATTTATTCAAATATTTAATACATTTTTTTCACCTAAATATTACACTATTTAATTTTTCTATTCTCTAATTTCCAAACTTGTTAACCATTTTAGATATATCTTAAGTCTTTTTTTGAGTGCTAAACTTGGAAAAAGATTTGAATATCGAGACATTTGATCTCTCAACATCTAATAGATCCATAGTTAAGATGAATCTAGGATGTGTAATTATTAATATTATTAATAATTAAATTTTTTGTTTTATTTTTAATGTAATCTGACTGAGTGAAAATTTTTAACACAACATAACCTTACGACATCTCTTCTATACTCATATAAAGAAACCTTTGTTAATTTAATAAATATTCTTAATGAATTTTTTATTATTAAAAACTAAATATAATTATAGGTGTCTTTATCTTGGAATAAGATTCCATAATTGTAATATAATTATCAATAGTTATTAGATGGATGGTAGAGATTTACACCCCATATAATATTCTACAATGTTCATAGTAGTATACACAAATCAAAGGTTGGGATTTATCCCAAAGGAGTTACGCATTTTTAATTAAAATGATTAATTATAAAAATATCATATGAGAAAGCGTCATATGAAGTAAGTTGTGGTTTTTGGGCATGTGGTATAGATAATCCATAATATTGAGCCACAATATTGTAACAAAGGTTATTTACAGATAAACAATCTCTCTCGTAAAGTGAGGGTAAATATCTTTATAGTAAATGGGTTAAATATCCGTGATTAAGAAGCTTGTTCTATGTTTTTTTTTTATATATATATATGTTTAACTTATATATTAATCCTTTTTATTATTTATTAATAATAATTTATTATTTAACAATAATAATAATGAAGTTATAGTTTAGTTGATTTGCTATTATTAAAAGACCTTGTGTAGCAGATTCTTTTACAATTATACTTTAACCAAAGCCGGGGGAGGTGCGATCAAGGCTCTAGGGTTCAACAAAGAGAATGGCAAAGGGTAACAAGCACCCATGGAAGCATAGGGAGGAGGGAGCTCCACTCCCTCCTACAGTAATGTGGTTGCAAGAAGGGGAAGAGCAAGGAATAAGAACAAGCCTCCACAACCTTTGGAGGTCAAGACAAGAAACATAGAAACTAAGAAGGCGGAAGGCAGCAAAACCCATGTAGAACAAGGGACCCATGAAGAGAACCGACAGGAGGAGAAAGAGGAAGACAGAGGTCATGATACAGGGAAGAGAACCAAGATGGGGCCCTATAAACCCGAGACCATAACTAAACCAAGGGTTATTTCAAATGATCCAACTCTGCAAGAGCATAGGGATCACATGGCAAATTATGCCATCATATGCAAATTTATGGGTATCTGGCCGTTAGAGAAAGCATTGTACACTTGGATAAAATAAAACTGGAAACCAAAGGGGGAGCTAAATATACATCTTGGATCCAAGGGTTTTTTACAGTGGTATTCACGAATATGGAGGACAGAGACAGGATTTTTGAAGGAGGACCATACTTCTTTGCAGCTGGTGGACTCTATATGCGACCATGGATGATGAACTTTTTGCCAGAACGAGAAACCTTCACTTTTGTACCAGTATGGATTAGACTCTACTCCTTAGCTTTAGATTACTAGATGCCAGAATCTTTAAAATCTATAGGCAATAAATTAGGTCATTTCTTAAATATTTCAGAAGCAACTCTATGAGGAAAATATACCTCCTATGCTCGGATCTATGTGGAGATGGACCTATCAGGAGCCATTCCAGATGAGGTCATTCTAGAAGTCTGTGATGAGGAATGGGTTCAAACAGTTGACTATGAACATATCCCGTTTAGATGTCACAAATGTCATGAACATGGGCACCTATCTAGAGACTATCCTCTTAATAGAAGGGAGGAAGATCTAAACACCAATAAAAGGAAAGATCAGACAGGTTTCACCAAATTCGGAGGAAAAGGAAAAGGAGGGGGAAGGAAGACACAAAATAACCCTACTAAGAAGGATAAAAAAACAAGAGAGCACAACAATTTTGAGATCTTAGGAGAAGAAAATGTAGATGGAGGTGATCAAAAGAGGACAGAGAATCAGATAGCAAGGGGGAAAGGAAAAGAGACCAGCATGGAGTTCACTCAGGAACATAATGAACACACAATGGACCCTTTGAGTAACATGGAAATATAAAAATACCATGATACGACTCAAAGTGAAAGTGGCACAAAGGACCAACACCTACAGAAGATCCGAGAAAGGGAGAACCTAGAGCTGGAAAATTTTCTTGAACAAGGAGGAAACCTGGGAATAAACTCCATACCTTAGGAGGACGTTGACAAGGTACAACAGCTATTCCTTGACAAGTCACATAAAATAGCTACAGGAGTCAAAAGAGGACATGATAACCAGGGAAATAAAGGCTCTTCCACAATAGGATTAATAATAGGAAAATTAACAAAAAACCTAGGAAAGAGGAGGGGAAGAAAAAGACATAAAGAATTAATACTGGAGTGTGTCAAACTCATGATTGACTCAGGAAAGATGAAAGACATTTCTAGTTACTCCTTTAATTCCCCACCTCAATGAAAATCACGACCTGGAACATTAGAGGACTAGGGAGTAGGAGAAAATAGAGGAATCTAGGTAATAGAATCAGAGAGGAAAAACCTGACATAGTATTCATACAGGAAACAAAATGCTCAGTGGAGAAGATCAGAGAAAAACATAAAAAATGGTTAAATAGATATGAATACCTTGAAGTTAAATCAAATAAAATTGCTGGTGGCATTCTCACTCTATGCGATCCATAGAAATTTGGTGTGATTGATGCAGATCCTTCCAAACATCACCTCTCTTTGATTTTCCAACCGGTGGGTGATAGGAAATGTTACATGATCACCAATGTCTACGATCCTCAGCCAATGGAGGACAAACTTCGACTCCTCACCACTCTAGAGGATATGAAGAAAAGATACCCAACTCTACCCTGGATTCTAGGAGGTGATTTTAACATGACAAAATCACTCACAGAGAAGAAAGGAGGTACTAAAACTCTTGGTAGGGATTCATTTGCCTTCCAAAAATTCATCACCAATATGAAATTGGTTGACATGGAAACCAGCAATGGAATCTTCACTTGGAATAACAAAAGGGGTGGCCCTACCCAAGTAGCCTCAAAATTAGATAGATTCATTATCTCAAAGGAACTTCTTCTCATGGGAAGTAGCCTGAATGCGCTCATCCTACCTTTTGGAGGTTCAGACCACTGGCCTATCCAATTGGAAGCTTCTCTATTTGGTAAACCGAGGAACTCCCCATTCAGGTTTGAGAATGCTTGGCTCACACACTCAAATTTCCTCACAAACATTGAAAAATGGTGGAAGGAAGAGCTACCCCTTCAAGGTACAAAGATGTTCCTTCTACACAGCAGGCTCAAGCACATTAAAGGCAGGCTCAAAGAGTGGAATAAAAAGGAATTTGGAAATATCTTCAAAGCTAAAGGAGATGTGGAAAAGAAACTAAAGGAAATAAACCAAATTCTTATCACAGAAGGCTATACAAATGAAAGGAAAGAGATGGCAGAGGCACTCCAGCATGATTGGGAAAACAGATGTCTACAAGAGGAAATATTCTGGAGATAGAAATCCAGAGTACAATGGATTAAGGAAGGGGAGAGAAACACCAAATTCTTCCATAGATCCACCATAGCTCACAGAAACAACAACAGAATTGTGAAACTCACAGATCAGCATGGAATAGAAAGAAACACTCATGAAGAGATGGAAGAGGTTCTAGTCCAGCATTTTCAGAGAATTGCAGAGGAAACCACAGAAGATAGATATCAATTTACAAAAAGATTTACTCAATACATTCCTAAATTGGTTTCTAGAGATGACAATTACAATCTCAACAGACCAGTAACAGAGGAAGAGATTGAGGAAGTCATTACAAAGATGCACAATGGGAAAGCACCAGGCCCAGATGGATTCAATGTGGACTTTTTCAAAGATTGTTGGAGGATAGTAAAACGAGATATTCTGGAGGTTGTGGAAGACTCTCAGAGATTTAAGACAGTCTTGAAGGTGCTCTATCAATCCTTCATAGCCTTAATCCCCAAACAGGAAAGGGCCACATCTCCAGACAGATTTAGACCTATAGCTTTATGCAATGTGGTGTATAAAATAATATCCGAAGTAATTTCCAACCATCTCAAACCACTCCTCCCTACCCTAGTGTCAAAAGAAAAAACGGGCTATGTGGAAGGAAGAAAAATTATTAATAACATAATTCAAGC
Organism: Pinus tabuliformis; assembly: GCA_031772625.1. Taxonomy (NCBI): domain Eukaryota; kingdom Viridiplantae; phylum Streptophyta; class Pinopsida; order Pinales; family Pinaceae; genus Pinus; species Pinus tabuliformis. The sequence continues at coordinate 589,937,655 of CM062818.1, forward strand.
ACATGAAGTGGTTGAGTCACTCAACACTAATAAACAAGTAGGGATGATAATTCAGTTTGACATAGAAAAGGCCTATGATAAACTTAGTTGGTCATAGATAAGAGCAGTTCTAAAAGCCTATGGCTTTGATCACAATTGGATCAAGTGGGTCATGGCACTAGTTACCATTGCCAACTATTCAATTCTTCTCAATGGCTCTCCCTCCAAAACCTTCAAGCCTACGAGAGGACTTAGGCAAGTGGATCCTCTCTCTCCTTTCCTTTTCATTCTAATGATGGAAGGGTTAGGAAGAGCAATCAGAGCTGCTAAGGAGGAACGAAGAATTCAGGGTCTGAGACTCACTCAAGGCGGGGACACGGTAACACATCAGCAATTTGTAGATGACACTATGCTTCAAGGCACACCCACAGTCAAGGAAGCCAGAGCATTTAAGTAGATACTGAGTGAGTTTGTCATGGCAATACGCACAGAGGTAAGTCTCACTAAATCAAATATTTTCTTTTTTAACACAGATATTTCGATTCAAAGAAATCTTTCCAGGATTTTGGGCTTTCAAATAGAGTCATTGCCCGCAAAGTACTTGGGTTTTCCCCTCACTGACAAACCGTTACACAAGGAAATCTGGGAGCCTATTCTAAATAAGCTAAAATATAATATTAGAAAATGGACAAAGAGAGCCCTAAATCTGGCAAGGAGGTTTATTCTAACTAAGGCTATCCTCTAAAGTATCCCTATCTATATGCTATCAGCCATTCCAGCACCAACTGGTGTAATTACTAATATATGAAACATTCAAAGAGACTTTCTCTGGGGGAAAGGTGAAGAAAAGAAGAAATGGGCCCTAGTGGCATGGGATAGGGTATGCAAACCAAAATCCCATGGTGGCTTGGGTCTTCATGACCTAGGAATTCTTAACAGAGTGCTAGGAGCCAAAATCTGGTGGAGATGGCTAAAGGAAATTCAAGCCCCCTGGGCAAAACTATGGAAGAAAAAGTATGCAAGAGAATGGCAGGAGAAGAACCTCATAAGAATGACAGGACAAGTAAAAGGTTCTTCAATATGGAATAGAGCTTGGGAGAATAGGGCCCTAGTCCAAAATCATAGTTTCTGGGAGATCAGAAATGGAAATTTTGCTTGGTTCTGGGAGGACAATTGGCAGCAAGAGGAAAATCTCCACAGTGAAGATTTAGCAGACATTCACACAAATACCATCAACAAAGGTTTAAGGAAGGTAAGGGACTATTGGGATCACTCAAGGAACAATGAGAAATGGAGAATATGGAAACTTCTAGATTACAGAGAAAGGGGCAGGATGCAAACTCAAGCTATAGCCCTTAATGGTCTTTTGGAAAAGAGGAAAATCTTAACCTCAACCTTGGAAGATCAATTAAGATGGGGAAAGAATAAGACAGGTCTCTTCACCCTTAAGGAGGCCAAAAGGATAGAAACATGACCTAACTATCCAAACACTGATAAAAAGTGAAAAGAACTCTGGGATAATCCTCATTGGATGAAAGTCAAATTGTTCAAGTGGCTGGTTCTACAGGGCAAGATTCTGACATGGGATAACCTTAGGAAAAGAGGCTTTGTTGGCCCCTCAAGATTTCACCTATGTGTACAATAGGAAGAAACCACCAATCATTTCTTGAACAGATCCTCATTCACCACAATACTTTGGCACTGGGTTGGTAATGTCTTTGAGCAGACATACAGAAATGTAAATGACATCATTGCTACATTGATAAATTGGAGGAAATTTTTTTCAAAGAATAAGATAATAACCTCTACCTGGGCACTGACCCCAGGGTTCTTAATCTGAAATGTTTGGAAGGAGTGCAATAACAAGATTTTCAAGGATAAGGCGAGCCTGGTGAGCAACATTCTAAAGCTAATCCTTAAACAACTCAAAGAGTCTGTGCATATCTTGGGAGGTGCTGATACTGGAAAGATCATAGGACAAAGAAAGGCCAGAATCCTAGAAAAGATAGAGCTTAAGGTCCATCTCCCTCAGTTTTCTATGCAGATCAACAAGAATACCTCTGCTGGAAAAGTTTCCTGGCATCCCCCTTCTCATGGTTTTTTAACATTTAACATCGATGGGGCCTCTATAGGAAATCTGGGTGAAGCTGGTTATGGAGGGGTCTTGAGGGACGAGGAAGGAAATATTCTAGTCATCTTCCATAGCTATCTAGGAAAAGCAACCAACAATATGGCTGAGCTCATGGCGATGGAACTATGCTTGGAAATACTGCTCAAGCACAACATTCACAATGTCATCATTGAGGCTGACTCAAAATTAGTCATAAATTCGGTGAAGAGTGTTAATGTTGGCAGTGCACCTGAGAAAATCTCAGGCCACTGGTAGCTTCTGCAAGTCTACGAAAGAATCCAATCACACCTAAGGGTGTTACAAAGTCTTAGGCTGGTGCATGTCTGCGACAAAGCCAACAAATTTGCAGACTGGCTTGCCAATGAGGGGGTTTGAAACAAACATATCAACTTGTGTTGTTGTTGGGAGGAGGTAATGGATGACGGGATGAAGAAGGAATGCTCATCCCGGGCCCTCAATGACAGAAAATAGTTTCAGAAAAATTCAAGAGACAGAATCTTATCTCATCGCAACGATGAATAAGTTCACTTCAAACAATCTTTCAGAGGATTTGCACTATTGGTTCTCCAAGGGTGCTTCTAGAAACAAAGGCAGAAATCGAGACAGTAGTTATCTACTCATAGGAGAAGGGATTCCAGGTGACATTCCATGTAGGAGGCCATCCTTCTGGCCTGGTTTTCCTCGTACAAGATGGCGGAGGTCAAAGGAAGATATTACCGGGGTCAAAAACTGCTTGAGATATACCACCTGCTCCGGGTGCCCTCTACGGTTTTCTCAGATGAAAAGCTATGCCATTCAGCTTATGATGCATGGAGGGGGGAGAACAGGGTTTACCACCTTCTTTGTTGGGTATTACACGAGCGGTTGTGAGGTTCGATTTATTTTGTGGCCATCGGATCCAAAGAAGGCAGATCTACAGCCACCTTTTGGTGTGCATGTTAGTGGGCCTAACAGGACAAAACCACCAGTGGTTTACCACCCACATCGGGCACTATCTAAACCAAAGTTGGTTTTTTCCAAAAGCTAGCGATTCCACTCAGGAGGCAACACGTGGCGGAGGTTGGGAAAAGTAAACCACCTTCATCGCGCGTTATTCTACGGGCTTTTAAGCCACGTGATTTGGACACCAGCCATTGGATCTGAAGTATCAGATCAACGGTCAGCATTGATTGGGCTACTTGGGGTTTTACCGCGGGATTGGCCTCCATGCGGGTTCTTTTTTGACCACTGAATTGCTAGGAGTTAGATCTTTTTTGGGTTTTAGGAAGCGGACTTTGTTTCCACTTACCCCCTTTCGGTTCGAGGGCAGTCCCGACTTGGTTCCTGTTTGTGTTTTGGAGGTTTTGTTGGATCTTAGAGTTTTTTCACTCTCCCTTTGTGGGAGTTTGAACCTTTGCTTTTTCACTCTCCCTTTGTGGGAGTTTGTTGTATCTTGTGTAAAATCTGTAATTTTTTCCTAAGTGAATAGAAGGATCGTCTCTTGCTTTAGCAAAAAAAGAAGTTATAGTTTAGTTGGTTTTTAGAATTTTTTAATTTTAACTTGTGTTCACCTACCATCTAATTTATATAATTGCGTTACTTTAGAAATTATATTATACCAGCCTAAATCCATCTTAATCTTTGATCTATCAACTCGAGAGGGATCAAATATCTTGAGATGCAAAGATATATTAATGTGAAAAAAGATTTGGTCCCTCTGTGTGCTTGATAGATCCGAGGTTGATATGGATCTAGGTTGGTTTTTATATACACTTACCATATCTAGGATGGATCCATCTCTCCCTCATAGGGATTGGGTGAAAAACTATAATTAGTGTAAATAAATAATAGAGGAAATGGAGAGTCATCGGGAGATGAACTGAATAGTCACTCCCTCTTGTATATAATATTGAACAAACTGAATGAATAAATTAATCACATTTGAGGAGTTTCCTCCTGGTCTGACTCGGTATCAGAGCCAGCTCCCAAAATTAGCTTTTGCGTTGTAACTCCTTGTATCGGTTTTATGCCATATTTTGTCCCTCTGTTCTTTGCGCTCTCTCCCATATTCTTTGCGCCCTCTAGGATCTTTTCCATATGGTATTTTTTAATCATTCTCTCCACTCTTTGCACTCTCTGAGCTGTGCATAATTGTTCTTGTATTCTCGACATACCTCGACTGTGCCTCTGGCCTTCATATCTCTCAGTTTGAATACATTGAGTGCTGGTGACTCTGTTGAATTTCGTTGACTCCTCTCCTCCAAATAGTCGGCCCTTGATAGTAGCAGGGCATGCTTGAAGTAGTCTCGGGGGGTGTCTGATATGGAGAAAGGCGACAATATGTTGCCTCTGTGGTAACAACATCATTGTTTTTTGCAACGTTGCAGATATTTGTAACGTTGTGAATATTTGTAACGTTTCCCATTGGCGTCGTTGCCAGACATATATGGCCCCTCCTCTTTGATACGCCCTCCTCATAGCATTCCCATGTTGCTCATGCACAATCTTAGGGCAGACTTTGAAATGGTTCCATCTGTCGTATGCACCTCATTTCCTGATTAAGAAGGTGAAGTCACCACTCAGCTTCAGCCCTCCCTCCAACTCTATGAATTGACTGCTCCATACGCTGTCATATAAGCGTTGATCCTCTACCTTGCTGCCCAACATTTCCACTACTCCTCCATAAGCACTCCTCCATACTACTCCTCGGACCATACGGCCCCTCCTCCCACATTGCGCTGCTCCTCCCACACTGCGCCAGTCCCACCACTCGCAGTGCCTCCATATAACTCCATGCTTTGAGTCCCCGTCATACACCACTCCCAGTCCATACAAATTCGCTCCTCCATATAACTCCATTGCATAGTAAATAAATCTAATTTTCATAGCACCGGTAGTATATTCACTCGTTTTTTAATATATTGTTTGAAAATACCACCGTGGGGCCCGAACCCACTGTCGGCCCTCTCCATACAATATTAAATGACATTTCAAATTTTTTTTGGTATTAAATACTCCCCATAAACCACCTCCCCCATAAAATACCTCTGTCCTATATATCAAAGTGAATTTTTTTTCCAATTTTACACCAGAACTGCATTTTTAACACTAGAGGTGCAATTTTTTTACATTGGTAGTAGAAGTATTTTTACACTACACAGATTTTTAAAATGCATTCATTGATATCTATTGTGGGAGTGGTTCTCACCGACAAGGAAAACTATCCAGAATGGTCACAGAAAATCAAACACACTCTCATTTTTAATGAACTGTGGAAAGGAGTGTGTGTTGGAAATGGAGACAAAGAGCTATAACAACCTACCTTAGACAAGGAATTTGCCATTTGGGAAAATAAGAAAAGAAAGGCTTATGAATTGATTGCAACATCATTAAATGAAGAGGAAATCTATGACTCACACTCTGCACTTGAAGTTGTTCAACTCATGATTAAATTGTTCACCCTTGAATTACAAAATGATGATCCTCTTGCTCTTACATCAGAAGTAAAATCTATTATGCATGATATAAAAGTCACTAATGTTGAACTGGATATTCCTCTGATATCTTTTCTCAAGGCACTTTATCCCACTTACTCAAATTATCTTGAGTCATTGCAAGCAAATGGAAACCTCAAAGATATTACCTTTAACTCCCTTGTAAGAAAATTTGCTGAAAGAGAGAAAGCTTTTGGGAAGAAGACAACTCCTTAGTCTTCTGAAGAGGCTGTGTGCCTTGCACATAGAGAAAAGAATCTTGCTCAAGATTCTTCTAGAGGAAGAGGTGGTTGAAGAGGAAGAGGAAGAAATTTCAGAGGCAGGGGGGGCATACACTCTCAAGGAGAAAAGTAATATTTGCACTGCATACGTTGCAAAAGAGATGGATCACATGATGCATCCACATGCAAGTGTCCTTGGGACAGAATTGAGTAGGAAAGAAACCAACCAAAAGGTAAAAATAATGACAAAGAGAGGTAAAGCACCTGAATCTTCTCACTATGTTGTGGCACACTCTAATATTAGAGTAAATAAAGACTTAGTTAATGCTTCACTTGCTTCTTGGAAAAATGGTTGGTTGCTTGATTTAGGAGCAACTTGCCACATGAGTTTTAGAAGAGATTTTTTTGAAGAATTTACTGACAATGTTGATGGAGTAGTATACTTTGCAGAAAAATCAAAACTCAAGCCATCGGGGCTTGGCACAATCAAGCTTAAATTTCCTGGTGTTCCGGACATTCTTCTGCATCATTCTCTATATCTCCCACAGCTGAGGAGAAGCTTGTTGTCCTTGGTCCACATCTGCCAGCGAGGACACTCCATTCATATGTTTGATGGCAAGCTTGAGGTGAGGAAATCATTAGACCACTCACTTGTCATGATGGGGATAGAATAAGAAAGGCTTCTCAAGCTGCAGGGTACCTCTGCTCGTGCACAAAATTTCTCATACAATTCTCATTATGAAGAAGGTACATTTCCATCAAGTTTATTATGGAATGCTAGATTTGGACACTTGAACTATGACAACCTCCGCTTGTTGAATAAAAATGGTGTTACTGGCTTTCCTACAATTCCCAGGAAACTTAAGCAATGTGATGCTTGCATTCTAGGAAAGCCTAGCAAACAATCATTTCATGATTCACATTCCAGAGCACATAGAAAACTTGAACTCATTCATTCAGATTTATGTGGTCCAATGCTTGTTCCTTCTACAAATGGAAATAAATATATGATGACATTTATTGATGACTACACCAGAATGTGTTGGGTTTATTTATTGAAGAACAAATCTGATGCTTTTCAAACATTCAAGAACTTTCATACATGCATTGAAAATGATGCACAATCTCATATTGGCTCTATTCACACTGATAATGGAAAAGAATACACTTCAAATGAATTTGAAAACTATCTTCGCCAACATGGGATCAAACATCAAACAACTGTGCCTTATAATCCCCAACAAAACGAAGTAGCTGAAAGAATGAATAGGACAATCTTAAATATGGTGCGCTCCATGATGTTTTTCAAAAATGTAAAATTGATGTTTTGGGCTGATGTAGTTCTATGTATTGTATATGTAAAGAATAGGTTTCCGTCTAATGCTATTAGAAACAAGACTCCTTATGAAATGTTGTATGGGCACATTCCTTCCATAAAGCATCTCAGGGTCTTTGGTTCCACCTGTTATGCCTTGATACCAAAGGTACATAGAAACAAACTTGGTGCAAGAAGTCGTAAGTGTATCTTCCTGGGGTATTCAAACACCTCCAAAGCATATCGTCTCTATGATGAAGTCAATAAAATGTTTTTTGTATCTAGAGATGTAATCTTTCTTGAATCATCCAAAACTGACAATGTTGTTGAGCAGCAACTTGATCGCTTGGATAGATTCGCAAATGCAAAATCATTTCAAGAATTTGATAATCAAATTCCACATCTTGAAGGTGGGATTCCTATCCTAGATCAACCTGTGGAATCTTCCTCTGAAGCACTCTCTCCCCCACATGAAACTCCAGCAATAGATGATACTTTGAGTGATGTGATTGACAGAATTGGGAGACTTAGTCTTGATTCAGTCCCAACTTAATCAACAGAGTAGCCTGGACCATCTGAGAAAGGTCCCCCAAAGTGGCTAACAAAGACACTTGAAAGTGTTCATCTTGATGAGGTCGGAAAGACAACAACTAGAAATTCAAACTAGAAAAATGGAGGTGATGTAGATGACTCTGATTCACCTGTTGATATGGATGTTTCTTATGATTGTGAATTGAATTTGCCTACAGATTTTGAACCAACTTCCTTCAAAGAAGCTGCTTCTCATGATGAATGGAAAGAAACAATGCAAAAGGAGTATGATGCCTTAATAAATAATGGCACTTGGAAGCTAGTTGATCCTCCATTGGGAACCAAACCAATTGTCTGCAAGTGGGTCTACAAGAACAAGTATAAAGCTGATGGCTCACTTGACAAGTGCAAAGCCAAGCTTATGGCAAAAGGTTTTTCACAGAAGAAAGGGGTCGATTATGAGGAGAATTTTGCCCCACATCAAAATGGGCTACTTGTAGAATTTTGTAGAATTTTTCTACAAATCAGCTAACTCTGATACCATGTAGAACTTTTTCTACAAATCAGCTAGCTCTAATACCATGTAGAAATTTCCCACCTATAGATCAACCTGGTAATGCAATGTACTAAAGCAAAACACTTGATCTACTTCTACAAACAATTTAGCGGAAGCTTAATCAACCATGAGCAACATCAATAAGAACACATATAACTAATATGGAGAAATAAATCACACATAACACATAAGAATTTACTCGGGGAAAGCACCTGCCTAAAACCCCATCTCTGTATTATCATGCAAGTGGAAATATAGTCTAGATTACACAAAGCCTTAGCTCGAAAGCTATCCAGCTCTTAGTACAATCCCTCTACTGCTCATAGAAAATTAGAGGCTTCTCAAAAACCTTCTCCTCTGCCCTCCAAGCCTCTTATTTCTATGCACAATTTTTCCTGGGTCCTCCAGCTACAACCTGTGTAACTCTCACCTCACACACAACATTGTCCTCTAAAATAACTGCACAAACCTGAAGGAGAAAAATCCTCATCATGGATGAACTTCCTTTATAGGAAAAATATTCATCCAACTGATAGTACATTGTCCCTTCTCTGATCTCAACTGGGTCTTTGACAGAACTGACATGCATCAGTTATCCATGAGTGAATACACAGTTATCTAAAAATAACAGTTGTCACATGCATACAAGCATCAACCAAATGTATCTCATTAATTTAACAGCTTGTTAAATCAATCTAACTGAACTTGACTAAGTTAAAATAAGTCAAATGATCCTTTCAATATAGAACTCAAACTTAATTCCTCAATCAGTGGAGCAAATCGAGGACACATTCCCCAATTAGTGGAGAAATAATTGCATGTTCTCACAAAGACCTCAAGTTTGATTTTCCTTAACTAATTAACTCATGGAGAATTAATTAATTAATTTTCAAATTGTTGTTAAGACCAAATTCAAATTTTACTTCCTATTTTAGTCCAGGGACTGACTAAAAATAGGAATCCAACCTGAACTGCTAAAAATAGAAGTTCTATTTTTAGCACTTCCATTTTTCATTCCCTATTGCCCAATCCAGCACTGGTACTCAAACTGCTATTTTTAGCACTTCTATTTTTAGCAATTTCTTGTTGCCACTTTTCAACACTCCCTATCAACAAGAAAGGCTTCCTCTCAAACCCGATCCTATACCTTTAGAACGTTCTACATGCAACACTTCTACCGAGTGTGGTTGCTCCAGCAACTTTTGGAACAAAAAGAAACTCCGAATTGACCTCTTTGTTGGGCTAGAAACATACTCTGATGTTGAAGCTCTACCTGCTGCTGACAAGTGCTCCCTCTTTGACCTCTGTGCTACTGCAACATCTCCATTCATCTCACACCATTGCACACCTCTTTGTGATACCTTGCACTGTGCAACACACTTGTGCCTCTCGCATTGTTGCAGCTTGCATGCTCTGCGCTGTCCTAGGATTCCCTACACTGTAGCTCTCTATGTCACTCCATCTGCATCTGTCTCTACCCAATCAGTCAGTTCTACTACTCCTCATCAGGGCTCTCGTAGCAAAGTCAAATCAAAGAGGTTGGGTACCTCAAGGATCCTGCCCCTCATTCCAGCCTTCTTAGGACTGTCACTCCACATCGCTCCACCTCCTACCTGGAGGTATGGATGCATGTGATCCCTTTGCCCACCTAGCTCGAAATTTCCCCGTTCTAGAGGTCTCTGTATGAGTAAATGTCTCTACTTGATCTCCTCTCAGCTTCTCTAGTTGTGGCTACTCCACAACCTCCTGAAGCTGCTTCACCAATCGTGGCTCCTCCACAATTGTCTGAGACTTCTTCTGGCATTGCATGTTGAGAGGTAATTTACTCTCCCTCTCAACCACCAAGTATCTAACGTTTTCCTTGCTCCTCAAGGCTTTGCATGCATCTTGTACCTCAAGTGCATACAGGTTCTTGGCTAGCACACCAATCTGTTTCCACTTTCTCGCCATCACGACATTTTCTGGAAAAAGAGCTTATTTTAAATCAGCGATATCTCCCTCATCCGAACTCCGATTCAGCCGATTTGTTTTTTGAATTTGGGTATTTTTCTGCAAGGAATCTAGATATACTAATTGTTTCTGAAAATTTTGCACAAAAATTTTCAGATCTGCTCTGAAATCTCGCGGCCCAAAACTAAAACCTTTGAAATCTCCTCTCGTATATTGTTCTTCCTTGATCACCTATGCTCTGATACCATGTAGAATTTAGTAGAAATTTTCTACAAATAAGCTAGCTCTGATACCATGTAGAACTTTTTCTACGAATTAGCTAGCTCTAATACCATGTAGAAATTTCCCACCTGTAGATCAACCTCGTAATGCAATGTACTAAAGCAAAATGCTTGATCTACTTCTACAAACAATTTAACGGAAGCTTAATCAACCATGAGAAACATCAATAAGAACACATATAACTGATATAGACAAATCAATCACACATAACACATAAGAATTTAGTCGGGGAAAGCACCTACCTAAAACCCCATTTCTGTATTATCATACAAGTGGAAATATAGTCTGGATTACACAAAGCCTTAGCTCGGAAGCTATCCAACTCTCAGTACAATCCCTCTGCTGCTCATAGACAGTCAAAGGCTTCTCACAAACCTTCTCCTATGCCCTCCAAGCCTCCTATTTCTATTCACAATTTTTCTTGGGTCCTCCAGCTACAACTTGTGTGATTCTCACCTCACACACAACATTGTCCTCTGAAATAACTGCACAAACTTGAACGAGATAAATCCTCATCATGGATGAGATTCCTTTATAGGAAAAATATTCATCCAACTGATAATACACTATCCCTTCTCTGATCTCAACTGGGTCTCTGACAAAGCTGACATGCATCAGTTATCCATGAGTGAATGCACAGTTATCTGAAAATAACTGTTGTCACATGCATGCAAGCATCAACAAATTATATCTCAATAATTTAACAACTTGTTAAATTAATCTAACTAAAATTGACTAAGTTAAACTAAGTCAACTGATCCTCTCAATATAGAACTCATCCTTAATTCCTCAATCAGTGGAGAAAATCGAGGACACATTCCCCAATTAGTGGAGAAATAATTACATGTTCTCACAAAGACCTCAAGTTTGATTTTCCTTAACTAATTAACTCATGGAGAATTAATTAATTAATTTTCAAATTACTGTTAAGACCAAATTCGAATTTTACTTCCTATTTCAGTCCAGTGACTGACTAAAAATAGGAATCCAACCTGAACTACTAAAAATAGAAGTTCTATTTTTAGCACTTCCATTTTTCATTCCTTGTTGCCCAATCCAGCATTGGTACTCAAACTGCTATTTTTAGCACTTCTATTTTTAGCAATTTCTTGTTGCCACTTTTCAACACTACCATCCGAACACTCTTTTCCTTAGCAGCTCAGAACGGTTGGAAAGTCCATCAAATGGATGTAAAAAGTACTTTCTTGAATGGAGATCTAAAAGAGAATGTTTTTATGTCCCAGCCTGAAGCATTTCCTGTAAAAGTACATGAACATAAAGTATGCAAACTTGTGAAATCCTTGTATGGCCTCAAACAAGCACCGCGAGCCTGGTATGAAAAACTGACTAAGCATATTCTGAAACTCAATTTCAAAAATTATGATCTTGATGATGCAACTTTGTTTGTCAAGAAGGTTGGAAAAATAGTTGTATATCTTGTGGTATATGTAGATGACCTTTTGATGACAGGGAATAATGAGAGATACATTGCATCTGTAAAGAAGGAATTGAGGAAAGGTTTTGAAATGACTGATTTGTGCTATGTTCATTACTATCTTGGTATTGAAGTAACTCAACATCCAAAGTCCATATTCCTTTCTCAAAAGAAGTACATTGGAGATTTGTTGAACAGATTTAGCATGACTGAATGCAGTCCTCTGACTACGCCAATGTAACAAAACTTAAAGCTCACATCCATTGAGGGAAAAGAGTTTAAGGATGCAACAAAGTATAGACAACTTGTAGGAAGTCATAATTACCTAACTACTACCAGACCAAACATTTTGTTTGTTGTTGTAATCCTCTCCAGGTTTATGTAAAAGCCTTGTGAGGGACATTGGTCTGCTACAAAAGGAGTTCTAAAGTACTTGAAGGGAACTCAAGACTTTGGAATCAAGTATACACAGGTGGGAGACTTCATCTTGATTGGATACTCTAATTGAAACTTTGATGGAGACAAAGAAACTGGGGTATCTACTTCAGGTTAAGCTATGAGTCTTGGATCAGGAGCTGTCTCCTAGAGATCACACAAAAAATTAGTTCCAGTAGATTCGACAACAGAGGCATAATATGTGGTAGTAGCTAAGGCAACAAAAGAAATTGTGTGGCTCAGGAAAATTCTTAAATATTTGCAGGTAAAACAAGTACAATCGGCTCCACTCATGATTGACAATACCTCGGCAATAAAGCTGGCCAAGAACCCAAAGTTCCATGATCAAACGAAGCACATCAATACAAAATATCATCTGATTCGACATCATGTTGAGGCCAAAACAATCCATCTCCACCATTGTTCCACTAATGAACAGATTGTAGACATCTTCACCAAAGCACTTGGAAGAGAAAAGCTTGAAAGATTCAGAACGATGCTTGGACTCACCAACATCCCTTCAGATTAAGGGGGGGAATGTTGACACCTAATCATAGGGATTGGGTGAACAACTATAATTAGTGTAAATAAATAATAGAGGAAATGGAGAGTCATCAGGAGATGAATTGAACAGTCACTCCCTCTTGTATATAATAATGAACAACTTGAATGAATAAATCAATCACATTTGAGGAGTTACCTCCTGGTCTGACAATTAATAATAATTTATTATTTAATAATAATAATAATAATGAAGTTATAGTTTAGTTAGTTTTTAGAACTTTTTAATTTTAACTTGTGTTGACCTGCCATCTAATTTATATAATTGTATTAGTTTAGAAATTATATTATACCAGCCTAAATCCATCTTAATCTCTAATCTATCAACTCGAGAGGGATCAAATATCTTGAGATGCAAACATATATTAATGTGAAAAAAGATTTGGTCCCTCTGTGTGCTTGATAGATCCGAGGTTAATATGGATCTAGGTTGGTTTTTATATACACATACCATATCTAGGATGGATCCCTCTCTCCCTCTCTCTCTCTCTTCCCACCTTCTCTATTGTCTCCATTGCTCTCTCCTTCTCTCTCTCTCAAGTCCTCTCTCTTGTAACCACCCCCCTCCCACATCTACCCAACTAACCAACCAACTGACGTAAACATGCAAAGAGATAGGCCACTATAAGGGATTCAACCTCCTTGGTGACCTTAAGTAAATGGAGTTGACGGAACACATCAGCCAAGCCTTACACATCAACAACAAAAACCCCAGGAGACATGTCATCCACTTATACATCCTGCCACTAGGTCCCACTGATATTTTATGCATCTTAACCTTTGGACACTCCCATGCTATAGGCATGCCAGTGTCCAATGACCTCTAAGCACTCTCATAGGCCAAAAAGCTAGCGTCCAGGGACTTTTCCCAGCAAACCTGTGCAAGAGTCCGCAAAATTCATGGCACTTTTCTAGACTAGAATTCTATCCACTACCAAGAACTTGTTATAACTTCCATAATACATCAAAGACATGATGAAAAAACTAATAAACCTTGAATCAACCTCAGGAATAAGCCTGACCATCCCCAATCAAGACTGACATTCTATCAAACACTTGGAATCAATGCCACCTATAGTTCTAAGATACAAGACAAAGCATTAATGATTGAAAACACTTCTGAAACATGACACGAAGGATCACCACCTTCTCCCTTGAACTTTTATAACATCAATTAGGTCTTCCATCCATCAATTTAACAATTAAAGTAAATACATGAGATAACCATGACATGAACCAATCAATTAACCATTATTATAACCAACATAAAACCATGTAAATAACATAGATATAACAACCATTAAATCCACATATAAACAAGTGCAAAAGAAATAGAACTTAGCTTTCATTAATAATAGGCAAATTCAACCTAGTTTGGGACTTCCATGTACCACCCGACCCTAGACATGGATGAACAAAATATTTCTTTCAGCTAGTCACCCTCGTGGCATATTCAAAGCGTGAATGTGGGATCTCATGGATACACCAATCGAAAATTTACCAAGGGAATCTAGAGGCTAGACCACCTCCGCCCTCCAAAAATCATGATCACACCAAAACCAGTGCTCCGATAACAATCGAACCAAACTTGGAATGCCATCTAGAATCCATCACTATCCTTGAGGATTTTTTCATCTCCTTGTCTCTCAAGCTATACTGCAATCTAATCTTGGATCACTAGGCCCTAAACTAAGACCAGACTATAAGGATTTACTACAATCCAAACCCGGATCACTAGGCCCTAAATCAAGACTTCTCTCTCAGGCTTTACCATGTATCCTATTAAAACTAGTCAAGGGATTCCTAGGCCCTTGGGAATGAACCTTGAGACCACCTCCACCGTGGATTGCAAAATCTATCCAGAAAACTAAATCTCAAAACTTAGATAAACATCCCAACAAGACATGGCATCTGGAAAAAGGCAAGGCTAGGCTCAAAAACATTGTCATAACCCCGAAAAATCATGCTATCACAGAAAGAGAACAATACACCAACATGAAAATCCATGCATGTCAAAACTACTGAGGAAATCACACATGCAATGTGTTACCTACAAGTATTCCTGCTGAAGCTGCTTAATCCTGCTCTTCCTTCCTTGATCCTTGTCATCCTTCCTTTCCCTTTTCTTTCTTTTCCTTCCTTGATCTAAAGCTATAGTGCTCCAATAAAACTCTAAGTGACCAAGAATGAGAGAGAGAGGTAATAATGAGAGAGCTCCAAAACTTGAGCTCACAAAAGATTTCTCCCTGATTCTCAGAAGCCTATTTATTAATGAGGCCTCTATTTTCTTCATTTTCCATTATTTTCCTTCATTTTATTGCTCACATGCAACCTATGACCTTTCACCTTACTTTTCTCCTAATTTCCTTTATTTTAGTAAATAAATGTACCAAAAATGCCTTTTCCTTAGCATTAGCCTTTGCCAATCTCCTTAGCCATAATAAATTGAAATGAACACCCACACTAGGATGTCTTGCCCAAAATTCATCTTGGAATAAGTGTCCCTTAACCATGCTCTTATTTTTCCTTTATTAAATTTTATTATACCAACATTTTCACCAAGACTAATATAGAACGCTTCCCCTTGGGGAACACCATCCTTGGTGTTAAACCACACCAATACCTCAGCAAAACCACTGAAAAGAAAACGTACTACCTATGCAGCTTTATAACTTATCTCGTTGCAGTATTTACAATGAAATACCTGCTTAAAAGAAGAACATCATGACTACATGACAAGATAACAACCATACTACTTATTGGAGATTTATAACTTAGATCATGGCAGTATTTACATCCATATACATATATAGATATACCAAAACATCAGCACAACATATGCTAAACATATACCAACATCAAACCAAAATTTCTTTGCCTCAACTGGCAAACAACAAAGGATACAGGGCCCTCATCTAATCCTCTATCTCCCATGTAGCTTCTTCCAGCCCAAATTGATTCCACTACGCTTTAACTTACTCTATGGATCTATTCGTGAGCATGAGATGTTTCTGTTGCAATATGCACTGAGGCTTCAACTGTAACTCTCCTTCTTGCTCCACCTGCAATACATACCAATCAATAACATGATCAACATCCTTTATATACCTCTTAAGTAATGAAATATGGAAAACATCATGGAATTTAAATGTTGGAGATAGTGCAAGTCGATAGGCCACTTGTCCATTCCGCTCAACGATCTCAAAAGGCCTGTAATATCATGGTGCAAGCTTGACACATGATCCAATCCTCAAAGATCTATTCTTGGGCTTTATGCGCAAATACACATGCTCCCCAACATGAAACTCCTAGAACACCTTGTGTTGATCTGCATAAAACTTATGTCTATCCCTCGTTACCTTTAAATTCTTCTTTATGACATGCATTTCTTGCTCCATTTCCACCAACATATCTAATCCAATAAGTACCTTATTCACAGGATCACTCCAGCTGATGGGAGTGTTACAACTCTGTCCATACAAGGCCTCCAAAGGACTCATCCTTAATGACTCCTGATAACCATTGTTGTATGTGAAATCAACCAATGGAATATACTCTTCCCATTTCCTCTGCTGATGCATCACACACATCCTCAACATGTCCCCCATTATCATGTTGACCCTCTGTGTTTGTACATATGTCTGCAGATGGGAAGTTGTACTGAAGGCCAACTCTATGTCCAAACCTGCAAACAACTCATTCCAAAACTTGGAAGTGAAATTTGCATCCCTGTCTGACACAATCTTCTTTTGAACTCCATGCAATCTCACTATCTTTATAACGAATACTTGTGCTACCTCACTAGAGAAATATGTAGTCTTCATTGGAATTAGGTGAGCTACCTTACTCAACCTATCAACCACGACCATAATAGAATCATGCCACCTCACTGTCCCATGCAAATGACCTCCCATTTCCATTCTAGAATGGCAATCGGTTGTAGTAAACCACTTGGATCGTTGCATTCTTACTTTACCTACTGAGAATCTAAGCATCTAGGCATGAAATCTGCCACTTCCTTCTTCAGATTTGGCCAATAGTAGAACTTCTTCATTATCGTCAACATCCTTTGACACCTTGGATGACCCGAGTATGGCTTGGCGTAAAAATCCCTCAAGATAATCTTTTTGAGCTCACTACAATTCGACACATAGATCCTATCCCTAAATCTCACCAAACCATCTAAGATGAGACAATATTCTACATCCTGATCACCAATACCTATACATGTACCTATATCTACACCCACAGTGGTTCCTGTACCTGTACCTGTATCTATACCCACACTAGTATCTAGAATGCATGTATGATTGTTGTTTTCTCAAGATCATGCGTCGGATATTTATTCTTGTGCTCATTCAGTTTCCATGACTCATAGCACACTACCTATCCCTATTGCATGAGAACTCCACAAAGTACTCTCTTGCAAGTATTTGTAAACACTACAAAATTCATGTTCGAATATGTAATATTTAGTATTGGTTCATGTGTCAACAATTGCTTAAGCTTCTCAAAACTAGCCTCACATTCTTCTGCCCATTCGAACTTCTTACCTTTCCTCGATAATGATGTGATAAGATATGCAATGTTTGATAAGTTCCTAATCAACCTCTTATAGTAACCTTCCAATCCCATAAATGACCTCACCTCATCCACATTCTTAGGAGCTACCCACTCCAGGATGACCGCTATATTTTCTAGATCTATTACTATGCTTGAATCATTGGTCCAAATGACATGTCCCAAGTAATGTACCTCAGTCTGAAAGAAGCTGTACTTGCTAATATTAGCATACAACTAATGCTCTCTTAGCAATATAAACACTACTGCTAAATGCTCAGAACGTTCTTCCTTATTTTTAGAATATACCAGTATGGCATCAATGAATACAATAACAAACTTTTCTAGATAACAATGCAAAACACCATTCATCAAACACATAAATGTAGCTGGAGCATTAGTCAAACTGGATGGAACTACAATAAAATCATAATGCCCATACTTAGTCCTGACCTCAGTCTTGAATATATCACCTTCCTTTATGTGTACTTGATGGTATCCCAATCTCAAGTCGACCTTAGAGAACATTTCTGCTCCCTTCAACTGATTAAACAAATAATCAATCCTTGGCAATGGGTACCTATTGTTGATTGTTACCTTGTTTGATTTCCTGTATTCAATGCACAATCTGAGTGTACCATATTTCTTCTTTACAAACAACACTGGTGCACGCTAAGTCGATACGCTTGGCCTAATGTATCCCTTGTCAATCATTTCCTTTAACTACAACTTCAACTCTACCAACTCAAGTGTGCTCATCTAGTAAGGTGCCTTTGATGTCAGAGCTACCCTAGTGCCAACTCAATAAAGAAGTCAACCTCCCTATGAGGTGGCAACTCTGTAATATCATTAGGGAATACATCCTGAAACTGTTGTAGAACTAGGTATCTTCTAAAACATCTACATCCTCAACTTCCTTATCTTTTTCACTAGAAATGTGAACTGTGAATAACATACACCCTTTCCTACGACTGTGCTTCACCTGCATAGTTGTTACCATCCTAACTGGTGTAGGATTCTTCTTCCCCTGCAAGGTTCTATTTTCCCCACTATCATCTACACACTCAATGGCCTTGTCAAATCAATCCACTTTGATCCTATGGAAGTACAACCAATCCATACCCAAAATCATACTGTACAAACCCAATGGTAGTACATTCAAATGTGTTGTTGTAGGCATATGATTTAACTCAAATGCACAAGATCTCACCCAATGGTTAAATCTCTTCTTTGTACCTCTAGCCAACTGCACCAACTAAGATTTTTCATGCACTTCTTTTCTCAAACCACACTTGTCGACCAGGTCAAGATTTATATAATTATAGTTAGATCCACGATCAATGAAAATAGAAACAACTTGATCACAAAGCTTACCATCCATCTCAATGGTAGATGCCTGATGATATGTCTGCATGTTGTCCACAACTGCATAGATACGAGGAATGTTGTCCCACATCACCAACTATATGTGCCTCCTGAGCACTATATATCTAGGGTCTACCACCACTCTGATACTCTGAACAATCCCTCTTACGATGATCCTTACCACATATCAAACACTGTAATGGTTCCCTACCACCGCCTCTAGCTTGTTTCTCTCCAGCCCTTTCTCATTTGTATTAAACTTCTTGTAAGGAACTACATTTTATTTCTCACTTGCATCTTGAGGTCTTCCTCGCTTTGGTGGCCATTTTCATTTAGCTTTCTCATTTCTTTTCAAGTCTTTCTTAGGCTCAACTTTGGGTTTGACTGCTCATTAAAATGTTTCATATTTCGCATAGCCTCCTCCAATGATCTAGGCTCATCGAAATCAATCTAGTTTATGTATGATACTAGCCTTCCATTGATGAATCTTTGAACCTTAGACTTCTCCTCCTTCAGGTAAGGCACATACCTCAATAGCTCCAAGAACCTACTAGTATACACATCATCTGTCATGGAACCCATCTGCAACTCATAAAACTCCTTAGCTCTTTCATCAAATTAAATTTCTGATAAATATTTCTTCTTGAGGAGCCTCTCAAAGTCATGCCAAGTCAAATCATCCTCATGTATACCTTTAACATTCTTCACATCCTCCTACCAAATATCTTCTTTACCTTTGAATTGAAAGTGGCTATCTTTTCTTTCATGTTTTCTGAATAGTCATGCAATCTAAATAATTTCCTCATACCAAGCAACCATGCCTCTGCATCTTGTGATTTATTCATATCTCCATAAAAGGTAGGTGGCTTTGCTTTCTTAAAATCATCTGTAAGTATCCCATATCGCTCCTCCTGTAAGGATGTGTTGTAACGGCTACAACCACCCTCCAAAATTTTTCCTTCACTTCATTTTGGAGCCTCCCTCCTCGAAATCATCACATATATCATACATTAATTAGGTACTTGTACTTATTTGATTTCATCTGTCATTTCACAAGTTAGTACAAATCACTTGTCTCGTTGATCAACCACAAGCACACCCAGCACTTGGTTTACATCCGGTCAGCTGGATATCAAGAAAAAATGCACAAATATGGAGAGCATCTTGTCTTCCTCTCAAGAAATGTGTAGAGTAGCTCAGCAGTTTCCCTGCACATAGAATTGCACAGAGAAGACCAAACAAAGTTACTCTGGAAATTGTGCTAAGCAGGCGAGCTAGCACTGCCTTGGAAAATTGCACAGTTTCAACCAGTTGTACTACCTCTAGGAATTACACAGAAATTGATCCAGCTACACTATGTTCCATAAATGCGTGGAGTAGCCAGGCCAATTGCACTGTTCTCTGGAATTCTGTAAAAGTGGCTAGCTGCACTACCCTCGAGAAATGCACAGTGCATCCCAACCTCTTTGCTCTGGAAAATTGTGCAGAACTGGTGAGTCAGCCAAGCCCCCTCAGTCCAGAAACAGCGCAGGGGCTCTTCCTCACTGAGCGTCCGATGCATGTGCTAGTAGGTTGTCCAGTTCCCTCCAAAACTATGCAATCCTTCCTTGCATGCTAAGAAAATTTTCCCGAAAAGGAAAAAATATAAAAAAGCAAAAATGCATCACTATATTTTAGGGATCTATTTTTAGCAACAAGAGTTACATGCAAAACCATTTTTAGAAGCTTCCCGCCAATTGTCTCCTTTTCCTAGATTTGTGGTATGCACATCATAAACCTTAATTTCACCAAATCTATTTAATCAGCACCTTATAGCTCATTATCCACATTCGATATTAGAGATCTAGAATTCCCGAGGCATCTAGGAACCTTCGGCACATTTGGCACAACTTTTCCGAGTAAGTTTTGCTTTTCATGCCTTTTGCCCATTTTTCTATCGCTTTTTAGCTTTAGGCTTGTGTGAGAGATGTTTCATTGATTTTAGTGAACGATTGTTGGCATTTTAATTTATTTTAGCTTGTAGAAGTGTTGTTTCAAGTTTTTCATTACCTTTCCCTAGTGTCACATTCTTAACATTGTTTTTGCACCCATAATCGTGGTTCCGATGACTTGCTTCTTGAGTTTCTTGGTTTTGTCGATTGATTGATTTCTTCACTCACTTTAATTGCATGCACATTCATTTCACTCAGATCTGCACCAGCTTTGCACATGAATTCAGTCCTTAGTGATTTTAGTCACTTGTTCCCATGTATGAGTTGCATTGGCTCGAACCTTGCCTTGCCCAACTTCCACTACACATTTTTGGGAAGGAAGGCTTTGCCTTTCTCTCAAGAATTGTGCATAAATTTCCTCCCACTAGCTTCCTAGGCTTTTATATGTGCATTTTTGGGAGACATTGCCCCATTTTTCCCCCGGGATTGCTTAGTTCACTTTCTCAGGCAGTAGTCATGCTGCCTAAAACTACACATTGTGCGGTTCTAGTCCTCAGCAGGCCAAGATAGATTGTGATCTGTGTAGTTTCAGTAGAAAGTTAGCTCACTAGCAGCCCAGATTGTGCTCTGAATAGTTTCAATTATTAGTCTCCTAGCCCCTCCGAGACAAAATTACGCAATGTTCCCAAGCAGTCAACTAGGTGTGTTGCTCTGTCTTCAAGTATCATCGGTGTTCATCAGTCTATTAGCATTACAAGTATAATGGCTTCCAAGAAATTAGGCTCAGAAGACATAGTTGAGAGCAGTACCAGGGATGTGGTTGAACACGGGTCAATGAGCTTTCCCGTGTACATAGATACACACATGTTCATCGAGAAGGATATCAAGATAACATGGCAAGACATCCACACCATCTTTTCAGGCAGATTTTAGGAGAATATGGAGAATAGATAGGTCTATGTGAAAATCCATAAGTTAGGACTATAAAAGGTTGCATACAGGTTTCCTATGTTTCCATGCGTAGATGTGATCCATTAGATTGTCTCACACACTGATCCCGAGACAATGATATTGAGGAGTGTCAGTGGAGAAATGATTTCTCCCTTCAGGATGGAGTATTATCTGGAGATATATAATTTTCCACTCCGAGTGAGAAAGATGGATGCACCATTCTAGTCTCCCAACGATAGCATTAACACAAGAGATATCTTGAAGTGTTGGGTAGAGGAGCCGACAAATTTCAAGATGTAACCCAACCAAATATATGAGACAAAGAGACTCAGGAAGGAATATCAATTCTTGGTTATATTTTCATGTCGCTTGTATGGACAATGGAGTACATAAACCTTCCCGCAGAGTTGGGTTGCTATGTTGGATCAGCTGGAAAATGAAGGAAAACCATTCAACTGGTCTGACACATTGACCCTCTAGTTGAAAGTGCACCTGTCCAATGCTAAGAGTCCACCCAAGGATCAGCAAGAAATGTTATTTATGTCTGCATACTTGCTTCATGCAATTTGTGCTCATTAATAGTTTCCTGGCATGGGTTTGGCATGGACACCTTCAGAAAGTTTTGTGAACATATATTGCAAGTTGGTCTAAGATTGCAGCTAGCAAGGAGTCATGGCTAGAATATGTGAC